>OU893333.1:6549650-7799650 GCA_918026875.4 Diatraea saccharalis
TTAAATTAATCAATATAATGTAAATAAATGATCTAGAAACAAAAACATTAACCACAGTCATATTTAAATACACAAATAAGTGTAAGGTGGATAGTAAAGTAGATTATTATAAAATTGATTATATACTCAAAATTGTTATTGAATATAACAACTAAATGCGGATAAATATCTGAAAATTATATTTTTATACTAAGTATATATTTTAGATACATTTATAACAAAACAATGCCGCTTTAACAACAATCCAAGCGGCTGTATAAACTTGCCACTTTTGCCTTTGAATCATAGGTGCCATTTTGTATCAATGCCAACTGCAGACCTCACGCAGTGTCATACGCACGACTGTTTGAATAACGTATCTTATGTTTAAGTGAGAAGAACTAAAACCGAACATTTCATAAAATTCCAAGGTGCAGAGACAAGCAAATGGTCTCGCAGTCTGAATAACCAACGCATTTTGCACCTATTACGTGCCATAACTTTGTGTGCAAATAGGATAAACGATATAATATTCTGCCATTGTTTCTCTACGGCTACTTTTGAGAAATACATTTAAAATTGTTAACCATTTTATGAGTGTGCTGATACTGACATTGTATGCAAAACGTTTGTGGTTAATTTTAGGGATGCGCGGTTGCACGCCCAGCTTTTTAAATAAACAGCATGTCGGTGTGCATGATTTTTATCTTGCTGTTGCTCTTTTTTTATAAACTAAATATATTTTTAAAACTAAATATTATTTAATCTAAGACTCCATAAATACTTAGTAGATAAAATGCATACATTTTTCTCCTGTCAGATAGGCTACGTTGGAATTTCACACTTACATATATCAGCTGAAATACACCTGTGAGTACATGAAGCAGATTCGACCTTCATTATTTTCGCGAAACATTCGAGAACTTCGTTGTATTTATTGATTGAGCTAGTACTACAACTTAAATTTATATAAATAATGTTAATATAGCTCTGCATGATGGAATAATGTTCAAGATAGAGATGACGTCATTTATCGTAATAAAAATTTTGTATAATCATTGGCGTTCCGATTTCAGCTAGAATATGATTTATATATATTATAAGCAGTATATTGGCCAGATAATATACTAATTGTTTTCCCGCCTAAATTATATATAGCATTGAAGTTTAATAAGCTTGCCGTAGTTTCAAGAACTCTTTAATCAGTTCAGTAGTTTTAGAGCAGATACAAAGAATGCAATTAGATAAACAAACAATCAAATCATTCATCTATATAAAGTACTTATTATTATTATTACATATAATTACTATAGATTTAAGTATAGTTAGAATCAATATTTATTCTTTGATCGACAGGCGTTTTGCAAATCAATGACTAAACGCGCCTAAGGTCTATGACCGAAGATGTTTCAGCCATCTTATTTATTATATTTACTGTTCATTTCCAGACTCAAAATTGCTTTCGGGAATAAGAGATTTATATTATCATTAAATGTAATCAAAGTCTGTTGGACCAGATGAATATATATAATAGACTTCTAAAACAGTATAATTTTAGAAGTCTATTATTATATATTAATCTATTATATATGTATATTATTTTATTCTTGTCAAATATTATTTAGTGATGAGATATTGCGACATATTTATTTCCAACTAAACACGTCAAATATTCGATACTTTTCTGTTAAATTTAAAACAGATAAACATTTAATTGCCTTTAATTGTGTTGTTTGTATGATTATGTTCATACAGAAATACAACAATACCTACAATAATACCTAATTAACCGAGGACAAAAAACTTCCATTATTATATTATTTGTGAGGAAAATAATAAAACATAATTATTAGCGGTTAGTTATTTTGTAAGGAAGACGTTAGAGCTCAAAGTGCTCTGACTCAAAATAACAGTGTTAGTACCCATACCAATGGTTATTATAGAATTTAGACTTTGTTGAACTTATACGCAACGGAAGTTATGCTGCTTAGTATTCTTATTGGTCTATCATAATAAGACTGCTTTTTTAGCGTCGTATGAACACATAATACATTAGAACGGTCGTGCCATCACTCGTCTGTGACGCTTTTATTATGGTCGAGTTAAAAATAAGGTTTTGCATTACGCTCGGAATATTTCGACACTTCCCCGTCTATGCCGTGTGTACCTCAGTTAAAAAGTGCGAACCTCTGTGATTTGACGTAAAAAAAATTATGTTCATCTCTTTTCCTTCTTATTCTTTTATTGAAATTCGAAAATATGATCAACTAATTTAGTACGTGTTTCAAAATGTTTTGTTTGTGCTGAGTTTTATAATTGCTGTGCTGTGAAGTGCGAACTGTGATTTTCTTTTCTTTTAAATGGATAATCCTGAGCTGTTCGATCACGTAAGTTTTATAATTGTATACAAGAGCCATGTAGCTTCGTTAAAACTGAAATAGAATCTGAAACGGAACGCTAAATCTATTCTAATTCGAACATCCGTTAGATCTATTTTTGTGGCTGCATCCAAGAAATATCGATACATCGCCTTAACTTTTATCTACAAATCCCGCTAAATATGTGAATAAGTAACATATTTTTTATTACTTTGAGTCAATCTCATTGATCTAAAGCAGAGTAAACAAAACAGGGTGTCGTTAAAAATATTTACATAAATGTCTATCGTTTCACGTTGAAAGAACTTTAAGTATATTATTAGAATTGAATAGATCTTGACATCATATTATATTTGTAGTAATTTCAAATAAAGAATTCAATAATCATTTTTTTATATTTTACTTATGAGTAAAAAATTTGGAAAATAATAAGTTTGATTTAAAGATTTTAGTTTTGAAATTACAAATTACTTGCGTGCTATGTGACGTTCTCTAATAAATACCACATTGACAGTCAGTTGTACACATGTCCATTAAGGTTTAATGACTCTTCTAAGCTATATTGAATGTTTAATGAATTTGTATGGGTAATGTCGCTTTATATTAATGACACGTTTGTGCAACTGGCTGTAAAAATACTACAATGCTAGTGAAAGTATTGTTTATTACACATATGGACATGAAAAGTCTATAGCGCGATCATAAAACGCAGTCTATAATTACAACTTATTTTCGTTGGGTAATATAAAACATAATTGTTATTCGTATGTTTATTTTACTACCACCACCAGATACCAATCATTCATTTCTATTTCCCTGACATTACACCTTTCATTTATTATGAAAGTCAAAATATTTAGATTCTAGTCAGGCCTCATGTTACTCTATTTTCGATGAAAATGTAAGATTCATTTATAAAATGTTAAATGATCTAACATATAATTATTGAATTTGAAAAAAAAAAACAACATATTTAGAAATATACAGCAACTAAATAATATTGATGTATTTAAGTATGTACGAGTAGGTACTAACTTTCCGCCAGAGCGGCTTTGCCCGCCTGGTCTTGTATTGTACATCAAAACCTTCCTTTTGAATCAGCGTAGTTTTAAAGATTTAAGCATACACAGCGATATAGGAACAGAGAATGTAGTGATATATAACACAACTCACAAAATAGTTTATACAAAAATACAGATATGTTAGATATTGTTGTACGCGTACAGGCTTCTCAGTCAAGTGGCATTTAGTTGACATTTAGCCTAATAGACATTTGTTCAAGCTGTGCGAAGTTATATTTAGTAGGTAAATCATAACTTCTGGGATCTAAAGGGCCATCAGAGCTAGCAATGTGGAGTGCACAATGTGAGGTAGCATTAGCTGAAGGCCAGATTAGTCTATCCACATTGGTTTGCCAACCTTACTCCATACCGCCCCGCACTTCTAAATACTATATACTATATATATATATATAGACAAGTAGACTATAAGATAGTAATATTATAACGTTGTTGTGGTAGCTGCAACATTTTTCAGATGGTGTATGGTTTTTTTATCATTTTCTGTCGCATAACAGTTTGAGCGGTCGTGTTTTATTTTCGTATGGGTCATTGACTTTTGATATAACTTTATTGAAAACGATCATAGTTTCAACTTTCGTCCGTGCAGTTTGCTGTGCTCTCCATAAAATTGTGAGTGTTGAAACGTTGAGTGATATTACGTGCTTTCTGGTGAATCTGTGGCACCCAAAGCGCGTTGTTCCAAAGTTAACTATTGAGACTTGACATAGTTCCCACAGAATGTCTTTCAATACAGTAACATAAGATTGGTTGAAATAGAAGTGTCGTTTTTAAGACTTTTACGAAAGATCATCGTCATCATTACAATCTGTGATTAGTGGAGTGTTAGTTCGCATAATTGTAGCACAGTTGCATTTCTTTCATGAAATTACTATTTGAGGAGTCGACCTGTTTGGCACATTAATAGTTCTTATGATAAAAGTTCGCTAAGAAAGGATTAAGAAAGATCCACTTAGGCGTTTTAATCAGAAAGTTATGATATTTGATTTATTTTATACTAAAAAAGAATTCTTAATGAAAAATGCTTAAGAATATTTTTAAGTACAGCATTGTGGATGCAAAAATTGATCAAATATAATAATAAGAAAAAAAAATCATCTTTATCGAAAGTTTAAATATTTGTAAAAATATTTCTTTCGACTCGATTTCCTGAACATTGATAAAAATACGCACTGTAGTAGCGAAAAAGTTAAAAGTGCTTTAAAAATTCGTCAATCCTGTTAGCTCTTGGGTAGCTCAGTGGTTTTAGCAGTCGCCTGGATTGCGAAAGACATAATGAACTTTAAAAAATAATGAATGTTTTGTATGTTCTTCCACTTTCATCACATCATCAGCCCTTTTACGTCCCCACTACAGGGGCTCAGGCCTTCCTTATGGATGGTTAAGGAGGATGGGCCATGACCCTCCACGCTGGCCCAATGCGGATTGGAGGGTATTAACGACTGCAAATGCAGCCGGGACCAACGGCTTAACTTGCCTTCCGAAGCACGGAGTAGCTATAGATAATATTTTTTTGGTCACCCATCCCGTGACCGATCCTTGCGAAAGTTGCTTAACGACTACAATCGCGAGCCGCGGCGCTTATCCACTACGCCACCGAGTTACTCCTATGCCACCGAGTTACTCCACTTTAACCTTTACAATTTTGCAGTATCATAAATGAAGATAATTATAAATCTTCGCTCCAATGCTGAGGTTCAATTAGCAACAATCTTATGATTTAACCTTAAACAATTCATTTACAAACAGAAGTGTAGTATTTATATGTTCATGAAAATTGTTAACTTCACATTTACCAAGTGTTTACTTTTCATTGGTCATGCAACAGTTGGATTTAATATATGTTTTTTGTAAGCTATAGCATCTGCTTTGTGATAAGATAATAACAATTTAATAGATACTGAGTTCTATTTGAAGATCCTTTATGTAGCATTAATAGGGACCATAATAAAACTAACTATTGGGTAAGCACGGTGATGGCTGCGGAAGATAGGGAGTGTAATAGAAACTAGGTAATTAATTATAAGCAATACTAGTATACTTAATAATAATTAAGCAATCTAAAAATGACGCTAACGAGTTATACATGTGAAAATTTAATAAAAACTTTAAAAGAGAAAAAATGAATATAAAAAATGAATGATAGCTTTCTAGTCACTCAAACTCACACTGATTCTTTTAGATTACGTTTTGTCATTAAGTCAGTCTTTGATAGTCAAAATTCTCGACAGTAATTTAAATAGCGTTTTTGCGTACACATATAATAAGCTAATTCCGAAAGAGTTGAATAGTTACATTATATTGCACGTATTTATTTTCTTTCCTTGACGCTTACTCGCTGGTAAATGATATCGGGGACACTAAAAGAATTTTGATATTATCACAAAACATGTTCCATAAATTTGTAACCAAAAGATTAATCAGTTAAACTCGGTAGTTTATGTTTTACGTTCCGTATAAACCGACCTTCTAAGAAATGAATACTCGAATGAATATAATTGCTTCCAATCAAGTCAGGTTACCTCAAAATATCAATTTTTCCAAAACGCTTTTTAATTTAATTTTGAATCATTAAAGTTTAAAAGCGATTGAATAAGTTGTACCGTTTTGGGTATATGTTTATCTGTACAACAGCACAGGTCATTGCAAAATGACATATTTTTGCAATATATTTAAAACGAGACTATAGAACAAATAAAAGGGAACGTAAAGGGCTGGTGATGATGATGATGTGATAGAACAAATTATCGCTTCGGATAATAATGCCTGAAGAAAATTTAGTTGCGCTACTACAATTTATTTATTATTTTAAGGATATATATTCGAAATAGAAACAAAAGGCGTGTAACACTAAGTACACTTCACACTCGAACGAATTCGAATAGACCGTTCCGTATTGAATCGATTAGGATACACTATATATCGTAACTATTCATCGAAATTGGTTGTGTGAATAGTAGACGAGACGTTTGTGTGTATTGAATATGTTAATGGTAATGATTAGACCAATTTGATTAAATTAAGTATTTAACTTTGTATAAGAATAGACGTATAATGGCACATAGTGGTTGACGAGTTCAATAACGCAATGGTTAGAGCGTTTATAAAGGATAGAAGTGTTTATAATTTATTAGCAAAATTAAATTATTAGCAAAATATGTAAAGGGCTTTATAGGGTTGTGAGCACTACAAGATGGTTTAAGATGTTGTTTGCACTTAATAAAGATGATAGGATGTAGAGTTCACTATTATTTCTTTTGATCCCATGGGCGATACTAAAAAGAGAACCTTAAAGTAAAGAGCATAAAGTACAACACCTCATAAGGTAGAGATATTTATTTTCTAGATATAGGATAAAAAGTGATATAACGGAATATTTCAAATATTTATAAAATACTAATACTTGATATCTAATATAATTCATAACATAATTTAAAATATCACATAGTTTAGAAGTTTCTTTAAATCTAATTCATAACTAGAGAATAACTGAAGTACGTATGTACGAACGAATTCGAATATAGAATAAATTTCTATGTATTTCTGTACGTATACCTCTAATTTAGATAGTTCTAATGGTTGAAACAATAAAATTTTCATATAACGCCTGAATATTTTCACTTTAACTCGACGTACAAGACTACCGATGTTGCAACATCTACTCATTCAACTATACAGTCCGCATTACGTGTTATCGTACCAAGAAAGATACTTTTAAGAAAATTCCGTGATGATTGCAACCTTTTGCAAACTTATTGATACTTTGACAGAGTTCAATATCGCTTAACAATCGATCACTGGAAACGTGCGTTCGCACTTTAATCACCCAGCCATGCTATGTGTAATTATTACTCGTACAAATTAATTAATTCGTTACATACAATAATGAATATTTGATATTGGGTTGTTATCGGTCACTGTAACATGTTTCTTGCATTTCGAAAACATAACTGTAAAGTTGTTTTTAATAAAAAATAAATATTAATATCCTTCCTGTAATAACATCAATAGTAATAAATGCTGATTGATTATGATTAATCTCACTTTCCTGTTTTAACTGTATCGCGTCTTACATAAAACGTCTACTGATGTTTGTACGCCATTCAATTACAAAAGAAATACGATTACAAAATGACAATTTATTACTCAATAAGTGTTTGTTTGTCATTGAAGCTGAGTAATGAAAAAAAAATACATTCTCATTATTCCTTTTGAATTTGATTTGACAAGACAAATGCCTGTAATTACTTACCAGTGAAGAGATAAAGTGAAGAGATACTAAAAAAACTCCGTGTGCATATAATTCGGGACAGTATAACGGACCAATTTGATTAGCAAAAAGTTCTTTTTAAACGAACCATAGTAAAAACGTGAAATCTAACCGTCTCGCTATATTTATTTCTTTTTTTTATCACCAAAAGGGAGAAGGAAAGAAATTTATTTATGTGTTACAACTTTGAAACTGATCTCCATTCTGGTTAGTTCGTGTAATAAATGTTTTTTATTTCTTCAAATGAGTATAGTTCAAGTTTTTGAGTTTAATGACTACACTTATGTTTTAATATTTTTTAAGATATACTCGCAGATAGTGCAGTAAAAATTGTAGTTTGTTTCGCATCGATCGCACATTTCCTGTAAATGTTAGGACTGCAGTTCTCTAATGAATACTCGTGCCTACATGTAGTTTTCCTACTCTTTTCGTGCTACACCGAACATTTACGCCCTCTTAAATGTTCAAGTAATGACTCGTCTGGAAGATTTACCATGCATTCTGAATTTATGAGGATATTATTTTATTTGTTGACTTTCAAAAGATTTTACAAAAAAGAAATCGAGTTTTTGGAATACTGCTGTAATTGTAATTAAAAAATAAGAGGGTCAATGGCGACTATGCATCCGAAGAAGTTATCATTCGTTCGGTTGTATTATTACCCTGTAATTTCACCTTTTAATACTGTTTGTAGGTAGCCACTTACCCAAGTGCCTATAAGTCAACACTTATCTCTTTATATATTTTGATTTAGTCGATATCAATAGAGAAATAGTAATAAATTGCATAACGCGTACGTTCTCCAAAAACAGCGAACTACGCGCAGAAGTCTATTTTGAAGTAAACAGCAGCTTCAAATTTGAAATCCTATGGTATCTGATTCTATGCTAGCTCTAAAGTGCTTATCTAACGACCGGCCGGATGTAAGTCGGCTTATTGTAAGAGCCCTGCTAAGAATTTTCCTATTTTCCGCCATACAGGTGTGCCGGTTGAAATAGATTTTATTCCATTTTTACCGATGGTAGTCGAGTAGACGGTCGCCGTTAGGTGCCGCTAGTGTTCTTTAGACCGTGACAAATCCAGGATTTCAGCTCTGGAAATGTCATGGTGTTATTGAACCTTTAATTTTTTCTTTTAATGGTAAATCTTACTTTGTTTAAAATATGAAAACTAGTTTTGTCTAGATTTCACAAGATAAATATTTACCGACATATATTAATTTTCATGAAACCAATCTTTATACAGTTTGTCAGACAGTATTACGGATGCTTTTTACCTAGCTTTCGAAATAAGAATTTATCACTGTTTTGTGTAACCACACCTAACAGCTTTTTAGTAGTAATAATCTCTTAGTTAAACTGGAGACAGACAGAGGCCACGGTGAAACTACAACGGAACCTTAAGTATAAACAATATCCTTGGTAATTTTTCCTTGGTAGGTATGACAAATTTTTTTATTTTTAAGAAAGTCGATTTGATAGATATTTATTTATCGGTCTCCATTAGAAAAAATATTGAAATCGTTTTTTTATTCGGTAATGTGCTCAAAGCTTTAATTTAAATGAATACATTAAAGCATTTTTAATCGAAAATTAATAATAATATATTAATGATTACAAATGCGTTAATTTACCCTTTAAGTATATTATCGTTTAGAAATAAGCGGTCATCTTTTATTATTTTTTATGTTTAAAATCGTCTTATACGTAAAGACAATAAAAACAATTACAATTATGCACAAAACGTTTTGTCTATTCAAATGATATTGCATTCGGAATGGATTCTTATTTCCTGTTCTGCGATCTTATTTGGTTTGTGTACCATATCGATTCTCTTTGAGGCAATGAGCATTGTTTACTAACTATAAAAGTAGAGGACGAACCATTATGTCTGCCCATACGGATTGTATCGAAACCAACATAGATTTCACTTTCATCATCGAAAAGATCGTCTTGATATTGAATAAAAGTGAAAAAGAACCTCTTATTCAATCCGAGCATTTACAATTTATTTATTGGATGTCAAATAACATCATCGATTTGTGATTATATCTATTACGCGTACAATGAAATTGTATTTGGAATTTCGTTATGCTTTCACCTTGAATTTTTTTCTGCATTGTAACATGGTTATATTGTCATCTATATACGTTATTGGTGATTAAACCTTTATATTATTGATGTCTCTTCTAAAATTTTCAATTATTCTTTATTATTTAAGAGTAAATATACATTTTGGTGGTGTATATCGACTAAATTACTTGTCAATTTTAACATTTAAGTAGTTACTAATTCAGTTTAATATGAGATTGATGTATTTTTGTCATTTTGTAGACGATTGCTGCGTGTGATGACGATAACAGCGTCCATGATTATTTTTGCATCAATTAATACGCTTAAGAAAATTTTGTGTCTTTCTCACGTTTTTGACGTACAACTATTTCATTACTACTTACCTCACCTCCGATTGCATATGTTTATACGCAGATTTCCCGCTGCGTAACTATATAAAAGTTTTAGTATATTTATACAAGAGTTTATATATAATAAAGAATAAATGTTCCCAAGTAGAAAATGAGATAAACAGATTTATATTTGCTTTTGTAATAATATATTAGCTTTTTTTAAATATTAGCATCGGTGAGTATTATAAACGCAAACCTCTTTCTTGAATTACTTAGTATATTGATGAAAACCGTAATTAAATTAATTATGTAGTTTATATATATATATTTATAGATTTTTTTACTTCATATTATAATTATCTGTAGTCAAATAATGGAAACGAATAATGCCTATCATAGTACAAACGGGAGACCAGATATCGTAATGATAGGGTAACGTATTGATTTGCTATATCTCATTACCGAGAATCGAAAGTACGTGCACATGAGGTCGTACGCAGCAGTGAACTTGATAACAGGATAAAAGCAGATATTTTTTAAATAAACATATTTTAACTACAGTTTGTATAATTTTCACATTCACTTTTAAATGTTGAAGATTAAACGCTATGGTTTGTAATATATAAATATCTTAAATATGATTTGTAAATATAAATATCTGAGGTCCCGGTCAATGTACTTAAGTAGTTAATTGTTTAAAAATTTAAATAACTTTATTTAGTCTAGACTTTGTGAAACGTGTGTCTAACATTTATACTTATTTAGGCTTGTTAACGTTTGAAAATACTGAAAACGAATTCCTCAATTTCATTCTACGAATAAATACTTCATAAAAGTTGTGTCGGCTGAATACAGTCCACACTTATACTTTCCCATATATTCAATATCAATTTTATCGAAGCCAAACTATTTTTGAACGTGATCCAACTACTTGTTTTGTGTAGAGTTTATTGTGTCAATTTATAACAGATTTTATCTAATGTGTCTATTTATCTATGTATAAGTGTCATGTCATAATATGTGCAAACACATAAATGTGTTTTTCAATAACTCTGGAAGAAAATGATTTCAATGAAAATATGATGTTTCGTATTTTAAATTAAATTATTTGATACAAGTGGTAAAACTGAACTGAAGAATTCTGTACTGTTAACTCATTTAATATTTATCAACTATTATATCAAGTCCGCGGTTACTGTACTTTACTGTACTGTACTTTGGCATCAGTTCTGTATGCAAATTTCACTATGTCATTTAGGGAAGATCTATCATAATATATTGTGTCGTTATCTCTGTAGTCGCTGATTCGATTCCCGGTCGGTCAATATAGTAGTGTTTCTATATTTACTCCTGTTTGGATATTGAGTGTCTACGTTTTTCAAGATGAACATAATACACTTCAATGTAATTATTTTTTAATTTGTTTCAGGTATTTTGGGACAGTCCTAAAGCGGTAAGGGACGGAACACCTTGAAAGTAATTTAATTAGCATAAAATTCCCATTGATTTTCGAGAAATGGTTAAATCGGGCCACGCACCCAATTTAGGACCCGCTAAAGAACTAGAGTTGCAAAGATGAGTAACATTTTAAGCAGTTATATGTTATTATCTCCTAATATTTTATAACAAATATCGTGCCCTAAATAACCATTATAGATTAAATTTGTGTTTTAAATGGTAATGGATTTAAAGTTACAATTTTAACGAGTCGTCTATTTGCTATGTTTATTTCTTTATCACGATAATTATTATATTATGGGGTAATCATGAAATACATACGAATTTTTCAAATAGCAATACAAGTAATATTAGTTGTAAGAACTGCAAATGCTTTACGTAAGGTGGTGGTGCAATAGTCGAAACATGAAAAACAATTATAAAAAACGCCGTTTTATTAAAAAAAAAGAATCTTTTTTGTTTGGCAACGTGAGCGCTTTTCTAGCGTTGCGGTAATTTTTTTCGCTTTGAAATTCAGCCTCTTTCAGTGACGTTGCATTTTCATTTTTAAACCCCGTGTCCACGTATTACTGACATTTTCATGATATTTAATGAATTTATACAAATAAAAACTTTAACTGAATGAATAATTCTGGGCTATATAAAAAAAAAACATAATAACTACTTGGTTAATAAATTGTTTTTTAGAAGAATAGATTACAGAAATAATATTGCAACTAGTATTCGTGTTGTTGGTTTGTGAATTATCATTCGAATGTTATTTTTTTCACTAACGTAAGTGACTTATGAAATTGGGTTCTTAATATTGTATTGCTTCGTTTGATATAACATGTGATGGATTTTGCGCACGATCGATTTTGAATGGAGGTCGTGTTCTGTAAGTGGTAATGCATCAAGGCGACAAATGTCTGAAATAAGAAATTTCATTTTATACGAAATGGCTGTTAATTTTTGTTGAAAAATATTTCGAGCTATGATTCCTGTACTTACTTGTCCAATTCATGTTCAATGTCATTTGTTCAGTCTAGACTGTTTCAAGTACTTTTGTATGTCGATAAACTATGCCACCAGTCAAATAGTAGCAGATTTTGTACGTGTAAAGAACTCAGCAAAAATAGCTTTTTTTCTCCTTGTATTATTTTATACCGAGAAGTCTAAATAGACAGTAAAACATAGCGGAAAACATTGTAAGCTTAAATCACATAAAACCTATCTTGAAATACATAAATGGCTGGTCTACTTTTTAAGTTTATTCATGTGTTATATAATCAAATACTGTAGTAAGCTATATTAAATTTTCTTTTAATTGGATTTTTTTCGTATAATTTATCATTAAAGTCAATGTGATGAGGTAATATAAAAACTTAGTCCCATATTAGATACTATTAACTTTACCCTTTCCGAGTGTTTCGCCATGACAAATATCAAGGTCGGTCAATGTTTAAACGGCACGCTATTATATTAGATTTCCCAGTCCGCCAGCAGCAAATAATGTACCGTTAACCCAGATAAATTTCCTTCCTAAAACTATTTTAAGGTCTATTCTAAGGCCTTAAAGAAATCTAACTATCTATATGTTTCAGTCTCTATTTGAAAGAAGTTTGATACATTTTTTTTCAATGACGTCACCTTTCACAAATAATAATCTTCATTCTAGAATCTATACGAATTAGGTGAAGCGGAAAAGGTGAAGTATAAATCGCATAAAGGCGATCATCATCAAAATTGTAATGACGACCTAAATTGTCATGTGAAATTCACGGCGTCGTAATTGACCCATCATTTGGAGCAATTTGTTTTAATACATGGAAATTAGAACTTTCTACTGGGGTCCATTTTGCAGACTCCGAACTAATGAAGAAACAACTTACCGATCCGGCATTGTAAATTACTCTGACTTCTCATTTACTCGAGCTCATAATAGATTTTTAAATGTAAATATTGCTTTCTGGTGATTTTTTTTTGTAATAATAAAAGTTAATGTTGTATTTAATTGTCATAACAAGTTTTTTTTTTAGTTTGATTAGGAAAAAATAAAATAAAATCACTGCTATTTGTGTCGTTAAAAACTTTTTCGTAAGTACATAAATTTTCTAGTTCGTTTCGTTTATAGTTTAAAATTGGGATTCAAATTTTGAAGTTAACTTGGCTCTAGCTAGACCGAAACTTGCAAGTGCTCGATATCGTCGTCAATTAGTACGTCACTCAACATCTATGTAGAACGAACGAACGAAATTAGGGATGTGCTTAATAAAAAAAAATATTAATATCCTTTTCCTGAAAAAATACAACTAGATAAATTTAATGAAACTAATTAAGTCTTTAGATGATTTTGTTGTAAACACGCAGAATAAATTTAGTTTCGCCTAGGAAAGCTAACCAATTACGAAAGCTATAAATATTCAACTAGAATACTTTAGGTGTATTTCAATTTTATACCTGTAAAAAAGAAAGTTGTTACATACGTAACTTAATGAATTATCTCACACTTGTATTACCAAGTTTTTCTTTAAATTTACTTTAATAAGTAAAAAATATGAATAAGTACTTAATTTTTTTTAACAGCGTTTACCGCCCCTTAAAGTCTTTCATGTGCTATATGTATTTAGGTAGCGATTCTCATGCGGTTGACTTGTGTTGCCTGTGCTCGACTTGAGCTGAAATTTATATTGCCACTTCATCTTCTAGTAGTTCTAAATCCTAGTAATCGAGGGTGCAAGTAATGATACGCCACGGTAAGCTCCACTTTAACAATTATTGGGTACGCGCGTCGTCTTGATATTATCCTACTGTATAATTATTTTACGCTTAATACAATTACACAAAATATGTACATTGAAGAAGCACAATGTACCACCATGTCTTAAATTAATAAATCGTTACATTATGTTGCATATTGTATGTTAGTCAACAACTCTAGTTACAGAATCTAACGATGTTAAGTATGTCTTTCGTTAACAATATAGTTGTTCAACAGTATAATTATACTGAATTTTCTTTTATGTATTAAAACATGGAATAGTCACGAGACTTTTCCGTGTTTTAATACATAAAATGAGTCGACATAAAATGTCATTAGTATTTTCCGTGTGCGTTATGTAAAGTCGCATAAAATGGTAATGCATATTTTTATCAAGTAAAAAAAAAATACAACGAATTCCTACCTAATTTATCAGAATACTAAAATTATATACTTATATTATTTTACTAATTACATTAATTTATAATCACAGGTAATTTTCTAATAATCTTTTTTGTCAAAAGTACTTAAAAGTTATATTTTTTTGAATTTAAGTAGTTTTAGTGACTAAGAAAACTGTAAAGTAATTTTTTTGTACTACCTAAAGTAGAGTGAGTAGTGATTTTTACACCATAGACATTGTTGGGCGGGTGTCTAGCTAGGCGAGGCCGTCGACCTCTGTAATAACTTCCGCCTACCTGAATCGTCAGCCTAGGCTGGCCGGGAGCGCTTTCTAAACTGAATGCAGCTGAATTATTAACTTTGGCGACATGGATTTTGTTTGTTGAGATTGGGCTTTCGTCCTTATTAATGTTTTAGAATTTCTGAGATGATCTCTCATAAATAGTATAAGATTCGTGTTTGCAAAATGAAGTTCAGGTGAAGACTACCCTTGGCCGTCGCGCATGTATCAATAATATGATTAAAATGGACTCGATATGTGTGAACTCAGAAACATGAGTTTTATTAATTGAGATTAAGTTTTTGCTTCTTATAATTTTTTGTGAATCGCCGAAATTATAAAATATCAGTGTAGTAAGTTAATTGTTTCTTAATAGTTTAAATATGGTAAAAGTACTTTGTTTATTTTTTTACGTTTGTAAGAATGTTTATGATGGGGTTGGCATGACCACTAAGTTCAAAAGTCCATAAAAATAATAATAAAAATAAAATAAACTTAAATATCAATAACTGTGAATCATAATAACAGTAAAATGTGATAAGGACTTATTTGTAATTGATTTTCCGTGCTAATTCACACTTACATATTATTATAACGAGTGTGTTTTATTATGAAGTATGTTGTAAATATGCAAGTCATTATTCCATTCAAAAAGTGTTTATAGTGTGTAATTTTGCGGGCAGTGACACGTAGCATTGAAGTTAAGTAATGAAAGAGAGCAGAGTTGTTAATGAAAAAAAAAATATAATTAAATCCACCTAGGTGAAACTGTATTCGCAACTGAATTTTACGCCTGTTATTTAAATATAAATAGGTACTTTTACATGTAGCTTGGTGGTCGTTGTTTAGCAACATTCATCACGGGATGGACGCCCGAAAAATAAATTATCTCGAGTTACTCCGTTCCTCGGAAGGTACTTACATTACGCCGTTGGTCCCGGCTGCATTTGCAGTCGGTAATACCCTACAATCCGCATTGGTCCAGTATGGAGGGTCATGGCCTATCCTCCTTAACCAGATGGTTATGGTTCCTTACAGATTGTAAGGAAACCCCGAGCTCCTGCACTAGGGGACAACTTTTTTGACTATGATGAATAATTACCTGCTTGTGGTTGTTAACTCAAATTCATTTATTGAGATCGTGTGGGGTAACTGATCTTTATTTTAGTTAAGATATCAATTGTATCATTACCTTTTAATTCCATAAGTAAATTATAATTTTAATTTTTATCCGATTTATTGTCAGTGGATGTTGCATTCTTAATAAATATATTAAGAATGCAAATATTTTACCTACATTTAATTGAATAAAATGAGCTCAGTAGTGACCTGAGTTTTATTTTATCGATAGCACAGATGAAAGAGCATTCCGTCCCGTTAGCAAAAGGTTGCCACTACTGTTTTAAATATATTTGGATTTTCTTGCAGTGAATTTAACATAAAGAGTATTTTAAAAAAAGTTGGCAGATATTACATAATAATTATGTACTATCATATTTCTGCACGCATTGAAAATTTAATAATACAAATCTTGAAGATTAACACGTTTTTAATATAAATAAATAAAAAACATGTCTTTTATAAAAACAGCACTATCAAAATTAGTCTGAAAATGTTTCAGTAAAAAAAATTTTAGCTTGAAGCTCGATTACCCATAAGGCGCCTTCTCAAAAACATTTTCTTCTATACCACCTATATAATATAACGCAACCTTTCACATTATCCAAACCCTGGTCTTGAAATGGGTTGGAAACCATTTGACGTATTCATAAAGATCTTATAGGAAAGGTTTTGGTCGCCTGGGGGTATCTTGTATACTTTTGTGCCAAGCAAGCCGTCAATGTTAGATGTCAAATGTCTTGAAATTTTAAAGGGGTTCCATAACAAATGCCGGGTAGGTTTTGTACACTGAAACAAAACATATTGACATCTTGATACTAAGAAGAGGGGAAAATGTAAAATATTTTCAACATTTTGAGTTGGGACTTTGAAGAAAAAAAAAATTATTTCATTTCACGAAGTATAAGTTATAGGGATGCCGAATATGAGATACCATTTTTATTTTTGGCTATAAAACATAAATTATTGTACTAATCAATATGAAAATTGCAATATTTGATAGGGTATTTAATGAAGTTTATTTATGAGGGACCGTTTAGTTCTGAGTATAATACATTTTTTATTATATCAATAAATATTAAGAAGTTCAGAAATTACGTCTCAAACAAACGGTCTCCTATTATGAGATACTGAGGGTTGCTAATATGAGACAGTATCTCATATTAGGTTCTTTAGGGTTTGAGTATAGATTTAGAGAAAAAGGAAAGAAATTAATTTGCATTATACTTTTTATTGGCTATATTCTCAAATTAACAACATCATACCCCTAATTAAATAGGTCTGAGTATGACTTAATATATGTATGTAACGTACATAGTTATAATTTATATTAAAACTTATCATAATCACAGTGATTTTTAAATGGCACTTATTAAACAGTATCAAAAACAAAAGTATTATGCTAAATCTTAGATATTATGCAGAGATTTTCAAATCATACCTATTAAATAATATCCTAATACGAGATATCTCATTTTAGGAGCACTCGCATGTCTCATATAAGGAAAATATCTACATTCAACAAAATGGCTGCACATTATTTCTCAGTAAAGAAAATGCAATAAAACTGCATATGTATCATAAAATTCATGATATAATTGATATAATGACGGTAAATTTAAACCATTCAGTGTAATTAATACAGTTGTAGTATACCTTGTAAATATTTGATGAGAAAAATTTGGTTTTGGGGTTTCGTGAAAACCCACGTGTACACAACTTAACTTCGCTTTGGACTGGGAAGCACTAACACACGTTTTGATCTTTTGCCATGTGGCTTCTAGGGACAGTAGCGTCAAATGGCTGCGGCGATTAGTTTCGCCAAAACCTAACTATCTCATATTTGGCGACTATCTCATATTCGGCATCCTTACCCTATATAACACTACCTTACAGATAATGTGACACCTTTGTACAGTTAAATACTGTCACTAAGTCTTGAGCTCCTAGTAAAATTTATTTAAATTAAAGTGAAATTTTCAAGTTTATTTGAAATTGGTGTTTTATTTGGAAATTGGAAATAATTGTTTTATATTAAAACTAGCTTTTGCCCGCGACTTCGTCCGCGTGGTAAAGTTACTTTGAGCAGCATTTCTAACGAATATTTATTTATTCGTTCCATTATGTACTGATAGGTTCAAACTAATACATTTACATCCTCCATGATCCCTTATTTTATCCCCACGGGGGTTGAATTTATCAAAATCCTATTTCAGCGGACGTCTTTATCATAGTAACTCCAATCTTTAATTTCAGTTCAATCAGTTGAAAATCTAAGAAGATTTATACAAACTTTCATCCCCTATTCTATCCCTTAAGGGTAAAATTTATCAAAATCCTTTCTTAGGGAATGCTTACGTCATAGTAGCTTTATGCATGCAAAGTCTCAGCTCGATCGGCCTAAAATTTACTAAGTTTCATACAAACTTTCATCCCCTATTTTATCCCCTTGGGGGTAGAATTGATCAAAATCCTTTCTTAGCGGATTCCTACGTCATAACATCTACCTGCTGACCAAATTTCAGCCCTATCCGTGCAGTGGTTTGGGCTGTGCGTTGATAGATCACTATGTCAGTCAGTCACCTTTAAGTTATATATATTTAGATCACAAAAATGCACCCATTTCTTTAATATAATTCATGTTTCCTTACCTTTGATTTCGACATATCGAGCATAAAACCTAGAAATATTTAGCATTAAAAGTGTCTAATGATAATAAATATTTTTTTTCCTTTAATAGTTCACGGTAATTCTGTTTTTATAACCTACCATCAACTTTTTTCACTTATTCCGATATTACAATAATAAGTCAGAGGTATAAAAGTGAAATATGTTTAGATTTCTGTGGATACAGATCTGGGTCGCGAGTTCAACGCGCCATAGGAACTTAGCATTAGAAAAGGCAGCTTTTTATTTCTTTTTAACGCGGAAAATATTACTTTGTTATGGAGATTTGCTAAGGCGTAGTTACTGGAAGGAAACTACTAAAACTATTCGGCAATATACGACGCTTATTTACATTACAATTTACCAGTCATGTCGTTTGCAAGTTACCGTTGTTACATAATACGTAGAATAAGGTAACTATCTATTTTATCAATTTATTATATTAAATTTAAAATGATTTTATGTAAGAACTTTGCCAACATTGAACACATTTAAAAGTAATGTTATATTTACTAAAAAAATATATAAATTTTTGGCTATAAAAATAAATTCGGGAATAAGAATTGAAAAATAATCGATTAACTTATTTTATCATAATGAAGTTTACATGTACATTTACACTTTTTTTTGTGCCTTTTTGATTCTTCTATTCTACTAGCACGGCTACAATGGTTTACACATACTGGCTACAATATCCGCTATCGCAGTTAAATATAAACGCACTGCGAGCTCAATCAAATATTGTGCCCGCATAATGAATTGCCATTTGATTGAATCCATTTTCTTCGCAAGGAGTTCAATCCAGCGACCTAGATCGGTTCGCAATACGATTCAAATAGCTCCGACGCCTGAAGCTATGCAGATTATTTCAGTGCACGCAGTTTTAGATATTAAATCCAACTGTTCAGAGAACAAGCAACTCAACTTGTGAACGAGTTCTGTAGCTGTAAAAAATAGAATAGCTGAAGAGAAGTAACACTTCATATAAATAATTTGGTGTATGTTATAAAAAAACTAAAAATGTTAACCCAACATAAGTTGAAAATGCAAATGGTAGAAAATTTTCACACTATGTGAAAATATTTGCTTCTCACGCGATCGCCGCGTTACGGTTGCTAAGTACGATTTCTATGGTTTTTTTAGTATTTGCTCTTTAAATTAGTCTACGTATTCGTTGTTGTTAAATGGTGTTATTTATTTATAAGTTATTACGAAAATTTTGAAAAGTATTTATGTTACTAAAATATATTTTTTTATCCTTATTTCGATCTAAAACAGAAATCGTTATTGTCAATTACAGAACGACTCATAGTCGGGGCCCATTCAAATTTTACCAATCAAATCTTCCCAAGGGGCCCCGACTATGAGTCGTTCTGTTCTGTATTACTTAACAGAATTCTAAACAACTGGGCTTGTTTCTTTCTTTTTAGTTTTATTTAAGTTAATTCTTAAATGTATACTTTTAAATTCGTTTTTACGCAGGGGAGTTTTTTTTTCTTTTAATTATTTATTTTTTTATCGAGTGGTTTTTGTATATTTACTAGTTATTTAGCAAAAAGACCAGGCTTATATTTATTTATTCGGTTCAGACCATCCACTTATGTTTTGCAATATTTTTTTCCACCTACGCTTTATCTACGTGAATTGGCTGAATTCGATTTCGATGTCCCCGTTTTTTGGCAATACTAAATCGGCCTCGTAGTTAGAGCGAAACGTGAACGTATGAAGTAATTTTTACGATACTATACTCGAAATGAAATAAAAAAAAAAACATTTTACATTGAAGAAAATTGCTTTTAGTACATACATATTTTCAGCTAAATGTTTACAATTGTGCTTATGATATACGTAGATAATTTCATCATCCACTAGTTGAAAACGTAATACTATTTTTTTTATATATTTATCCAGGTGATAAACTCCTCCATCTACATCATAAACTATCATCATCTTCTGGCAAATTTAAATTTCATATACAGTGACGTATTTTTCTTGCGTCTTAGGCAATCAGTGTACATCTATTGTCTATTTTTTACTGGGAAGGTTGTGAAGGTGTTCATTAACTAACTGCCTTTAAGCTAACTGTTGATAAGTAACTGCCCCCCTAACCTTATGAGAGTACGCGGAAACGTTGTCATAGGTTGCTAATGGGCTAAACGTTCGACCTTGTTTTATCTATTGTTTCATAATAATTATGCCTTATTATAATACACTCATAATTGTTGAACGTGTCCATAATTTCTTGCTTTCACTGCCCTGATCTGGTATGCTAACAACGCATCGATGAGTGTTATTTTTATTACAGGCATATTATTAGTTTAGCATAAAAAAAACATATTTAACAGGGTAAAAATCCTAATTCGCTATTCTACGCCGCAGTAATATATTGTCGATTAATAAATAAGTAAGAAACTTTGATCAACCTGTAAGTAGGTATTCCAACACATTATTGCAGGAAGTCTAATATAAAACAACATTTTCATTCTGTTCCTTTAAAAATGGTCCTTAAAATCAAATACTGAAAGTTCATGTTATTTAGGTAGTGTAACGTCCGAGCACATTACTATAGGTAGGGTTTACTCTTCGGACGGTTTATGGTCAAGTGCTGGCCGTTAATATTTTAAATTATTACTTTTTTATATTCGAATTCGCGTGTTCGTGTTTTGCTGGTGAATAGTCTTTTTTCTGATCGAGACCAGCTTAGGGTGAGCATCGTAGTATAATTATTGTAAGTGTTTAAATGTAATTCTTATCAGAAATAAATCAAGACTAAAGAGTGCTACCAGTTTTTTCATTGCGCCACCCACCTCCACCATTAGACATGTAACGTCCGAGCACATTACTATAGGTAGGGTTTACTCTTCGGACGGTTTATGGTCAAGTGCTGGCCGTTAATATTTTAAATTATTACTTTTTTATATTCGAATTCGCGTGTTCGTGTTTTGCTGGTGAATAGTCTTTTTTTCTGATCGAGACCAGCTTAGGGTGAGCATCGTAGTATAATTATTGTAAGTGTTTAAATGTAATTCTTATCAGAAATAAATCAAGACTAAAGAGTGCTACCAGTTTTTTCATTGCGCCACCCACCTCCACCATTAGACTAAGTTGCCATAAGTCGCCACAGTAGCAACAAATAGAATCTTTATGTTACAAGGTATTTTAGAAAATATTTGTTATGATGAATAAAAACTTTAATCGTTCGGTATTCAATCTTTGTTGTACCTTATAATATAGTTCTGCTTTTATTAAAAAATTTAATGTATGTTTCACCGTTGTATAATTTTTCTGTAGATATATATTTTTTAAATACCGAATCTGTATGATAGCTTTCGTTGAAAAATCTTAGTAAATTCTCAACGATGGTTGGATTGGCAATTTGACGCGTGTAATAACATATGCTATGGAAGCCCAATGCGAATTATCATTTACAAAACTACGTTCATATCGTATGACTAATAATTTGGGACTGCCTTAGGCAAATTCAATAAGATTATCTAAGATTTTGATCTCTTTTCCTAGGATATAGATTAGGACATCTATATACTTATTATAAATTATTTAGTAGTACATATGCAACGAGCGAAAGCGCTCCCATATATAACTTATCAAATCACTAAAGACACCTAAGGTTTGAGAGAGATAACAGTAGGCCGATAACCCTTTCTCGCCTCACTTTGTGTGTCATATAACTGTATCTGTTGTGGGCAACCTGTTACTAGTGGAGACATATATTTTTTTGTTTATGCAAAAGGAATGTTTACAGAATTAATTTGACAGCGCTTTCACTTTTGACACAAACTTATGTTTATGATAGCATACTGAATACATTTAGACAATTTTTTACATGTTTTGATAATAAACTGACATTTAATATGTACTGCGTACGTAATGGTATTTTCTAGTAGAAAAATTACAAAACAAGCTATTAAAAGTTATTAAAAACTAAACTTCTAGAAATATCATCATTAGCAAGGGCTAAGGAAGTAAGGACTAGGGCAGTAGGGACGTAAAAGGTTACGTCCCTACTACAGGGGCTCATGCCTTCTTTATGGATGCTTCAGGATGATGGGCCATGACCCTTCACACAGGCCCAATGTAGATTGAAGCTGCAAATGCAAATAGAAAATGCTAAAAATATAAAGTAAATAAATATAAAACCTCTGAGAAGTCGTTACAACCAAATATATTTAGGTTCTGTTGGTATAGTAAAACATTTTATAAAAATATTCAAGAAAGATTTTCATTGTCAAAAAATATTTACGTGACACCAGTTAATTCCCTATAGGCTTTCAAATTAATGTCAAGTAAAATGAGTAATAACATCGTAGCTAATACATTATAATCAACCTTGAATTTTGAGTCGATGATATCACACACAAGCAAATAATTTTTGGCACAAATCGAACTCTTTATTCGAGCTCTTTATTCTGAAATGTTCAATTAACTAATTAAATTACGTATTCAATCCGTTACCGATTTAATCGTCGTGGAGTTCGGCAAACCCACACCCACAAACTTTCAGTTCCCTAGTAGAACTACGAACTACTTATTACCCTGTTTTGATTCAGCCAATATTAACTGAAGCATCATTTCCAATTCCCTATAAATGTAATTCTATTTCGAAATTGATTTGTATTTAGAAATACAGCAATTTGTTTTTCATTTCGGCAATCTGTTTTGCTTTTTTCTCATAACAAAAACTCCATTGCCAGTTATCAAGTTTTTTCATCAAGGAAATTCGCATACGGACTCGTAATGGTATTCAGGAGCGCAGTGCATGCAAAATGCTGTACTGCAGCATTTTTGTTTAGCACAATGATGCAATCCAGAATGAGCCTCTTTATAAACGAAATGCACGATTGTGAGCTTTTGCATAAAGCACGAATCATGATATGTTGGAAGTAGTTCATTATGTACGTTTACACTCTTTGATAAAGCTATAAAATCAAAACAGTTGTAAAAATGTGTGTTTTATGACGTAATACAAACTGAAAAAACCTCTTCTAAAGCATTGTAACAACATTGCCTTCGCAATAAATATTTTATTTTTATGATTTTGAATATAACAGCAAAATACTTGGTGTCTGTAAAAGTTCTGGTATTCAATTATGCTAATTTTTACCTCGACGGCATATTATGGTATTTTTAACAATAATTACGGCTTTAATACCGGTATATTCGTTTTTTCTTCTAAAGATAATTCCTTTAAAGGGAAGCGATATTTAGTTCTACCCTAACATGGAACTCGCCTTTCGTTAATAGTTAGCGGTCATCAGAATCAATATTTCATTTATCGTATAGTAGGTCATTGACAATATAGACGGATATCGATTACAATAAAGTTACAGTATTCCATTATTCATTATAGTGCTAATGACATGGGTGTGTAGAAGTACCAAATTACTTACTTAGTAATGACGAAATAATAAGGTTCGTCTGTCAGAGTGCTCGCTTGCGTCAACCTTTTGTGATGTCAAAGCGATGCCATGGGAATGGACGGAACAATATTATGCTCGTTCTCACAAAATACGATTTAATAAAGGCTGTTATTTCAACGATTCTTTGTATAGCAGAATATCAAACAGTTAATTTAGAAATAATTGGTCCCGACAGCATATGTTATTGTTTCTATCCATCGATTCGCACCGAGCCCCGTGGTGGGTAAATCCTATTTTTATTCGATAATTTTATTCGACTTCATCCATAGGGAAGGTCTGTGCCCCAGCACTGTGTTAAGGCTGGTAATGATGATTAACCTAGAAATATAAATTATTAATATTGCTCCCTGAATCCCGCATACGGAATGTAGGAGATTTCCTTAACGTATGCCATATCACCCGCATTCGGGAAGGCATTTACACAAGACGATAGGATGGAAGAGACATTTTTAATTATTAACCGTTGTTATTGCAGTCGCAGACGGTATACACCTTAATACGAAATTTAATCTAACGCTAGCATTTTATAAGATTTAGGGTCGATGCAGTCCTGACGGATTATCTATCGAGCGTCTCACAGAAGTATGCGTTAGTTACTTCATGAATGTTTGTATATTCTTTTATTTTATCCTCTCTTACACTTTATTACTGTATATGAACAAATGTGGTCAATAAACTTCTTTCTTTCTTTATTTATTTTACATTAAATATAAGTGAACGTTTCTTAGTTCTTATGAGAATAAATGTTTTTTAACCGTCTATAAATGTCTTTAATTCGTCAACTGTGTGATGGTTTAATGTCATGTATGTATGTCAGTAACGTAATGCATTTTTACTATAGAAGCCTTATTGTTGCGTCAATGTGACAACTCATATTTCTGATATATAATGGTCCATTAAATTTTGACAAATAAATAATACAATGTCTGTTATTGATTCTAATAAGTTTAATAGTGCATGAAATAAAACGGTGAACTATATAAAAGTCAAAATTTTGTGGGGTAAAAGATTCATTATAAAATAAAAAACACTGCAAAGCTACTTTTAACAGCATATTAGGTTACTTCCAAAGGTTCGGGTACTTTATTATAATATAGAGAATAGAAGTAAAAGTCTATTTTTATATTGTAGTCAGTACACAAAATTTATAATGGTAAACCATATTAATATTTAAACACGCTAATATAAAAAATAAAAAAAGAAAATAGTTTACTACTTCTGAACACTAGCTACTTAGGATACATTACCTACTTTATCAAGGTTGATAACCTATTTTAGTCAACATCTACAGTGTAGTCACTACCGTTAAAATATACATGAAAATGTTAAGAAATATTAAAAAAAATATATATAAACCATTACCAATCTATTACCAATGACGAACAAACTAATTAAAATAATTACTATGGCGTAAAATGTCAATTGAGCAAATATATGCGCTTACATAAGTATCATTATATTAACGCATAAAATCGATTTGAGATGGATTCGGTCTTTAGTGGTGTGCTCTCGACTGTACTATGTACGTTTTATGTGCGTACTTGCCAGAAACAACTAAGAATGGTACATATTTCTTCTTGAAGACAAGAACAATAGCTAGTTTCTTAGTAACCCATCATTAGTCCGGTTCGTAAACAATGAGTTTTGCTAATAAGTAAGAATGCAACGTAACTATACATTATATGCTGATAAATATACGAATAATAGAAATTTCAAACGCTCAATAATTGAGCTAGATTTATTGTGTGGCTATTAAAACAAGTAAATTTATTTGTTGAGCTTTCTCAAAATGGCAATTCACTAATTTTGTTTAAGAATGCTGTGTCCATTTGAAAGTTTTGTAAATCACTGTTCTATATTTTGAAGTTATATGTAGTTACAGCTTTTATTACAAATTCTGCTGAAGTAGTAAAAAAATTTTTAAATATATAATAACTTTTTATTTCGTTTAAGAGATTTGCGCAATAAAGGTCAATTATTCAAAATTCTCTGTAACAACAAAAGGAGGCTTATAAACAAATGAATCTCGTTTATTTAAAAAAAAAACTGTACTGATTAAAGATTGCAACGGTCATTTATCGCTCCGATAAACGCAATTACTTGCCAGGGGTACAATAAAA
This sequence comes from Diatraea saccharalis, assembly GCA_918026875.4. Classification (NCBI taxonomy): domain Eukaryota; kingdom Metazoa; phylum Arthropoda; class Insecta; order Lepidoptera; family Crambidae; genus Diatraea; species Diatraea saccharalis. The sequence goes on from OU893333.1 coordinate 6,575,985, forward strand.
ACATGAATGCAGTATATGAACTTATTTTATTAAAATTAAATTAAATTTTGTCTAGGAACTGCGTACAAAATATTTTCGCGGGACAACGTATTTTGAATCCCACTGAAAAAATACTATTCAAAGTCCTACAATTAAATAAAGTTTTGGTGTTGGAACAAAAATCATGAAATATGTGTTATCTACTAATTCATAAGTGAAGAATGCATAAAATTTGTGATTGTCTTTCATGATAGGTAAATTATTGTTTCCAATAATACCTTCATTGTAGTCCTTCTGATTATTTCTTTACTATGTTCATCTAGGAAGCTCCCTTCTCACTCTTATTCACAATTTTAATACGTTCCTTGGCATGTATAAAAATCAAGTTCAATCTGAAACTATTTTTCCTTTTAATAATTTTCTGCTCATAAAGACAATCTGAGTATTTACTTGGTAACTATAGCTTTTTTGTTATGTGAGTAAATTGAATTAAATACCTCGTTTATTAAAATGCACAAAGCAACAATATTTCCGTCAAAATATAGTCTGACACACTTCTTTACAAAATTATTATTAAATTTGGTTTAATGGGAATTTAGACCCGGAGCCTCCTTATCCTAAACACATCTCCAACCGTCATTCTGTGGTAATGCGACGCTAAAATAACGGGTCCATTAGAAACTGTATTCAAGGCACCTTTATCTTGGAAATGGGCAAATGCCGGAGCAATATCGTTACTATCTGACGCAAAACAATGGGAACACGTAGACACCCCCTCTCTTTAATGAACACGAGAAAACGCTGTTACAACACGCCTAGTTTGTTTTAACGTTTGAGAGATGTTCTTCTAAAGCCGTTTAGATTGCTTCCTTTGCTGCTGCCTGTATACAACATTACTGCTACAGTTTTAAAGTAAAGCTTTCGTTTGCAAAGCTTCGCAATAGCTACGTTATAAAAAATCAAAGAGGCTTGTGAAAATGGTCATTACTTTACCGACACAAATTGTTAAATATAGAACATTGAGTAGCTTAAAGTTGTCATTACACCTTAAATATGGTTTATGAAACTGGGTATAATTAAAGGCTTTCATTCTTAATTTAAAATAACTTACCAGCTATCGAATGTCTGATTAGATTTTGGAATTTATTGACTGACAATGACAGATGAGTGATTGTTCTATTGTTCTTCCTTGTCTTCCCTTTGTTTCGAAGCTGACTTCAGTTTCACTTCAATTATAAATTAATTTACTCAAAGTATGATACTCGATCTTAAACGTGAACTAACAATATGTTTACTTTGAGTTGTGCTACATATTTTATGCCAAAACACATTCAAGCCTTTTCTAATATCAATTTTAATAATCAAAACTACACGAAGCGCAAAGACTCTTTTGAATTGGACAACTCTCCCTTTTATATCTGGATGTTTATTATAATTCAATTCCCGATCTTAACATACGCATATTTGACGGATGGCTTACTACATTTTTAAATGTATTTAACCGTCCGGGGTACAATACGTTTCCCCTATATTTTAACTTCACTGGTGTGTAACGTTTCCAGTGCGCTTATCTTTTATCATATTTGAGAGAGATAAAACTATTCAACTTTAGTGCTGACACGTGTTCTAGATTTTTATATACTTTCGTCTATATGTTTCATGCATACATACATTGACCGTACGTTTTATTAGATTGCTATAATACTACTGAGAAAGAAATGTTGATTCATTTTTACTGCCTCGTATTTTAAGTATTTGACGAAAATTTAAAAGTAAACTCCTTTTTCATCACTTGAACATCTTCAGCAAAAATGTTTTCTATTTTCTTTCTTAGCTCAAGTTATGTAACATAAATGTGTGTGTTCATATTAGAGTTACATGTACACTTTAAATGTTTAGTTAATATTTATATAGACTTCAGGAAATGAGATTAGTACTACTTCTTTACAAGGTAATAAGCAATGTAAGAAATACATACGTACACATATATTAAACGGCGTTCACCATATTACTCTAAATATAATTTACCACTGTGTCATGTTTTTCTACAGTCACCTCAACACATATTGAGCACAATGCTTACTAGTCAATAGAACCTCATTTCAGTGTCAATAGTAAACTGCGAGCGGGTCGCATAAGTAACACTTAGTGTGAACACGAACCGCATCGAAGCAATTTACTTCCCATCACAAACCAATCATCGGTCGCCGTCGCCATTGCAACATTGCACGTACGAAATTCGGAAGTTTAAATTTGGAATGTGTCGGTTCGTAATGTTAAAGAAATTGACTATTTATATTTTTAATTAAGAAAACATCGACTTTTTTTTTCAATGTGAATAAATTTTTCTTATAAACTATATCAATTGCTCAACTCTTTTATTTTTGAGTCTTATAAAAAAACAAAATTTGTTATAAGACTTTTTAAATAGCAAAACATAAGAAATACTCTACTGCTCATCCCATAAACAAATATTTTACAGTAAAAGAAAAGGTTAAAGTAATGAACACGCTTTATATGAGTAATACATACTAAAAAATATAAAGCAATTTGCAAAAATACATATCATAAGTATGATATGATAAATTACGCCATTAAGAATATTTATGTAAACCAATTTCATATCTTGGAAAATTTATTGCTATCATGAAATAAGATACCATTCCAATTAATTGATTCACAGAAATATCAGAATCTAACATTAAATGTTAACGAGAGTACATTTGTTTTTAAAACGCAGTAAATTATATTTCATTATATCCAAGATTTAATAAGTTTCATTTAAAATATATCAACGATTTTCATGAAATATTCCGGTATGGTCTAAAATCATTACTTTCGAGCTCTTTGATACGGTTACCATTGATCAATCTCGTTTTTTTATAGGACATTTGAAACAAATATTTAAATTTCAGGACTTGAAGGGCTAGTAGAGATCTCTTCGTCTCTAGCAGACTTACGCAGAAACAGTTATCTGCTACTTTATTCTCCTCTTATTTTTAATTTCTTCTGTCTTTTCTACCAACAGTAATCACACTCGAGGATATTTGCTGATTGACAATAGGATTCTTCTCCAAACAGAATATATAAGAGTTTTCTCCAGCGAAATCCAGCAATAAAGATTCATGGATACTACTAGTAGTAGTTAGGATACTAGATCCTTACCTTATTATATAACACCAATGACATATAATTGAAAGCATTATATATGGACATTACTGCAATTCAAAATGGCGTAAAATTAAAGTTCATACAATCAAATTATCTGTGCGCGAAGAAAGAGTGAAAAGCATGAGAATCATACGGCATCTGTGGATAATATGTTGGAATATTACGTTTTAGTGGAAAATAAGGTAATAACCCATAACCAATAGAAACAATAATATTAGTGACACATGAAATAGGAATATATATTATGCGGCCAGACGGAAACCTTACAATATCTGTTACACAGACAAGTAGACGAGCTTTAAAAACAATAGATAGGTACAATCACCAATACATCAGGTCATACGAAATTTAAAATCGGTTGATGTTTCTCCATTCGATTTTCAACTTAAATAGGTTGACAGTTGAGGTTAAAATTGCTCGAGAAACTTTTCATTTCGTGTAGTTTGATGTGTTACTGTATGTACAATACGTGGGCGTGTAATGATTTACCTAATTACATCAAGTTTTTTAACGATTTCAATATTCCGTTTCAGTACGATCGACACTGTTGCATTAGCAATAATTCACATAACAAAGGCAAATAATTATTATAGTAATTTTTAATTGCTTTGTATTTACAGAACGGATGTTCTCTAGTAATTCAATTCCACATCAGGAGAGAAAATATTGTAATGCCATTTCCTGTTTATTATAATTGCGTTTCTCATTTTCATTATATTTAGATACCTTTGAATAGGATTCATATTTAAAAGTTGAAAATCATTACTGCTAACGGTCCGTGAAAATAATTTACATTTATTTTATTCTATTTAGCCGACAACAGACATTTATCAAAATTTCCAACAGAATATATTATAAAGAGGGCAGATCACTTATTATTTGTTTACGTCGAATAAGCTACGTAAATAAAGGACCGATTTCAAATATTTTTAATACCATTAATATCCTACATTATCCCTAATATATATTAGTAAAATATTGGTGGGACAGGCCGCTATTTTTATTATAAAAATAATTACATATTTAATTTAAAAATTCTGTAAATTAAAACATACGATATTAACGAAGTCTCGACAAGAGATATAGAAAATATTTGTGATAATTTCATAAAAATCTGTAATAAAAATAATCATTGTTATTCTTGCCGTAACTTCCACTAAATATTGTCCATTTATAAATCATAATAATGTTTAAGTTATTTTGATGGAAAGTCCTCGATTTGATGTAGGTACACAGTTTCGACATTCGAGCGATGTAAGTAAACATGGCACACGCGATGTCAGATTAATTTGATCAAAGTGAAAATGGTTCAGCGTTTTCCACGCTACTTGTTTCGAGTTTCTGTCGACGGTTCGGCTAATGCTTCCGCCGGCTTCCAATTTTAAACTTTTGATGGTGTTTAGTACGATTTATGTGCCAGGCGATGTTACAGCATCGACGTCGTTCCACTAAATGATCGAGCGACACCTGGAACTCGTTCCCTAATCACCCAAGTTTCCCTGTAAAGCATAATCGAAGTTTTATATCTACAAAGTTTTTGTCAGAATATCGGTCAAGTTGCGACGAATAAGTTTGTAATATTAAAATTTTGGCCGAACCCTTTGGACACATTTATTTAAAAGTTTTACGTTCTTGTTTTGAAATTAATGGGAAAATGTCGTAATTATTGAAGATTTACAAAATTTTGTTTTTTAATATTTTATTCTGATTTAAACTTCCGAAATAAAAGACATTAGCCGTTTGCTTTGTTGAACTATTCAAAATGAATTTGGCGAATTTCCGTTCAATCACATTTTTATAGCACCAATAGGTCTACCACGAAACGATTTACTGGTACAGTTATTGTGAAAAGTAACAATGATGGGATCCCACGGTTCGAGTTCAATGTTCTAGGCTCCCGTCATGGTGTCTTGCATTTGGTTGTACTTTAATTTCATCCCGTTCGGTCATATCAGTGCTTAGAAATAACAGAAAATAAATTAATGATTTCAATCCATGGTAAATGCTCGACTTTTAGTGGATCGAATTTCTTTACCAGTATAATTAATTATGGCCTACAATCAAAAGAAACTTCGCAAAGGTAATTTTAAAGTAATATTACTTAAGTTGATTGTAATACTGCATAAGTTTTATCGAAGCTTCAGAACTTTTTATTATTATTGTGATACTACCATCTCAACTTTATCGGTCTTAATTTTTATTTATTTAATACACATTCGCGAAAACAACAACCCGTCTAATTCAGTAATGAAATTTATCCCTGAGATACTTCACAATTTTATTAAAAACAAAAATTAAGATAAATACTAAAAACAAAGATACTGTTTCCTTTTAAAAATATTCCTAATGGATAACAAATTTAGTGCGGATAGAAAAGATCGTTATAGATTTCACTACTTGTTTATTTTAAAATATCTCATTTTTATTTCAGGTGCCTCGGACTGATAACCGTCGGACGGTATCGGTTGGAGCGACAGGGGGCGTGGGAGAGCGGCATTCGTATGCTGAAGGCCGAGTCCCTGCGCCCCACGGGCCACCGCCATCACCGGGAGCAGTAGCAGCGCAAAGACGGGTAGCGGCGGCTTGTCAGGCTAGTCGCAAGCTTCTGGAAGAGACGCTCGCTAAATCTGGTAAAAATGATTATATTATAATAACTGGTGGTAGCCTTATCATTTGAATTCCACTTTAAAATTTGAACAGTATGAAGGTTTTGCTATCATAGATTTTTTGTTGATATATTAGAAAGATAAATACGAAACTAGATGCCTATTTCTATTGAATTAAAATAGAATTTAACTTATTAAATACAGCAGGATTTGGCTGATTAATATTATTAGAATTAAAAACACAAAAAAAAAGTACATAAAATATAGACAAAAAGTATAAAACTTTTTTAATAAATTAGCCTATTATTAAGTTTACCTGCGAACTCAAGTTTTTGGAATGTAGCCAAGCTTATCTGATTTAAAAGCATGAAAGATTTCCTGACTATTTAAATGAGACGATATTTTAGAAAACTCAGAAGTCAAATATTGTTAAAGATTTATTCTGAGTAAAGAATCATCAAAAGCCATGATGCTATTACAGCGCTCATTTTCATTTTTAAGGCTTGCCATTAACATTTTTGTTGATAATAAAAAGAAATATAATGCTCATAAGTGGATTCTTAACTCGACTAAAATATAATTAAAGGTGACCTTAAAGTGCCTCCAAGAAATTATTCTCATTGCAGGGGTGTTAAGCTTATTTAGGTAATTTCTGCAAAGTGTTTTGTTTGTATAACAAACGCTAAAATAAATATTTATGAATTATATCGTGTAAAATACCTGATAATTAGACAAATGCTAACTTCCATATTAACTTTCATAAAAAATATGCATACACGCTGAACATAGAAAGAATTAATGCAAAAAACGCAATCTTTTTTTTGGTTGATATATTAAACCTGTTGTCAATTCGAATTTATATAAAACTTAATTTATAACTGAAATCATTAAACCAAACGATAACGCAGTTTAGTTTATAATAAACGTCATTTAATAAAGCAAAGCTTGAAGTTCTACATTATTATCATCGCAATGACATTGAATCAAATCAAAAAAGGAGAATGGGCCATGTCACGGGTACACAGGTTCAATGCGGATCGGTGGGTGTTAACGACTGCAGACGAAGCTGAGACCAACGGCTTAGCTACCTTCCGAAGCTCGGGGTAGTAAATTTTTGGTCACCCATCCTATAACCGACTCTTGTGAAAGGTGCTTAATGCGCTAACCACTGTGCCATCGAACTTTTGCTACATTTTAGATAGTTCTTATTACGTTTTATTTAAAAACTCAAGCTTAACCAAAACAGTGCGATGTAGAATATACCTACTTAACGCCATCTAGTGTAGCTCCAAATAATATAAAAATTTAATATTTTCAAAGACATAATACCTAGAATGTATTTTTTGTTATAAATTATGTGCTCAAATACTAATTTTCATCTCTCATCACTATATAAGGAAATCTTTATGAATAGTATTTGATAGATTTATTATAATGACAAATGGAACAGTAAACAATGGTTGCCATAGTAACATTTTGATTCCTCATAAAACTTCCACTGCCATTTTCATCCCTTTATGTGCTGGTTTTAGACCTAGTTTTAGACCTTTCCAGTGTCTAAAACTACTCAAATACAAATTTTAATTGATGTAATGTCTAAAAGTAATGTATATATTTTAATACAAAAGTTTTAGCCTTTTGGACCCCCATCGGGGTGATATTTCCAAAAATACGTTATTAGTACACCTCTACGTAATAAGAGGAATGTCCTCTCCAAATTTCAAGTCTCTACGACCAGCGGTTTAGGTTGTGTGTTGTCTGCGAGTCAGTATGTCAGGACATCACCTTTTATAGGCATATGTATAGTATATTATAACATTATTATTATGTATAGATTAATTAACGATATATATAAAACTGTTGTTTATACCTATTGGCTAAAATATAGATAGTACCGATACCTTCTTAGCGTAGCGTATTGTTTTGATTATTTAGGTATAATGCAAAATTTCAGAATATCAAGGCGTTTGTTTTATATTTTTAAATTAGCCGGTGGGAAATTGCAAAACAATAAGCTGTGGTAAAAAAAACAGTTTTAATGACTGATTAGGTAATATTATAGTATCAGATGAACGTGGTTGGCGTTGATAAGAATCTGAAATGTTTCGTCAGTTTTTTTATTAACGAAATGTTAAGGACAAGCTCTACATCTCTCGTAACGACTTTGGTTGATGAAAATGTGAGTTATCTGAAAGTAAAAAGTGGACAGTAACTGAGTCGAGTCTTTTATGTTCAGCAATAGCTTTCGTCATTGTTAGTAACACGGAGAAAGTAATGGAAATGTTGAGAACACAAGTGTGAAAGTGTGCTTTAGTTTAATTCAATTTGTCTGTGAACAACGAGTGCAGTACTGATTACTGATATCGTTTAGGAAAAATTCTCTTTTAGTTGTAAACCTAATAATCCCTGTATATTACCAGGTGCTACATGAAACATTTTTAGTATTTTCTGACACAACAATTTCTTTATTTTAATGATTTTGCCAATATCTAAAATCAATATTCCATATTGCAATATAATCTACTCATATTCGTGATTTTTGGGCAAACACGTTTCTGCAATGAATAACAATTTTATTGCCAGGAAAGGGATCAAATCCATTCCCATTTTCATTGATGGCATGCATTAAATATTAACCCAAACATTTACTAAACATAGCTTGATCGAGAACTATATATCTAAAGCTTTTTATGTTTGATTTTGCATTCACAATACTATACTGAAAAATATTCTCAATAAAAAATGCTTCAAAATCCACTTCATCCAAGGCACTCTAAGATGGGACTCGAATTCATTACCTTTCGCAATCCGTGCGACTGCTACATCTAAAGCTTTTCGAACCGTTTAGAATTATGCCGCGATTTCGTCTATGTAAGCGTATTGTATTTTAACAGACTATTTTGTATAAATATTAGGCAGATACCTTGTATTATTAATTCGCTTCAAAGTGTTTTCTTCCATATCCGTAACATTTAGTATTATCTAATATTTTCCCATACCTAAACTGCACAGCAATTTTATCTAGAAGTAATATTATGCGTAATATTATGTATTGAAGATTATTACGGCTGTAAAGAATATATAGTCTGTAGATATTGTTAATGTCAGTAAATATTGTTAATTTATCTCGGATACTTTTGGGCTTTATTTAGAGATACTCGGAGACTCAATTTGCCGGTTTCCGGGGCTTATCCTCAAGCTAGAGAGTATACTGTGGGGTTTTAGTGAGTATACCCAAGAGAGTCTATCGGGAAATTTGTCTGCTAGTTGGGCTCACACAACCTTTGTCGCTCGGCAGGCGACAGGGATGGTGCGTAACGAATTTTCCGGGTTAAAAACCTTTGGATTTCGTTATGGTTAAATGTCATCCTCGAACCCTCGTGGTTTAATTCTAATACTCTAAATACAATTCATCGATATACCAATAAATGACCATGGTGGTTTTATGAAAAACCAGTTTTAGTAACATAACCGAGCAATATAATAAAAACTAGCAACTTCAGTTCAACAGATATAAAACGAAACGTGTAATTTATTTCATGTAATCAGTTCTGTCGGACAAGTTTTCTATCATAGGCGCCCGTCATTAAAGTGCATTGCGACATTCTTGATCTGTGTCATAGAACAATGCGTCAATCCTTTCACCTAAGGGCTTACCATACTCGCCCACACGATTCGTGAGCGATTGTTATCATATTGATGGCGTGTCGATTATTAGGGCAGCCATGAATCGAATTTATAATACGAATCATAAATTGCACCCTTTATCGATTGAGCAGTAAGAGATAAAATCGCTATCCTAATATTTTCTTATTACGACGAGGACAAAGGAGGGTGTAGTCAGTCGCAAAAACGCAGTTTTATGGGTTTCCTTTCTCGGTTCTTAGATAGTAAATGGTTTACTACAAATTAGAAGTGATTCGTTTCCACTCCATTGACAAATAGCTAACGATACTGCAGAAGAATAGCAAATCTATATAATTTTTAACTTTAATTCATATTCAAATTATCATAAAATATTTTAGTATACTTGGATTATGAAATTATTACAGAATAATGTGACTTCTTTGTTGTCGGTTTTTAAGTGTTGCCATATTTATAGTCCTGGGTTTAAATCTTGATCGGGATACGGAGATAATTTTCTGCATTATTTTGCGTGTGGGTACTTTACTTTTACTTTAGTAATAGATTCACTTGTCTGATTTGGGGAATATAAGGGAATTAGCTCTTAGTTTTTCAATCTGCACAATGATTTCGTTTAAAATTTGTTTATTTATTTTTCATTGTGAAATTCAATGTTTATAGTACAAGCGCAATTCAAAAAGTAGTGTGTATAAATGTAATTAGATGTTTATCTAAATTCATTTCCTCCACTCCTAGAGAGGGTAATTTCTAAGAAAAGTTCCTACGCTAGTTAACTGATTAAAGCATTAATTAAATTAAATATACTCACCAGGTCCATATCTTGGGAAATCGAGAGTCGTGATTTTCTCAGAGAATAGGAAATGTTGGATTAACTAAGACCTTTGACAAAGTTTCAGAATGTTAATGGAATTGGCAGTTGAGAATAAGTAATAAATGAATATTGGATACCACATTTTTTGTGCTAAGTTAATTAACTAAAGCAAGCGTGGAAATGAAATACAACAAGGACTCGAGACGGTGTAGGAATGTTTATTTTCTAAGCTGATTTAATCAGAACAGATTCTGGGACCTAGATGAGTAGAGTTCGTATGATGTACAAGATAAAAAACATTCTTTCATTCTTCTATTACAACGATGTGTAAATATATATGGATAAAACTCATAAAAAATACGCCAATTAACTCTTTCTACTTGCATATAAAATAACGATGAAAGTAATTATATTCGACTTTAATTAACACTTGCGTGATTTATAATATTTTTCTGTAGGTGCTAATAATGATTCTTACGTTAGAGAGTTTCTCCAAATTCTGGGTCTGTGCTCTTAAAATTGATAATTGGTATAGCATGACCTGTTTCATCAACTATTCTACTTTAAATTTTGTAATTTTAATGCCGTAGACTAGCAAAGATCAAGATTAAGTTCATGATATATCTAAATTTTCTAAGATTACGAACAATTTTCTGGAAAATCTCACATTCATTGCTTAGTTCTAAATTGAGTAGCAAAGCACTTATTTCATAGAAATCTGAAACAAAAAAGTACCATAACACCTAAAACCGATACTATAAAGGAAATTACTTTTTCTATAATAAATCTACCGGGAATCGGGATATCAGAAAGCAGTCACCTTGAAACCGGCTTAGGAGCCTGGAGGAAATATGTTAAATTAATTGTGATGTTGTTGTTCCTAGCATTGACACTATTTTTAAGACACAAATTCTAAGAAATTCATCATAAATTAGCTTTTGATGTCGTTAGATACTTCACGTTGTAACGTCTCAAAATCTCGACATATTAAAGTTAGTATATCTCGAATACTCCGAAGTTGGTGTTCCCATTTCGAAACACAATTAGTTTATTCAACAATAGACGTATGATCCAGAATACATTCGTCGTAACTAAGTTTGAGAATGAAATTATACAATAAGAACTGTACGAGTAGGTACTTCTCCTGTGTTGTAATTTAAGATTATGTAAATGATTTTGCATTTGCATATTGTTACGTCAATAATTTGACACAAGGTTAGTATCTTTGATAGCGATTAAAGACTTTCTTAATATTTTATGACGTGAAACTCTATCATCGGTATAACATAACCTATTGTTAAAATTTTGTTTATGTTTGAAAGACCCATGGCGCAATCGCCGTAGAAAATTCACCGTGGTCTTTTTGAGTCTAATCAACTAACAAAGCTTGTAGTAACAAGCTAAGAATAATTTTCTCCAATACTTTACATTTATTTTGAGCTTAAATTAATTTGTTGTTCCAATTTCATATACTTAACCTTAAAATTAGATTCATTATTATTCCTTCCTCACAATAAGCAGACCACATTGTTCTCTTTAAAAAAAAAACTTGTGTACTTTGTGTAGTAACTTTGCATATAGCGAATGCTGTTGTGGTCGCTTTATGAGCTGGACAATGCCGTCCCATAGGATAAGACTAGGGTGTACCATAATTTATTTCGTTTTAAGGACTTATGTTACTTAATATTTTCCACTTTATCAAATCAATCCAAGAAATTAACTTATTAACTTTTAAAGCAAATAAGAAAAACAATTTCAAAATCATAACAACTGTTACTTCAAAACAATTTAAGTTTATTAAAAATGCAGCGTCAGAAATATTATATACTAACACCACATTTACAGTCATATAGCCTTCGATTATACAACTAAAAACATTGTATCTATGAAATATAAGAGTGAGAAAAATTCCCTATTGACAACATATTATGGCAACCAGAGTCCAAGCGCCATATTGAAAAGCTGGATAAAAACTCTACGGACAAAAGGTGATTCGGACGAGGATGTTCAATGTTTGTTATTAGATACTACTCTTAACTATTCCGGATATTTTGCGATTACACAATTATTAGAAAATATATTTAAACAATGCCTAGGTTTCTTCATCAAAGGAGTAGTTTATAAATACTTTTTATTCAGAAAGAACAGATAAACATAAGTTCGTTTCAAGCTTCCTTTAATTTTGAAAGAGAAATAGTTAATGGTTACTTAAGACATTTTCAAATAAAAACAATTAAGACATGAGAAAGTGACGCCTAAGTAAGAAAATTTTCAACAATATGAAATAAATATAAAAAACAATATAAGTATATATTTAGGAAACACAACAAATGTCATTTAAACATATTATGTAAGTAATATTGTACAATTTTGTTTTTTCAATGTCCAATTACTGCTTAAATGTTATGAAAAGGTTAGGAGCTATTACTTTTATTTGAATATATATATATATTTTAATTTAATCAAAATCTAAACTGAATGATTTACACATACTTGTATTACTATTATGAAGTTTTCTAACTTTATTTGTTTATGCGGGCGATGTTGCGGGACAAAAGCGAATATCTAATCAGCGTTAAAAAACCATAAGAAATGAATATCAATATTGTCTTTGATAAAAAAAGTATATTAATCAATTAAAAACGTAAACATATATTAACCAAAAAAATATATCTAAATACTTAATTGATTCCTACGATTTGTTGCAAATTTGTTTTAACACACACACTACGACCTTGGTACACGTAGTTACTCGTTTATTTCGGAGGCCTCTTCAATAGAAGAAACAAAAGTTGTATTCGGTAAATCAGTGATGGCGCTCGTGACTTCCTCACTTCGCGTTATTTTATTTTGGGCGCAAAAAAGGGTATATTTCATCATCTTTCGTCATGACTTCACGACAATTGTGTATCACTTTAGTGATTTAGAATGGGTGGCCGTTGTGAACGTTCTGTCACGTTCGAAACGACTGTCAAATCGTGATATATATTTACAGCACTTATATTTTGTTGATTGCCTTTACCAGAGCAACATTAGGGGTTCGCTTTAAGTTTGAGTGAAATATATTTACTGTAAAAGTTAACGGAAACAGTTTTTATACCGTATGTACTAATATATAAAAATTCAAAAAAAAAAATATATATATATTTTCTTAATAAGTGCACTACCAAAATCTTTTTTTATTGTTGCTATTACACTTATGGGTCAGAATCAGAGGTGAGTATTTTAGGTTTTCAAATATAAAAGAAATAAGTTTCTTTTTAAAGAAAACTGACTAGAGGAATCTGTTATACGATTCGACTTGAATCTTTTCTGAGAAGAGGCACCCACAAAATTGTATATTTTTGATATTCCACCTGTTAATAAGAATAATGTCTGAGCCAGAAGTCATTACGGGAACACTATTGAATTTTTCTTTAATAAAAATATAACTAACGTATTTAAAAATAACCTTTGATAAATTATGATAAACTTATTCCTTGATCGAAATATGTTGTTATTAAATACTTGTTTTTCAAATCACTCTCCATAAATTATTGAATTGGTGTAAATTCTACTCCAAATTTTCTATTTAATGTTATTCTTGCATTACATGGTATATTAATAATATAAATATAACTAATTAAAGATTGGTGATTTACTTTCCGTTTTTTGATGTTCCCAGAAATGATGGGGGTGTTCCCAAAATGACAGTGAAGTTTCCTAATGAGCACAACACCGGTTTTTAACAGACTTTGTGTATTAATGTAATATATATTTACAGTCGTAATCACTTTATTTGTACCTAAGGAATGAGGAAAATGAGTATCAAAACTTAAACTAAAAACCTAATAATAATGAACTTTGTAGTTTCAACCAACAACATTAGATATCTAGGAAGAAATGTTAATTTCTCACTGACATTTAAATTTCTTGCAAATCAATGCTTAAAATTTTATAGTTTCAACATTTGCAATTATCTTCATTTTTCTGTCATAATTTTGAGAATTTATTTTTCACAAAGTTCAGTTTCTTTTTCAGAATCTCAGTCATACAAATTTATCTTTTCTTTATTTTTATCCTTCATCGGATATATTTCCTATTTTCAATCTCTTCATCTCTTTTAGTTTTCAGGTGTCTTTTATTTAAAAACTGTCCTGTTTATTAGTTTTCGATTTCCTATTCTCTTGATTTTTATCGTTTCCCATGTTATTTGTACTTAGTCTTACCTTAAACCAAAATTTGGCATGGTTATGCTTTTTAGAATCATTATTGTGCAATTTGTTCTTTCAATATCCCGAAACGACCGTTCCCGGAATCATTATTCAATCAATGTTTTCATGTCACCTTTGACGCCGCCATATTAGTTATTGTTTTTAGAGGTTATAAACAAGTAAGCCGTAATATGTATTAGAATTATTGAAAAACGAATCCAGAGAGCGTTTCCGTATTGATAGAAAAATAAAGTACGTTTCACAGATCAAACTAAACGGTACTTACCAATAAAACCAATCATTTTTTTCCGTAAATACGACACACGCCGCTTTCTTTTTGAACGGGCAAACTTCACACACCCTAAAGCCACCTAGGGTACGTTGATTTAATTATATCGAACAATATCTACTGCGTTCACAAAATGATTTGATAATGTCGGACAGCAAAAGCCAAAATATGAATTTAATCTTTATTTACAGTATGAAATTTTAGTTTCGAAATTGTAAGTACTTTTGAATCGTCTAAACTATGAAAACATAGTATAAAGACGCATTCCCGGAATAACTATTTAGGCCTGGCCTGTACTTAAAATCAAGTAATACATTAATAAAGAAAGATATGCCTTGTAATTTTGCACAATAACTTTTTTTGAAATAAATATTGTAGTAAAATGATTTTAATTTATTAAAATCTTTGTCGGAAGCATAATGCTCACCTCTCTGATGTTGATCCTTATAACCCGTACCAACTTACTTAACATCTGAAAATTCGGAAAATTTGTAATCGTTTATATAATTTTATTAAAATCACATAGTTTACAAAGATATCCTTGAAAATTATGTGATACCGTGTCAGATTCTAACTCCGATGCGTTATGAATTATCAAAAAAAGTGCCTTTGGAATCGTATTAGAATTCTGACATTAGACGAAATTTCGTTTCCGGAGTCATAGTACCAAATATAAACTTTTATATACTTTTAAATTTCTAAATAACACTGTTTCTTTTATTAAAATATATCGAATACTTAATTTTTTCTATCTTGTGTATAAAATATTATTATTTTCGACCTTAAAAACAAATATTACATTTTCTCCTTAGGAACACCACCGACAATAGTCCAACCTCCCAGTGGTGGATATTGGGTAGACGGGGTGGATGACGCGCAGGATGGCGAAGAATCTGATCCCAGAGCCCAACCTGGCACCCCCAAGCAATCGTCACGGCGGCACAACATCGACACAGACGACACCGCTAAATATTATAGGCGGTTCTTCCTTGGAAAGGTAAGCTCCTTAGTATTCAGAATTTCCGTACTTTTACATAAGTATGTTTAACAATAACGTATGTCTTAGAACTGAAAACTTGTATGAAGTACCGGAGCCTTGTGGCGCTGGGTATCACCTACCCCGTAAAGGAAAACTATATATCCGAGTAGATTATCTAGGTATCAAAGGCAGAAACCAGGTCCTACTATTTTTTCATCATAAATGATCAAAAAAACAGTATAGAATGAGTTCTAAACGTTTCGAATTAAAACGAAAATTCGTTTTCGGGAAAACTGAGTAGACTCCATATCAAATTATAAATAGTAACCTTAAAAAAAACGCAAACGTTATAGGTCTATTCGTCTGTCCCAAATAATTTGCACTGAAACAAATAATAGATGTGTTGAGTTGAAATAAGATAAGTAAAAGGCAAAGATGGCGCTGTAACTTACATTTAAGGAACCGTTATGTTGGTATTTATTTAACTATCTAAAAATTTTCAACTGTTTACCGTTGATTAATAGTTAATCTATTGTTATATATATAACAACTATTAATCTATTGTTATATATATAACAACTATTAATCTATCCGTTGTGCCGATACATCACTAGCAGTTGTTAATACAACCGGTACCAACAACGGTAAACAGTTGAAAATTTTTAGATAGTTAAATAAATACCAACATAACGGTTCCTTAAATGTAAGTTACAGCGCCATCTTTGCCTTTTACGTATCTTATTTCAACTCATCTTATTTCAATTCATATATATGTAACAACTATTAATCTATCCGTTGTGCCGATAAATCACTAGCAGTTGTTAATACAACCGGTACCAACGGCAAGGAAAATTGTGCACATTACCAACGGTTTTTAAACGAGGTCATAGATTCTCGGTCGGTCATCTGATGGCCGGCCTTTGCGAATGTTATTTGACCTCTAAAATCGTAAGTCTAACAAACTTACCATAACACCTTTGAACGTTGAACCGAAAATATTATAACATGTATTAATTGCACGTTACATTTCACATAGTGATAGGCGGAATCTATTTATTTGGTTTATTTGGATAAAATAATTTGGTATATATATAGAGTGAAATGTGAGCGTAGAATAAATATTTTTATGTTATAAAATGATTTGCTATAAAATTATAAGCAGCAAGCTTTATTCAACATTTTAAAATCCGAATAGTTTCACACCTAAACAATTCGAAAATGCATGGAAAATTATTTAAATAAATAAATAGCCTTGACCCATATTTAAATGCGATAAAACTCCGGAACGTTTTAGGGTTACAATCATTATAAAAACAGGGCGTACGCCTTGACATTTAGTGCGCCATACTGTCTGTAAGAAATAAAACTGATTTCGTTGCCAACCGTCGTCGTTGCCAAACAAGATTACCCGGAAAATGATCTGGAGTAGTACACGCTTTTACGTAAAGCTTCTTTTTTTTGCTAGTAGCAAAAACAAACAAAAACACACTTATCTATATCATCGTCAACTAATGTTCACACTGTTCGGAGAAAGCACTTCTTAAGCATATAATTATATGGGACTAGCTTTTGCCTGCGACTTCGTATAGTTACTTTGGGCATTATTTCCAATAACGTTAAATTTTAATATTTTAAAGAAAAATTTATTCAGTATAGTAAAAGGTAAACTATCTCCTATAATTCAGGCCAACTGGACTTAGTTAGTGAGAGCATAACAGACATATATACAGACTTACTTTCGCATGTATAATATTAGGAATAATTAAATGTTGCTCCTTGTCGCTCATAACATGATATAATAAGAGATTAACAGACACTTAAACTAATAAATAGACTGAAATATAAATCACAATTGATATATATCACAATTCACGACTCAGCTGTTTATATTTCGAGTTTAATTGAAAAGATTTTGTGTGAATTAATGACAAAACATTGAGGTTGATTTATAATGTCGTAGCTAATTGGATAAAACATCCAATTAGTCATTCAATTAGGTGCCTAGCCCTGTAATAGAATGGCGTCATTCATTTGCAACGAATAGCATTGAGCTTTAGTAACCATCACACCGTCCGTATATATTGCGAGTGTAGGAAGTTCAGGGAACTGGTTAACTAGGATCGCGATACGAAACACAGTTATTGATTTTATCGATAGCAAAATTTCTGCGATATTAGAATTAAATTTACTTGATGTTCATCTTCGAAAACGGTACAAACAAAGAGTTATATTTATTTATTTAAGGTATAGCAACAGCTATACATGTAATTACTTTTTTTAATATGAGAATTATTATACAGGTATAACATGATAGCCAATAACTGGTTCACACAACATTGTTAAGACAGAACAGGAAAAATTTAAATATTATTTAAGATACATCGTGGGCTTTAAGCCATAGGGGTATAAACAATACCAATACTTTTCAGGAGACATGAAAATAATAGTTGTTTCTCGGTTCACGGCGAAAAGTGTTTTACTTGTACGTTTTAAGTACTTTACCGATTATGTATTATTAAAAAAAAATGATATTGTCAATTGATAAGATTAGAAAATATTAACGTTATAAAAAAATCTCTTTATACAAATACGCCCATTTGGCTTGAAACACTTTGATTCTTCATAAAAATGTCCATTCCCGTTTTTATCTCTTTAAATACTGGTTTTCGGAAGAAAACTCAAATACCAAATTTTATTTATAGAGGTCCAAAAACAGGGAAGTTTCATACAAACGTTTTCTACCATATTAACCTCCTTCGGGTGGAACTTCCAAAAATCCGTTCTTAATACGAGGTGTACAACGTTATAAAATGAATGTCCCCTCCAAATTTTAAGTTTCTACTACCAGCGGTTTAGGCTGTGAGTTGTCTGTCAGTCAATATATCAAGTACATATATTTTATATGTGTATAGATTATGTGCTATAATGTAGCACGTGGACCCAACGCGGATTAGTGAATAGGTATCCAAATGATATTAAGGACTTTGATAAACATTAAAAGCGATTTGGATGTTTTTTGTTAGTTTAATACGATATATCTGTTGTTAGTTGTCGAGGAGTTAGGTACTCTGCAGACTGTCCTGACTGCAGCATCAGGTAAAGCACCATTTTATTATCGTATTATATAATTTGCTGTATGTATCTAGTTTCAACTCAATCTGTGCAGTAGAAGTGAACTAGAATCGATTACCTCTATATAATGTTGCACATATTTTTATAAAACATAGCTATGAACACTCTCGATTAAGTCATCTTTCTAACTAAAAAAAAATATCCAAATCGTTTCACCAGTATAGGAGCTATGATGCCACAGAAAGAATGATAAACACACGCAAACACATACATACACAAGCAACGTCAGACGTATAATATCCCTCTTTTTGCATAGGGGTTAAAAGACGTACAGCCTGTATAAGCCTCTGTACATATAATTTGTCATTGTTTGCTATTATATAATATTAAAAAAAAATACGTTTAAAATAGTTTAAGTGAGGTTTGGGAATTCCTTAATTTTAAATTCTCAATTCAGAGACCGGGTGTAAGTAATTTTTTATTCTAACAATACACTCCGCACTACATATTTCAATGGTATTTATATTATTTGACTTACCTATGTTTTTTTATTATTATTTTAATAGTACAGGCTTTAAAACTAAATTACTTATATATTTTAATGTGTCATTCATTTAGCTGCGCACGCTTCCCTTGACATTAATTTTTATTCCTGTTCAAGTTGATGGCCTTTTTTTACTTTTTCACCTTCCGATGATAATCATATCATATTGAAACCTGTTTACTATTTAATAATTATTATAAAATTACACAGTTTACTTTTCTCATTATTAATCAATTGATTTATAAGAGTATTTCATTAGGAAACAAAATGAAACATATTCTGTAGCAATCCAGAATTAAATACAAGGTAGCGTAATAAAATTCAGATACTTGAAAAGTATCTAATAATCTTTTAAGTAGGTATATGTATATTTATAATATAACTTTTCGGTATTTTCTTTCACTTACTTTTCGTTCATTGAATCCCTTCGATTTAGTAACTACAAAATAAAACTCTTTTTTGATTTCAACAATGTCCTGAATCATGTGAAGCTTCTCGCTCGCTCCTTTAATATGATGTCTTCTCGAACCATTGGTACAGTTACAAACACGTGTGAATTTTCCCATACCCACGCCGAATGTACATACTTTTTCTACTTTTTTCGTGTCGTCTCGAATCTAATAAAACGTGCTTTATTTATTTATCGTTCCATAAATCTTTTATGATGGGCTTTGTTTCGACATTGACAATGGTTAAGTGAGATTAACTTTCATTGTTTGATATATATTAAACAATGAAAGCCATACACCAATATCAATCAGCACTTTTTGTCGTATTTAACATATAGACATCTTCGTTATGAATTCCTCCATGTATCAATGATAATCTTTCGTAGTCTTCGGCAAAGATGTTACACAAGGATTACTAAAATACTGCAATTAAAACTCTTTTCATTTTTTTCAACTATGTATAACAACACTATTCATTTTAATTAACATCATCCATCATTAGGTTAACTTTAGTAAAATTTCATAATATTCATAAATAAAATTTATTTTTTTAATTCGAAAAGCCTGGTTTTTATGCCCAATTAAAACGTCGCAACCGTGCTTGTAAAGGTCCCAACTTGCTTGTTATTTATTATTTAAAAAAACCTGCAAATGATAGTGGGAAAACGTTACGAGCTTACAACGCGGAACGGTCTGGCTTCACGCCCAGTGAGCGTTCTCAGATTGTGACTTGATTGAGCATAGTGAGCTAGCTCGAGACTAGTGGTGTACCGAAAGATCGAAATCGTATAAAATTATGTACGATTTGTAGCGGAACTAATTTAAAGATACATCTTTAAGAATATTCATAACAGTCACCGTTTAGGTGTCAAGAAACTGATATACATATGTTACGCTGAGAACAAGAATAGAATACAATACCTCGCTTACGAATAGTAGTCTGATATCGCTTTGTATAAATAGAAAGATAGTTGTTTTATTATATTTGAATATATATTAACAATTGAGATAATGACTTGAGATCAAATTACAATAGGTTTGTTCATTCATTAATATTTTTGAAATAATGCCAAAACTAGTGTTATCAAAGAGTGTTGATATTAATCCATTATATAGGTATTTGTCAGAAAACATCAAAAGTTTAGTAAATTAGGTGTAAATAAAGAAATAACTATATCAAATATGATTCGTAATTACTCATAATCACTCTTTTGTCTAGTGATGGATCTATGGATAAGAAAAAACATATTGATATTAAGGATAAAGGTTCCTTATGAATAATACCTTAAAACTTTTCTTTTACTAATAAATAGAGTTTTTCATAGTAATTTAAATTATCAAGTACTTATACTTGACGAAAGTTGGAACGAATTGGAACTAAACGAATTAAAATTTATTTTGATATTGAAAGTAAATACGATGACAAAGGATAACTAGTTCCGTATTTAATTTATAGAGTAACCTGTTAACGGAAATGAATATGTTTTAGAATTTCAATTTGATTGGCGAAACTAACTTATAAATGCAATCTGAAGAAATCACTTTAAGATTTAAAACTGTAATATTATGTCAGATTATAGATGTCAATCGAACAACATTTGTATATTTAAGTTCTGGAAACCTCAAAAAAAAAATCTATGTATTTTTAAATTAAAAAGTAATACTTTATAGTTATTATTTCAAAATAATGTCTCTTTAAATTATTACTATTTTTTGTCTCTATTTTTATAACCACTAGTTCTACTTTCAATAAGTTTTGCGCTATTCATTTATACGTTATTTCGTAACGCATTTAAACTAATAGCGTAATATGCAAATTACCTACTCCACAGTAAAAGATTATCTTACCATTCCCACACTTTTAAATAGCTATGTGTAGCTAAGGTTCCGTCACAGGGGGTTCCAGAAACAAGGTTTATTAAGTAGTTTGTATCAAAATAAAGATTCGTTTAATAACATAGACTAAAAACTATTCATTGTTTTTAAAATTAAGTTTTTAAAATTAGTTTATCTATAAAAATATCTCCTTTTCCTGTTAATGGAACTTAAAGCTTTGTTACTTTCAGCAACAATATGGTTCTGTTTTTCATTAATTTTACGAAATAAGTATACCGAAATTCATTGAGATTTGTCTATTGTGTCAAAAAGTTTGTATCATTCCTTAAAGACTTCTAAAAGCGATGTTAATATATGTTATAAATATATTACAGTTAACAAGTCGATAACTCATTTTAATTTTTGTGAACAGCTACATTATACCTTCAATATGCATGCCTATAATATGTCAGCGTCATCGCCGAAATCCTATACGTGAAGCGTTCTAATGAATACCGTTTGCATAAAATATTAGGCCATTACCGGTGGGGTCATTCTCGCCACAGGGTTAGGCCTGACAGATGTGGAGCTGAATCGCTTAGCCGACGGAGTTGACGCGTAAATACGCCACCTTAATCGTACGAGCGATGAGTATTTCTGTAATTAAATAGTTACAGAGCATTTCAGTAATCGGCGAAATTAACGAGAAACAGGAAAAGGAGAATGGTAAACATGACGCCTTATCTAAGTAAGCCGTTGTACCAGACTTCGAACCAGGTCGCATTTGAATTGGAATAATATGAGAGAAGATCTCAATAATAGTATTTATTTATATGCACTGAGTACTTGAATGTTTTGGACAAATGAAAGGACATTTGTTGATAAAAGGTGGAGAGTTACAGTTACTCAAGTAATTAACTGAAACTGTGATTATGACCAGATTTAATAAAACATCATCAAATAGCAATTTATATTCCAATTCAAGGAGTGCCTGACGAAGACAGATGTTTTCTCTAGCGAAAGAAAAGTTAGAGCAATAAGAAAATGCCTTTTTTCATAATGCCAAATTGGCTGAGGACAATCGGGGAGGAGTGACGACCCACCCAAGTGATTGCTTGTGAATGGCGAGAGTGATTCGGATGATGCGAATGGAAAAGTTATTCGGACTCTTTTGTTGTTCAGAATTTCAAGATTTCATTTTTAAATTTGGTAAAAATATTAATATACTGTAACATTTATGTGTGATTTTATTCTGAAAAAATAGCATTGTCATCGTGCTATCCTATTCTATACTAAGAATGGCAAAGGAAACCCATTCGGTCAGACATTTAATACAAAATCTATATTTCTACACAAGAGACTTATTCTCCAAAAAAGTTAATATTTATCCTAAAAACATGACTAATTGATGTCCACTTAATAGCAAATCCAAGAGATGGGGATTGGTCCAAATCAAGTTACATAAGGTTTATTTGGCAAACACATTAGTTGAAATCCCTAATGACCCAAATTACTCCGACATTATGGAAGTTTGCAACTAATCCGATGGGAGAGGTCGCCGTAAAACTTATCTGAGTATTAGTAAAGAGAGCATTTAAATATCTTTGTTCACATTGTACCAATAATTATGCCAGAAAGCAAATTTTCTTTAACGTTTATTGTCTCAGTTAAAACTTGTACTACAATTAGCAAAAAAATAATATTGTTTATGTGTAGCTCTATATATATTTAAAGCACAAGAAAACACAACGATACACATTTCTATAATATCTCTATACGACGTTAACAAGCACTCCACCAAGAAGAGTGTCATTAAAATATTTTGATATGTCTTGTCTAACTAAAGAACCCTTAATGCGATTCGTTGACTAAAAGCATCTACTAAGTATAGTGGATCAAAATGTGTCTATTCAAAATCCCCGTGACCTACTTAAGCTTAAGCATCTATCAACGTAATCTTCGTTCCTGAATGACGTTTTCACTCAGGACATCACAAGAAAAATTCGGGGCGGGTTCTCAAATAATGCCATCCATCAGAGGATTCGAAAGGGGCGATGACCCTCGTCCCCCAATTACCATCTTTAGCTTTCAATTTACCTCTTTGTGGTAACGATGAAAAAGGACAACCGATAAAATTGAGGAATTTGAAGATGATGATGCTTCTGGGTGGCGGTAATGCCGTTCATTATAACTTGTGAGAAACGTGAGGAAACGAAATTGCCTGCGAATAAAAGGATAAGCTTTGTGTTTTCTTATAAAAAAATATTATTCAATGATACTACTATTTGAATGATTTAAGATCGCAGTTCAATAAACACGTAGCT
The DNA here is from genome assembly GCA_918026875.4 of Diatraea saccharalis. Classification (NCBI taxonomy): domain Eukaryota; kingdom Metazoa; phylum Arthropoda; class Insecta; order Lepidoptera; family Crambidae; genus Diatraea; species Diatraea saccharalis. The sequence goes on from OU893333.1 coordinate 6,599,862, forward strand.
TATAAAAGAAGTTAAAAATTAAATGAACATCTTTTCATTTAATTTTTAACTTCTTGATTCATGATTGGCAAACTGATTTCTTATTAAGAATTACCCTTGAAAATTTTAAATACTTTCCAATAACTTTTACAATAGTTTATGATCGATTGAGTGTACTGAGGACATCCTGACATTCTGATGGATTTTATAGGGTTCGTATCTTTGTGTATTTATTTTTCTTTGTCATTATTACATTAAAACTAAAAGTATCACTAAAAGTAGTACTTTGTTAATGACTATAGATATATATTGTGCAATACATTGTTTGTATCCCTAAATAAATAAATAAATAAATATGGGTTTATTATTTAGTAGGAAATCTTAGATACTTAGCATTAAGACACGTGTAGCTAAACTATAATACTAAGCATATTTTACAATATAAAATGCTTATATTTTATTGATGGTACAATGTTTTAACATCGTTGTAAATTTTAGCGATACCGTGCTGTTTTACATACGTTCAACTCCATTAAATAAACATCTAAACTATTGTTTCCTCATGTGATACAAAAATTTCAAATACAATGTACATCCTTCGGAAAGGTCTCCGAGCTTGGGAACAAAAAGGGACCGACGTCGAGGCTAAAGTAACAATGTTAGCTACTAATTACCATCTCTATGGTGATTAAGAACTCTTTTGTTTCTATAAAAAAACATTTTGTTCGACCCTCGACCTCGTAAACCGGCAAAAGATACGACTTCATTAAAAACAAAAAACGATCGTCAATTGTTCGAAAAAGTTTAAGAACTTTTAATGATTACTTTTAAAAGATTAAAAAGGTTTGTGTTGGATATTAAATAGATTATTTTTTAAAAGAATACGGTTATTTATAAATTGAACTCTGAGATAAAACACTGGATTCTATTTTATTAATATGATTTGTAACATATTATGAAAATGTTATAAATATACATACGTAGTGATGTATAAATTATTATATATAAAATTATCATATAGTATGTGCATTTTATAAAGATAATAGCGGAGTAAAAAAACTATGAATATGCCATTGAACTTTATCTAACATAAAAACTGTACGTAATGAAGTTATAATTCGGGATTCTGCCTGCCGAATTAAAACTTCAAAGATGTTGTTTCTTTCATGAGATCACCGTTAAATGCTCTGATTCATGAATTAATATACGTGTTGCGTCATAACTTGCTACAAATTTTACGATGAACAGCTAAATATTAATTGTGAGTAAGAACAATGGCAAAAGATTCGATTCCCATGAGATTGGCAGTGTTCTGGGAGTATTTATTAAATTGACAAGTGGTTAAGGTCTGGAATACGGAGGGTAAACTTTCACGAGGACCTGCAGTCTTTAAGACCTGCTGCAAATCTGACGGAAGATCTCACAAGAGTCTCATGGAAGTATGATTTAGTACGCGACGGATATATTTGTAATATAATGTCAGTTCTGACATTTAGACCGATAATAATTACACTACGCATTTTCCATCAAATATGTACCAACCCTTAAACATTAGCACTCCGCACTGGTTTACTTTGGTTTACTGAAGAAGTTAGAGTTAGATATCGCGTTGTGTTTTTATTTTCAGCAAAACCGTTTGTCATAGTTGCTAAATAGTTATTTACTAATGATTATAGCAGCACATCAGGTTACCATAATATGTATGTACGATTTCTGCAGTTAATTTTAAAGTTTACTTCCAAAATAATTTAGTTCTAAATTTTACGAGAGGAACTGGACTGAAACTCATAAATTCAATGTTCATTTCCTAATCATATCTTAAATTGAATGTAATAACAAAGTCGATAGTGGACATATTTTCTATAAAATGGCAGAACTCAGAATATGAGCTTAACGCCTATTCGTGAGAAGCTTTGTGACGCCTCATTCGTCGTGAAGTCTCGAGTATTACATAAAATACCAGACCTCGACTATAGATCTTTGTAGCTGTAAATGTTTCCTATATCGCAGTTTTATAGACGTAGGGCGTGACTGATGAATGTTTTATTGTTGTTTTGCCAACATTGTTTCGACTATTATCTATTTCATTAATTTGATTGAGGTCTTTCAATAACATTGGCGGTAGCTTGTAATATTCATAGGACTGGTTAAAGAGTAAATTTGTAAGCAATGTTTTTTTATCATTTTAAACATAAGAAGATAACAAAGAATTATCGAGGTCATTCTGTGTCCTTGTGTGTTTTCAACCAATTAAAATAAACTGAATTTTCGAACACGAATTTCATGTATTCTATTATATATAACAAACGTTTTCATTGTTTGCATTGAATAGGTTCCAAAACTACCATTATCATTCTTATTAAGATATCCCCAAAGTCATGTTTTCTTTTCTCTTACCAGGAGCACATCAACTTGGTTGGGTTTGACGAAAATCTGGGCCCAGTGGTGATGTCATTAAAGAACGAGCATGTGGCCGGCCAAGATCATACGAGGATACTCCTGAGGCTACGTACGGAGACTATGCATGGGCTAATACCAACAGCAAGTGAGTTTCACTTTCACACTTTTTAACTATTAATTAACTTTTAGTTGTTGCCACAAATTATGTCAATTTAAATAAAACTATGTCCACAAATTATTGGTCATCATCACCAGCCCTTTTACGTCCCCACTGCAGGGGCTCAGGCCTTCCTTATGGATGGTTAAGGAGGATGGGCCATGACCCTCCACGCTGGCCCAATGCGGATTGGAGGGTATTAACGACTGCAAATGCAGCCGGGACCAACGGCTTAACGTGCCTTCCGAAGCACGGAGTATCTCGAGATAATAATTTTTTGGTCACCCATCCCGTGACCGACCCTTGCGAAAGTTGCTTAACGACTACAATCACGGGCCGCGGCGCTAATCCACTTCGCCACCGAGCTACTAAATTATTGGTGCCTCTGAGCATTTAATAATAATAATAGATAAATAGCATCACGTTTAGTAGAAATAATGTTATCACAGAAAAATTGGAAAAGGAAGAAGGTGGAAGAGTCTTACAGTTATCAATAAGTATGTATGTTTATAGGATCAAGCATAATGCCGTCGCCTCTGAAAATGGCCAAGATGCTCAACGAACAAGTGAATGTCGATAACTTTATGGCAGTGATGTGTTTAAATGCATCACAATTGATTGCTACGTACGATGAGCATGTACTCGTAAACAGCTTCAAGTTCGGCGTTCTTTACCAGAAGTATGGTCAGACAACAGAAGAGGAACTATTCGGGAACAATGAGACATCGCCTGCTTTCGATGAGTTTTTAGAAATGCTTGGACAAAGGATTAAGCTTAAAGATCATAAAGGTGCGTAACATATTTGTAATCAGATACATTTAAAAATTAGTAACATAGAAGATATTTTATGATTGAAAATATATATAGCAATAGTCTAAATAGGTATAGCACTTTCTTTAAAAATATTTTCATTAAAGTTCATTTGTAATGTCACATCACAAATGAACACATCGAAAGAAGATTAATAACTGCACGCCATTTTAAACCATACATGGTTCCATAAGAGTTCAAAGAAGACCTGACCTTTTAATCCCAAGTTACAATTAAATAATTACAGGCTACAGAGGAGGACTAGACATAATGAACGGTCACACCGGTACAGAGGCGGTATACGAGCAGTATTACAATAGAGAGATCATGTTCCACGTGGCTCCACTGTTACCTCACACGGCTGGCGACGCACAACAACTGCAGAGGAAACGGCATGTTGGCAACGACATCGTGGCAATTGTTTTTCAGGTTAGTTTCAAAAATAATGTGCTAAACTACATAATCTTAAAACTATAAAATTATTTTATATATCTGGTGTTTTCTTTCTTGATCCATCTTTAATATAGGTAATAGTTTCCAATTCTTTTTTGTAAGTACTAACTATGTTCTCTTAGCTTTGCGCTTTGAAGTTTCAATTAACTAATTGCATCACAAATAAACGTAAATCAGAATAAGAAGTTCTTCTGAATTTTCACATTATATTAGTAAAGATAAACTGTACGGCCTTCATCATTAACTAAAAGTACCTATTCTTTGAAATTTCAGGAGAAAGCAACCCCCTTTACGCCAGACATGATCGCTTCGCATTTCCTCCACGCCTTCATCGTCGTAACGCCCGTAGACGCTGCTGGTGGGGAGACCAGGTAATATTTAGAACCTTCACTATCAATGAATGATTAAATAGCTACACTTAATCTTACAAAGTATCGATACTACAGTATAAATATTTTTATGATCGTGATGATAATTGTTCTTTTCTCCGATGAATGATCTTATTTTGGCTTTATTAAATTTCTCCGGGCAAAACTTGTCCATTTCTAATGTCCCTAATTTCTTTATTTCATCTAAAAATAATTAATTGTAAGATAACTTTAACGTTTTAAAAGGTACAATGAACTGTTACCAGATAACTTTCCAGTTTTTAAATTTTAAATAAGAGCCTCACTTTAATTGTTGTTAGCTAGACTGTCGTTTCGTATTACTTCTTTTACACCAAGTTAACACAAAGTTTCTATTACTTTGCAACACTCGAGGTATTATTTGCATAGAACAGTAAAGAAAATGACTCGGAAAGTGGAATGGAAAATGTAGTAATTTATATGCAAATGTATACTTTTATAATTGCAAAGGTTATTAACTTAGCATTAAAATAAACTCGTCGCCTTTATGGTGTCTCTAGTCTAATTTAAAATTAGTAAATAATATCCGAAACTACAGTGTTTGTTTATTTATGTTTTTAGTAATTTTGGAAATTAATTTAGCAGGTATATTAAAACACACACGTTATAATAGCTGTCGTAACACGAACTGTAGCGGTATATGATAATTATAAACATTCATTTTATGAATCGAACCCAAAAAATATTGCGGGTTTCTTATATTATGTTTAGATTTTTGCCATTTTCATTTTTAGTTTATATCCGAAAGTGTTACTTATATCTATACGAATAATGTTCAATTTACAGGTACAAAGTGGCCGTCACCGCTAGAGTGGACGTACCATTTTTCGGGCCGACTCTCCCTCAACCGCCGATATTCCGTAAAGGGCGCGAACTGAAGGAGTTCCTTCTGACGAAACTGATCAATGCCGAGAACGCATGTTACAAAGCTGAAAAATTTGCGCAGCTCGAGTTACGAACACGTTCCTCTTTGCTCATGAATTTAGCTGAGGAGTTGAAAAATAAAACTGTCGAGTTTCTCGGTACCGGTACAAGAGTGGAACCGGGCGCTGTGTCACCGCAGCCGGAGGGTACACCGAAACAAGACGGGCCGGGAGCACGATTCATTGATACCGTTAAGAAGGCACTTATTTCTAAAGTGAGGTTAGAAGAGAATATTTCCCTTTATTTTATAAAATCCCTTTCATTAGAGATCATGAGAAATAATTAGTGAATTATATATACCTTTTGCAATATTTTTCGATAACATAAACCGTTAATTTACTTTTCAGGTCACCGAGCGTAGACACCAACCTCTCTAGTGACAGCAATAAGAATGTTCTCAACAAAAATAAAGTTTCAGCTTATGAAAGCCACACTCCAAATGTAAGTAAATACAGCATTATTTTTATCTTGGTCATAACATAACAGGGATGGGTTGTCGACGCTTTTTCGATCAACGAAACGAGATTGTTTATCATTTACCGTAAAATAGTTTTTTTTTATCTAGTTTATGTCATTACGGACTAAAAGGAATACTAAATGAATGAACCCCATAAAATAGAAATAGACACGAACATAAATTTAAAGTACTATAGCGGCCTTATCGCTAAGAAGCAATTTCTTCCAGGCAACCGTATATTGAACTGGACTGATTAAAATAAGATAAGCGGGGAAGTATTGGTGTATTACAAAGCAAGTAAAATAAAATGACTATTACGTAGAGAAAGAAATACTTATATACATACTAAACAATACACACACACACATCACTTTATGCATATATACACATACCTAAAAAACAAACATTATATAAAAACTCATAATACAACCTTGATCAGGATTTATGTAATAAATGAGAAATCAAGTAGTGCTATTTAATAAAAAAGTTTTTAAAACATCAGAGATTGCGCGCGTTTTATCTCAACTGGAAAAGCGTTCCATAGACGAACTGCCTGAACAGTGAAAGATTTATCATAAAATCCAGTGGAGTGCTTTGGCATATCCAGCCTTAACTTCTCTGATGATCTCAAAGTACAGGCGTGCTTGTCTTTATTGAAAACGTTCCTTTAAATAACATGATCATATTTTGCGAAGGCCAAATATGAATCTTATACAAAAGTTGTGAAGACACTCCAGCTTATTTAGATGCTCTTTATTGAGTCGAATTGTGACGAAGTAACTAAAAAAGACAGGAATAAATTGTTTAGACAACTTTGTTGTCTTCGATCTGTGATAACGGTTCACTAAATTTGTGGACGGTGAAAATAAACTTCCTTTCATACTTTTCTCATTCTTGTTATTGTGAAAGTTCAGAATTGTTTATTTACAAATACATAATCTACAAATTAAAATAGTTATTTGCTTTTATTCACCAAATTATTCAAACTGATGATAGATAACACAATCGAAGAAAATTAAAAAGTAGAATGCTACTTGCATAATTTAACCTTGAACTACACCATCTGCATTAGAATAAAAAATATTGCAAATTTCAAATGTGTATTTGTCCCAGAAATGGAACGTACTAGCAACTCTATACAAACTTTAATGTAAGGACGTTAAAGTTTATTCTTAAAATGTTTTTAACGTAATTGGGCGAGCGAGACAGACAGCACGCTATTGGTCGCGAAGAACAGAGAGAAATATAATCTTCCTTTCATACTTTTCATATAAAGAAATATAACAGACGATTCGTGCCGCGATGGACTGTTAAGCAACGCTTGTAACTTATGTTCTCGCATAAACTAGTTTATCAGTAGACCGTAAACCAGTCTCTCAGTTGATACCCAAAAAACAGTGTAAAACACGGTTCGTTTATTGAACGCCCATGCCTACAGTATATAGTAAAAAATAATAGAAGATAAAACAGTATTGGAAATGTAGAAGCATTCGTGAAAGATTGGCGTTTAGTTTTTCTTTTAGTTCATTCTGGAAGTTATAAGCTGTTACAATACTAATAAAAAATTGCTTGGAAATTGTAAAAAAATTGTTCGTTGCTTAGTACCAAATATAAATGCAAAATAAGAGTAACCAAGGTTGTTGTATTAGAGCGGACGGTCCAAGTCGTCAATACCGTCTTCGTCAGCGAGTGCGGTGTCTGTGCGATCAGCGGGCGGCTCTGGGGAGTCGAGCCCCGACGTAACGTCACGGGTTGCTCAACCGCGGCCCCCGCTACACGACCACAGCGATGACTCCAGTCTCAACTCCGTCGACTTGGACCCACTCGGTAAGGACTTCGGTATTCAAATACTTTATTAAATATTTAACCAATCAACTTTTAAAAAGGTTTGTGCGAACACAATTTTCGGACGCTATTCTCATAGAGAGTTACAGTGTTTCGAAAATTAGTTTTCAATTTGTACTCTGAAAACCAAACTTCTATATATCGTCAACTTCATCAATCCTACCAAAAGTTGGTTTATTAATGAGTCGTGTTAATATAAAAAAAAAATTAGATGCATTTAACATACAAATCGTCTTATGTGGCGCCAACTGTTCTTACCCCAATCAATAATACTGATTTGAAAAATTAACGTTCAATCGTATAGTAACCAACATAGACGATTATTACTCCGTAATCCTTGAATCTGGTTTCTATTAGGTACTACAACTTAATGAGAAATATGCATATTCTTTCATCGAAAACATTTTCCCCCTGCAATTATACTCATGATCTTTGTTTTAACCGCTCTTAGCTCCACTATGATCACCTTGGAACTAACAGTCAATATTGAAAATTTCATCTTTAATGGTCTTGTGTTATGTTATGTATTTATGATACCTAACTTCTCTTTGTTAATGAATAGCATATATATGAATGGCATATGAGTCGTATCATTTTCATATGTAGCATTTGAAACAAAGCTTTCCTTATCATCATGACAGATGCTTGATTTTATTTTATTTATTTTTATTGAGGTTAGATCATTTAACAATTTTTAAAATACCAACTTTGACTGGAAGGTTAGAAAAATAGTTTTTGTTATTGAATTAAATTTTTTCTGTCCAATTAGACGACAAGGACTGGCTGAGTTGTGGTAAAAGTGCAACAGGTTAGTCCGGTACATACAATCGGTGTTTAGAAACAGTAGAACAGAATGTAGTTGAATATTCATAAAAGCATGTGCTGGTAGTTTTTATGTGTTTTTTAATTCACCTATTTCGTCATTTGTAAAGTTCGTAGAATAATTAGAGTGGTATATGTGTACCTGTAAATATGAAAAAGGTTCCCTATGTAATTAAAATAAAAACTTAATGCTTCGACTCAAAATTATGTAAGAAATAGAAGGATCAGAAAATGTTCCTAAAAGGTTTTTCACATGGATTTAAACTAGAATTCAGATTTTCTGGTGTCACAAGATCTAATCATCTCTGAGAACATAGAAAATTGTTGGTCTTTATTATTTTTGGTCTGCGCAATTGTGGTATTTCCTTTTAAATTTCTTTGATTAAAATATTTTTATTAAAGAGAGTTATCTTAATGTTTCTCAGGATTTAAGTATCTATTAATTCATTATAGGTGCAGTGTACGTGGACAGTGATACAGGGTTAGAGTCGATGTCGTCAGCGGAAGCCGGCGCGAACACACGAGGGGAGCCGCTCGCAATTCCGAGAGCGGATGCGGACCAACTAAGGCAAGAAGTATGCCGTTTGAAGAATGATAAATTGGACTTATTGAAACAAAATATTGTAAGTATAACATCTGATTAATCAATATCTTTAACATTTAAAGATAACATTAGTGCTCTAATTTTGCCTTGTTAGACATATGTAAACATAAATTGTACTGTGCCGTTAAATGTTAAGAAAATTAAAAAAGATATGGTAATATTGAAAGACACTTATTCCTTATCTATGACAATAATAGTCGTCATTTGATAAAATGTTGCATATTTTTGGATGAATTTCGCAGTACGTTACATTTCGTTTCAGACGTGGCAGAACGAAATAAAATGTTTGCGTGAAAGAGAGATGGCCTTACAAGCGGAGTTGGCAGTCGCGGCTAGAGAAGTTAGGCGTCTCCGTGAACAACAGGCGGCCGGCACCACCATACCGCCACCGTCGTCACATGACTCATCAGCTTAAACATACACCATACTGCATTGTAATAGAGTCGCTCCTTGTCTGAACTTAAAGTAATTGATGTTCTATAAATGTCGAAATCGTTAAGAGCTATTTTCTATGCACTTTTTCAATCAAACGGTCTTCAAACTGGTCTGTATCAAATTTGTCTGCTACATAATGCTAGAGTAGATCTGAAGAGCGTAAATAAGAAAGGCTGATTTTCTATCGGAGACGCGAAAGGGAATTTTGTTAGAGGAATAATTATATTAAAAGATTTCGGAAACAAAATGTTGTATAATTATGTAGAGAATCTTTATAATAATATTGCAGTGTAGCTCTCTAAGTGTGAATTTTCTTACTACAATAGTAGAATATTTTTCTACGTTCTTAATTTGAAACTTCTGCTCAGATTAACTTTAGTCAATAATAGGTACTCTATCTTTTAAGAAACAGGGAGAAAAGAACGTAATATTTTATTTGTGCAATACCTTTGTTTTCGAAACGTTAATATTGTCCGGTCACATGCTTTATAAAAAATAGCAAAGGAAAGTCTTTGCATGCATTGTCTATTTGATTAATATGACGTATTATAATTATTTTTAATAAGTGACCATTCCTATTTCTATTGAAATATTTTTTTATATATATTATCCCAGTTGCACGCTTTCGTCGCGCCTCGACTGACTTACGATACGATAAAAATAATTTAATAAGAATTTCACTAGCTTAAATTAAAAGAGGTAACTACGTAATGTTTTTGACCTTTTATAATGTCACTTTACCAAAACTAATATTTATAATAATCGAGTAAAAACTTCTCGAGACGTACTGTATCTCTTTTCAAGAATACAAAAGTCTACTATGAGCTAATCGCTTTGTAAATGTTGTGATAATGTAGACTTATAAATCAATATATTTATAGTGAAAGATAATGGTTATTTATATGTGTATTGATATATAATTATTATACGGAATCTAAACAGTCTTAGGTGGTAAACTTGTGGTGACGGAAGTCGAAGCGTCATTAAGCGTTATACGATAAAGTTTTGATACATTTCATCGGAGCGTAGCGTTGTCCTTTTGTTTATGAATAAACATAGATATTTCAGTTAAGTAAGATACAAATTGGAAATATCATTTATTGTTTTAAAACTTATATTAAAATTTTTAGACAAAATATTGTCGATGTTAGCTTTCTAGCCCTGAGAAGTTGCTGATTACACGGACCCTGTATATTACGCAAGATTTCTCGCAATTTGAAACACATCATCTTGCTATGAATTAATTCGCGTGTACTTATCATACTTAGTTGAAATTGTAACGCATGACGCATCGACTCATGTCATCGCAAAGCTTAAAACATGACTCCAACTTCTATGCGCAAAATTTTAGAGACTTTATTTAAGTTTTATAGTAAATTTTTAGTCATCCCACTTTTTTCAAATTTTGTATTCACTAGATGTGTCACAAATTATCCACCTTTATCTAAAATTGTTGATACACCATATAGTGAACCAAACAGCCTTGAACTGGCGTCATGTCGAGCTCTGAGGTGTATGTTGTTTTATCGTTTACCACGATCGCTTTCATTTAATAATTCAACCTTAACAATATTGTTTATATTGTCAGCAATATATTTACTATACTATGTACGTCGAATGTTATTACGATCGTTGTTTAGATGGGCTATTGTGCTTCAAAATCTTTAAGTGAAATACTGATATCGCAATGTTTTCTATTTTAGATTATAGAATTGTAAAACGGTACCTACCAATTAGGCCTTGAGTGTACTTTAGGAAACTTAACACTGTGGTGCATTAGAGTATATTGTATTTATCTCAATATGAAAATGATCTTTATCTATGTTATATAAATTCATTAAATAGGTAAATATTCGTTTATAATATATAGACAATTTCCCAGTATATTTAATTTAATTGTGTGTCTTCAACCGTTTCCATTTCACCGCACAGTGCAATTTCATTCGCAGTCATTTACTAAAAGAAACTATTTTAGTTTATCTTAGAAATATACAAATTTAAGTTTACCAGTTTTTGTAAATATATTAGAACTGGATCTAGGCTATTGATTAAAAACAGTATTTTTTTTCTAATTTATACTTGATTTAAGTCTCGTTCGTCGAGTTTCTTTGAGTTTGAAATATGTTATGTTGTTTATAATTAATATTTTATACCAAAGTTAACATTCCCCACTAAATAGTATAGTTTTTTTTTTATATTTACCGTAAAATTTGGAACAGTATTTGATATGTAAGGTGTTATTCGCAGTAGATTTAATCTATGGTTTTGTTAAAAATATAGTGTTATTTTCTGGTTGAAGGCTAAAAAGCCAGAGCCAAGGAATTTTTGAAAAAGGTATTTCAATATTATATACTATGTTTGACTAACCATAAGGTTGATTTTCATCTGTAAAACATCTTCGTAGTGAATGAATGGGATCTAAGTTTACATTTAGTTTCTTTATATTAAATGTAATCCGTTGGATTTTGTTCGATTGTTGATTATGAGCATGTTGATTGCAATTAACACTAACTATTGATTCGTCTTCATGTAGACTTAAACCAAATATTGCGAGCGCGGAGCGTTAGAGGAAATAGTTTATAATTTAAGAGATACTATTGAAATATATAAATAGTTAATAATACAAAACTATTGTTGTTTTATTACCCTTTAAAATATATTTTTTTACAACAATATAGCCACTTCATATATGGATTCTTTTAGTTAGCTTAACATAAATAAGTATTAATCTGAATAATAAAAGCCATACAATAATTAAAAATAGACAATAAGAATAGAATTTTGGCCAAAATTACTTGTCGGAACACTGATATTTTTTACTCAAATGGTAAACCCACTAATTGAATAAAAAGAGATCTACCTCGTATAAAAATTTTAAAAGTAGATGTTAACAAACCGTTCCGAATTGTGCTGCATGAATACAAATTGAAGTGAATAAGTAGCAAAAGAAGGAAGGGAATCATTCCTTTCCAAAAGACAAAATATTCGTAAAGTTTATTTGTATACTACATGCTAGTACTGCAATCAACAAGGAGCTTTGCCTAACATTTCCTATTTCAATTTTTTTACGAGATTTTCATACAATATTATTACTATTTTATAAACAGGAATAATGGGCAACTTTTGCCCCCTGTAATTATCACAAAAGTGATTTACTTTTAGAGTGAGTACAGTAATACTTGCTTAAATATCATTATCAGCTTATTCCGCACACTTGGGTACAGGCCTTTCTAATGGATAAATAGGGAGAACAGCCCTGCGATTCTCTAAAAATCCAGACCCGAATTCGAATTCCCTCATGTGTCCTAATTCACGTCATTTAGTATAGAAATTCTATGGCTTCCATTTTTGTATAAAAATACAAGAGAACATTGATTGATTATACGTGACTCAGATATTCTATTTCTATATAATTTCGAAACTCACTTCACTTATGCCATGAAACGTTATTACCAATTCAAGATTGAGCGGATTCCGCTTTTTATATTCGGGTTTGGATTACAAATCGCAGGAGAGTTAGGCCATCATGATCCACCATGCAGGCTCAGTGCAGATAAGTGGGTGTAAACGACTGCGGACACAGCTTAAAGTGCCTTCTGAAGGATTAAGGAGCTCAAGACAATATTTTTTTTGGTCACCCATCATATAACTAGCCCTTGTAAAATTGCTTAACCTCTGCAACGTAAACCCAACTCGTTTTGTCACTCCACTAAAGAACTTAAAAACGACTGTTTTTAATTTAACCTTTTTTCAAAAAATAATCTAAATCTACCTATTTTATGACTCAAAATCAAAATGTCTATTCATTTCAATGTAAATTTTTGTTATTTTTCCTTACAGAAACTACTTTCCTACCTACTCAAATTTTGTTTTTTGTACGGAAAGCATGATGTTGAATATATTTTATAATAATTTATAGCACAATGTTATAAATTAATGAATAAGATTTCATTTTAATAAATTTGATATAAATAAATGAAAATATTTTCTGGATGTACAGCTAGCGACATCTATTAGAATTAATATTATTTAAGTAGTCGCTGGTCATACTAGATAGCATAAGAAAAAGTATACTATTCGAGTTATAAACTCAAAGCATTGGCATGGTGGGTAATTTCAAAAGTGCATGACTGTCGTCAGATGGCAGTGATTGACATGAATAAAATTTTCTGAAAACTATAATAGTTTTCAGAAAATTATTTTGTTCCTAAAAAAATTAATAAATTTTTAATAAAAAATAAAGTTCTGAAGAAAAATTTGATTAATGCCAAGTTAACTAATAATAATATACTTTTCAATGCAGTTGCTCATAAAGCGCTATTTTTTTAATCCATTGTAAACACCGAAAGTGAGTCTTTAAACACGTGTACAATAAAAATGTACTGAAATCCTTTACTGCACACGTGCTTAAAAGTATTTTTTTTTTTTTTAATTTTATTTGGCCGAACACCAAAGAAATTTAAAAAAAAATATGAAAATATGTCAAACTTTAGAGGCAAAAGTATTTCAAGGAGTCTAGAACGAATATTTTCAAATAAAAATGTATGTCACGAAAACATGTTCAAATATCACGTTTAATTTTAACAAATAATTTTTACTTTTAATACGTACTTAATTTTATTAACCTATATATTTGTTTTATTTCCTCGCAAAAAGCATTAAAAAATGTTGTAAGAAACTTGAGCGTAAAAGGTTTTGAATTCGTGCCAATTAAAACCCTCGCTACGCTCGTGTTTTCAATTTGGCCCTTATTCGTATATCCTTACTTTCCGCACTCGTATCATAAATAATTATTACTGCACACAATAGAAAACAAGTTACGGAGAATCACACTTTGGACAAAAACAATAGTTCACAAAAAACGTCTGCTTAGCATCAGTCACTTTTAGGCAACTTATGTAGGACAAAAATAAAAACCCGGCCAAGTGCAAGTCGCAGTCGCGTACGAAGAGTTCTGTATCGGAAACGAGCAACCAAAAATGTTTGTTGTGTGGGAGCCCCCTTAAATATTTGTTTAATTTCATTTTTTTTAAATTCCTGAACCTAAAGTGACTTCCATAACCTCAGAACCTGTTTCAGATGAGGTTTTGGGTATGTAGCTCCAACTTTTGGGTAGGTTTACCTGCGCTTACCTACCGATAAAGAAATACGATCGAGCAAACTCATGATTTGGTATAAAGTTAGGTATCAATTATCCATCCATTCCAAAATAATGGGTACATAGATTAGAAGTTTAATTGTTAAGCTATTTGTTGTGCTATAGAAGAAATTGCGGACGATATATAAATACAATTTGTCAGTCCTAGAATCATTTGTACAATCATCATTTGTACCTAGAATCATTTGACAACAAGCCGCCGAGTTAACGTAGAACTGCTAAGTCTTTCCCGTTTAGGAATTCAACTAGTAAATGGCAACTGTTTAAACTACCATAATTTTAAACGGGAACTAACTAGAATTTTAGTCATAATCATTATTTTAGCCTACCGAAGAAGTCGACCCACGCGACTATTACGCCCACCCGACCTGAGTGACCCCCAAGGGGTTAACCGCGTAGTCTCGACCACACCTGTGTTTTATAGTTTAGGTACTGTTAGACCAGGCAAACTTCATATTAGATTAGAACATTTCTAGTATTTAATTTTAAGATTATGAACTGGTGTTGTGAGAAAGTGATTTTTTACACATAACAACACAACACAAAGAGTAACTCGGTGACATCCTACGATCGCTGTTATTATTGTTAAGCAACTTTCGCTAAAGTCAGTCACAGAATGAGTGACCAAAATATTATTATCTAGAACTACTCCGTGTTTCGGAAGGCATTTCAAACCGTTGGTCCGGCTGCATTTGCAGTCATTAATACTCTCCAATCTGCATTGGAACACGTCTTAATATTGATATGAGAAAGTAGTTCTACCCTCAAAAGCTCTAGACGGTTATAAGAAAATACCGGCTGTGATAAAAAATTACTATTGTTTTCTATTGTTAAAATACATTTTAAAAAGTCTTAATATTGATATGAGAAAGTAGTTCTACCCTCAAAAGCTCTAGACGGTTATAAGAAAATACCGGCTGTGATAAAAAATTACTATTGTTTTCTATTGTTAAAATACATTTTAAAAAGTCTTAATATTGATATGAGAAAGTAGTTCTACCCTCAAAAGCTCTAGACGGTTATAAGAAAATACCGGCTGTGATAAAAAATTACTATTGTTTTCTATTGTTAAAATACATTTTAAAAATTCTTCTCTTTATTTATAATCTATATATTTTTAAATTTGGTTCAATTTTGCATTAACAATGCTATAATGAAAAATATTCCTAATGAAAAATGCTTAAAAAAAACATTTTTTCCTTAGTACTCTAAGATGGGATTTTTTAAACATTTTACATTAAGAAATAATTATCTATAATATATAAAGCTTAATTTCTATATATATAAAATTGAGTCGTTATTTCCCTTTGTCACGCTATCATACGTGAAAGCCTGAACTGTTTTCGCCAATGATTTTTTTTTTGTTTTGTGGCAATTAAAATTTTTAAAAAGCTGCCAACAAAATTTAGCTTAGTATATTCAAGTCTGAGTTAAAAGAATGGCACTCGGCGAAATGTTTTTATAGCTTAAAGGAATACGTTGAATATAAATGTTGACATATTATCTTAAAATTGTGAATTATAAATACTATTATTATTGTGTTGTATATATGACATTTTCTAAATCTTACTTTTATGTTGATGAAATTGAATTCATTTAATTGACATTTGATTAATATCATGATTATTATTAGATTACAATAATTTCTTCCGCATGTCAGTTTCTAGTAAATATGTCTGTTCACTAGAAAATAAATTGTAACATCTTGTACTTTCCATATTTATGCAGAAATAAATATATTATTATCATTGTGTTTGTTATTGTCAGGAGAAAGGTCATATGGAAGAAAAAAATTAATAAAGTAAAGAAAATTTAAGAATAATTAACTACCACATAAAAATATTTCTACTCTAACCTTAGTGCTTTGGATAATATAAACTTTTTAAATGTAATTTGTAAATATGACGTTCGACATAGAATTGACAGAATACGTGCTGCAAATATCGTCAAATAGGATGTAAAAAAAAATTCCAATTCAATATTTATAATTAAAACAGGTCTGTCGGGTCAGTTAGTATTTGATAAATCCTTTGATAAGGATAAATCGCTTTCACCACCAATGACGTTTTATTACTAGATACGTCATTGACATATGTACATTATTGCATTTAAAATTGCGTAAACTTTATTGTGGTAGCGTTACATTATAATCACCAGCCCTTTACGTCTCCACTGCAGAGCTCAGCCTTACCTTATGGATGGTTAAGGAGGATGGGCCATGACCCTCCACGCTGGCCCAATGCGGATTGGAGGGTATTAACGACTGCAAATGCAGCCGGGACCAACGGCTTAACGTGCCTTCTGAAGCACGGAACAGCTCGAGATAATAATTTTTTGGTCACCCATCCCGTGACCGACCCTTGCGAAAGTTGCTTAATGACTACGATCGCGGGCCGCGACGCTTATCCACTACGCCACCGAGCTACTAATACTAATACTAATCGATTTCAAAAGAATTGCCACGGATATATGAACCGCCTTTAAGATGAGTATCATTTCATATTGTTGAAGTCTATTATTTTTCACAACAATTATATAAATCTTCTTCTTCTTCTTTTATTAATGGCTTATCTGCGCATTTCGCACAATTCCGCCAATGTCAAGTAAATAAATTAATTTCTACATGTAAAATGAAAATGAAATGAATGAAAGATGGCAATATAAATCGTAATTGGAGTGCCATCTCCACACTGAGCAATGTTCGGTCACGGGATGGATGACCAAAAATTATTATCTCGAGCTACTCCATGCTACGGAAGTCACATTAAACTGTCTAACGGAAATCACATTAAACCGTTAAACCCTGCAGCGTTTGCAGACATTAATACTCTCCAATCCGCATTGCGCCAGCGTGGAGGGTTGTAGCCCATTCTCCTTTACCATTCATAAGTAAGGCCGGAGCTCTGCAGTGGGGACGTAAAGGGCTGATGATGATGATGAATACTAATAATCTAAGTACATTTAACTACCACCTCCACTATCCACGATATTGATATATTGAAATTATCGGACGAACCGACAACGAACGCCAAACATACATTCAATAACAAACCTTAATTTAACTTCAATAAGGACCAACGTAACCTTTGGTAATGAACTGGCTCGTGGTGGTTCTCAAAGTATAAGGTTTTTACTCAATAATGTAAGTAGTATTGGCATTACTCAGTAAAAACCAGATTGTATCGGATTGTACAATGGGAAGTAAAATCTTTGTTTTCTTCGATGATAATAAATATCATATCAAAACTACTATATCTACTACTACTAATCCGATTTCGATAAAACTCATATGTGACCATATTTTTAATAGAATTATTTATTATTCGACCCAAAATTTGCGGAGAAATCGGTGAATACCTATGAAAAATATAGTTTTGAATTTACTCGCTTAAAAATGTAAGACATCGCACGGAATTCATGATAACATTTAAGCAGAAGATTAAAGACTCATTATTCATATTATTCCTCCAGTATATTAGACGTTGAGTTCAGCCTTAATTATGGCTATTAAGCATTCGGACACAGCGATAATTCAAATGTTATCAAAACGAAGCTGTTGGTGATGGATGAATTGAAATGTCTATATAAAAATTATAAAGGTCGGTATCTTTTTAAAGAAATTCTCTACTAAAGTGTGATAAAGTGAGATACCACAAAAATGTCCAGAGACATCACACATCTTTTACAAAAGGTATATTTTATTTTATAATTTTGCTGCTTATTTGTCTTTGTTCCCATCTATCAAAGGCGATACAATTTCATTCTTCCTTTTTATAAACAACTTTTCTCTGGTAACATTTCCAGCGACAAGATTCTATTCAAAGGAGTAACGAGGAAAGTCCTATAGTAAAAAAAAAAAATGAAAAAGTATGTGTTAAACTCGCGTGGATAGGGTCCCGTACATCTTCCGTGATTTGTTTTAAATTGGAGTCAAAGTAATCTTGTAAGATGAGTTATTACAATCTTAAAATGAGGTATATTACATATTTTATCTGTCTCTATTTCATTTGATATGTACTCGTACCTACGGTACAGTTTGATAAACTTTATTTTTTACCCTACTTTGATTTGAATAGAACCCTTATATTCAATAATTTCCTTACATTATACATTCATGTTTAGTTACAGAAATAAACATGTATACTTTTATATTGAAAAGGAAGGAAATGATTAATTATATTAAGAAAATTGGTATGGTAGTATAAATATATACAAGAGACTACTTATATACCTATATTTATAGACATTTCTTCGGCTTATATCTGCGGCTCTACCGCGTAACTAAAGCTTTGATTAATCTGACATAATGAATCATTGAATTGTCTATCAGGCTAACAAATTAATTGCAGCTCACCAAATGGTACGGAACGTTAAGAAGGAGTAACTACAGACCATCTACCCGTATTTAAAAGTCATAAGACCAAGTTAGCTTTCTATTTAAGCTTTTAATTTAAGATCCTGAAACTGCAGAATAACAAATTACTTTGGGTGGGTAAATGCGGGATGGAGCTTTTTCTTAGACTATTATATTTTATATCATCTAGTAACTTAATAGACAGTACTTTTTGATTCGTACCTACTTAACAGATCAGGAATTTCTTATAATTTTGGATGTTTAGCTATTTACTAAAGCATATCCAACTGGATAGAAAATATTTGCAATAGAATAATATAAGGCAAAACAAGGAACATAAGCGACATGAAAAACTATAACGCCCGCTCACGCCGAGAATGATATCTCAACAAATAATTTTTTTTCTCTCCATAGTTACGATAGAATTCCAATCCAATAGTCAATACAAGATTTTCGTATTTAACGTTTGACTGATCCCGAACAATTCTTTATACCCAAAATAGATTGGGTTTAATCATATCAATTTGAACGAGAGAATTTGTCAGGATTTGATTGAGGACTGCTAAAATAAATAAAACTTTGATGAGTATCTGAATTGATTTGATTTGATTTATTTAAATGAGGTGACAATATTTCATGAATGTTTTGCATTAATTCGATTTATTTATAATGACCCATTTATTTTCTCGCGATACATGATAGTAGTATAGATTCATTACTATTCAAATTATTTTGATCACAATTTATTATTAATTGTGCTTAGATGGTCACAGGCAATCCTATGTGGATATCGGTATATTGGACAGGTGTTTACTCAACGGTGAGTAAATACACGCCGATGATGATAATATTACCTACTACATGATAATTATACCGCGTAGACCTTAAGTTACAAAAAAGTACCAGAACTGGCTAAAACCTATTATATTATATATTTATTGCTGTAAGGGGCTATGCAGTTCCCTGAGGAACTGTAGTCACTGCGACCTTGAAGATCTATTGTGACTCGCCGCCAGATCTATAGTAACTCCTTTAGCCCGGTAGACTTCAAAAAGTCTATTATATTCCTGGCTTTTAGATATTTTATATCTTCTGGGCTGATTGAGATGTATGCTTCGTTTGTGGATCAGTGGTCCACATTCACACAGGAGGTGTTTTGGTGTTTCACGTTCCTGTTTGCAATATCTGCAAATGTCAGTGTCACTTATTTTCATGTTAAATACGTGTCTGTTTAATTTGCAGTGTCCAGATAAGGCTCGTACAATTGAGCTTATATTTGCTCTCTTTAGCTTCAAGAGCTCTTCAGCTAGTTTTTGTGAATGACCTTAACCTAAAATAAGCTTAAGCTAAAACCTAAAATAATGTAATAAATTATTTCGTGTGCTCCACGGTGGCAACACAATAAAGTTAGAGAGTTTGTTTGTATTTGCATTGAGTTGGCTCCGAAACTATCAAATTTAAAAATTATTTACCTACGAGAAACTACATAGATCCGTGTGGCTTTAAAGTACGTGGGCGAAATAGTGGATAAACAGGTAGTAAAGAAATCAAAAACTTATACATTTTTTGTTCTTACGCCCATATTCTAAAGAAGTTTTTAGCCAAAAAAAGACGTAGTATCATAATGCAATAACTTTTTCGGTAAAAATTACGATGAAACGGTCATAAAACATTATTCTATTTGTTTACCCTGAATTCATATTTTAACTTTTTCCACGTTGGTGGTTTGTTCAAAGGCCTCGAATATTGGTTAAATCCTTATAAAACGTTATATTCTGCGTAGGTATACGAAAATATTCACGAGTGTTTACACGCATAACGCAATTTACACAATTTAGGTACTGTGGGTGTCACACGGTGTTGTCTTGTATTTCGTTATCAGCTGAGCGTAAGTGAACTTTAAATGTTTAAATTCTATAGTATTGTGTTACTAAAAACAAGAATAGAAAAATTAACAATTTTGTAAAATCGTTACATCTAAATGTCTTATCCGTAAAAGTCAAATAATATTGTGTAAATAAAACATTTGCGAAGGGCATGGACTACTACAGGTATATCTATACTACATAATAAATATATTACGGGAAACTTATTGGGGATATATTACGCCAAAAATATGTTAATATGTGAAGAGATTCCGAGGAGAGTTGAAACTATAATAGCTTGAGTTCCTGAACAACGTGTAGAATATTTTCTGTTCCCGGGAGAAGATCCATAGACACTGTATTTGAGCTTTTGACGTAGTATGTTAATATTTACATTTGCTCACACGATGAGTATTTAATTCAATTAATTTGTATGGAGGGTGCTTTCTATTCTGCTGCATGTTGATTCGAGGGCCTGATTAATACTACACACGTTTTGTTTGTTTTCATTCAAAGAATTCTAAAATCTGATAGGTGTGTGTTTAATATAACATATAATTTGTCAGAAATGTCATCAGTATATTTTAAATTAAAACTGTCGCTTCGTTGAAATTTCCAATAGGAGACTGGAGTGGAGTCATTCGCTTCGGTTTTTACCAGTAATGATGGCATACTTAGGCAGGGAATGCGGCCTTAACGCATTCCCTGCCTAAGTATGCCTGCCCTGACCTCACTAACAAACCAGGCAACTGGGCTAAAGCTTTAGGAGAGAGATTCTGTGAAAAGGACAACATATTGCACTACTACGTTAATTATTTTTGCACTCACTGGTGCGACTCACCAAAGTTCAAAAACAAGGAAAATGCAATAAATCACTTATGTACAATAAACTACCAATTTCATTAATGAATTTAGAGAATAATAAGTTTAAAAGAAAAATTAAAATGTTCTTTAAAAAAAATGCCTTTTATACATTTACAGAATTTATCAATATGCCATTGACTGAATCCTCATTTGCGTAGATTTTAAATGATAATAACGTTAAAAATAATATCCGATTGAATTATTAATTTAATGACAATTTATTTTAATCATATTTTTATTGTATACTTATATTTGCAATAATTTATTAATAATCATGACATAATAACAGTTTATATCATATTCTTAAATGACAATGAATGTATATTATGACTTACCTAGTGTAACATTCTCTGTTACAAGGCCAATAAAGATTTTGATTTGATTTGAAGTGTTAAATAGTTAGCTGACAAAAATTATTCTTCGTTCTTATATATGTCATTCGACAAGAAACACTAACACGAACTGATCTCTGGTATGATTGAAACATGCTTACCTGTTCAGCTAGTTCAATTTCAGCGTAATGAATATTACCATAGATAGAAAAAAAACAATATAATCCAGATATGTGGGCAGTGAGCACGGCTGTGAGCACGATTCACAGAACACAGAAATACCTTTTTTCTATGTTATGTGGGGTAGCTAGTAATTTTTAAACGGTTTAAAACGCAAGATCGCCAACATTCCTCTGTATCTCTGACAGAACGGGGTGCCTGAGAGTGTTCTAGATAATATTTCTAATCTGACTGATATTTCTTTCATTATATTTGTTATTTATCTATATGCTGAAACCTGGAATTGGCTTATTGTATATATTTGTAATCTATGATGTTGAAATTGCATATTCTTAAGCACGGGATTCTAACAATCATAAAAATAATTGTCAAAAGCTATATACGCAGAATAAAGCTGTAATCAACAACATTTTTGAACCTATTTACAAACGCTTCGCTTCAAAACCCTTATGTATATCGCAAAAATGAATTCGCAACAATTGCCATCAAAAGCGGTTCAATTTCACCAAGGAGTCACAAAGTATACCGTTTCTACTTTAAAAGTAGGTCAAGTAACGAACATGATACTAAGAGGATGTTGGTTGTCAGACGGGTGATAAATCTGCATAAGGTAATATTGACTTTAATGCGATGCCCGTATATTCATAAATCATAACTTTGGCGCATTACAACTACAGCTTTATGTTACGAGCATCAATATTGATGTTGAAAATGACCTACTTGGTGTTAAATTGTAGAAATAACAGAACTGTGATACTAAAAACCTCTCAATACCTAAGATAGAGAAATATTAGATATTCGATGTTTGTTATTGTTTTCTGAAGGATGTAGAAAAATTTGTAACTGTAAAAATTGACATTAATTCATGATTCATAATACTTCATAAATTATATGTAAATGTCATCTTTTTAAAATTTATTGTCAGGTGAAAAACCACCTTAAAACCACAAAGGGTTTAGGTCGAGGCAGAACGAAGGTTCGCTTACCGTAAGCATTGTTTGCTCGTGGTTCACAAAGCCGTAATAGCAATTGCCTAAGTGTATATCAGGATGCTCAACTGGGACCCTCGAATCAATTAAAGAATTGTTCTTTGAGTAAAGTGCACATTTTATATACTGGCAATGTTTTACAGTATTTATTATTATCTAATACCATTTGCGGTATCCTCATTTTTTTTATCTATTTACAGTCTTAAAATATCTGGCGTCAATACTAACTTAAGTAAGTAAACTGAGAATAATTATAGATTCAGAAATTGCTATATAAAATAAAACACAAAACCTACTTCTGATTCTATTGAAAATGTTTAAATGTATTATACTTGTACACTTTGTTTCTCTAATCTGGAAAGGGCAAGGCTAAAAAGGCCGTGGGCAGGGAGTTCCGAGGGGAGATATGAAACATCTCCCATTGGAAGTGCCTCCATTATTTTAACTGTTATGTCTCCGGAGTTACTACACTACCAAGTTGAGGAAAATAAGTGAAAATGAAAAAAAACTTTTGTTGTGTAAAAGGAGTGCCGTAGATTTTATAATAAAAATACAATTTATTAATAAGGTAAGTTTATTAATAACTATACTATGAATAATTCAAATTTGCTTTCGTCTATTTTGAACCCATAAATATGTTCTATTAACTATATTAACTTTGTGCACTGACAACAAATATTTCCTGTGTATTTACTTATAATTTTAAAGGTCACAAACGTAAAATGTTTTGCATATTCCTGTACGTGAACGATTAAATTTTCTCTTCTGTTAAAGTTAGGTACTTAAAATTGTCGTTATCCCTGTTGTGCTCCGTTGACTGATTTTACTATAACATGGGCCTTGTGGATACTACGGTATTTTATGGATAACACTGGATTCTAAACATCAGTGGAGCCCACATATTGATAAATTGTCGAATTGACTTAGCTCTTTTGCATATGCCATATTGAAGATACGTAGAATAAATTATTAGATTAGTATGCTTTTGTGGGTGGCGGTGTTGTGATAATTAGTAGTGGTAGCACTCTATAACGGTAATGGACCATAAACGGCGTAGTGGGTTATGGTCCATTGATCCTGTTCGATCTCATCCATAGGAAAGAAATAATTCTTTTAATATACTCTCCTCCGCAGACTAATTCGCGGGAAAAGCTAGTAATGTAATATTTTTATGTAAATTATAATTTACTGAAAAATACAATACTATACTGAAAAATATTCTTAATGAAAAATGATAAAAAAATCCACTTTATCCCTGGTACTCCGAGATGAGAATCGAACCCATGAACTTTCGCATTCTGGGCGACTGCTTTAGACTAAATTATTCTGTTAATATTTTTAGCCTAATCATCTGTAAATAATTAAAGATTAGATTAAATACAATTCATACCTAGTTTAATGCTCGCGGACTATAATTATGCTGCACATAACATTCAATCTCTGCGATTATATTAAAACTGCCTACTACACATCTACTTTAACACCAAAATAAAAGTTTAAGAATTCAAAACAAAAATAAGTTTAACCAAATCTTAATCGTTTGTTTCATTCGATCTCATCTATTTGTTTTGTAGAAAGGGCAATTTTTCATTTAATAATAATTATAAAGATAATGTTTTTATACCGTTTTTTGAGACAACTGAGAATTCGAAGAGAATAAATAATTTACTCTGAAATCTTTTAATTAAATATAATAAATATTGCACGAAAAAAACATTGTTATATTTATTAACAAGCTATAAACAAGAAAAGTTTTGAGAGAAAATTCTTTTTCTTAATCACGCTGTAATATAATATCTTGAATTCACAAATCAATCCATACATCTAGATAAATGTTTCCTAAGGAATCACAATTTGATAGTGACAATTTGAAAAATAAAGTCACGGACAAAGGCTAAACTATCTTAAATATTTCCGCAATTGATGTTTATAAGACAAATAATTGAGTCGGAATATTCTCAATGGAAATGAAATGAAACGAGTGATGATTTTTAACGGCATTAGTACACCGACACAATCGCATGCGAAAGCGAAACAACAACTAAAACTTTATGGCAACATGTATGGCAATGTTTTGCATGTCTTTTATTTCACTCTAATATTAGCTGGTTGAAATAACTGCGTGTTTGTCAGTGCTGTTTCACAGGTAACTGCGAAAAACGTCGTTACACAGACGCAGATGTTACAAATTCGCTATAGTTTCGCAGATGTTTCGGTTTCGCAAGCGAATATGCCAGTGTACTAATGATGTTTCAATCAATCAAATTAAATTAATGTTTTCTCTGTAAGTGGCTTTTCCTAGATTTCATTTCATTTGCATAATAAATAGTAGACTGGAACTTTATGGCGTAGTAGTTAGTGCAATCGGTCTGATGTACGAAGATGCAATACATTTTTCTCGTTCGCTCATCGAACCATTGAATACGGAATCTATATATTGTACAAAACAAAGTCTCTGTCTGCACGCTGAGATCTTTTGAACTAGGTCCACAACGGATTTTCATTGATGTATAGACTGATCTAAAAAAAAGGTTTTTATGTATAATACAGGAATATGCAGGCGAATTGCAGCCTGAATAAAAGTTATAAATATATAGAAGTGTAATTGTTATAATAATAAAATTATCATATTCAAAATGTAACATACACAATTAGCACGTCAGTGTTTCATTTATGCATAGTCATCATGTTTAACAATTGAATAATTACTTACGTGTAAATTCAAAGATTAACTAAATGTGCCTACTTCAGTATGTGTCGACGTGAAGAACTCCTACGCCGAGGGGTAACAGAAGGGCGGGGGTATAATTAATTCGAAATTTTGTAGAGTTTCGATACACATAAAGTGTTGAAAACGGAGCCACCGAACTTTTTATGCCATACTATTAATACGTATACGCAGACTAACGAAATGACATAAAATTCATTTCGCAGAAAGTGGTTTGATGTGTTACACTAAAAATATCATGTATCTAAATAAAATAAAAAAATATTTGAATAATTTGCTAGACATATTTTTTTGCAATTCACATCGATACTAATATTTAAAAAAAGATTGGATCGTTTGTTTGTATGCTTTATAATACGATAAGTTAAGACATACACGCGGGACATAGGCTATAATTTATGTGGGCAAAGTCGCGAAAAAACAGCTAATTTGACAGAAATCGGTTTACAATTCACGAAGAAATTAGTGAATATGCCTATTTACATATAAATCCTCTTTTGGGATTTTAAATGAATGCAATATTCACTCTTTTGTTTTTTCGCTGATTTAGAAACATGTCGTCTATGTATTTTGGTAAGATTTTGGTGATACACTAATGTAAAGCGTATTTTATAAAAACAGCACTATCAATTTGATTTCGATAAAATTTATATGGAACCACCGGGAGCATATAAACTGTCGAATAAAGAAAGATTTTTGAAATTCGCGAAAAAATTGGTGATGATCACACATAAAAAACACACATCGCCGTCAAACATAAAATCTCCTTCTTTTCTATTTTGAAGACGTTTAAAATATGATTATTTTTTTATTTAGGTCATATTTCTAACAATATCTAATTGATTCTTTCTTTGTCATGATTCTTTTTTTTTCATATTAATTAATGATTAATTTGTTAAAGTTTTCATGCCATAAAACTGTCAAAAGAAGATTATGACAAATTTGATTTAGGAGATATTCCAATATTTTTCTTTAAAATATATTTCAGGGCTTCAAAATTTTTCCAGCTAGAGGGAACCCTCTAAAAACGTCCAAAATACGAGGCCCTCTATGTATCTAATTAATGACAAACTTGACATTTTTGATTAACCGATAAAGCTTTCGCTCTACATTACAAACTCATTTCCGGCTATAAGCCTTTGATGCAAATATTAAAGCTCAACAGCTTTTAAACTTTAATTTATTATCTTTGCACAATTACAAAAGTACAAATATTTTTTATTATTCACTCTGCTGAATGGATACTAATAAGGTTGATTTTAAATTCATATAATGCAAAACAAAATTTTGGACCAAATACCAAACTTTAGGACTTGCTATAAATAAATAAATGATACAAGTGCCTATCATACAGTACAAAGTACATAATAGTGATCAACATATATAATAAGGATAAAAAGGCCTGTGCGGTAATAGGGAAATTAGTAGGGACTAATTTCCCTATTGCCGCACAGGCAGGAATTAAAATATCCCTAGACTACGTTGATGTGTGTATTATAAAAAATAAGAAGATGAATTTTAGGGGTAATGTTGTGTCTTTTTTGTATCGAGATGATGTTATAAATTCAAGTTTTGACCTACATAAAGCCATTGAGCTTATTTGGCCATTATTTTTTGGTGCAACCGATTTAAAGATAGTATCTTAACGTGCCTACCGAAGCACGTAAGAAGGTCAAAAAAATATAACATTTTTCGTCTGGAACTTACGAAGATTGCTTATATTTTTTAAATAGGTTGGCCGGGGAAATGTATTAAACTCAATCACACCGTACGTCAAACAAGCTCACGCATTAGTGTTACTCCTAAATTAATATAATTAGTAAATATTACCATAGCAACATTAGTAAATATTGTCATAATAGTCTATATAATATTACCACAATAAATATGTAACGGTTTATATTTCATTAAACGTATACATTTATTTTTAAAATATTTACTATAAAATTTGATGTCCGAAGATTAACAAACCAATAATTTTCTATATAGATAAACGGCGACAGGCTTGACAACATGTCTTGTTCGAAGTTATTGTTCTCCGCGTCGCGGGCGCAATCCAGTTTTATGAAAGGTAGAAAACCGGTGAACGCGCTCCTTGTGATGATGATACATTTCAACCGAAGGCAGCGTAACATTAACATGTAGTCCTTTAATATTCTTTCGCGGCCGCTGTAGTCGCGAACGTAAAATTTACGTTTTAATAATTATGTTTCTTTAATTAATGTATTCGAAGTGATATCCCCGTATTGGGTAAGTGTTGCATATTTTCTAATCAATTTAGCTGTTTTTTTTGTCTAAATTTTATATCGTGTTTCTCAGCAATATATTGTATCTTTATGTAATTTCTTTTTATTAACGAGCGTGTTTTAGTCCCATTGAACATCTGACAAATTATTTGTTAGTTGATAAACTCTAGAATGATCTTTTGGGTGGGGCATTTAAAAATACCCACTTGTTTCTTTTATTTAACGAGAAATGCACAACACTATTTCTTTGCTTAATTATCTTACCTGTTTGTCTGCTTCATCACTGATCACTACCAATGGCGTTATTCCATCTGTTCCTGCTTCTGACCTCGCACCGCCTGAAGACCAGTGATGTCGCAGCCAACCTGATGGCCGTAGCAATTTATTTAATTTCATTTAGGGTTCCTTCCCGCCCCTGAGAAGCTTCATGATTACCTCTGTGTGCTGAAGCGCTGGCTTCGGACCCATCTTCTGTCCCTAAAATACAGATCACTGGACCTCTTCGGCCGTACATCTGGCTGGAGCACTACCAGGACAGTGACCAAGACCTAGCTTTTGCGAACGGTTGACTAGGGCCATATATAATTGTACCTATCTATATACTGATCCACGTTGCGAGTTTCCCGTCGAACCCTGACCCTAAGATCTCATATCTCCCTACTTTTTGGGTAGTAAGCGTTTATTATAAAAAAATATTTGTTTTATTACCCATTATCTGTTAACGCTCTTACGGGTCCTAAACTCATCACAACAACAATAACTAAAAACCTCTTTTTTATAAGCGTTACAAGGAACCGTGGGATCTAATTTAGATAGTAGATTTTAAATGATGAATAGTTGATTGTAGGTCGCGATCTGTTTTTTATTAATTTAAAAATGTGTAATTTTCAATACCTTGTCATTTTTAATGATTGTGCGATTTGTTATTAAACGTATGACTATAATATGGTAATTTGATTTTAAAGAAGATGGTTTATGAAAGAAACCATAATAAATAGGGGAACATAAGAAGCAATGCATTGATAAGGAAAATCTGGTTATTGAAATAAAAGTTTTGATATAAATAAAATTAGCTTCAATTAACACTTTGTATATTTTCTTAAAGAAAAGTCAAAGTCAAAATAATCTTTATTCAAATAGACTTCTTAAAAGTACGTAAGAAAGCTTTATATTGTAATACAAACTCCATGTCGTTCATTGAACTTTAACAGAAACATTAATATTTATCATCTATCGTTGACTCTCTTCACACGCAAGATTGATTTTCCATGTAATATCTTAGCTCGCACAGTATCTTCACAAACATTTTAGACACGTGAATCCATTTGGGATTCCATATTTTTCGCCCATGCTGTTCACGTCGGCGAATATGAAAGTTTTATGTGAACATCCGATTTAAGTATTAAACTTTTGTATTGACTACAGACAACTGCATTTTACTGAGTATATTTTGTAACTATCTTCAAATAGCTGGTAATTTAAAAAAGATATATAGTTACACGATTCGTTGACAATGTCCTTTCAGGTAAATTACAGACCGTTTAAAAGTTTTCTTCCCATAAAATTATACATTTTTCTGTATTTATTATTCGATATTTATAGGTTCACTTGAAGAACTTCAACATGGGTCAAATGGAATAAGTCGAAGGTTGGCTCTTAAGAGACGTTTATATAGATATTATTTGTCTAAATTTGAATTTGTTAAATCATATTTGTATGCTATTATAAACACGCCCCAAGATTTGTCTCATATAGGAAAGACTAACGAGGATTCCATTTTGGCAGCAATTATATTAGGAGGTTTAACTCCTAACTATGATCCTCTTATTATGTAACTCTAATAAAACTGTATCGACAGATATGACAAAAAGTAAGCTTCTTAACGAGTTTATTAGAAGTACTGCTATGGAAACAGATGCTACTTTAAAGACAGTCATGGTTGAAAACAGAAGCCAAAGTCAAAAAGTATCCCTGTAGTATGGTACGTATAATGAGTCAACTCATTTAGGTGCACTGGGTGTTGGGACGATTTAAAACAATGATGTTTCAGGCACCTGTAACAAGTCGGTCGTTGACTCCAGATCGACAAACCATATGAGTTCACGATCAAACTGGATTTTTTTTTTTTTTTTTTTTATATAAAGGAGGGCAAATGACTGCGCTCCACCTGATGGTAAGCGGAGGCGTAGTCCAAACGCGAGGACAGCTAGTGAAAACAGTACGTAGGTACTGCACTAGCCAACCTCACCTTGCCGACCTGCAAGGTGCTTCTTCACGCCCCGCTTGAAGGACCCCATGTCATAGGAAGGAGGGAATACATGGATGGATGGACAATACGAAACCATTTACCGATGGTAAGGTTAATAACGCGAATGGTAACGTGCTAAATAGTGAGTATATAAGTGATGTTTCTATATTTGCAAATTTACAGACTGAAAAGGTTATTTCTGATATTTTTTGTATACCGGATCCGGATTTAAAACCTAATTTAATCTCTGTTAAAAAGGCGGTCGAAAGAGATTTAGCAGTTGTTTGTGATAGACAAGTTGTAAATTTTATAATAGTGTTGATTTTTCTTGTATAGATGATCTGGTGATTTCTACTTCTGATAGTGTATGATAAATATGAATATCATCTCTAGATAGCCTCTTCGATGTTTATTGCTATAAATTCGCAGCCCAATTTTGCATATACTGTCTTATTTAAGCTAATTTAACTCTAAACCCGGGAAGACGCATGGTTGGTTGCTTAAAATGTTCTTAGATATTTGCAAGGTTTTGTTGACGCGGACTGGCCAAACAATACTAAAGGTTGGCGCTAAGATACGGGTTGTGTTTCATTTAGGCGGCAGACCAATATCTTGAAAAGCGAAGAAGCAGAATACAGTTGCTCTATCCTCAACAGAAGCTGAGTATATGGCTGTGTTGTTACGAAGGTTCCTATTCGAATCAAGTGGATGTTTAAATATTGTTATCTTGTATGCTCTCCCCAGTCAGAGTGCACAGAAAATTACTAGGAATCCGGTTCATCACGGTCGAATAAAGCACTGACACAAAATTACATTTTATTAGAGAAAAAGTGTGAAGTTATGCCTACCACTTGTCTACAAAACCTCTGCAGAAAGCTAAACTTCAAATATATCTTGGTTGTTTATTTTCTACAGTTTAGAGAAATACCACAATTACGTGTATAAAAAAATAATCAGGTTTACTAATTTTTATCTTTTTTAAATATGTAAAGTATAAGTATATTTCGCAAAAGGAAAAATATAGGTACTATTTTTTACATATAATATAATATATACGTACATAGTAATATTTTTCATTATGCATATTATTCTTCTTTATTCACGTTATTTTTTATCACTTTCTAAAG
The DNA here is from genome assembly GCA_918026875.4 of Diatraea saccharalis. Lineage (NCBI taxonomy): Eukaryota > Metazoa > Arthropoda > Insecta > Lepidoptera > Crambidae > Diatraea > Diatraea saccharalis. Next base: position 6,631,246 of record OU893333.1, read on the forward strand.
CACTTAGAGTTATATAAAATTTTATTTTAATACAATGTTTAAATACTTGTACCTATATGAAGTGATTGGTCAACTGACTTTGTAAGATCCAGAGATTAAAGTAGATTCCAAAAATTTAGAGCTGTAATGACGTTTTACTTTAAGTCTCACATTACACAACCAATTTAAGTGGATATATTAAAGTAAATAAAGGTAGGTATTGCTTTATATTTCTTACATGTAGGAGCCGTTCCATATTAAACTAAATACTTTTATTAGAGAAGTAAAAGGAAACGCTAAAGTATCGATTTTATTATTATCTCGTTACTCCACTAAAAATATTTTTTTGGTATCATACTTTTCAAAGCTGTCGAAGTGTCACTATCTGCCCTACCGAGTAAATTGAATAATGCTACATCTTTAATAAATAATTTGATTCTCGACACTAACATTTTTACTTACTAAAGGTTCTACCAATACACCGAAAGTGCTATTTCGTTCATTCATTTATTATAGATATAAATGTTGAAAATAAAAACCAGTTTTTTCTGATTTACAAATAAATATCTCTCACTATGTCATTACTTATTCATTCCAGTAAGTCTTGCAGTTTTATTGTTATTGTTACTTAAATATAGTAATTTTCTTCTCATATATAGGTCGCTATAACTCGCTATAACAAAATAACAACACGTCTGCTGCTTCCACGAAATATTCTAGAAACGTACACACAGTCATCTAATAACAAAAATTGTGGTCATAAAATAAAGTACCGTATAAGTTTGCTTTTGCAAGATTATTTTATGAATATTTTAAGATGTACATTTGTATGGGTTTTTTTATCAAACATGATGTTTTAAATAGTCGCACAAAAATATTATGAAATCTCAAGCGTTATAAAATTATCGAATAATATTTGATAATTTATATGTCGTGGCCAAATCGTAGAAAATTATCAGTTTTAGTTGGCCGCTTCATGAAATATGACCATTTCATGAAAAAACCAACTAAAACTGATCATGTTGTTGAAACATCAACGTTTAATGATGTCGCAATTCACGTTTGGCCATATCATTAATGGAGTGTTCAAAAAATAATTCTGTGATCTGAAATTAAATAACCTCAAAATTTACGTTATACATTTTTAACATAGTAATAAATCGGTTTCGTATAACCATGTTACAGTATTGGTATAATTACATCTCTACGGATATAACTATATTACGTTACAGTTAACTATATTAAGTTCACACGTTTCGACGTCTTGGGTTCGATTAAATGTATCGAATGAATTTTTCTATATTGTTTCGAGTCCAGGTGTTGTGTTACCTTCGTTGTTTCAGATTACCATAATAGCAAATATTTTAGTTACTTTAGCGGATCAGAAAAATATGGCTTTAAGATTACGATACATAAATTTATTTCACTTTTAATCATTTGTATTTTTCAAAATACGAAAAATAGTATATTCGTATAATATTGAACATAAAATTTTATAAAATGGGTTAAAGTCAAAGTCAAAATAATTTTTATTCAAATTGATTTCTTAAAAGTACTTTTGAATCGTCCAACATTTTTTCCCCTACCACTCGTTCAGGACCTCTTTTGGCTGATAAGAAGAACGAGCAAGAAACTCACCAGCTCTAATAAGAGTAATGACATTTACAAAAACCATGTCATTACCAGTAAGAGGAGCTGTGGATCCAGCACCTCTACCATGCAGAGCTGACGCACTTTCAGAATCAGAACTTAAGTTCCTACTAGCTAAATAAAATAAATACAAAGTTGGGTTGTAAATATACGTGAAAATTTTTATTGACAACAAACAAAACAGATAGTAAAAGTCACACGTCACCGTCACATATTAACTTTCGAATGTACGATGGCCAGCAACTAAATTTGATAGAACCTCCAACACAAGCGTTCTTATCTGTTATAATAATATAATCAGATACCTTATAATAAGCTTTTTTAATAAGTGTTTTTTAATAGTAGATTTAAACTGCATGATATATAATTGTTGTATTTTGCTTGGGACGTTATTGTAGAAGCGGACACAAGGACCCTTGAATGAATTATTAACTTTTTGCAGTCTAGTGACAGGCACCGTTAATTTATTTTTATTTCTTGTATTAAAATTGTGTACATCACTTTTTATTGAAAACAAGCTAATATTTTTACGAACGCACATTAACTTCTCGCATATGTATTGAGAAGCAACAGTCATAATGTCTATTTCCTTAAATTTCTCCCTTAAAGAGTCCCTAATCCTAAGATTATAAATTGATCGAATTACTCTTTTCTGAAGCACAAAAATTGTTTGTATGTCGGCAGCATTTCCCCACAATAGGATTCCGTACGACATTACACTATGAAAGTAACTGAAGTATATGAATCTGGCATTATCTATGTCAGTTAACCTACGTATTTTCATTACGGCATATGCTGCAGAGCTAAGTCTACTCGACAATTTATCAATATGTGGGCCCCTCTGTAGTTTAGAATCTAAATTTATTCCTAAAAATACTGTGGTATCCACAAGGCCCATGTTCTTATCTTTTATATTAACCCATATTATCCCAAGACTCTAAGATGACAGAAAATTGTATTTTTTTTTAGAAATATCTAATAATAAGAGTTCAAAAGAGACAAAAATATGTATTTTATGTTTTTCATATAAATGTAGACTGAATTTCAGGACCGCACCTTAAATGGGGCGCTGGGACAATATGCCTACGGGTTTTGTATGGAATATTAACAACTCACGGTATTTTAAAAGTTGTTTTATTATTGTTTAAAATGAACTTCAAACAGAATAGTATTAAAAAAAAAAGAAATAAGAACTTTTTGATCTGAAAATATAATAAAAATATGCGTAAAAATAATTTTATGGTGTGAAAAATTCGAGAACTATGTTGATGCAAACCAACTTCACATTTACTGCATTTGAATTTGGTGTTCTTGTGACATTGGCGGCAACGAATTTGAGATGTAGTCATTATCATTACGGATTATGTAGTGTCCTTTCTCGTCTAATCTTATAGAATCAGGCAGTTTGTTCTTGGTAGTAATGGGTAACTTGGTACTAAGTCGTTTAGGAATTGAAGAAGAGGCTTTACCGAGAATAAGATAAGTTTGAACTATGTATCTCGTGAAAGACAGAAAATCGTGACTTTCGCGTCTTTTATTGGCGCGCCTTCAACTATTGGCACGAAGAGTCCCAGTAATATCATGACCTAATTGTCTTACTTCGTCAAGTAATCGTAAAGATGTAAAGAAATTATCGACATAAAAACTGTAATTATCATTTGGTAGCTTCGAAATCATATTCATCACAACTGAACCACCCACACCAAGACTTGTATTTGTATTACCAGTTTTGGCTCCCTGGTAAGGCTCACGATAAACTAGATAACCGAGTCTTGTGCAGAGAGACCAGATCTTGTATCCGAAACGAATTGGTTTGCCATGAATGTGCTGTTTGGTTCTGTGTTTACCGAAGTATGGCACCATCGATTCATCAATTGATAAATGCTTATCTCCAGGGAAATACTTCAACCATCTTTCATTCATCATATCCCAAAGTGGTCTTACCTTAGCAAATTTGTCATCGGGAGGAAGTTGGGTATTATCACAAGCATGATAATATCACAGATTTTCTTCAAATCGATTACGAGTCATGCGGCTACTCCTGGATGATGTGTATCAACACTCTGATCCCAGTACAATCTATAGCGTGATACGCTATTGTAACCTGACAGAAGTAAAATTCCTATAAAGTTCTTCACTTCTTCAGTGGTGATCCGAAAGTTGACCTGCCCCTTAGCAATTGCATTCTTTTCTGTACTAGATCGTAACTACTCAAAAACATCACCATCACAAAACATCTCAAAAAATTTTATAGGATTATCTTTATCTAAAACAAAATCTGGTACAGTTGACTCTCTTTCCGGTTTAGAAGTTATATCTTTATGCCTCCATTTTCGATTCACAATAGTCTTCACTTTCTTTGCAGGAGGTTCTTTTGATGTTGACGTAGACGGTAAACTTTTTTGATCGTCGTAATTTGCGCTTGGTAATCCATAAATGGTTTCAAGGACTCCTTCTGCTGATGGAACACGACACCGCACCTCAGCTTCAGCTAGCAATTGTCGACGAGCAAGATTACTAATATCTCCTGAATCTTCGCTTCCACTGGTTTCATCGCTCAAATCATCGTTTTCAGGTGGTGTAATGACTATGTCTGCTGATAGTATGGAGTTATCATTCTCCAAGAATGATATAATTTCATGAACATTCAGTCTGAAACAAAAAAACAAAACAATGTATAAACAAATATGAGAAATAAAAACAATTTCATGTCATAACAAAAACACTTTGAAGAAAACTTCCATAGTCACCTGTTCCCAGCGCACCTTAGATGGGGCGGTGAATAAATTTCAATAAAATGTAAATAAAAAGTAAACATATTTTTTTTTTCATAATGTAGATAAATAATTTAAACATTTATCTATAAAAAAATAGTAATAGAATTATTACTTATAAACAAATAATATTATTATTACTTACCCTTTTCTCGAACTCATCTTGACCTAATTTCACGAAACTTGCCTACGTTTTGTATATAAACCAAAAACACGTAAACTTCAATTGCACAAATAACATAACACAGTCAGTTGTCTAGATTATATCAATATTCATTTGCAGTCAATCACTTGACTTTTACTATTTATTTGAGGGTAGAATATAGATGCACCTTAAATGGGGCGCTGGGATAATATGGGTTAACATTTATATCTACTTTTTTAACATTAGGTAGTACAAATTTTAAGAATTTTGTTTTTCCTTCATTAAAGAAAAGATTATTTACATTAAACCAATGTACTACTTTAGCGATAGAATTGTTCACATCGTCATTTAAAGGTAACCCTCTTTTAATTTTAAAACAAAAGTGAAGTGTCATCCGCAAACAAAACTTCAATGGAAGATTTAGAAACTTCAATAGAATTACCCCATAAATCAGCGGTTTACTTTTTCTTTAGCTGATTAAAAGATTGTATTATATTTTTAAAATCAATGTGTTAAAACTTAAATTGGCTATTAGAATTATTTAAACTTGCCTTTAAAATAGATTCAGCAACAGTGGAAGAGGAATTCTAAGATTTTGTAATTAAGACTGGAATTTCAATAAATAAATTTTCAAATACTATAGCAACTTTAAGATCTGATGTTACTTTTTTACTATCAATGTTTAAATTAAAATTTATATTCCGGTATTTTTCTCTTCCAGTTTCACTATTTATGATATTCCATGTCATTTTAACTTTATCTTTACTATTTTTAATTTTTTCATTTAAATAATAACATTTGGCTTGTCGTTTAACCAATTTTTTTTTTAATAATTTAGAGTAATACTTTTAATTTAATAAAATTAGGGCGCCACCACGCATTGCGTTTTTCCTAACGAACGAGCTACCAACCAGGTGATTATTGAAAATAAAAATGCAATTATAACTTGTTAACCAATGTTCCGTAATACAGAAAATATCAATATTGTTACAGTTCATGAATAATTCTACTTTTAACTCTTTACTCAACATTCCTTGAACATTGTGGTGCACTAGGTTGATGACTGATAAACTCTTGGTTCCACTATTACTTTGACTATTCAATAGCAAGCAAGAGGAATCCTCTGTTGTCTTAATATCTAATTTAAAGGCGAATTTGTCGCAATGTCAGTAGGATTATTACTGACAGTCAAAATAAAATAAAGGTAGTACTAAATCTAACCCATGATTTTGCTATATTAAAGTACTGGCTTTCCGCTTGATTAGTAATGCTGGTCCACGTCCCGCGTTTAGGGGGGACTATTTAGGAGGACAAAAAGTATCCTATCAAAGTCAAAAGTCAAAGTCTATTATCTAATTTAACTAATATCCTATCTATATACCAAATTTCATCAAGATCCGTTCAGTAATTTTGGCGTGATTGACGAACAAACATCCAAACAAAGAAACTTTCACATATATAATATAAATAGGATAAACACGCATAAAATGTCGACACCATTATTTTCTAAAAATAAGTCACATATTTGACAATCTTCTCGTCAAAAGAATTCCATAACTATGTAACTTTAGCTCACGACGTGTTCAAGTTATGATGACCTAACATTTTGCGAGGATCTGTTCAATTTGTTAGAGATTCGTCGATACAATTAGAAAGTTAATAGGTTTTTTGTTGAGTGCTGAATGTTATAAAGAAAGTATTTTTATATTCTTTTTAAGAGAGAATTGTAACGTTATTTTTATACGCCGATAGATGTCGTTGTTTTTACAATTATATGAGTATATATTATTTTAATGGAAAATGCTTAAAAAATCCACTTGGTCCCTGATGTGGGAATCGAAAACACGAACTTTCGCAATCCGGGCGACTGCTCTAACCACTGAGCTACCCAGGACCTAAATTGTTTTCGAGCACTCGCACAACACTTTTTCGCTACAACAGAGCGTATTTTCAGCAATGTTCAGACAATCCACCCAAACAGCCGAAATATATTTTTATAAATATTTAATCTTTCGATAAAGATGAAAATTTTGCTCTCTCAAATTTTACATGCAATGAGTGTCAAAAATATACCATTTGGAATGATATATACCCGTTATATCAAACAAACTGAAATATGATAAAGAAGTATCTTTATGTATGAGGGAATTTTGTAAGTTCCGCCTTCTTCATCGAAATCTATTTCTGAACTTATTGAACTTGGGAAGTAAATAAAAGTAAGTTCGACATACTTTCACAACTAGCGAAGTTGTGTACTGAAGCAAATTTAATCAGTGATACATCAATCTTTAATACTAATCGGCAGAAAATTAGTTCTCTACTATTTATAATTCACGTTGACTTCTAAATGTGGTTCATTTGTGTGTATCATTATCACCAGACTATTAATATTCCCGCTGTTGCGGTTCAGGCCTTTCCTATAGATGTTAAAACGAATCGAATAGGGGAATGGGCCATAATCCTTAGCGTTAAGCTTAACTTGCTTTCCGAAGGATGAAGGAAGGAGCTCAACATAATAATTTTTAGGTTACCGATAGGAAATTTGGGTAACAACCGTATCGCAGACCGAGAGCGCTAACCGTTGCGCCATCAAGCTCCAAAAATCTTTTAGTATCAACTATCTGAAATTCATTTTTTTCTATATCCCCACTCTGCCGTCGGATGACAAAAGATGTAGTTGAAAATTCTGCATTATATGAAATTAAGATTAGTTTTTTTTACGATGCTCGTAAAGAAACTAATCTTAATGAAGGAAGGTAATAGTTTATTTCCAAAATAAACTATTCATACATATTATAAAAAATGTCGCTTCTCGCTGTCTGTACGCTGAGATCTTTAGACTACACAACGGAATTTATGTGGTTTTTACTAATACACATAGTGATTCAAGAGGATGGTTTATATGTATAATACAGGACCATGCGGTCTAAGCCGCTGGTGGGAATCTTTATGTTGTCAGACGGCAGCACGAATATACAGATCTTTCTCATGTAAAAACATGATTACAGAGTTACATGGACTAAGTACGGAGGCACTCATGATATTGAATTTTCGACCAACTATCTGATGGCAGACATAGCTAATGTTGCTTGATCTCCGCAATCGCACACCTAATGCATTAGAGACTGCGCCTTTGTATTCCAAAAGTGAAAACTAAGATAATCGTGATTAGTTAAAATAAGAAATATTCCTAACTTCAAATCGGCCATTATATAAAATAAGAGAAATTAGTATGTATTCATCAAAATTTTGTCATTAAGAATTTTCAAATCACTTCAATAATTGTTTTCAGGTGTTTCCCTTGAATAGAAGAATTATTTGTTTTAATTAATCCCAAGCTTATCTAGAGTTGATCGATTTTGATGAAAATTTTATCCTAGCACCTAATTAGGTATGTAAATATAAATTGATGATTAAAAAAAATTTTTTTAATTTATTTATGGAGTTTTGAAACCGATCGACTAATCGATCAGTAGGAATATATATGCATGTCTTGTACTAATATGTACATTGGGTGATTGTGAAATAAAAAGGAGTTTTTAGCTGTATTTTATTTATGTTATAATAGAAAAGACTCTTATGACTATTTAAACAATATAATGGACAAAAAAAGCTATTTTGTATGAAAAGCAACAGTACATTTTTGATGCAAAGCGACATTGCACTTTGAGCATTTCATAAATGTATTTTTGTGGCATAAACCACACCGGGTTGGTTTATCCTGCTTGATAATATGATGAGCTTTTCCATCTAGCCTTATAGAGTCAGGTACCGTGGACGAACTTTTCCGAACTTATCGTTTGGTGGTAAATTATTATTGTCAGCGACATGGAAGTAACGAAGCAAATCTTCAAATCTATTTCTAGACATGAGAGATGACACGACTTGAAAATTGCAATCTACTTGTTGTTCCCAATACATGCGATACCTTGCCACGCTGTTATACCCCGACAATAACAGTATTCCGATGAAATGTTTGATTTCAGTAATTGTCACCCTAAAGCCATGCTTGCCTTTCTGAATTCCATTTTTTTCAGTTTCAGAACGCAATAGTTCAAATACCTCTTCATCATAAAATAATTCGAAAAACTGTACTGGAGTTTCAATATTTTCAAGGAAACTAGGCATCTCAGTCTCTTTTTCCTGTTTATCTGGAATATCGATAGCCCTCCAACGTCTTAATGCAGCAGCGCGCTTTTTTTTCGTTGGCGGTAGTTTTACTGACAAGGTGCTGGGTAAGGGATCATCCAATAAATTGTCTTCAACATCAATACCAGTTTCTGAAGCTACGGTGGCCCTTAGTTCGGCTTCTGCTAACAGTTGTTGCCTTGACAAATTATTTATATGGGTAAATTCCTCATCACCACTATCTTCATCGCTTTTGTCATAATTATCCGGCGGAGTAATATAAATATCAGCTGATAAGACATCTGTGTCATCTTCCAGATGTGAAATTTTTTCATTTACAGACAAACTGTAAGAAAACAATACAAATATCTGAGTAAAAGAAAGATAAAGAAGTATAACCATACACGGGCATAACATCCTACTGATCGAAAAATCGATCACTTTATAAATTATAATTATATCTATCCACATTTCATTTATATTAATTTTACCACATTACAATATTATAATACACATTATGTTTAATATAAAATCATAGAAATAAATAAAATAATAATAAAATAAAGCGAAAATACTTACATTGTTCGATGAGACATATTTTTGAGTGAAAATTGCCGCAAATACACTTGAACTTTAAGAAAATGCGCGCCAATTGTAAAACGTCAAAAATATAATTTGACAGCCATTAGCATCAAGATTACCAACACTTAAAAAATAACAACGGATGCGGTCCGGATTTCTCTAAAAAAAATAATAAGTCAACCGATCGACTAATCGATCACTGCTTCATTACGACTTTCTAACGTATTTTATTCTTATAGTTATTAATTTAATAACATTCTTAAAATAGATTTTAAACTAATAGCTTAGGGAACAATTTGATATGAAAATTCAAAACATTTTTTTAAATGTTTATGTACACTTAAGTATTTAGGTACCATTTTGTTCTATAAATTTTTTGCCATCTTGTAGATAGGAATATGATGCCATTGCTATGGAAATTCTGGACTTCTGATGAAAATATCGCGACAAGTGGTTTTGGCAGTTCTGGCGTGATTCTTGTCGTACGTGATCCACTTTTCACCACCGATTCAGGTGGATAGTACAATGGCAAATGCAAAGAGTTGAGATTTTATTGAGATGCGAATATAAAGTAAACATTAGTAGAACCAGCTTATAGTATAACTGATGGTTAATTCATATCATGTTTTAATGACAACATTAATTAACATCGTAATTTTATGAAGTTTTAAATAATGACATTCATTTGTATATAAAAAAAACACATTTCCCTTGATAGTGACGTGTTCTATGATATTTAATAAAACAACGGCAATATAGGTTACGTAATACAAAGCTCAATGGACCTGTTGATATATTACAGATATATAATAAAAACTTAGCATCCAATTAAGAGTTTCTATGACACTTGACCCAGAAAGTTTTTCCGTCGAAATGAAGTTATAATAAAGGTATTAGTAGCTAAGTTGTATATCACATTACATATGATCTTCTAAGATATAAGAACTTTTATCATTACTTTTGATATAAGTGTGAAAACTAATACCTAAGCATGTAAGGTGGGGGGGAGCTGCCTAAGAGGACCACTTCATTGTAGGTGCTTAAAAATTAAAATAGAATGGAGGGAAACCGGAAAATAATTATTAATGTACCAAACTCCTAACTAGGGAAATCTTCAGGATTTCTCCTACGTTTCAATATAAAAAAGTTTCTAGCTATCAACAGATCATTAAGGATGCAGGTCTATAGTCATCATGGTCATAAGCTTATTAAATGTCGTCATTACTAGGACACATGGATGAAATCGAATAAGGAAAATGGACTATGACTCACCAATAACGCTTAATGGGTGTTACGTTACGGTGTGTGTAAACGATTTCAGATGCAGCTGGGACCAACGGCGAAACGTGCCTTCCCTAACAAGAAAGGGCTCGAGATAGTAAATTTTTGGTTACTTATCCTTGATAGGCCTTTCACCAGAACGCGCTAGCTACACTTGTCAAAGGTGCATATTTTGTTTTAGATTTTTGCCACCTCCAAGTCAAATTTGTAGATTAAGGTCATGAGTGAGCTCATTATAAATGAAAAAAAGGAGCCACCATTTTATATTCTTTAGTTATCCTGGAAAAAGGAACTTTTATTACACATTCTGATAGATGTGTATTCTTTTTCTCTACACGTACTCTACATATTACTTATTATTTTATAAAGTAGATTTTACCTTCAACATTTATATAGCGACGAAACGTTTTAAGATTATATAAAGTTAATAATATTGCTCCCACCTACTCAATGAATTACGTTTCACGGAAAAAAACCAACACTTTCCTTCTGTCGAAACCATTTGCGACAACAAAGGATTCGATTGCCGCTCAGGGTACTATTTTTAAACACAGAACTTGGGGCAAGTGTGTTTTAAATAAGACTTATACATTTTGTGTTTGTGATGGACTTGAGATCTTCAAACCTAAGTAATTATTATTGTATACAAATACCAACAATAATTATGTTATTAACTACTGAACCCAAAAAAATGGTTCTGCCAGCTACTCGTAACACATTTAATTTCTTATTCCAAGTGACTAATTATTTTAAAGCTAACTGAGATTTGGACGTCTTAATAGAAAACAAAATAAATTAAATTAAATAATAAATTATTTTAAAATCAGCAACATACAAAATACATTTAAATAATGCGGGTAAATATTATCAATGTTACTTGTTCAGAAAAAAATCCTGATTGCGGGAAAATACAAAAAAAATAAGCACATTTTATTAGACCCCGCAGTAACCTTTCTTTAGGGAAAATCGAGAGTGGAGTACATGAGTTAGTGATCTTTACTTTCTTTCCTAAAGGTCAATTTTAGTTCATTTATAGCCTGTAAAAGTCTTCATTAGTGTATTCTGGGTAATAGTTTATTTTTCGCAGAATTCGAGTTAGCTTTTTGGTAAGGAGCTAATAAGGCCAGTAAACATTATTTATTAATTAGGCTAGTATTTTCAATATGACGCGGGTAGGACTGAGCACATTGATTGATGGATATCGAAAATTGGTTTTTAGAGTATCACTCTTACAGAGTTATTAAACTATCTGTAGTTGACTTTGAAAATAAATAAAAGTATAGGTTTCCAAGTATATATGTCGTGGCCAAATCGTAGAATTGACCAAAACATGACGCGACTAGCCATTTCATAAAATGATTGCATTTTATGAAGTTGAAAAATATTGCTGCCCACATTATGATGTGACCCGGCCAGATCAATGAATGATTTGCGTTTAACGATACTGGCTGATAGTATAACTTCTTCATGATGTATGTGGCCAAGAGTAAGTGATCATATATAAGACTAGAATAAACAAGCTATTTCAGCAAATAATTAAATTTATAAAAAAAATGCGTAGTTTACGTTTTCGATTAAGTTTTGTGTAAACTTCAGAACTGTTTTTCCATCTGTATTTCATATTGGATTGGATTGGATTGAATTAACATCTCTTAAGTTTTTAAAGATAAAGTGCTAAAACTTGTTGGATATTTGTTGTTTTTTTTTTTTGTTGTAGTATCTTCGAACTTAAACATCAAGGAAATTTCATCATCAATTCGAAAAACAACAGCGTTTTTGAAAAATATGTGCTGCCCAAAGTAACTATACCACGCGGACAAAGTCGCGGGCAAAAGCTAGTTTAATTATAAAAACTATCGAAAGCATTATTGCCTGCTAAACGCTTCACTATTATATTCTTGTTCATACTCAATTTTTCTTCTACACAATAAAGCCTTATAATAAAGAGCTAATACTCTCAGTAACAACGTTTACTAATTAGGTTCCTAATATTGGGAAATCCGAAATAGAACAATGTCTGTCGATAATTAACTTCGGTTATTAATATTAACGTACAATTCATTATAGTAATTAATTATACATCAACTAGAAATGATGATTATATACTCTAGAGGAAAAACCTCACGCAATATTAATGAGCAACACTCGTTTAAGTAATTTTATACTACAAATTTCAGTAGGCAGACGCCTCTTCAGATAAAAACTTTTAGTAGTATTTCTGGGGTCTAGCGAGCGACAAGGCTGTGGAATTCTCCTGAGCCTACTCACTAAAACCTTATTTCTTTATGTTATTCTGGAGGATAAGAAAAAGAAAAATAAGGACACTTATCTACAAACTGTAGTGCCTAGAAAACCTCATAATTGTATAAATTTATTAATTTATTTTCTCATTACAAAGGTTATAAATCGGTTGAAGTACAGAGTTTCAATTACTAGAGCTACCTTTGTGAAAGGCTGGAGTATGCGAAGGAACCACTGATGGTCTGAATTGCAGATCACCAAGTCCCCACATCACAAAAAAATAAATAATTTAAAGAAAAACAAAAACCCGATTGCGTAAAAATGAATTTTAAAAAATATGAAAAAATTAACTTAAGTAAAAACTAAAAAGACTGAAACAAGCCCAGTAGTTTAGAATTCTGTTAAGTAATACAGAACAGAACGATTCAGAGTCGAGGCTCATTCACTGGGCTTGTTTCTTTCTTTTTAGTTTTTATTTAAGTTAATTTTTTCATGTATTTTTTAAAATTCATTTTTACACAGTCGGGTTTTTTTGTTTTTCTTCAAATTATTTATTTTTATTTTATACTTTTTAGTTACGATTCGTTGACTTCGTTATAAGAAAGTAAATTTCGCAATCTAGTCATTTCATTGAAGGAGTTAATATCGTGGGAATTATTAAGTAACTTGCGGTGGTCTAAACTTAGAGAGACCTAGAGACCCTCTAGAGACCTAAGTCGGCTCAAAGCTAAGCACATATGCTTTATTTTTTTACCAAAAATATTTGTTCTTTATGCTTTTCCCTTTTGTTTTGTTTGCATATCGTTTATACTTTAAATTAAAACTTAAATCCATAAGTAAGAAAATTAGAGAGAATGTTTTGTTAAACTAATTTAAGTCGTTATATATCCTAAACTATTATTTAAAATGAAAAATGATAAAAGGAACCTAAAGATAATTTTAAAATACCTATTCAACGACACCCCACTTGACATAGTTCATCGATATATTTTTTTTCATTTTGACAATATGGCGTCTGGTTGTCGCTGAGGTGAATTTTGATTACTGTCATATCTTTAGTGACACTCGCAAGGTTAAGACAAATCGATTGACGTAAGAATCATCAAAATCGGCCTACGAATTTGGTCTCTAGAACGCCACATAGAAACAAACATACATACATAGACTGATAAACACATTACCCTCCTTTGCGTCACGCAGTCGAGTAAAAAAACTTATGTGTAGTTATAAGAAAATATTACAATTTGAGCGCTTTGCGCGTATACGTGCGTGCGTGTTTATGCGAGTTTGTGTTTGCGTGTGTTTATGTGTGTACTTGATAAACCCAATATATATATAATCACATATATGAAAAAAAAACAGTATGTAAAATTTTCAAAATGAAGTGTAAACTTTTTGTAATTACAAGATAATTATAACATTCGCATTGTCACATTAGTTATGAACGAAACGAGCAGGGGTAGCAAGGGGCGCGGGCGCAGGGGATGCACCGCGCATGCACCGCCGACGATATCTGCTCGGTTTTTTATTTAGTCGGCAACATCAGTCACCCGCGCACAATCCCTTTGAACGCACTTGCTTCCGCCTTTGCTTCCGTGTTGCGCGCCACCCGCCGCAGCCCCACACTTCGCGCGTCGGAATGTATTCCAATCGCGAATATTACGAAATGGTGCGGTGTTACATTTTAAGCGGTGAAAGTTTAAATGCAGCTCGGAGACTATACGAAACAGAATCCATCCCAGCCCTGCAAAATCAGGGATTAATAAACCCCGCAGTACCTAGTCGCGAGACATTTTTGGCTGTGAACCAAAGGCTATTCGACTATGGTCAATTATATAAATGACATCACAAGAAGCAGATTCTCAGTGGCATCGTAATCAAGTTGTTGTAGCCAGATCTGTATTGACAATTTAGCTTTTCTTTTGTTGTGCTTGTAGACTGATAAATGTTCATTTATATTGTTATATAACAACTTCCTATAAAACATGAAGAATTTATGGGAAAATTAAGTGTTAGTCTGTGTACATACACAAACAGCATGAGTTCGTATTCTATTAGCTAAGAAAGTTGGATTGTACACTATCTGGCAGTGTTTTCTAAGAACTGTGTTTATAATAAAGAATTGTCAGACTGTCAATACATTACATTGCTTATAAAGATCGTTAGTGGGAAGTTGAAAATCTAGACAGAAACTTAGCTTAGGTACAGCTCTCTGAGCTCTTTCGAGTTTTGAGAGTGTAGATTTTGAGGTACCCCCCAGTTAGTAAGACAATACGTTATTTGATATTGACATAATGCAAAATAAATTAATCTAATGATGCGCTTATCGGTTATATGACGGGGAACTTTGAATATATACATAAGTTTTCGAATTCTGGCGGTAATGAGATCTATAAGTTCATGAAAGCTTAATGTATTGACTATTACTACTACCAGATACTTAATGGAATTTACTTTTTCTAAGATTGGACACGAACAGTTAGAGTACGATGAATTATCACAACTATGAACTTTAACTGATTTATCTAAAGACTGGAGTAAGGAAGATCTTTTTATGGCAAAAGTATAAATTTAAATTTATCTATGTTTAGAGATAGTCTATTAGTACTTAACCAATCAAAAACTTTCTCAAATCCGTATTCGTAAAGCTCTTTTCCAAAGGAATCAAACTTAGACATGTCGACGCCTTGAAACCGGAAAGAAGCTTTGCCACCCAGAAACGACGACAATAGAATGAAAATTATTTCCTAGCTTCATTTTAAACCTTGTTAATTAAGTAAGGTTGGAATCAACTGCATAAAATTGACATAATGTGTTAACCTGAAGTGTCGCTGATAGTCCATTATTTTTGTATAGTTCTCATTAGAAATAAGACTATTTTCAAACTGCATCAGGGTTAATATTATTATAGTGTTTAATAAATATACGATTGAAAACAGACGTCGTGGTTTTACAAGTCAATTTCACAGGCCTGAATGTTTCACGGAGTGTACGTGACATTCCTAATATTAATATGTTCTTCCCAATAAAAAATAAAAAATTGCTTCCCAATAAAAAATATTTTATTTATATTGGATTTCATCACTCCGTTAGATAATGGCAGGGATAAAATATACAATGTTCAAACAAAAATTAATTAAAACGTTACACGAGGGAACGGCATAAAATATAACGTGGATAACTAATTCCAGATTGAGTTAATTGAAGTAATTAACAAGTAAAACTTAGATACTGTGAAGTACTTTCAAAATTATGAGATTTAACTTTTTAACTTATTCGCACTTTCAGAATAAGATTTTCATTAATATGAATCAGATTTAATATCCAAAGTTAAATTTATAGTTTCCACAGCTAAAATATTTTGAAGAAGTCATCAATCGCACAACATTTCTATCACGATTTCCCGTAACAGCTTTTTTATAAGACAAATCTTCGCAATAAGGAAAATTTTGATTTATTTCCACTATTATGGATGAAAGTAAAAAGGTTTTTCTTTCTTAACATTTATTTTATACCTTGCTGTCATAATCTTACGCACTAAAATGAATTGCATTTTATCTACCAAGAAAAATTTGTTTCCTTATAAAGGTTAAAACAAAGAAAGTAAAGGCTTCCACATCATTTTATAGAGAAAAGTATCTTAAGCTACGTGTTTTTGCACTTATCGTGTTTAACTTTGAATGCTTTAAGTGTTGTTGATTTAATTTTCATGATCTCGTCGAAAATTGCTTTGGAAAAAAATCGGCACAATATTTCTAGTATCGTGGTAAAGAACAAATATGATATGTAATTATAATAAACGCCCAAAAGATATTAATATCATGAAGATTTTCTTTGTGTTTTGTAAGTTTTCTTGTAAGTAATTGCAGATTTTTGATTAATCAAAAGAATATGCTTCAGATTAGATTACAATGTATTATTGAAGTCTCCTTTTAAGTATAAAATATGCCTGTTTCAGCAGACCTCGCTCTTTCTCAAATATGTGTAACTACAGACGAATTTTAAGAATGTTCAGTTCACAATGAAATCTTTGCTTTATTTTACTAATTCAAATAATAAACATAGAAGAGGGAAAATTTTATTTTTATTTATAACTAGCTTTCTGCCAGCGGCTTTGCCTGTCCTGTGTTATACATATTACCTTTCCCTTGAATCAATCTGTATATTGATGGAAACTGGATTAGAATCCGTTGTGTAGTTTAAAATATCTCAAAATATCTGTACTCAAAGTTGCTTCCCGTTGTCTGCAACGGATCGTAATTATATAACTGTCCATCACTAGATTACGTTTTTTGTTAATTTGACTCGTAATTTCGTAAAAAAATGTTAAATAGCATTTAATATATATAAGAATAAATTAAAATCACGTAAACAAAGTGAAAATGTATAGATGTAATAATAAATAACCAGTTATTCGTCACATTTCAATGTCAATACAAGTATTAATTTTTGATTACTAACTTTCTAACGACGCGCGTGTATCAACAAAGTGCGGGTAAAGTTTACAAAACATTAATAATAGCCGGAATGGTTTCCAGAAAACAAAGGTACGGCCGTGCTTTTTTTACTTTTTTACTCTACTTGGCGGGGGCACATCCATGTCCCCATTGAGAAATATTAAGAATTTTTAATACCCGAAATCATCTTCTTCATCAGCCTTTTTACGTTCCTAGTAGGGGCTCAGGCCTTCCTTATCGATGGTGAAGGAGTATAGGTCATGAACCCTCATGCAGGTACAATGCGAAAAAAAGAGTATTAATAACCACAAACACAGACGGGACCAACAGCTTAATATGGTTTCAAAAGCAAGGAGTAGCTTGAGATAATACCTATTTTGGTCACCCATCCCGTGACTGACCCTAGCGAAAGTTGCTTAACAACAACGATCGCGGGTCGCGGCGCTTATCTACTACGCCACTGAACTGAACTAGTCATTCATACTATCATATTTGATACTGCTTGTATACTTTTTTTCTAATTATAGTACTGGAAAACAAACAGCAAGTACTCTTAAGCTCATGAGTCTTTGCTTCAATAAATAAATTAATTATATTTAATTATTCTTCTTCAATTTTTAAGTATCTTTGAATTATTCTTAATGAATATTAAAACATAACAATGAAGAATACAAATCTACCTGACCAACCTTGCCGCTAAGACAGTCTCATCTCGGTAACTATGTCAAGGCCCGGGGGATGCATTAAAGATACAGCTTTGTCGTGGTTTTGGCCGGCTGTGTAAATATTTTCTAGCAATTATAAACTTTAAAAAAGAAAGTAGAAGGCGCCTTTGTACATCCATGAATTCGTAACGTGAATCCCTCGTTTGAATTTAGATTCATTCAGCGCATTTATATCGTTGTTAAAAAAAATAAAGGATTATACGATAGCTTTTCTTTTTTATTTAGGGGTTTATAATACATAACAATCCTGACACAGTTTAATCTTTCTGTTCGACTTATGTTTATATGTTTACTAGCTTTCCATCATCGGCTTCGCCTGCGTAATCCCTTGGGAATTGTTTAGTGGAATAAAAAGTAGCCTATATCTTAATCCAGGCTTAGAATTTAACTAAATAATTCACTTGTAAGAGGTTAAATGCATGAATAAAATTGCAATCACATATTGAATAGTAAACAATGGTTAGTATGGTAACGTTTTAATTCCCTATACAAACTTCCACTACCTTTTTCAATATTTTAATTGTTGTTTTTCGAGATAAAGTATAACCATGTCCACAGTATATACTGTAGCTTACTGTAAGTGAAGCGGTCCAATAGTTTCGGAGCCAGTTCGATGCAAAGAAACAAACAAATCTTTTGATAATACTGATATAGGTAGAGTATAATCAAATCAAATTCAAATTTAACAATAAAAATTTTTAGTAAGAGATCGGGGTGGAGATATAGCATTATTATTTAGCTTTCAATTACAAAGTCTTAAAAATATTAAAGGCAAAGTTTTCCCCTGGAGTATACTACTATAAACTGAAAAATAAAAAATAAATATTTCTTCACAAAAAAAAATTGTTAAATCAAACAATATTGTGATGTATGTGACCAAGCATCTTGTTTCCATATGAGCCTGACAAGATGTTAGATACATTAAATAAGATGGTTTTTATTATTTTTACTATAGTTACTTTATTAAGATAGTTAAGATTTCATTCAATTTGATCATAATAAATAACTATAGCAACTACCTCCTAGTCTTCAATTTAAATAAGATCGTAGTCGATATGTCTATGATATGTGACTGTATGAACAATTTACCACAGTGGATTCAACCAAGAGGTTGGTAAAAATTAACATGAAACGTGGCTAAACTAATCAATTTACGAAAGTTAATTTGACCAAAGAGTTGGTCAATTTAACTATGAAATATGTACTTGCCAATTTACCGTAGTTCTTTCAACCGATAGGTTAGTCAATATAAGCATGAAACATCGTTGTACTAACCAATTTACCGAAGTTAATTCAACCAACATGTTGGTCGATATTAATATGAAACTTGGTTGTTTCAAACAATTTACCGAAGTTAATTCTGCCAAAAAATTGGTCAAATTTAAGCATGAGATATGATTATATTAATCGATTTACCAATGGTAATTCAACCAAGACAACCAACCACTTTAGCCGTTTGATCATTCTGAACTTTTGGTCCAAAGCGAGTTAGATTTTAAACTCTGACCACAGCTCGGAGCCTAACCAAAGAGCTAAAGTAAATAACTGGAATGGTGGGTTTCAAATCCCATATTAAGTTTACTTTAAACGGCATAATACTTATACAATCTAACGATATAAACTGATACCGCGATGCATTAAATAAACAACGCCATCTAGTTTGCAGACTTAAAACTATTCGGGCACCTATGAAGATGATGGGCGTGTTTCATATTAATATCGACCAACATGTTGGTTGAATTAATCTTTTTCATAACAATATTCAAACAATATTCTCGCAATAGAAAAGTGAATTTGATAAGTTTGTGTGGATTTAACAAAGTCACTCTTTGTTGGCACTCGCTTTTCTTAGTTGATTCATATAAGACAGTATTTAAATCAATCAGAATTTGATAATTATTTTAGCAAATACATTGTTAGTAGCATGAACAGCTTAATTTTAGTTAGTCCAATAATGTCAAGTAGTTACCATTAATCGTTCATATTTTTGAATTGACTAAATAGTCTTTGTTGTTTGAAAAACAAAGGGTTTTTTTGGTTCTACTAACGTTCTTGGTTAAACCAAATACGAGAACTTATTACTGCAACAATAAAAATCGTCTAATCTATTACTTTACCTATTTATTTTGATTAATTTGTATAAATTGCTTCAACTACTTAGTTGTTAAATTTAACTATTAAAAATAATCGATTCACACAAAAAAATCCAGTAATGATAGATACGATAAATATATTTGATAGAATTAACCAGGGTTACCTAATTTTTAATTTAACCATACTTTAACTAGTTGGTTCAATGTTTCAGCTTTGGTTGATTTATGTAAATAAGTAGTTGTTTTATTCAATATTATGTCAACCAAGAGAAAATCATCAAAGTTAGTTCGATTTCTATATTAACTTATTACATTACAATAGTTACATATAATTTATGTAGTTTACACGACTTGTTTTCTAACAAACTTTACGAGTGTCAACATAGTATTTCCTTTGTTTCTAACAAAAGTATAAATCAAATAACTGAATCGATGTTAACTACTCGGATGTTTTTGGCAGTTCTATCGAGTGCCCTCACTTTCGTTTTACCTCAACGTTCTTGGCAAAGAAAAAGACGATATTTGTTTTAAGTGAAAAGTTCACGTGAGGACCGTTGAACCTACTCACTTAAGCGGCAGAGTCAAAGTTAAACGAATCAGAAAAAGAGCTGTCAATTTGAAACACTTATTTCACTATTTTCGAATTATCTGAAAAAATAAGAAGTATATATCAAATAAATTGCGATTATCACTGAAATGTGCGCGATACACATAGTATTTTTTTTTTTTGTTTTAGGACATTGTTCTTCATTCTTGCTCTGTGAAAACATTTTACTCTTTATTAATATGACTATTTTTCTAAGCAAAGGTAAAAAATATTGCTATGTAAAGTTTACAATCATTGGCCTTGCAATACAAGGGTTAATAAAGAAAAAACTACAACGTTATTATATTTATCGTATACTAATTGGGTCATAAAGTGAATTTCTTAAATTTTCTCGATGAAAAAATATTAAAAAGTTATCTGAAATTCAACTTTATACACTATTTATTCTAATATTTATTAGTCTTTTTACAGTGAAATTAATTTAGTTCTTTTGTGCCTATGCAATACTTATATAATAAGAAGTATTAAACACAGAGAAAAATAAAAACCGATAAATTATCGCAATGAGATCTGCACTGAACAATACGCAAAATTGCGAAGTTCTTACGTTAGAATAGAAACAAAAATAGAGCTCTAGACATTCTGTAGGTTACTTAAATTTACATTATGTTCAGTTTTATATAACTTTTATATATACTATATGGTAAAAAGACCGTATTTCTTTGTCCAAAAGGAGGTTTATTTATAAAGCTTTACGTATTTATCTATCTTTCTAATTAAGTTTACTTTACGAGTGTATCTTTAGCCGAACAAAAATAGAAAAAAGTAACATTGACCTCTACTCGAAAGTAAACCTAAGTTAAGCCGTGTATTCTTTTTATGTTCACATCTACCTTAAGCCGTGACACATATACATATTACAAAACACGAAATAGTCTCCAAAAGTAGTAAAGGTTTTTATGCGATTTGAGCAAACTAAGTAATTTATGACGATGTTATTGATAAACACAGGTTTCTTTTAATTATTCAGATTTATTTCTATTTCAACAGAACATCAAGAGACTGTAAAATAATACCAATTATTCCATAAACAATAGAAATAAATTGCTTTGGAGCGCAATATATCAATCGATTTGCTATGAATACGTTGGTTAGGATATCCGAAAATATTGTGACTAATTTATAACGCAATTTGCATGCGGAACCTTCATAAATATTCAATTGATGTGGTCGTTCCGGTTCAGTTTTCATATATTGTGAATATTCATACATCAAAAGAAAATACGGGAATAATATAAGACGTGAAATGAAATAATACACATCTTACTATTTAATTACAATTATTGAAATAAATTCAAAGATTTTCCTTATTCTTATCAAAGACAGGCAACTCTATAAATTACGCAAGTAAGTATGTGGTTGGAATTCTTATTTGAGGATTAAAGATGACAAATGTTATCTTAGAAAATACTTGAAAGAGCATACTAGATTATTGCAAGATCATACATACATTCTATATATACTAATTATAAAGAGGAAAAGTTAAATAGTTTGCTTGCAACGAATAGGCTTCGTAACTACTAAACCGACTTTAAAAATTCTTTCACCTATGGGAAGCTACATCATATGCGGTGAATGTAGGCAATATTTTTATCTTGAAAACAGTAATTGAAACGCTGAAAAGGGAGTGTAAGTTTGTATAGGGAATTAAAAATCTTACCATTGTTCCATATCTTCACTCTTAAATTTATTATTGTGATGATATCCGTGTTCAATTGGTCATTATAATTATATCGCTATGGATCGATATCCAAATAAACAGTTCCCTAGGGCCCATGTGGGTGAAGCCGCTGGCGGAAAGCTTTATATCCTACTATAAATAGAATGAGTTAACAAATTGAAGTATAAAATACAGTAAGAATAATTGCAAGCTTAGGAATAAATAATAATTGCAATAATTAATTAATAGAAAATAGTAAAAGGTAAAACTCCAAAATAGGCAAGGCGACACAAACATAAGAAAATATAAGAGGTTGTGATAAACGAGAATTGGTATGAAATAGTAATTCAGAATGATAACGGTCTGCAACTGAGTGGGGAGCGACAGAAAAAATGTCAATACATATCCTCAGTCACATTCCTATTTGAAGGATGTCTTAGAAAAAATGATTATATTAGAAAAACTAAATTATTATAGACTCAGACAAGTATTACGCTCGTTTTACATAGTGAAGTTACTCTTCATGATTAAGACATAGTATAGCAAATTAAGGACCAAAACATCAGTGATCCGGTTGTATTATCTATTCACACGTAATATTTAATTCTCTATGGATCGTCTACATAGAGCTTTATACTTGAGTAGACATAACATATGATGGATTGAGTGTTTGTAAGTTAAAATTTAATGCAGTTAAAATTAGAGAAGATCGCGGTAACCCACAACCCATCAGTGTCTCTTTACTCGCATGTGCATAGTAAACGACAGTATGTTTTTGATAGAACTAAATCGAATTCAATGCCGAAAGCAATTTAAAGTGATAAGATATAATATGTCACATTAATTTGTCTTACTACTAGAGTAACATATCGAAGCCTGGCTTTACGTACTCTATTCTAAAATATTATTGTATAATCAATAAACACGTCTATAAGATAGGTAGTTTTGCTTGCGGTCACAAAGAATGTATGTAAGAAGAATTATTATTTTTACTGAGTATTTTCAGTGTGAACCGGGCTTTCAGACCTAGAAGAAAAACAAAATGTAATTCAATTTCGTTTTAGCGTAAAAGGCGACACCTAGCCATATCATGATACGACAGCCTTAAAGGTCAGGTGACGTCTATACGGTTACAGCTCCTTAGGGAATAAGATGCAAGGTTTTTCACTCCAATCTTGATGTAAACGTTATATTATATACCTTCCCCTACAAGAATTTTCGTTTTATTTAATGCAGTTGCTTCACCGTACCAGTTATAGTTCTCTGGTCGTTATTATAATTTAATTAATCAATAATTCATTTAACTTTTTAAATGAATAAATAACATAAGGATTGACATTATTATAGTTATGAATATTTTTGTGCATTAATGGATTTGTGAATATAGAAATATTTATTAAAGCACATGGTAAAATTTGTATTTTTTTACAAGAAAAAATTATCGTTGGCTTAAGGTGCTTTCTAGAGTACGGAGGTCGCGAGATATTATATTTTTGGTCAGCCATCTAAATCAGGTCCTAGCTCTATTTCTACATCGCATACCGAACTCACATACCATTCCGACATTTTGTAATTTTCAATGCAAAAAAAATATTCTGTTCCAAGCTAACTTTGTAATTTGACAGTCGAGTTGGACAAATATAATATAATACAGCACAAATAAAAAATCAAAGATAGAAAACTATAATAGTAATGCATTTACTTTCAAAACTCGTATATGCTCAATTATAAATAGAATGAAGCCGATATTAGTTACTTAAGAAAATATTGCCTTTTACATTTTTATAACCCACATCACATCAGTAGACAAGACTATGACGTCACATCACCACATAATTACTATAAACATCACTTTTTACTATTTATTTAATGAGAGTACACACATAGGTGTTTTCGTCACGCGTGGACTGTAAGCGGACTGTAAGCGTTCCATGGCTGGGTCACAGTACATTTATCAGTATACTCATAATTATATGGATACCAAGCTGTGCGCACGCAAAAGTAGCGCTACTTAAAATCTCCACATGTCGTATAATAAAAACGACTTAGGCTTCACGCGCTAGGTTTTTTTTGTACAAAATCGTGATTGTAACCGTGTAAACTTTTTAAAATGTTTCTGTAACCGTGCTCCTTCCAAGGACGGTGACAGACAATATGAGACAAAAATCACCAGTGCGCAATTAGCCTTACATTTGTAGCTATAAAATTTAAAGTTCAGAAGCTAAGATAATACCTGCATTTTGGATTTTCAATATTCGAGAAGTAGGTAAGAAGAATACATATTGCACTTACAACCCAATGAAATTAGATCAAAGATTTGTTAATGCATTAGAGTTGCTTTATAAAATTGTAAACACCAGCTTAAATACCACTGGGACAATGTAAAACCTCATTGAAAGTCACTGGATACATAAGTAATCCACTACGAACGTTTCAGTGCTTATTTACAATGCTCGTGTAGCATTCCAGCGCTTACTTGCGATATTTCAGTAGTATTTCAGCGCTGGATTAGATCGCTGGACTGGAATAATGAAAATCGAGCATTACAAAATTACTATAACTTACATCTTCAGGAACAGAGCTATGATTCCGTATTTTGCGAAAAGGTACGTTAAATATATACTTCAACTCTCTGGATTGTGTATTACTGAAAGAAATATTTTCTATGTTCAGCACAATGATATTACAATAAAAAAAAAGTATTGTCCCCAGCGTATACACACGAACATGGCACGATACATTCTATCATAACACAGGGTGGCATTTTTTAACATGATTGTAGTACATAAACACACACAATCACTATAATCAACGCTTTCGCCAGACTGCGATCAGGTATGCTAATTAGCATAGCTTTAAGGTGACACTTCTTGATATCTATCTGTGTATAATTTACTCAAAGAATAAAAATATACTAAAGTCCTTGATGTGGCTATATATTTTTTATGAAAATCATAGTTAGTGTTATAGGTAACAATGAGAAAAGTATCGTATATCCCATCGAAAATATAACACACACACAAATGCACAAGTTTAAAGCGACATTACCCATACAAATTTGACATTCATTAGAGATTAAAGGCGTCATTAAACCTTAATGGATGTTTGTGCAACAGACCGTAAGATTTATCTATGTTAAATATTTTTGTTTACTTAGATATTTAATATTTTTAGTGTTACCTATTTTATAAAAAATAGCAATATCAGTAAAAAGCATGAAATAAATACTTTTTATCCTTTACTAGTCCTTATTAATATTGCAAATGTAAAAGTAACTGTCTGTCTCGCGATGTTTTTCCGTATCATCGGTTTCAATTTCGGTTTATCAGATGAAACTTGAAAATGCTTCACCCGCTGAACTGATAAATCAAATTTATATGATTAGATATTTTCTAACATTTTAATGATAATAATAATTACTCGAAATATTATGCAGACGAAGTTGCAGACAAAGGGTTGAATATAAACAAAGAACCAGTCAAATTTAATAACGGTAAGTTTCATTATGCGGTCAAACGTTGAAATTCAAAGTTTAATTTCAAATCAAATTGTACAGGATGTAACAGTAGGATAGCAGCTAACCAACTTTTAGCGTAGTATGTAACTTTGTTCCAGGTCAGGGAGCATTTCAATTTTAGATTCGGCAGTTGGAAAATTCAAAAAGTTTTCGTTTGATTTGATATACGACACTATAAACTCAGCTCTGTTGTAATATTTATAAATTCAGATATCGTCACTTCGATGACTTTCTGTTATGGTAAATCACAGTTTTTAAGGAGCTCGCTCAGTGATTAATGCGCTTGATCTGCGGTAAGATTGTTAAGCAACTTTCGCAATGGCCGGTATTAGGATGGGTGGTTCTCCAGGCTTCGGTAGGCACGTTAAGCCGTCAGTTCCGGCTGCTACAGTCGTTAAAACCCACCAATACGCCCTGGGTCCGCGTGGTGGGTCATGGTGCATTCTCCCTCCCTATTATACTTAATTATTATTATAATGATAGGCATATACGCATACACCGGAATTGAAACTTGAAAATAATCTTATTTCTCCAAATACTTCTCATTACATGAGAGCCAAATGATCGGATGTCCATTTTTGATACTTTATAGATGGACCTTTTACATTTCTATATGAACATTTTGTTTTATATACCTATACTATCAAAATGAGTAGTAAACGTAGAAGTTTTTGTATCTCCCTAAGAAATCATTTAATTTTTAACCATAGTTTATTTATATTTTATGTGTTTGCTCATAAGCTTCGTATGCTTTAGACGCTCCTTTAATTCCTTTGGTGAGTCTATTTAAGCGTAACTTAAACATACAACGTCGTTAAGCAACGTGGTTGGACAAGATTTGCTTCTGGCTTAATTGGGTGGCCATCTTAAATACCTTTATAGTTACGTGAAGCTCAGTTAGAATGGCTTCTATTTTCTAAATTACAAAGAGAAATGTATGAAGATTTAACTTCCTATGTATTGTACAGTATAAATACAGTGAAATTGTTTTACACTAGTTATTAAAATGCATAAATCAATGTTTTCTTGCTAATTAATATTTGTTTACACAGTAAATAAAAAAAACTGTTCTTAAATACTTTATTTCTTTAAATCAGCAATCGCACCCGCGTCCACTTTCGCACCCATTATTCGGTATGTTAGGGGTCTTATTCACACAAACTTTAGTTTGTACAATAAGCTTCATATATATTACTACATTATCACATAACGTAAAAGGTAGCGGATGTGTGAGTGTAGTAAATAGAATTCATTTTACGACCTTCATTGTTAGCACTATGATAGTTTGTTATCCCACACTACCCATAGGGAGCTTCATGGGAAAAATTAATGAGCCCCGAGTGATTGTTACAAGGATGTTTACTTCCTGTGGGACAATGAGAGTAAACGTGCTCCTTTTCTCCCATTAGTGACCTGTGGTTGAGTGGTTTGCTTTGCAGAAAAGACTATTGTTGTTAATTTACTTTAATAAATAAGAAATATTTAATCAACTCCAACGCCTTTACACGGCAAATGAAACCTTACTTTTCGATAAATTTAGTGACTGCTATTCAAACTCAAGACCCAGACTAGAATTTATCTAACAATTCCTTAGTTTATTTATTAATAAGCGTTTATTATTTTCACTAAAAAAAAGCATTCACTTTATAAATGAGGCGTATATAAAAGTTTTTTTTTTTTTTTAATTGGACTCGAGTCTGGAATCGTAGATGGTTATGGTGATAATGACGATTTATTGCCTCCGAAAAACTATACATAAATATTTCTTAGTAATACAGATAATAAATGCCACAAAGACAAACAGCAGTTTGGTACTTTGCTTATGCTGAGCACAACAAACGCTGCTCAGCCATGTTTTTCTGTTATAAAAACAGGCTCGAGTTCGATAACGAGCGCAGCGCTATCAGAGCATAGAGGTAATGAAGGTTTTATTTCATTGAAGCTGGAGACTGCCACAAGAGTGCATTCGTAGTCGAGCTTTTTTGCTGTTTTTAACAGAATCAAATAGATTATTATGTGAAAATTATTGTGTCAAAAGAAAAGCAACAAAACCAAGGAATGTTTGAAATATGAAATCATAATCATTCAATTGGATATACCTAATATTAACATTACAAATTACTTCTAGGAATCACCTCGGAACATTTTTTCTTCCTTTAGTAACGAATTGCCTACTTTCGATAATACACAATACTTACTGCATCTGATCGCTTAAAAACACTCTTTTGCTTCTCTGTGCTTTGGAAGGCGCGTTAAGCTGTTGGTCCCAGCCGCATATGCACTCGTTAACACACACCAATACGCACTGGCTGTAGTGGGTCATGGCTCATTCTCCGTATTCGATTTGATTCGATTCCATCCATAGAGAAGGCGTGAGCCACAGTATGATGATGAATCATTGGTTTAGTAGAGTTTTGGCGTGACCTTAAGTTTTACTTTACAGTTTGTTTTCAAACACGCAGTGTTTTGAACGCTACAATCAGTTTGTTCATGATAAATGTTTTCTTACTTTATTATCTTTTAGACATCTTTTCCTATTTATGAAAAACCACTCCTTTAAAAATTTACAATATGTTACTTTTGCGTGACATAAACAACTTCGACACTAGAAGCTTTCTTATAAAGGAGTTTCCATCAAGTTCTCAAAATATTAATGCCAAAATCTAAAGTATAATTTCAATGTATGTGGTGTATGTGCGAAAACATATTCCGTATTCCCTTTTGCAAGGCCGCATTCAACTAGATACGAGTCACGGGCAGTATTAACGAGCTCACACACGACGTTAACAGATGTCATGTTTCTAACTACATAGACTACGCCTCATAGTCTGTACTTTGAAATTAGACCCCTGTACTCTTGAAATTAACATTCGATAAATAGTAGCCTATATCGTTAACTGTCTTGCTCTAACTTACCGGTTTTGATCTCATGGAGAAGGACAAAGCTCGATAAAGTCAACGTTATAACGAAAATTGGTTGTAGGATACAACCTTTAGCTTATATTACTATTGTACGACATATATGGTACATTGAATAATACATCGACAATTTGAATAGTAAGTTCTGACTAGCTGGAGTGTATAATGTAAAGCTCACATTTCTCGCTCTCTCTCTTTCATTATATGAGTTTATTTTATTGATAATTTCACTCGGTCACTTCATTGCAGGAGAAATGCTATATTTTTTCTCTCTGTTCCTTTTTTTCGGACGGAAATGAGTCAAATATTGTGCTAGCTCAAACAAGTTTAGAACAGTAAAGGAACTTCAAACTGTAATACTGAAAGAGCTAAGTTTATTTCTAAACGATTTGACTTTGTTTTTAATGTGCAATGTATGTGAAAACCATTTCATAGAGTGTTAATTGTAATTTTCTCTACAACAGTAGCACTGTTAAGCTGCCACAAACTGTTTGTTATATCTACTTCTGCTCGCTCTTTGTTTGGAAATAACGATGAAGAGGGTCGTATGGCAATATTGCTTGGCTATACCGTTTGTATCTGACTTGTTTTGGTAGTATTAAAAAGTTTTAAATTTAAAGAAGATAACCCTGAATTCAAATTAGGAAATGTGCGATTTTCATTCGTTTTCCTTACTGTTAAAATGAGTATACCTACATAATTAAGATATTTGAGACATTTTAAATTTTTATTACAGGAAAAGGTTATACAGCAACGCAAACTGCGAATAAAATTGTGACGATTATGGACCTAGTGCAGTTCTTAGTCCGGAAATTTTGATGTCAGAGATGCACGACGCTACGGTCGCCCTGGATAAAATGGATGCCATTTTTGATAAAGTGGAGCAAGATCCACTTATCAGTAGTTATGACGTAGCTGAAAAACTGGGGATTGATCACAAAATAGTTTTGGCGCAATTGAAAAAATCTGGGTGCACAAAAAATTGGATATTTGAGTACCTAACGAGCTCGCTCATGTATGATTCTTTATTACTGCGTAATTAATCCAAACCATTTTTGAAGAAGCTGATAACTGCTGATAAAAATTTGATTAAAAAAGGTCGTAGTCAAAGGTCAGTCAAGCTTCACAGACTGTAGCGAAACCCGGGTTAACTCGCAACATGGTGATGCTGTGTGTAATATGGGATTGCAAGGGCATTGTTCATTTAAGCTGTTACCGCCGGGCAGGATCACCGATTCCGAACTCTACCGCGAACAACTGAAGTAAGAAGAAGCAAGTATAAGCAAGAAGCTGACACAAAGAGGACAGAATTAATCAATAGAAGGGGTGTAGATTTTCATCATGATAACGCTAGACCTCACACATCTTTTGCTACTCAGCAAAAATTAAGAGAGTTTAGCCGAGCAAAAATTTGGAGGTGTTAATGCATCCGCTCAAAGTCTTGACCTGCACCTTCAGGTTTCCACCTGTTTTCGTCTCTTCAGAATTCATTAGACAGTGTCAGGTTAACATCACGCCTCCCGCGATTCTTTGCCAGTTACCGGGTACCGGACTACACGAGGTACGGAGGGTTTTGCAGGGTAGGCCAACTGAACTGGACCGACGTCCCTTGTAGTTGGAGAACCCCGGTTTAAACAGTCTCTCATTCAGGTCTATGAAATGTTAATGCTCAGTTCCCTTCAGTATAAAAAAGGTAATATCCGCCAGGACTGCCAAAACCACTTGTCGCGGTTTTTTGATTAGAAGCTATAAGATGGCAAGAAGTTATCGAACAAAATGGTACCTACAAACTTTAGTTAAATGTAAATGTAAATGAAAATTATAAAAGAACGTTTTGAATTTTCGTATTAAATGCGAAGAAACTTTTCCCTAACCTATTATTATAACCTTTTACCGGTCACCGGTCACATGAGTACCACGAACTGTATAACCATAAGGTATGTTGTCATTTAAGTTGACTTTTATTACTTGAAATTAAGGATAAAAAAACCGTATCAACATTCATTGAGTATCATTTGACTGTATGTTATTTGGTTCTACATATGTCGTTTATTAATATAAAGAAAAACAATCCTGCCGAACTCCAAAAGAACCCCTGATATTTGTCTGTAACACTCAGACTATGAAACTAATAAATATAGGTTTGATCAGTTTATTTTAATACATTTTTTTTTCTCTTTCAAAAGTCTTCTATTTAGTCTAGAATAATCTAAATAGATCACTATTTAGTCTAGTCTCCGTTATGCAATTTTAGTAGCAGTGTCATAAAATTAGGACAATAATTAGGGCAAAAAAGGAATACTATGGAAGAATATCAATCACTTCAATAAAAGAATTAGCTGCTCAACCCATAGTCTTTTTTATCGCTCCCGTCGTTTGACGGTCGGGTATATGTCTAGGTTCGCAACGTGAGAATTCCGTAGCACGTATGCTACGGATTTCGAAGTCGAAGTGTGTAGCAAAAAAAAAACAAAGATTCAAACTACTGCCTGCCCTTAGTTTTGCTACGAATTAATTAATTTCATATCATTAGATATGCTAATATAAAGCTGTCTTTTTCACAATACACATAATTGTATTCGGACCAGGACGGTAATTCTAATGACCTTATTTAACCTCACGGGAAATTCTTCGTAGAGTTTGCTTAAATTAATTTTGTCTCTACCCTTACATGAAATAAATAACATGTCTCAAAAGATCCTGTTGGTGACAGTCAACTCATTCACAACGTTTCATATTTTGTAAGTGTTTATCTGTTTTTTGTTACATTTTTTGTCATCTGTGTTTGTTTTTACTGAAACGGCATTTGTTTCTGGCAGAAACATTTTATCGTTTGTTTTTTCCTTTATGATAAAGTCGATTTTTCTTTGTAATAACGAAATTTGATGTTTATTATAATATTAGATACAGCTAGTGTTCTATATAACGAATTTGTTGTGATGATAATAATATTGAAAATAATAAACGTTACATAAAAATTCTAGAAAATAAACAAATTTTCGATTTTATATTAAACAGATAAAAATATGGTTATGTCTTACAATTAATAATACAGTTTTTTGTTATTTGTTTCAACTTTCAACTTTTAAATACTCAACAAAACAAATTTCATTACATTTATTTGGAAGATGATAAAGTAGGAAAAATGGTTTACAAAAATTTGCTAAAATACATATGGCATTAAATTAGAACATAAAACGTAACAACAACTATAAACTAAAGGTAGAAATAACAACGATATTACAAAGACCACCCAAACGCCAATACGGTGTTCATTTCGGTAGCAAGACATGACGTCACTCCGTAGCGTGAATTTGTACGGTACATTTTCTACCAACTAGCAGCAATTCCACAAACACAGCATATTATATAGAATTAATAGCTGTGACTTCTATTTTTTATATTATATATTTGTCAGATATTGATGGATTATTTATTATAAAATAAAAAAGTAGGTAACTAGGCTATTATGTACACCTCATATTTTCATTACATTCCGATTTACCATAGAGGCACTGCCTTTCGGTATAAATGGAAATGAACAAAGGTTATCTGAAAGAGAGGATTAGTGCCCTGGAAATAGAACAAATGGAAAGTAATTACTATAGCTATTCCTCAAATACTCATCTATTCAATTTGTCGAGCAGATAAAGGATAATGCTTAACTATTCATTATTTAGCTTTAATGAAAAATGATTAATCCACCGGTCCGAGGTACCCTGAGATGGGACTGGAACCCACAACCTTTTGCAATTTGGGCTAGACCATTGAGCTAGCTGATACCTAAAAGTACTGATGAATTTTTCAAGTATTTGTGTTACTTTTAGTTATTAGTGAGATTTTTATCAATGTTCAGGCAATGTAGTAAAATATACATTTTATTACGTAAGACTAGTCAATAATAAAAATACGAAATTTAGAGGTAAATAAGGACCTTTATCATAGAAACCTTATACTAAATACTACTAACTATACAATTGAACTTAACTATTAGTCCGTGATAGTCCACGCAAATATGTTCCTGAAACTCGGTAAAGTCAACTCAACAAGGAGTGAGGGACAAGTTGAAGCTTGCCGTCGACAACAAGCCATGGAGTCTACCGAGAGAAGCAAAGTGGTCCCAAAACACATGATGGCAATCCAATTATAATTATTAACTTTAAATTTTAATTCAGAAACCGGGTGTTGCCCGTTTTCACTAACCTAGGCATAGCTTAACTAAAAATCACTTAATATTAAGAATAACTTAAGCAGATTTGTCGTTCCACCAAATCTGATAACACTTGCTTAGTAAAAAACCGTTTACCATATTTTTTTCTTTTTTTTAAATAAATGGAATAAATGGCATATTTGTGTTTATACAATTTCGCCAATGTCACGTTAGGGGCCTTTAAATATATAATAAAAATATATTTTGATGTAATAAAACATAAACTTAAAATAAAACATAACATTCTTGTATTTACACGAGCACCCAAGTCGTCATTGTTAATTTATAAAAAGTCCGAAAATTCAAAAAACTTCATTATTTTTAACTAAATTCTTATATATAAACTTCTTTATTCCAAATTACAAAATTGATCTTACCCATGCCACATCCATTATGGCCAAAGAGTAAACGTATTTTATGCAAATGCCCAGCACTTGTTGCCGCATAATGCATGCCTAATTTTTAGGGTTTTCATCAGTGAAACATTTTCACCTTAGACAATGTCCAAATATTTAGGTGCCAGATTTTGGCTCTCCTATATTCCATTCATTATAGCATTAGACAGAATGAAAATAAGGTTCTTTTTATGGTATACTTTGTGACAAAATGTCAACAATCATGTTACTCTTAAGACTAACGGCTAATTTGCTAGATAACCACTCTAATTATATAAACACTTACAATTAGAATCAATCAAAACAACAGATAGATAGTTTTATTTTCATGTTGGCTCTCAGTAAAAGTTGAATTTAGAAAATGCTAGTCTCTTCTCAAGCCCGAGAAAATGTAAAATTGCCCAACTCTTTCAGACTACCTAAAGTTCAAAATTTCAACAATTCTATTATAAATATTTTTTTTAATTTATCTTGTAAATAAAATGTTCTGCACTGCTGCTTCTGAGATCCTCTTTTTTCTAATGTTATAATGAATGGAGTATAAGTTTAGTGAAAATGATCATAGTCATTAATAAAATTAGGGCATAAATTAAAAGAGGACAAATTAATTGCAAAAACTAAAAGAGTAAATAAAGAAATGCAATCATGTCAATCATAGAATTTATAAAATACTAAAATATCTAATCTGAGCGAAACACTGGATTCTGGCGAAATCCACAGGAGCAGCGCCATCAATCCCTCAATAAAAAAGAAGAAGAAGAACAATGATGTCAGTCTAAGACATTTGCAAAAGATAATATATGGGACGAATGAAATCGTAAATATGCATCGAAAAAGTATCATATCAGTTTAGAATTTAGAAATATATAACCGATTGTAGGATGATATAATCGATAAAATAAACCAATAAGCTGGTAATCAGCAAAAATGGAATCGCCAATTCTAACGAATAAAATATCTCTATGTAAAGAAACAAAAACATCGATTATGGATTTTAGAAAAATATATCATGTATATATTATTAAAAACCGTTCAAGTGCGAGTTGGACTCACGCACGAAGGGTACCGTAGCATTATCCGTTAAAAACTTAAAAAAAATCATCATTTATTATTTCTGTGGAGTTTTTCGAAATTTTCGAGTTATACAATTAGTGGACTATTACTCGTAAACTTGTAAAGCCTACTTAAGGGTGATAGTTTTCCATTTAACTTACTTATATATAGGTACTACTACCATAACGTTTGAAGTTTTACTAACGGCCAGTTAGTTAGTAAACTAAATCAAAAAACGGCTTTCCCACACCCCAAAAGTTTTTGAAATACCTATCAAATGGTGTCCCACACTATATGGAAAGTGACAAAAAAATATCATCCCACTTTACATGATACCACCCAAAAAAAATTTTTTTCACAATTTTACTATCTTACTTTGTCGGCGTAATGAACATGTAATTAACATGTATGTCAATCTCCCAACTTTCTAGTACCAATAGTTTTTGAGCTAAACCGCCGATGGACGGACAGACAGATACTACAAGGGTTCCTTTTTTAATACAGAACCCTAAAAGGGACATTAGAATATTATCATGACATATAACTTTAAGTTCAAGTGTAAAATGTTCAAAACGAAATAGATAAGACTAATGTAAATTATCTATACTCCAATCCGTTAGCACCCTCATCACGAAACATGACCAAGTGTGGATTAGGAACATACATTAGGCGACCACAAATCCCACTTTGGGTGAGATAGTCTCTTTTTCGGGCTGCTGTCCCGTTGTCCTAAACCATACAAGAATTCCCCTTTTTGTAAATAGATCAAATAATAATTTATTCAGTACACACGGTAGATATAAAGAAAACAACAAATAATATCTGTGAATTAAGGGTGTATGCGTAGCTGAAACATTTTTTTAAATTGGTCAAGTGTTTTTGGAGGCTATTCAATGCTAAAAACAACCACCTTACCTCTTTACAATATACAATCGATTATACAGTTTTTATTTAGAAATAAGATGTAGATGTGGACGCCATTTTGATTGGTCAAATCTAGCATTAACAAATTACAGCTGCGATGAACATTCCTATCTAAAGAATATAGATTGTTTAAAGCTTCTGAATACATAAACCAAATTCGTTTACTTTTTTTCTAGTAAAAAGCAAAGGTAATAAGTTTAATTTTTACAAAATGTCGTAATTGTTCTACATAAATTGATACATTAACTAAACGTTATAACCCATCCGCAAAATGGTTCTCTGAACGTTGTATTCACAATCCCTCAGTTCATTCAACGCCCATGTTTTATTTTTCTTTCACCTTCAAATCGGAATAAAAATTATTTCATCGTTCATTAGTCGGCACAATCGTATTGAATTTCAAAGTTCGCATCAACGTTGAACTTTTGTAAGTTACTTCTATTAATTATTCCGTATTTTTACAAGATAACCTATTGTTTTCGTACAACAATCTACTGTAACATCCGAACACGTAACTATACGTAGATTTATGGTACGAACATTTTTATGCCTGATTATTACTGATAGCATTCAATTAATATAATAGAATTCCGCATTAGAGTTTATATTTAAATATGATTAATTAAGCTACTATACAATGTGAAAGGATTCAGAGGTCAAGGAAGGTTATGACATCACACACCTTTTGCGATCAAATCAATTCGATCCTCTGACAAAGTGATGTCTGAAGCCATAAAAACCGGCGAGTATGTATGAAAAGAGTGAATGAGGGGAAAAATGTAAGGACTGTACACTGTGGCGACCCCAAGGGATACGGGGCGTGAAGATATACATAGATTCCACAGAACACAGAAAAACGTATAGATTCGGTGGCCCACTGGATAAGCACCACAGTCCACCATCGTTGTTGTTAAGTGACCAAAAAATATTATCTCGAGCTACTCCGTGCATCGGAAAGGAGGTTTAGCCGTTGAACCTGGCTGCATTTGCAGTCATTATTACCCTCAATCCACATTGGCCTAGCGTGGAGAATCATTGGACCATCCATAAAGAAGGTGCAGTGGAGACGTAAAAGGGCAAATTATGATAATGATTGCTATTGTAATTATATAAATAAATTCAAATAGTATTTCAACCAGAATTTATTTTTAAATTCATCGTATTAAAATTCAAATGAGTATCCTTGGAAACCGCGGTTTAAGATAACCAAATTATTAGATGAAATCTCATTCTGCCTATCCCGACGACAACAGCCCTAAAAGGATTGCGGAAGCTCCACTCATCTCGGTGGCTATGAAAATTGGTATTAAGAATAAGGGGTGCCCCAATTGGCTAACGAAACGAGCAAATGATGCGATGAAAATTATCGTACGATGGCGTAACACCTGTCTTAAGAGAGCACCTTCAACAAACAAATAAAATCCAAATAAGCTATAATTAAAAACGAGAAACTGTATTAGCATACTTATTTCGTCAGAACATATATATATATATTTTCATTTTATATCACAAAATTATCTTTAATATTCAATATTTAAATCAATTATATTATTCTGTAAGATAATGAAGTTAACAAGTGTGCATATCAAGACGTCCAGAAATAACTGAAATAAAGACAAATGACCATGATACCTATGTTATTTCGGAGATAAATTACTTTATGAGAAGCTTGATGTCATGTAGTTGCACCACTTTTGATCACTAAAGAACTTTGTGTTATAATTCACTTATCAATTCACCATTTGGGAACTAATATATCTTATATTAAGTCAATACATCTAAAGTAATCGCACATTTTACTATTAATTCTAAGACATCCATTTTACGAGTACATGATATATTTACCACATTAGGGCACCCGCCAGCAAGATGAGCATACATAGTGTTGTAACATAAACTGTAACGTCTTTATGCGTATACAGTTTCTTTAAATGTACTCGTAGGTTGACCCATAAAATAGATGCTCTCAGCTACCCGCATTAGATTTTACAGTACCGACTAAATAACGATCCCTTGAAAACAGATACGTTTACGACCGATATTAATTTAAGTTGTTCAACACAATTAATTCTAGACCTCCTGAATTCTGCGAACCATTATACCAGGAATTTTATAATATAACAAATTCAGGCTTTAGGAATTCACTTTATGAAAAAAAAAACATGAATAATAAAACAAATTAGAAACCTTTTTTATAGGTATGTTCGATTTCAAGGTAATACAATTCCCTCAAAATCTCCTAGCAAACATTATCCCGCTGATTAAATGTTATTATTTTCTTTTAAAACATAAGTTTCAAAAAATGTGTTTTAATAATATACCACCAAAATTAAGGTACATATGTATTATTTGTTGACAAGCATGTTTCACTCAATTTTATCGGGGAGTTTCATTAAAAATTATTAATTTTCATGACCACACTTAATAACAACTTTCACATTATGTATGAAGAGCAGAAACAGAATGAGCGTGTTAAATATTATAATTTATTTATTCATTTTCTTTATAGAACACATCTTTTTTATATTTTTCTTTAGTATCTGAATTCTTCATTTACGAGAATATAATATTACATGAAACCTATTAATAAAGAAATAACTTGAGTACCTATTAGTGATTTTGAAAGTTAACGAAACAAAACAAAAAATTGCAATAAATATTTTGACAAAAGTAATATACATCTACGAAACTTAACACAGGTGTATTAACATATAAATATTTATGTATGGTACATAGTAGTGTGTTCTCCTCACCTGGTGTCCATGGATGATCAGCATCGAGTTATATTAATGAAATTTCGGCTCTATAATGGATACCTTTTTAGGGCCACTCTGTGTTTATTTTTCATTAAATTTGTTATTTGTACATTGTTTGGTAACTATAAATTAATTTTTATTATTATAATTACAATTAGCTTTTGACTTTAGGAACAGTTCAATTTTCACCAAAATTGATTCAGTAATTTTAATGTTATAATAAAATAAAATAAAACTACCATCAAAAAAGGAGCGAACGGTTTTTAATAAATTAAAAGCAATAGAGACTTGCACTTATAAAATCGATATTCAGTATATCGCGGTTTGTTTTATAGTTTGTCGTTAGTATTTTATACCTTTTCTAATTTGTTTATTTTTAATACAGAGTGGAACGAAGCATGATGAAGCTTGCAAAATATCGAAAATTGGTTTAAGGACTACGTACCTGCTCCAATTTGAAGTTTTTAAATGCTTTTTTAAAAGGTTTCCTAGGTTTTAGACTAAAGTCTGAATTGAATATGTAATTTTAAAACACTAATCCCATTAACATTCCCAGATGTACAGATTGAAAAATCCCCACGGTCGAAGTTTCAAGCAGCTTTATAGTTTTGAGTTTAATAAGAAAAAGCTTATATATTTCAAAGAACAAGATTATAATTTATTCAGGTACTTTGGAATTTAAAAAAATAATAATTTGCGTTAAAAACATTAGAGCGATGAACCTGCTACCAATTATATAATAAAAAAGACAACTTCATAAGTAATGACATAAAAAGCCGAGATAAAACCAAGTGTCAACGATGGCGAAAATATAATCTATCAGCTTCACAGGTTATGACTAAAAAGGCAAATGATCCCAGGCGGAAAATGTAATCTATACTGAT
Source organism: Diatraea saccharalis (assembly GCA_918026875.4). Lineage (NCBI taxonomy): Eukaryota > Metazoa > Arthropoda > Insecta > Lepidoptera > Crambidae > Diatraea > Diatraea saccharalis. The sequence goes on from OU893333.1 coordinate 6,670,226, forward strand.
ATAATAAAGGGGAAATGCTTAATTGTTTGTTTGCATCTAATATTCTCTGAAACTACTAGAACGATTCGAAATATTCTTACACCTACGGGAAGATAATACATCATATGCGGGCGACATAGGATATATTTACGCCGGCGAAGTCGAAGTTTGATGACGATATATTGTTGTAGTTATATTTACATAATTTTTTAATAGACGTAGAGGTGCTCTATGATGCAGTAGTTAGGGTATCCTATGTGAAAATTAAGCAATTCTTACAGAGGTCAGTCACAGGACCAAGAAGCTTTTCCGTTCTTCGGCACGTGAAGTTTGGCTGTATTTGCACGTCTTGGAGTATGAATCATTCTTCTTATTCAATTCTGTCCATAGAAAGGCCTGTGACTCGGCAGTGTGGACATTATGGGAAATAGATGTAAACTACGCATGATTCCTTTGTTGTCTCAGATACTCCATAATTTTTAGCTTACCATCTTAGAATCTGAGCAATGTGTCTAATATTGATTTATTTTATATATGATTAAAAATAGTAGCTCGGTAGCGTAGTGGATAAGCGCCGCGGCCCGAGATCGTTGTTGTTAAGCAACTTTCGCAAACAGATACAGGCTACGTCGTATTAATATGTTATTGAAATTTTGATTAGATAGATAGATAGATAATAAGTTTATTTTCTCAGCAACACACAATTACATCACACAAAAGAAACAAAGAGGAACAAGAAATAGAAATATATCTGTGTGCAGCAGTTGAGAAAAGGGTCTAGGCTCGGTGCACTAAAATCATCTAATGCGGATGAAGCACCGATTTTCGGCCATCACCCTGAATGAGATGAGCGGGGACAAAATATTTTTTTAATATAATCGAATGAATAGTAGTATCGGGAAGATATAATGTCAAAAAATAATATAAATAGAAATAAAAATGGTACACAAAAACAATACAGTATACAAATACAGTACACAAAAATCGAGAATAAAAAAATAAAAAATAATAATAAAAATTAAATAAAAAAGGCATGTCAAGTATAATTCATGATAAATGATAGTATAGTGTCGTCATAATGATAGTATAGGCATGTCAAGTATAATTCATGATAAATGATGTGTTAGAAGTCAGATATATATTGATAAGAATGTCAAGATAGAAATATTAAGTGTCAAAAAGGTAGCACGGGAAAATTAATTACAAACATCCGTGAAGTACACGCGACTTTTGTAGATCCAGTAAATGGGATTTAAGTCTGATTTTAAAAGCGTGAATTGTAGTAGAACGCCTTAAAGGGGGCGGCAAATCATTCCAACACTTTGTGGCCTGGAATCTGAAGCTACCCCTAAATGCTGCAGTGCGGTGACGGTAACAAACCAGTTCTGGTCTTATGGCTCTTATGGTGTACTTTTTGGATGATTTGAAAAATTTAAGCTTCTCATAAAGATATTCCGGCTGTTGATGCTTTATGACGCTAAACAACAAACGCGCCAGATGCAGTTGCCTACGTGACTCCATACGAAGCATATTTGCCGAATTTAAAATTGGTGTAATGTGAGCCCGAGGAGGTACGCGAAAGCAAAATCTACAGCACGCATTTTGTACACGCTGAATCAGTCGGCTAGACTTCGAGAGTAGGCGCGAGCCGATTACCACATCAGCATAGTTAAACCTTGACAGAATAAGAGACTCACATAGTGTTATGCGAGTATTCTCACTAAGAAAATTGCGAATCCGGTATAGTACCTTTAAACGATACATGCACGCTCTGACCAAACCCAAGATGTGAGACTCGAACCGCAGTTGGCTATCAAAAATTACTCCTAAATTGCGCGCCTCATCGACCCTCAGCACTGAATGTTGTCCAACAGACACGACCGGGTTGGAAGCAACAATGCCATCCACCTGCGCTCTCGAGCCAATAACCATAAATTTAGATTTAGAGGGACTCAAAACCAACCCATTTTCATTGGACCAGTCAGCTATCGCCTGTAAATCCTCATTTAATTTTAAAACAGCCTGTTGAGTTAATGCCGGGTACGTTGAGATATACAGTTGTACATCATCTGGATAGCAATGATAGTTACAATTTTTTATTACGTTGACCATATCTGCAGTATAAATGATGAACAGCAAAGGCCCAAGAATGGAACCCTGAGGCACACCACGTGTAACTACTCTGGGCTCTGATATTATTGTCGAATGATCTCCGGGGTCTCCGTGTAGCTTAACAGATTGGTACCGTGGAAGAAGGTAACTTTCAAACCATTTAACTGAAAGGTCATCCAAGCCGTAGTACACGAGCTTAGATAAAAGAAGACGAAAGTTAATGCAGTCAAAGGCGCGCGAATAATCGAATAGTGCAAGGATGGTGCCACGACCAATGTCCTGCTGAGAGAGAATATTATCCACAACATCAAGTAAAGCGGTGGACGTACCACGCTTGCGTCGGAAACCTGATTGCAGTCTGGGCAGAACGCCACTATGCTCAAGATAACTGTACAGTTGAGTATACACAGCCTTCTCCAAAATTTTTGACAAAAATGGCAGGACGCTGATAGGCCTAAGATCCTTAAATTCAGATGGTTGGGCAATTTTAGGAAGTGGTGTTACCAGCGCATGCTTCCATCCAGTTGGGAAAGTGCCTGTAGAAATAGCTAGATTTATAATAGCAGTTATGACGGCTAAGGTGCATGGCAAAGTCAACAATATCATGTCTCTATTCAATCCATCACTCCCAAAAGCATTGGACTTGATGGAAAAGATGATATCCGCCACCTCAGTCTCAGTGACAGGCCTTAGACTGAATACTGTGCTACTGTGTCGAAATGATTTGAAAAAATCAATATGGGATGGAGATACCTCATTAACACCCTGAAAATCCAAAAAATGCGAGTTGATGCGATTTGGATCCTTAAGGGAATCAGGAAGCGCATTGGCACGACAAGGGTCAACTAGGATTTTTTCTTTTATATTGTTCCAGAAGGACTTGCCGTTACATGACTGAGAGTTAATGTAGTGATCAAAATAGGCATGCTTTTCAGAGATCAAACTTACTTCTACTAACTCCTTTAAATTTCTCCAGGAAGCCCTGTCCGAATCCGACCTACTAATGCGGTACTTTTTGAGTGCATCATTACGTAATTGCATCATAAACCTCAACGTGTCAGTAATCCAAGGCAGAGACTTACCTGGATCAATTTTCCTAGTAACATAAGGAGCATGTTTATCGAAAAGAGTCAATAGTAGCCGCTGGAAACAATCCACTACATCGTCTACAGAAGAAATGGATTCCAAAAACCTCCAATCCATCGAGCACAAATCAGCATTGAAAACGTCCATATCAATGTGTTTAATAGGCCTGAAAGTGATCATGCGTTTAGGCAGTATAGGTTTTTTCACAGTGAGAGTAACATTTACCAAACAGTGACCCATCAAACCCGAAACGTGAGATACTTCCACTTTTCGTACAGGACAATTGGTACAAACCAAATCAATAAGAGTTCGTGATGTATCGGTAAAGTGTGTTGGCTCGGTCACCACCTGCACAAGCTCCATATAATTGAGAAACTGATTAATTTTCAAAGTTTCGCCGCTGTTTTGGTTAAGCATATTAACGTTGAAATCCCCCATCAGAACAACACAGTCATTTTGCCCAAAATATGTTACTGACTCCGTCAACGCCTCCAAAAACACGTCCACGTCAACCCACTGCGGCCTGTAAGCAGTTCCTATAGCGAGAGTGGAACCATTTATTTTAGTAGTGAGCCACATTTGTTCAATATCAGCCTCCGGGTGTTTTAAATAACGGACTCGAATACCACTTTTAATGTAGTATGCTACCCCTCCTCCCCGGCCGGCCCGCATATGTAGCGGCCGCGGCGTGTTCCGCAGTCGGTAGCCAGGCATCGCCGGTGCACGCGCCTCCTGTCCCGACTGCAACCAGGTCTCATTTATGGCAACGATATCGGCATCACATTGCAACACAGCTGCCACAAGATCGTCTTGTCCAGTGCTCAAGGAACCGGCATTAAATAGACCCAACTTAAAATATTTAGAGCACAGCATTATTAATAAAGTTGCTACATAGCATATAAGCAAATTCAAGGCCCAAAACAATAAACAGAGGAAATTTATCACAAGCATTAGACTGCAATTGTCAGTCACATATTAGCATATGTGACTGACAATTGCATGTTACTAAATGTACCTAATTTTTAATCAGGATTACATTTTGACCGTCTTTTGTAGATATAGGCATATATGTGTTGAATCAATAAAACCTGTCACAATGTTGTCTATTTGTCATTCATGTTTTACTATCAATAAACTCACACATTTACTTTCTTTTATTGCGTAATAACTCGTCTACGATTTCATGAACAAAGAAATCAGCGAACATGATTTTTTAATGGACTTAATGTACATTGTAGGTGCAAACAGCGGCGCATCAAATTACCACATATTGACAAGTCATTTGAAAACGTAGTTATTTGTTTGTAAAATTCATAAATTAATAATAATCATGACAGACCTACAAATCATGTTAAATCAACAACAATTAAAACTTAAACTAAATTGAGCAATTTGATAGCTTTTGTCCAACTTTAACTTGAGAGTCATAAGTATTATACCAACAATAAATAGATTGCAATCGACCGAATTTCAGAGTGAATTTGTTAGTTTTGTTTAGAACTAAGCTTGTCTAGCCTAAGCCTATTAGTATGTTATTATTTTGTAATGATATTTCGTTGATAAAAAAATTGAATCTTGAATTAAATATCTTCCATAACAAAAGATCAATAAGGATAAAAACGAATGAAATAAGAATGTTCCATAGATAATCTATAGCACGAGGTATATAAAGTGGCGGGGACTGACACATATCGGCCGATGAACAGACATTCTATGGCTTAAGATTCACGTCTTTATTTAATGTGAGCCGTGACCTAATTCTACAATTATTGCAACTATTATATACTCTATATTGTGATGGTAGCGATAAAAAAACTTTAAGAAATGGGTAAGCAGTATTCAAAGCTCAAGAGCGATTCCTTCCACTGTTGCCAAAAATTTTTAAAGTTACATACTGCCCAGCTGTTCTAATAATAACTTTTTTGGTATGTTCTGTAATAGGATAAAATAGTGATTTGTACTTTTCGACTCATTCCTAATGTAATAAACGGTAAAAGCAACTTATTTCTGATCATCACTTCTCAATAGAGAGGTCTCGATTTTTCGTCTGATTCTTTTATATCTTTTGTTTCGGTAAAACATAATAAGTTTCCAGGAAAATATAAATAAATGAAGCGGACCTCTTTAAATTAGATTTACTTGAATAATTTAGAGAGGAAACTCTACCTTGAGCAAAAATTTACATTCAACATAAGATAATTAAATATTTATTTAAATTTTTGGCGTGCAATGTTTTTTACCGTTTTCAAAAATAAAGCATTTTTCAATTGATTATGATTGTAATTATAGCTATTTGATAGTGTCCTATATTATTTCATGAAATGATGGTAGTTCTCGTTATAACGTATTATCTCACGTTTGTCTTATTGGCTAATATGGATTAGGAGGGGCTTAATAGTGTAGTGTAAAGTATTAATTATATTCTTCCAGGGTAAATTTAGAATAAAATTATCAGCCTCGTATTTAAGATCATTCGTTACACGGATCTCTCCTCAAAACTATATGTTTATCTTGATTGCATAAAAGAGTTCTACCGCGTGCATTAACAGTATATTCTTTTCATTTTTATTTTACCTACTTATTATGGTCCTAATTACGATGAGGCCCCCGAGTGAATTTGATTATTTCAAGCCGCCTCACTAATAGCACTATTATGAATATGATTTAATTTTTGATATTGAAATGATTTAACGCCCCTGCAATGAGGACGTAAAAGGTGACAATGAAATTATTTAATTGTGACTATTAGTAGTATACAAGGTATTAAATAAAAGATAGACTGCTGTTTATAATGATATGTTGTCTTTCTCTAGTAAATAAGTGATATCGAAAATTGCATAAAGTAAGTAGCAAGGACTATTAAGTCGTTGGGCGACATGACTCGGGGACCTACCTACTGAGCCGCCTCGGGTGCATGGTCGTTACTCCAAAAATTTTCCACCCCAACAGGCATCGGTACTTCTGGCTATTTGTCCCATTCACTAGCACTTCAGCTGAACAATCCTCTCGAAGCTATTAAATTAGTTCTTTTACTGATCTCTTTATTTTTAATCCAATCACAAAGCAAAACAAAACAAAAGTGTAAATCGGATTCGCGGACGAAGAGTTATACGGGATTTTGATTTCGGGAACATATTGTACGGGAGGCCCTTAAATATTAATTTATTTTATTATTGTATATATTTCGTGGTACAAAATATGGTGCTCAATTTTTAATCAAACATAAAGCCCTAGATATGTATGAGCGAGCGTGTGACATTTTCATTGATCCTCGCACGGAAATTTAATCGGCAACAAGCAACATTCCCTTTGAATTTACGCTTTCTAATTGAGATAAAACGTAAACGCTTACTTATTAAACGTACAGTGACATTATTCGAAACAAATTTATTGACGTTTCAAATAATTACGATGTACGACTTTTAGGGGTGAATTAAGTTTAATCATCTTGAAACTCCCTTTATGTTTCTGAAATTTATTTGGTAGAGTCTTTGAAAAATGTTTTGGATGTACCTAGAACTTCAAAAATTTAAAAGTCATAGTTGCCTATTCTAAATATTTGAGAAAGTTGAAAGTGAGTTATAAAAAGTTATAAGAGTCTCCCCAAGAATAAACTGTAATTGAATTTTAGAGAACAGTTGCTCTAGCCACATTCAACAGAGGTTCAGGCTTTCGTTTCCTATAGAAAACTTAATTTGTTCTGGACCTCATATAAATCTAGATTAGACCTTCATTAAGTCTTAAACATCTGAAGGCCTTTTTGACAAAGAGAGTTGGTATAAAAAAAATATAAAATATGAATAAAAACGCCGAAATTCCACCAATTTGGTATTACGATTTATTTCCATTATTCCAGTTGCACAAATAGAAATTATACCTAATAGATATATATAGCTATATTAAACTTACTTTAATATAATTATTGGCAATATTGTTTATTAATACACATTGGAATATAAATATCTCATTGTTTATACATAAAATTTTATATACTATATTTCATTATTAATATAAACGTTATAATTATTCTTTATGACATTATATAAGAAATAAATAAATATCTGAAATATTTCATAAATTTGTGCGAAGGATAATTTTCATTTATAAATTGTAAAAGCATTATTTTAATTTTGATTCAAGGACTTTAAATTTCGAAAGTTTTATTCCATAAATGTGTAAATCTGTTTTACAAAAATACTAAGTGATTTATATATATTTTTTAGAATTTTCACCAATCGATATGTTGATTAATAGTAGGTATTCATGCAGAAGACTATTTTATAAATGCTAGGTAAGTTTATACAAAAATTTGTTTGAATTTCATGTCAAGAAAAACTCACTTAAATTGGAATACAACATTTCAGAGCTGTATCTTATTACGATATCATGACTTCGGCGGCGTCGCCAATGAAAGCTTCTCATATTGCAACATATCTAACTTTACCACACTTGGCGACATTTTCATTTTATTTGGACGCCAGTCGTCATATAAAAAAATCTACCAATCACATCTCTGGCGTCAGCTTTGGTCACTAAAATGCCTCGCAGATGCAAATGGTAGCCTCGGAGGCGCTGCTGGATTTCGCTGCCAAGACATTCAGTGAGATATAGCTCTAAACCCTTGAATTAATATTACAAAATCTGACTTTAATTGTGGATCAACACTAAATAATGTACTTTAGTAATAAAACATCGAAAATCATTCGATAACATGACTAGAGTAAAAATTATAATAACTGCTACTAAAAATACATATCATTGACATCTAAACAAAAAGTTTTTAATATATGTATCAAAATATAATAAACAAACGAGAGAAGAACAGAAAAAAAATTTAGTTATTAATAAATTATATTGATATCTGTCTAATGTTTTGTAATTAAATGAAATGTCACCGAAATATCAATTTTCTAAACTTTTTTTGCTGTTGTTTAAGCTATGTTTTCAATCTATTTTCGGTGTTAGTTATGCCACTTTTGTTTTAAAAATATAATTCATCAATATTAAATTTAGTTCATTACATTGACAAAAACGAAAGTTGAAAAATAAAGTTTTTATGTGAAAGTTAAATATAAAGTATTTCTGTTAGTAGTTATTTTACACATATAATACGGTTATCAGTTTTACGAGTTGGCCGAGTCTAATTAATTAGTTAATTGTTGAGCGGGTGCCATTGTTTAACTTGTTCCATTGGCGATGCGAGGGCAGAGTTCCAATGTTGAAGTGCTCGCCCTCTGGCAAACATGTAGGACCCGAGCACAAACTTGCCGAGAAGGCGATCTGAAACAATATTATATGTATAATATTTATAGATAATATATAAATTCTAAACGTTCAATACTTCTTATGAGAACAAAATAAACAACATCCAAATCGGCACCCCCGTTCAAGAGCTACGTTGCTACAGATACCTACACATTACGGTTAAACCTATAACACTCCTGTTTATGCGGCAGGATTAAAAAAAATTAAATCTTCTCTGGCTGAGCACAGGATGGCTGATCATAAATTTACCGTCTCAAACTTCTACATCCTTACTGCAGCTACGATTTTAACTGGATTGGGCCGATTTTAAAAATTATTTCACCTACGGGAAGATACATCGTACGCGGGCAACGTAGGTTATATTATATATAATTTACGAGGGCAAAGTTGTGGAAAAACATAACCTATGATCAAGATGGAAATATTTTCATATGAAATGAAATGGATGACTTTTTTAAGCCTTTTTCTATAAGTGATTTATAATCACTACGAATAATACAAACAATATATCACTACGAACACAAAACTTATTTAATAATCTTGATTTCTATTTTAAGCATTAAGATTTTGAAATCATTATCTCTAGGTAACTACTTAGAGATACTATCTGCTATTTGACTCAGACATTTAGGAATAAGGTTATGGAAACTGTAGTAAAAGTTAATGTTAAAATAACTGGACAAATATAGGCCGTCAGTCATATTATATTTAAAACGATATAACTCAGCAAACCATATATCATATACTCTAAACCTAATGAATGGCGTTGAGGGTAAATAGTTTAAAATTTTGTTATAAGATTTAACGAACATTCACATATAATACAAACAAAAAAAGCTTGTAAAAAGGGTCCAAGGCCGCATCTTCGTATTTTCGCATCGCAGAAAAACAATTTATAGGCTAGCAGATTGACAGCTGTCGCTTCACTAAAGGATAGCATAAGATCTTTTCAATCGCCTCTTACGACTTATTCAGGATGAGCAGAGAATAAATTATTTTTCCTTTTATTTTTAGACCGATTCGGAGAATCATTTTTATTGTTTTAATAATGTATATCCAGGTGTTTTTCAGATGTCGAGGGGACGACAGAGCTTCCTGGCCGCGGGAAGAAAGGTGCGTGAGGACGACCCGAGAAGACAGGCTTAGGACTAGCCCTTGGGAAACCCAGGTGGGAGGCCCGGGCAGCACTCACAATAGGAAAGCGGTAAGGAGGGGGGGGGGATCGAATATTGATGCATCACATCCCTCTGTTGATCGGAGTACAGGGCTGACATCCCACCCGCACCTCCGTGGAATTAGTCTGCGAGGACGGTCTATCGTCTAAGGCTGTTATTCGTCCTAGTATTTCCCTTTTTACAAAAGGCCACTTCACTCCCTCTGCAAGAGGAGTCTCAGGACGGTGGAAGAAACAGAGCCCTCTTTGTAGGATACCAGGTTCTTCGTGTCGCAGTATACCTTCCATATTAATTTGTATTCAGAGCGGGGTATTTGGAGATCCCTGGTTTAAGACTTTAGGTATATTTCCCCTGCGTTATCAAAAAATGACCATCTCTGTAGATAGAATTGAATAAGGAGAGTAGGCCATGAACCATCAAATGGCCCAAGTGCGGATTGGTGGATGTTAACGACTGCAGACGCAACCGACACTAATGAATTAACGTGTATTACGAAGCACGGAAATTTTTGTTTACCCAACATGTGATCAGCCCTTGCGAAAGTTGCTTAACTTCTGCACGCAAACACAACCGATTATAATGCTTCAAAATTTACTTAATATAGAAACTTTACTAAGTTAAATATGTATTAAAATTATATCACATAAAATTCAATATACCTTTAAACATAAATTAACTTAGCGCCTTATAACATGGCCCAGTTCATTTTATACCTCGTTTACTTAAACGGACTGAATAAAGATTAACTTAGGCAATTGAATTGGAGTTTGAGTATATAAACTTTAATAACAACGTTAAGTAAATTCCTTAAGATAAAATAAGAAACGATGTTTAAAGTTAAGGGTCTGTTAAATTATTTTAACAAAACTAAATCAGAGTTTAAGGTTTAAGTAAATAAATTTATATACATCTATAATCTTGTTGGCTTGCATGAAAGATGAAGTTTTTAATACTAACTATTTTAATAATAACACAGAACTTGGTTTCTGTGTTCTGTGATGTAAAAGTATCTGAAGCACTGAAGCGAGCTACTTGACTATGGAGGTCGCCAATATTTTTTTTTTTTAAATGCGGTGCCCAATAATTTTCATTAAGTATAATAAAAAAATATTATTATTATAGTATATATGAATAAATCATTGCTCTTTTATTATAATGGATTTGTTAATAATAAACGTCGTTATTTCTGGCAGTGGAAAGTTATAACTTTCTTGCACACATTTTACTTATCAGCACAAAGACTAAAACATGTTAATGGTTGGTGTGAAAATTAAAAAAAAAATTATTCAAGTTTTTTTTGGAGAAACAAATTAAGACAGTTTATTGTTAAAAATGTTTAACGATTCTGAGTTCAGTCAATTCTTTATTTGAATAAACATAATTTTCATTAATCCATGACGCAAAAAGAGGTTTTATACATACTGATATGTGTGTTGACGTCAGCGTGTAAACATAAAGTCTATCTAGTGTTTGTGTATATTATAAATGGTGCTACAATATCGCAGTAGATGTGTCCCGCTTTTAAAAAATAAATAGCTAAAATATCTGCATAATCAGATCGCGCACAGACTTAACAATTTAAAATATGTAACAAAAATTTTATCTTATCAAAAAGTTAGCCCTAAATTCTAGTAAATCAGTATAATAGGTAGTTAATCGATTTAAGGGTCTAACAGTTAGTAAAGCGGTACCCATCTGCCACGACCTTCCAATTGAAATACCCACGAGTTTAAGTGTAACTCAGTCAAGTATTATGGCTCAATGTTATTAGTTATTCTAAATGCTCGCTTTTCTGTTTGGTGTTGGGTGTTAATAAAATTTTTGAGTGGATTTTTATTTTTTCATTCACACAGCTATTATATCATTGTAAAAATTACATTAAATATGCTTGACTTTTAAATAGGTTATCAATATATTCTTTGCAAATCAATAATCCACTCAGAAATATCATAACGAGTTATATTGATATATTCATTTGTATTCATGATTAAGCCTTTAAAATTTATAAAAGTATAAATAATGGAACTGCCGAGTATAACATTCTGATTTATATGGCCCACAAATCATTTGATGTCGTATTAAAATCATATAGGATATCCATTTCTGTGGTCGAACTGTCGGTGCCAACGTTAATGATATATTTCGAATGCAAAACAGTTTGTAGATTTTCTGTTGTAGATTATACAGTTCATTGAATCATAATGTTTAGCTATGATCACTCTATGGTTTCAAATTATAGAAAGTATTTTTATGAAAGCGTCATCATGTGTAAAGAGTGCGTGGTGAGTAGGTAAGTATCCGCATAACTAGTCTTAAAAAAAACATGGAATAAGAATATTGGGAAATTTTTCTATATTTTTTTTAATTTAAATTACTTTATGATTTTCTATGTACTATCGAAGATTTCCAAACTTTCCGGTGAAATACTCAGCAATATTTCCGGTTTACTGCCAGTAAAATTCCCAATGAACTTTCCAATGGTGCATAAAAAATTAAGTATCTATACGACAAAATGATAATAATTGAAGTCAGAACTGATCTCAGTGGAGCATTTAGTAGTATTCTATATTCACAAATGTATTTTCTTTTATTCATAAGTTTCCAATTATGAGGTATATAACCAGGTAAACGGATTTGTTTACAGGTGAAAACGATCTCTCTGTTCAGAATTATGCGGAAGATGTAGTCAAAGTTATGCGTAATTATAATTAGGATAGTTACAATTTTCCGCGTTATATTGTGTCTTTAAGAAGTAAGGGAAAGGGAAAGTCAGGGAACTTCTTCTGATACAACGACTGGTTCTGCTATTCAAAATTCCTCGACATCTAAAGCTTAGTAAAATAAATGTATCGCCTATACGTAATATAAAAAAAAAATCAACTGAGTAATTAAAGCAATATTGAATGTTGAATTAAAGCATTGTGCCCGGCAGTTTTTCGGCTATATTGGATATGGAAAATTTCCGACAGTGGCAATATTTATATCACTAGATGGTAGTGTCCTAAATTATTTTTATTTTCCAGGGATTATAGCTCGACGTACGCACTCTAATGACTCTTAATTTTTTTTTTTTGAAATCTGTCACTTTCTTGTAAAAAAAAGTACTTTAACAGTTAGCCTTTGTTAGAGCGGGCGAAAGTAGCATAAAGTAAACACTAGATTTCAGCTGATGCATGAAATTGAAAAATAACAAAACGAGTATAAGACGCTTTTATGTATTTACCGACGACTCGAGAATATGTTCTATGATAGGTATACTATACAGACCATCGCCGTGTGCTATAAAATAAATTGTAGTTCTGCTTCACAATCAAGCTGATATCACAGATTATTTCCTTAAGAAATAATCACTTTAAGTTATCTTTTTTTAATTTACTAGTAAATAAACGAGCAAATGCGGAATTATTTACCTATAAATTCACACATTAGTAAAAGTAGACATTCATCTTTTCTTTATTACTCAGAAATTGTCATCATCTGTCATAACATGTTTCTATGTCTAAATTGATAACCTAAATTAGCCGTGCCTTTCACCACGGTTTTAGATGTCGCTAACTGTGCGATTATAGGTTTGGTTTCATGTCTGGTTAGAGTAAAAGTATAATGTCTCTTTTGTTTTAGATTTTAATAAGATCTTTAGCTACTATGTTTGGAGTTTTGAGGAATATGTGTGATGCTCTAGTAATTTATTAATATTTTGTTTTTGTATTATCCTTAGTATTTCTCTCTTATCGGAAATGTACACGACTGTGTTACAAAAATAATTTGTATTACAAACCATCCAAATGTCGTACTCATCAATTCACAACATATCATTATACCAACTCAAATACTTTATTTTTACTATATAGTGGGGCAGCTGTGTAATCAGAGACACTATACCGTAAAGGACATCATTTACACAACTTCTTCAGTTCCTCAGCGCTAATTACTCTCATCATATGCCTCATGACATTCCAATTTCACGTTATGTCGCCACGCCCTATCATTAATGTGGGATCTGCATTTTAACGATTTTTGTTTTTTTTGTATAAAACCTCATAAGCGGCTGTAAGGAACAAGATCACAAAAAAATAATTGTTGATTTTATTATAATTACGAAGATAATTACGTTAATAATGTCGGTAGTGTCGCTTGTGTACGTACAAAAATGAAGGTACTCACAGTCAATTTTGATCGGACATAACCGACGAGTGGATGTGTCGATCCTGCGTCGATCTGCCAGTTACATAGTTAATGTCGGGAAAATGCACGTAGGTTCTTTGGAGCGCCGAATTGTTGTGAAACATTACATACACATTTCAAAAGATATAATGTCGGTCGACCGCAAAGAAGCAGATCCTCAAGGATTTTTAGCCTTATTTTACCAAAAAACGCAGTTGTCGAAAATGGTGCATGTAATGATACAGGTAATATTACAAAGTTATTAATTTTATATAAAGACTTGCCACTCATATTTTATTAATAAAATAGATTTCAAATTTATAATTTGGTATAGCAAATTATTTCCATTTTTTGGAATAAGAAACATCGTATATAGGAAAATTAACAAAATATACTTAGTTTTCCGATCAAAAACTACATACCTACCACATCCGACACGTAATATAGAATTTTATACAATAAAAAAAGTTGGATTCTACCACATACTGCCTAAGATAGTAAAATATATCAGTGTAAAATAGCTTCACGTGACATTGTAACGTATATAAAGTAAAATAAATTAGTCTATTATATTTGTTTAATATATCGTAGAATAAAAAACACCCATGCCTCATTTCGTAATCCTAACCCTTAAAATATCGTTTTTATTCAACTTTTCATCTTTAAACCGCTCTCCTGTAAAGTTGCATATTTGTAGATACTACATTAATGATAGGGCGTGGCGATGTATGAGTTTCATCATTATTTTATCAGACACATAAACAGATACATCGACGCCATTTACCTGGTCAAGCCAATTTCAAATTTCTTCATAAAGTACGCTGAATGCAAGTTTATTACGGTAAAAAAAAAAAAACTAAAGAATATGTTGGACATTATGGATTATTAAAAGTTACCTTTAGCATATGCCGAATGTGGTTGCAGAGCTTGGACTGTCACACTGGTAGTGTGAAGCTCGTCAGCTCTAAGTCTGAAGTGGAAGCATTCTGAGACAAGAGCGCTGCCATCATCGGCTACATCCACAGCGGCCGTACGACGTGTGCGTACACCACGACATGCACGTTCTTGTGTCACACGCACTACCATCTCCCTTCTGCTAGACGATGGATCCAACTAAAACAAAATGTTTATCTTATAAAGGTAATCTCGTCTATAAAAATTGATCCGCTAAACTAACAAAGAAGACCTCATTACAAATCTTTTAAAGAATGAATCACTTAAAAAAAATATATTCATTCTTTAAAAGATTTGTAGGTGACGAAGTCGATTCTATTAAGTTTTTATTTTATATTTTTTAGTAATGTTCATATTTTTTTATATAAAAGGTAATACTAAAAATACGTCAAAATTGGTTTAGCCATACGCGAGATAATCACGGACAATACACGTGTTGAAGCGCGGACCTCATTTTTTAGTCAGTTAATATACCTATAACCTTCGCCTAAATCTGACAAATACTACGCTGAAAACTTCATCAAAATCGGTTCAGCCAAACACGAGATAATCATGAACAAACAAACATGCACACAGGTCAAATTGATAACCTCCTTTTTTAGGTGGGTTAAAAATTGACGAGACTGTTTAAGTCTTAATAAATGGCCTATCTATACCTACTTATATTATAAATAGGTAAATATGAGTAGGAGGTAACCTTTGGAAATACTGATCAGATCATTAATTTTGTTTTTCACCTACGGGAAGCCACATGGACGAAGTCGCTGGAGTTATTATAAAAATAATTATTTTAATTTCATCTTATATTTGTAATGGTTAAAACAGAAGCTTTGATTCTGTCTTTTGATTTGATAGTGTAACAGCGAATTCAATCACGTGGTATTCAGTAATTTAGAAAGAAATTATGTGAACCGCAAGCTTATTTAAATCTAAAATATTCATTTAAATGTCAAAAGTCTCGACCTTTTAACCGTTGACCATAGCAGCGTGATAAAGTGAATTTGAATTTACATAGGGCGATGGCAGCTGAACAGAAGTGTTTGAAATTAATTTAGGTTTTATAAATTCCAATTTACAAAAATCTAAATAACGTTGCGGATGTGTTAATTCATTTGATATTTAATTGGTTTTGATATTGTATAGTAAATAAATTATATTCGTATAATTCATAGTTTTGTCGCACTACAGCGCCAAAGAAAGTTTAAACACTACTCTAAAAATGTTTTAATCTGCTAACTAAGTCAGTACGAATATATACGAACTTTATCACTGATATAAACGTTTTGTAACAAACAATTTGATCATTGAGTATATTTTTTATTAAACGTGTAGCTGTCAGATTCTAGTTCTACAATCCATTAATCCATTACCCAACTGGGATAATTTCTCTCTCAAAAACTGTCCTAAATGTGCGTAAATATTTGTAAATATTTGTTTGCAACAACATATATAAAATATTCTACATTGACGCTACAGAGGATCAAACTCCAGATATGGTGACACATTGAAACCGGCGTACTAGTCACTTGAACACGGAGGTAGTCAAAATCTAAAGAAAACGGAAAAGAACTAAATCTAAAGTAAATGAAAGGTTATAAAAATGTTACTCTTTAAGGATTTATCTCGCTCCTCACTAACTCATTTCTGGTTTCTGGCTTAATCGACTCTCAATAATCGTTTGCGATCGGTCATCAAAATCCCTTATATATCGGTTTCAATTTAATATGATTTACCTAAATCAGGACAATACTGTATGACCTTGTGAAGTTGTACCCACTAACTACATTATGTAAATTTCACCAAGTTTCGCAACGCGGACAGCATTACATTATTAAAAGTTTTGTATATTTTGGCATACAAATGGTCAACATTACTAAATAATTTTCTCTATAGAAT
Source organism: Diatraea saccharalis (assembly GCA_918026875.4). Classification (NCBI taxonomy): domain Eukaryota; kingdom Metazoa; phylum Arthropoda; class Insecta; order Lepidoptera; family Crambidae; genus Diatraea; species Diatraea saccharalis. Next base: position 6,686,857 of record OU893333.1, read on the forward strand.
ATTAATAATGGAAGGAAGGAAATAAAATTCAATATTTGTTTCAGAATACCAAATTGCGAACTATTAATATAAATCGATTTATGCTTATTCCAGTTCTAAGTAACGAAAATCTAACAATTAACAAATTGAGATGACACCTATTCTATTTCTCAGAAAACGAAATTTTGTCTATTTTCGAAATGCTAATATGACTTCAAAGAAACGCATATTTCGATAATTTGCAATGGAAGCAAATAAAATAGGTATCGTGTTAATTCTTACGAGATACAGTTCTTGCTATAGGGGTGTGATTTTTTATACACGTTGTCGAGTCCAAATAGGCTTTACAAGAGCATAATTTATTGAGATATGTACATCAAGTTTTCCGAGAAGGGTGGAAATATGCCACTTATGATATCAGAATTCAGTGAACCGTATTTCTCCAACGGGACAAACAAAAACCCTGTCTTTCCTCGTCACTGGCGTGGCAGAGTGATTTCAATGTGTACGTCAGTTTCAATGTGTATATGTCTGAGGTCCCGCGTTGGATTCCCGGTCTGTTCAATTTAGAAAGTACCGTTTTCCATGTTGTCTCAAATATGTTTGTGTTATCTTCAGATTTCTATAATATGAATGCTTGCGCTACTTAATTAGGGTCTGAGGAATTTAAAAGTTATTGATTAATATCATTATTATTAATTTAAATGAAAAATGCTTAAAAAAATTACTCTGGTCTTGGCATTCTGAGATGGAACTCGAACCCATGACCATTGGCAACCCTGGCGATTGGTCTAACCCCAGAGCTACCCATAACCTAACAGGGCTGACGAATTTGTCAAGTATTTTTTCAAAAACAAATTTTTATCTTTATCGACAGTATAAATATTTGTAAAAGTAAGTTCTTTCGGCTGTTTGGGTGGATTGCCTGAATATTGTTGAAAATACGCTCTGTAGTAGCGAAAAAGTAACAAGCGCTTCAAAAATTCATCAGTCCTGTTAGGTCCTGGGTAGCTCAATAGTTCAGTCGCTCGAATTGCAAAAGGTCATGTGTTCGAGTCCCATCTCAGAGTGCCAGGGACAGATTGGATTTTTAAGCAATTTTCATCAAGAATATTTTTAGTATAGTATTGTGAATGCAAAATTGATCATATATAATAATACTTTAGCCCATTCCATAATTTAAAAAGCAAATATCCATTATTAGTTACAAATTCCATTACTTGATAACTATTGTAGTATTTGCTTATTAAATCTAAATATTAACGATGTTTAAGTATTACATTATATTACACAGTCATTATTGTATTAGTAACATTTGGTTTGGATGGTGAAAATCAGAATAGACTGTGACAGAGATAGGAGTAGTTTTATAATTGACAGCGGACAAACATCGTGAAACGGATTTTTTTTTTATATTCATAAAAATTATATGTAAATACTAACTGACAGCTGTCCTTGGTTCTTATCTTACTTACTTTAAGACCTCGAGCTTCTATCACGGTGACTGTAAGCCGATGGAGATTTTCATTGTACAAAAGGGATACAAGAATTTCCCCTAAATCTGACGTCGGCTCTTGGAGCTCCTGTGAAAAAACAATATACTGTTAATAAAGTTACTCAGTTAAAATATTCTTTGTAAAAATGATCATATTTTATTATGGTATAGATATATCAAAGCCTAAGGAAGCAGACAAAATGACGAATTATAAATGATGAGTGATGACATATTTTTAACTTTATTTATTTATTACAGCAAATTAGCATTTGTTAATTATACAAAATCAAATCTTATTTAACGAATAGATCTGAAAGATCCTTATTAAATACTAGCAAATTTTATTTTAATCGCAAACTATAGACGAAAGATTTTAAAAACAAATTTGTTTACCCTTATTGCTGCTTTAGGAGATATTTTCTGAAATAAAAACTATCTAACGTTCGTCTCAGGATGTTATACCTATAATAGGTATTTTTGTACCCAATATTATCTAAACTAGTAAAGCGGTATAAGTGCGAAAGTGTAAATAAACTGACAGAGTCACTTTGCTTGCACATTATCACACGGTTTCCGAAGTGAGTATCTAAAGTTAGACGCGTCTCAAACTGTATTTAGACGTCATTTATAGATTTTGGTTTCTGATTTTAGTTTTTTTACTGATGAGTTGAAAGCAGTTTGATAAAAACTAGGATTTTTGCTTTGAGAAAAGTAATAAACTCTATAACTTTGAGGATAATCATTTAAAATTTGGTCCTTTTGAATTCAGAAACCGGTAGATAATGTTTTATAGATTAAATGTTATCTAATCTAAGAAGTAATGTAGGATAGCGGTGCCTTTTTGTATATTTTTTTTATGATTTGCAAGAAACATTATTCTAGATACCTATATCTGGTAACTATGTTTGCGAACCTAGTATACCTAATAATAATACAAGGGGAAGTTATTATCACCGCGTAATATTTAAACTTTTCTTATAAAAATGGATTACTTTCTCGGTGTTATTCTCGGTTTTAACAAAATAGAGTTTTACCTTTTCAATATCCAGTTTATATAACTGTGGTTCTTCGTCGGAAGCAACGCCTTCCAATTCACTAAGCGGTAATATAATATGGCCGATGAGCTGCTTGCCTTTTCCCACTCTACCGACGTCCAGCACTGACAGCTTCAGGGTCAAGCCTTCCAGCTTACCAGGTGGGATCTAATGCAGTAAAATTATTCCGATATTAGATTTTTATTTTATAAACAATTAAAAGTGCCAACGATTAAATTTATAATGTTTCATATTGGTGACTGAAAAATACTCGTAGTTAGAATTCCAATCTACTAGATTATCAAATTATTATTGAAAAAATATTATCCCTTACCGACTTAGGTCAAAACAAAATGTTTACAATGCTAAAAAAATATTTTATTGCTGTACAAAATATAAATACAAAGCTTCAAGGATTATGTACTGATTTGATATTTTCACAAAACATTCCATGTTTATACTTTTAAATATCGCAAAATAACAAAGAAAATAAATACAGTACAATAACCCTATGACAAAAATCTATACCCATCTCATTATAAGTGAAATGGAATATTTCTTATGAGAACAAAGCTCTTTAATCCTAAAATAACACAAAAGCCGAACAGGATTATTTCTGATTTAATTATACGGCTTAAACAGGATTAATTGTTATCAAAACACCTAAGTATTATAAGCGTTTAATCTGAGCAAGTAATTATAATAGTCACACTTAATTATTATAATAGACAGTGGTGTTAATTTTATAAGCACATCTAGACAAAATTTAGTATGGTCGCATTAAAATCAAATTCAGCTTAATTCATAACTGTTGTATTTCAATTTCGTTAACAAATAAGGCAATTTTTTACTTATATTATTGTTTTATAATAAAGATAGTTGCATCAACTAAAATAAATATTGTATGTTTTATTTCAATAAACATAAGAATACTAGAAAAGATAACTCAGTGTAAGTTGGAAGCCAAATAGCGCTGTTATATCTAATGCTCTTCGTTCTTCAAGGAAATATGATGAAAATCTTACGTTCCCTGGAGCATTTGTCACAGTGAAATGAAATGAAAATACTCGTATTCTTCATTTGAATACACTTATTTTAATCACATGTTAGTTTCGATCAGTTGTTGATTGAAGCATGTTAGTTGAAGTCGGACGTCTTTCAGCAAATAAAAAATGTAATTTCAATTTAGTTCTTAATTAATTAGGAAATTATATCATATTAAACGGGGTTATGGTAAGAAAAAAATTGCCAGATATCATAAATTTATGATACTCATAAATAAATAAATGTATTAATTAATTATTGACGAAATGAATAAATTTATGTGAAATCGCATTTCATATTTTAGAATCATACCTATATATCATCATAATAATATATATATTTATATTTATCAAAATATTTTCACTAGTCGACATTCAATCAAATTGAAATTTGAGTTATAGGTCAAATTACAGTGACAGGGAAAATCTGAGCGGAAACATCAGACACCATTAAGATCAATTTGTTTGACGGCACTTTAGACGCTTCCTCAAAATTGTCAATAGTCTGATTAGGTATTGTGTGTAGTAAATAAAGGAAATAATTCTTATCGATATTGCAAATCATATACCTTTTATTAAAACACAATTCCCACTTTAAGATACGTCTGTTATAATTAAATATATTTTTTTCATAACATAAGAAATTTAATACAATTAGAACTGTAATAATTGGACAATATTAGTACAGCCATAATTAAAAGTTATCTGCATAGCAGGACCCGACTTGGTTTACGTTGAAATTTGTGTAATTCAAATTATGATAACAATTTCTTATGTGTAAATGTTTAAGTGTTCTAATTAAACGACAATTAAGTTTTTTAATATAGTAGCTCGGTGCCGTAGTGGATAAGCGCCGCGGCCCGCGATCGTAGTCGTTAAGCAACTTTCGCAAGGGTCGGTCACAGGATGGGGGACCAAAAAAATTATTATCTCGAGCTACTCCGTGCTTCGGAAGGCACGTTAAGCCGTTGGTCCCGGCTGCATTTGCAGTCGTTAATACCCTCCAATCCGCATTGGGCCAGCGTGGAGGGTCATGGCCCATCCTCCTCAACCATCCATGAGGAAGGCCTGAGCCCCTGCAGTGGGGACGTAAAAGGGCTGGTAGTGGAATCAATTTATATCAAAAAATACATTAATATAGGTTACGTAGTAATGTTATTGTTATTGTTGTATATTGTAGGTATTCTCGATAAAATCATAGTCTATTTACGCTGTCTATATTGTTATCCTTAAACTCACTGAACTGTTTAATAAAGTTAATTTGTAGGTAATCTACGTTCTTCGTTCAACCTTCAACTCGAGTTAGTACTTAGCAAATATCTATATAATTAGGATTAATGTAACTACAAATTTTCTTTGCATTTTGCATAATCTATATTACCTTACGACAATATTGCTTCATAAAATTCAGCACTTAATAAACTTAAATTTCAAAATGAATTAAATCTCACTTGTGAATCAACGAATATTCGATATTTTAAGTGGTGTTATTCTAGATTCATTACGACATGTTTCGAAATGTTATTTGAAATTTATAATATATAATTAATTCTGTTATCTCATTTAGTTCATAATATCTATAAATATTTTCTTCTATATTTAAAATTCTAAATTTATAGGTATTATTAAAGAGAGTTTTTTCTTCAGATTCTGATTATCGAATGATTGTATATGAGCTAATTTTAAAATGGAGATTGGATGTAGTAACTGGACTCCAAAAAACAGACGAAAAATTGATTATTTAATAAATATTGATTTGACAAAGAAAGAAATCACATTCTAAGTTATATATAGTATAGCGAGAATATGTTTGATACGTTTTTATATAAGATTTTTGTTGGGTTCTCTCTTTTGAACCAGAGATATCATATAAAATAAACGAGGCCAAACATGATGGCGTTGCTTCGATTAATCCCAGAGGCAACATATCTATCTTCTAGGTTGTTCGTTGTGATATTTAATTATCGTAGAAGTAAACATTTCAGTATAATCCAAAATCTAAGTCGAGAAATTGAGTCAAATTGATATTGAAAGATTGGACCCACCTAATAAAATAATAAGTAAATGTAGTTTTTTAGAAAAAGAGCAGGTAAGATCTTAAATAAAAGACGTCCTGAAAGAGTGGCAGAAGAAAAAACTTTTGGACGATTCAAAACTGCTTGTAATAATATGTACCTATGTTATATATTTATTTGAAAACAAAAAAAAAAACATTAACATGGGAAATGATTTCATTTCCCATGTTAATGATTTTTTTTTGTTATAATTCAATATTCTATTAAGAATATTGCAAAATATAACTTACAATATAAGATAAGTAAGAAAACTTATGTATTTCACACAACAGAACATTACGTTATGTAAATATTAAGGAATATAAGAGGTTACTAGATCATTATAATTTTTCATAGTCGTTTAAAATTGAAGCTTAAATCGACTGGAGAAATTCTATACTTGATTGTCAGAAAAAATATTATTACCAACCTGGTATACAAATGATTCGTCAAAGAATGGATTGCAGGTTTTCTTCTTTTGTTTTGTCTGCAGTACTCTCCTTTCATCTGGCATCAAGTGAATCCTGTATAAAATACCAAACCTGTTTAAAAACCTACAATACCCAAAATGAACAAAGAGAAATATGACGCAAGATCCACCATACATCTTATAGAAGTATAATATATTCAATATCATATCGTATTTTATCAGCTTAGACGTACATTAAAAAAAATCAGCAAAAATTGACTGTCTGTCGAGTAGATTATCAAAGAATATTAAGCACGTTTTTTGAATAAAATACGGCGATACATTGAGTTGAAATGTCGCATGACGTCACAACTTTGTACATTTCCTACATAGTTGTGATGTAGGGACCCCACACTCAATTTTAATGCCGATTATCTATGCCATTTCTTATTAAATCGAAGCAATGCATATCTCATAATTTTATGTAATCTGACTGACAGACTGACAGACTTAATAAAATTTCTTTTTTTTTTCACTCAGTCATCTACCTTATTACGTGTCGCAAATATGCACCTACCAAAGTTTTTAGTACGTTTCTATTTACACACAATTAATGAATTCATAGGTCTCTACTACATCTTTGAAATGTTCCCTTTAAAGAACATTGCTTTATCGTTGTTAACATAAGTCACATTAGAATACTTAATGATAACACAAACATAAAAACTTTGGACGTTATTTTTCCTACTAATATATCATAAGCTTATAAGCTTTAGGGAAATCCTTTTTTACGCCGAATAATTGATAAAGAATGTATCTAAGTCGTTATAATTATTAAAAGTGGATTAGTTATTATCAACATTAATTTTGAAAAATCGTTTAATGAAGATCTAACACCATATTCATACTTGTTATAGCTTGATTACCTTGATTACGTCCCATGATACTTACTTTATGTAAGGATCGCATGCGTTGGCCAGCGCGGGAGTTCGTGATGGGAGGTGTTTCGCCTTTATAATATGCACCTGGAGCCTTTCAGTGCCAGACTCGTACTTCAAAGTGAACCACACGCGTCCCTAGAGAAATCATATGGAAATTCAATTAAGCTGACCGCCCATCATTGTAGTGAAATTCGATTTGCAATGTTTTTGCTTTCTGTTATCAAATATTAAGGTAAAAAAACCAATTGAGCTTTCAGAAAAATCATTTTTCATTAAACTAAACTCAGTATTTTCAAGTTGCGATTAATTAATATCATTATAATGTAATCTTCAATGAAACATTTATTTCATGGTTGACCAGATGTCTAAATAAGAATTTGCAAGCACTATTAAAAGAAGTAATGAATGTTCAAAGTAATTTTCGATAGGTTATTAGCCTCTTAATGGCCCTACTGTTGGACTACGGCACTTCTGCAGAACGGCAATTCCCTTTTTTTCATTGGAAAGAATCATATAAAATAAAACGAATCATATAACTCACTACTCATTCCATTATTGATTTGAAATGCTAATGGTGCCAATTCTGTTGTACTGTTCTCTAAGCTCAACCAAAAAGTACATAATAATAAATCCATGTACTTATACGATGTTAATAATATGTATGTTATCTTAGATAAGATCTTTATTTACTAGAATACAATTTAATAAGGTCACAAAATTAAATAATTAAATATGTACAGTATTGTACTTGAGAACAGGCGTGCAGATATTGTAATCGTAATATTATCCTATTAAATCATGCACTTTTCTTTAAACAAAAATCTTTTACACTATAGAAGCTGTGTTCCATTAGCCACTTCGTCAGTTTTAATTTAAATTCATTAATATTCAAAAATTTAATGTCATCTGGTTGTTAATTATTATATAATCTTATACACGTACTGTATATATTATTTTTATTTTTTAAATTATTCTTATGACAAAATTGTTGGTACAATAAATTTATATATAATTTTTGTCTATATTTCCGAGCCATAACTTCTATACTTTTAGTCCAATATTTAGAGTTGGAGTGAAGAAATAAACATACATATTTTATGTACATATAGAATAGAGGCAAAACATTAAGCTCTTAAACGTCTTAGTCATTCTTCGTTGTTAAGCTTTTTAGTTATTTACAGAATTTTAAATCTAAATTTATTTCATTCATCAGAATCCGAAGACCTACAATTTGAAAGCTCTCCAATTTCTCTGAATAAATTATTTGAGATAGTCCAAAACATTTTTTATACTAGCTACTTACTACATAAGATGTTTATTCCCTTAAAGTGAAATCAAGGCATTAGTCACGCCAAGAAACGATTACTGCATTCTTTAAAACACAATGTTTTTTAAAGTAGTACAATGCATGAAAGGTTAAGATTGCTTACGCTAATCTATAAACAAGTCAGCCAAACGAAAGGCTGCAAGAAGCCTGATTGTAACTTGATTGCAACGAAAATTACCTACACGATTTTGGTGTGAACGACATACTTCTGAATGCCGTCAGGGGAAATCATAGACCGGGCTAAATTACATATATCATTCGAAGAGATGAGTGCTATTTAATACGATACGATACACTGGATGAGAAATACCTGTCCCTTTTTGTGAAGATTTATTTAACAACAAAAACACTTTACGCCGATAAAATTTCTATCCTTCTATTCCGTGGTTAAGTAGCTAGCACGCCGATTTTATAGGTAACACAAATTCTGAAGTATCGGGTACAAAGGCTGGTTGGGGTCAAATAATGAAAAAACTTTTCTATATTATCTTTGGTCTGATATCGTGTTACTTGAGTTGTAACATAAGTGTTCGAGCTGCTATTTCATTATTATCGTTAATGAAATAGCAAACGATTGTTTAACAGGAATTTGTGATATACGTATTTATAAATGAAAACAATGTTTTATGTGAGAGTAGAACCGAAACACCAAGCAAGCCTTATCAAACAACGCATAGTTAGGCTAATTTGTCAGATATTGAGTAAGAGATTCTACGTTACAGTTATTCTTCATGGGAAACCGTCTCTAGGTAAAGAGAACATTGATCTGTATATTTTGTGGTATACTTATCTACTTGTTCCTTTATTGTAAATTATTTTAAAAATAATTTGTATTTGATAGTAAGCACTCCTCAAATTTTCCATTTTCAGAAAGTAATTTTCAACAAAGTTGTCGTTTTATTATTCATGAATGTATTTAACATATTATTCTATTGTACACGCTCGAATTGTTGAATATAACGTTTTGTTGTATCAAATGCGAAGGTCAGTAAAATATATTTTTACTTTTCGTGTTTTATTTCTTCGTTACCCATATTTTAGGTTATTTTTAAAAGACTGATTTTATTTTATTATGTAGTATGAATATACATCTATTAACGTGTGTATAGTTGGCAGACTGTACTGCAAACTGCACAGCAGCCTCTGAGATGGGACTCACAACTATGACCTTTCGTAATCCGGGCGACTGCTCTAATTACTGAGCTACCCAGGGCCTAAGAGGACTGATGAATTTCTCAAGCACCTGTTACTTTTTCGCTACAACAGAGGGTACTTTCATCAATGTTCAAGCAGTCCATCCAAACTTATTATAATTTCGATTCCAAAATAGGTAACTAAACCTCTTTTACTACATTTGCATGCTATTGTTAATGGCTGAATAGGCGATAATTGTATTACCTTTTACATCTCTTTTGTATACCCTATTTAAACGCAAATAAATTATTATTATCATCGTACAGCACATTCATATACGAAACAAAATTTAGAAAGTATTATTTTTATATAGCTCTGTAAGCAGAATTAAAACAGCAAAATCAATGAGAACGATTCTAAAAAACCAAATTAAAATTTTATGAATTTATTAAAAACAGAACTCAATAAAACAACTTTTAACGGGTAAAAATCGATTGGTATTAAAATTTATTCAATTCCATGCCATGTATACCAAAGCTTTTCCAGTCGACTTATATCATAAAAATTGTTTCATTACATAAAGAAGAAGACAAAAATAATTGAATAAATATTAAAATATTTAATTACCCTGTGTTACACTATTTCATATTTAGATTTTATACTAGTCTAGCTGTTTTGCCGCAACTTCCCCCAAGGAAATTATAGCTAAATTTCACTAGCGTGAATGTAAGTAAGTCCAGCAAAGTATATTCTATGCAAATATCAAATAATTCCTCTTTATAATATTAGCATAAATATATACTAATAGAGGGTATATAATTAATTATTAAACCAGCTGTACTTGAAATTTTATCATAATCATACGAAAGCTTCGTCCGAAAAAATGAGCATATAATACTACAAGTGTTATATACTAATTTAAGAGGAACAAAGCCGAGTATATTTATATTTTTCTTAACAACTTTTTGAAAAGGCTAAGTAAATATGGTCTGATAATTTGATTGACCTTTCCGCAGGCGGCTCAATTAAAATGTAAAGTGCCTCATTGATCTTAGTAAAGTGATGTTTAATTATTCACTTACCACATGTCCTTCCGGCCAAAGGAGATCCTCGTCTAAGCAATCAGGTTTATATAGAGATGGATCTAACACACCGAGGTCTGCTGTGTTCGCTATAACAAGAACAAAAGATATTGACATTATTATTATAAAAATGTTAAGTATTAATACTCAATAATATCAATACTATCGGAGGTAATAATATCATTATGATTATTTATCTATAACGATTATCGATATTATTGTATCGATAGCCATTCATGGCAAAATATCACTACACTATTGATAGCAATAGCATGAAAATCACAGAACATAGAGAGAGATTAGAAGTATAATGATATTGATTTAGTATGGGGACTGAGTGTCGCCTCTCCGCACACAAATACAGAATAGATGAAATGATCATTATGTTCACTACATGAAAAACCGCCACGCGATACGTTCGCGATAACATAAACAAAATCCCAAAAAGATACTAAGCTAAGAAATCACACGATTAAAAACAAACTCTAATTCAACGTGATAATAAATAATTTACTTTAACATAAATGTTGAACTGTCACATGGCTGTATACGGGGATACCAGAAGGGAAAAAATATTTTAAGATTATGCACATTTAAAAAATTGGGGACATCATTTTATGTGCGAACTATTAAGATTAGATTTTGCTGTAATCAAGTGAATATTGAAAAATAACGCTTTTCCCTATATAACTTCTTTTAAAAACGCAGTACAAAAACTAAGAAAACTTTATGATAAACTCTATCATATGTCTGTGGAGTAATATAATTAAGCGAGGGAAAGTGTAAAAAAAAACTAAAATTAAGAAACCAACAGAATTTTTGTATTAATTACATTAAGCCTTATTTGTAATTTTTTCTTACTGGTATCATTCCGATTGTGCATATTAGTGATGTGACATAATATAAGTTGATGAAATAAGAGGTTCAAATTTTGTTATGAAACAGTTAAATGTGATTCAGTTCGACAATATTCTACAGTGGTTTGATAGTAATTATTTAAAGTTTAATTCAAATAAAATGAAATACATAAAGTTTGCATTACCTAATGTGAGGCATATTAATACACTTATTAAATGTAAATTTTGAAAAAGTCGAGTTGGTGAAATCGATAAAGTTCCTTGGTATTACACTAGATTCCCGACTGCAATGGGATCCTCATATTGATAATTTGTCAAGTAGACTGAGTTCTGCAGCATTTGCTGTTAAGAAAATTAGACTCTTGACAAATGTTGAAACGGCAGGATTGGTATATTTTAGTTATTTTCATAGTGTAATGACGTATAATCTATTGTTGTGGGGTTCTGCGGCTAGTATTCAAGATATTTTTATTCTACAAAAGAGAGCTGTCCACGCTATATATAATTTACGGTCTAGCCATCGCTTTGTTTTATAAAGACTAATTATATGTTCAACCTATGTCCTACAGACTTTGAAAGTTGTATTTATTATTGTGATATGATATGAAATGACATGATTTATGTAAATATCATTACTTATGATAAAGGGCTGGTAAGTTTCTTTCGCTTGTTCTTCTTGTCAGCTAAAAGACGTCCTGAACAAGTGGTAGGGGAAAAAAATTTTTTGGACAATTCAAAAGTGCTTGTAATAGCCTACTTGAATAAAGATATTTTCATTTCATTTCATAATAACTAATATGATCATTACAATAATAAATTGATCATAGCCATGTTTGTTTTACTTAATTATTCTAAGTTTTATAACTGTAATAATAATAGTACCTACATTTTTAATTGCAACGACTGGACAATAAGGAATCGCTGGTCAAGTATGAGTTTGAAAGCCGTGACAAAAAAGTTTGAAGACAGACACAAAAGCGATAAGTACGTACAAACGTCAATCTACATATAAAGTCACATCCGTTTGAGACATGCGTTTATAAACTTATGTGAAAATATGGAACAACAAAAAAACTGATAAAAGCTGTTCTGTGAGCGGTTCTTTAAAGTGGCTATCTTAACTCGATTTCTATAATAATGGTTTCCGATTATGTATCAACATAATAAAGTAAATTAAATTGACGCCTATAAATTAATTTTGTAAATTAAATTCACACCACCAACAATATTACGTTAGTTGAAAACATGATTTTTTGTTTGTATAGATAATATGTTATTTTGAAATTCATTTGATAGGTTTAGGTCTAAAACGGAAAGGACAAAATAAATTATGTAAACAGGGCAAGCCGTTGTAAAGTTATTAGGGAAACTGAAATATAAGTAATGCAAAATAAGTGAAATCCAGTTTCATCAGTTTCTAATAAGACTTATTAGGCCAACACTCGTAGCTTTTCACGAAGTTTCGTTTGATTTATATATTGTTCATAAAACGTAGATATACTTCTTAACTTAGATATTTATAGCACATCAGTATTTTTTAATATTTATCTGCGTGTAAATAATTAACCGAATCTTCGTAAAAAAGTGCCTGGATAGTTCATTATTTCATCTGTTCAGTATCAATTCATCTTTTATTTTCTCTTTTAAACAGTAGTATTAATTTTTATATAATTATGGCATATACTGATCCATAACGTTGTTATGAAATGATGAAAGAATAAATTTGTTTTAGTTATCGATTACGATCCATATAATTAACAATACGATTCCGAGCAGCAGCAGCCTATCGGTACATTTCAGACAAATGGAGGCACAGCACTATTTTTTGCAAAAGTGCACAATATGATTTACATTGCTGTCTAGAAACGGGGTTAGAAACATTAATGTTGGTTTGAGCAAACAATGTATATTTTATTTGAAATTGTGTCAAATTATTACGTTTTTTATATTTTAGCACTAAAATTGTACTTACCAGTGAAAGGAAATGTTTGCATTAGTTAGATTGTATACTTTGTTTTGCTTTTTGCAAGTGATAATAGCACAAAACGGTATTTTTTATAGAAAAATTCAGTAAAATCACCACTCGACGATTGACGAACGACTGACAAACATAAAACCGAGGAAAGGGCGTCATATGAGTAAAAGCGCATATGCCAGCGACGCTTGCCCCGCCCACTTACTACTTCTATTCTCTCTCTATGTTCTGTGATGAAAATCGTTACTATTTTTTAACTGACTTGAAAATCGAAAAGGAGCAGGTTATATGTTCGATGGCGATTTATATTTTTTATGTTATATACATATGTTCACCGATATTTCCGCCAATTCTAGAGCAATTTTTGAAATTCGTTTTTTATTCAACAGCTTAATGGACCGAGGACTTGTTTAATTTTATCGAAATAGAATCAGTAGTTTTCCGTTTATAAAAAAAAGAAAATACACTTATATATTTAGATGATATTATTTCAGCTATAAAACATAAGATTGCGTATTTTGCATTAGGAGGATTTTCTATATTCAACGAGTATATGTATATATATTTTTATAAAAGTATTACCTATTATGAAAAAATATCGATATCACTAAAATGCATGAAATAAAAAAATCCCTTCTCAGAGTATCAGGGTCGAAGTAATTTTTTTTTTTAATAATTTTTCATTAAAAATAATAACTTTTTTCTATTTACTGAAACTGATTTCAAACTTTAGTAAAGTGATAAACTAAATATACAAAATCGGGCGCCTAGAATTTAATTAATAACCTACAGAAAACCTCCGCCTTCAATAGCATTTCCTTGAATAAGTCGCTTTTGAGATAAGTATTATTTGTCACTTTTTAAAAGATTGAAGTTGGTTAATTAAGAAAAAAGTTTTACCAAAGTAAACTGCGGTCATTGAAACTATTGACAGTTGTGCAATTCTGTCAAGAAGCACAACAAATTATCTTTCTCGTCTAGAGTTAAAAACAAACCTAATAGCATTCCTAAACCAAGTTTAAAGACCTGAAACCTCTTAATTTGAATATTAACTAGTGTCTTATTATCTTTTTTATTCTATTTTAATGATTAAATGTATCGATCGAAAATATGCTTTGAGGTTTGGCGTGCATGAATCCACAAAAGCTAACTGCTAAACTTATACAATAAGTGAAACATAAAACTTGCTAAACTGTATTGAGTTTTTACAGCTCAATACAATGATTATGATATGATTGTTCGACCTTTAACTGAATACTGTAAATTAGACATCAGTATCATACGAAATTAAGTGCCACGACGGTTACAGATTGTCTAAACAAGAACATGAAGCACCTAAACATCTAATCTAATCTAAACCGTCGTATCACACTATGGAGTGTATGTAGAGCGTTAATTCATCAACAAAGCATGAGGAATCAAAATCAACCCAAATGAGATAAAATTTATGAAACCTACTGTTATTCTGGTTACAAGACACAATTGATCTTTTAGTGACCACAGTTTCATGTGGAATTGCAAAGGCCTTGACGCTCGCATAATTTGTCAATTAATAATATAAGAGATTTTGCGTAATACACAAGTTTTGCTTGTTTGTGTTGTTATTGCAAATATATGATGTGGGTTACTTCGCGGAATTTGCATTATTCGATTTGCCTATAAATTAAGACAAATTAGGGAGATAGGGATTGGGAAATTCGACTTACAGAGCACCTAAATCAAATGACCCTTGTCTTAGTATACAGGACATGGATATTTTTTTTGTTTGTTAAGCTCTCGTCTATTATTTGTATAAAGTTAATAATAAAATTTAAACGAAGGATAAAATCATATTGAAACAATAAATGTTAAATATAATTTATTCATAATAGGGGTGAAAGTATGAAATTGCCGATTTGTACTGAAAATCAAAATTGTTTATTTTTTAATTTTTAACAAATTGATTTAATCAAAATAGTTACCATTAATATCTATACAATGCAGCCATCAAATAACAAGGTCATTTATACCTTTGCGATAGAACTCTGAGGTGCTAGACTGCACAAACTATGTGAAAGGTCTGGCAAATACCGAGGATGACGAATGTTCCTGAAGGTTCTAAACGGTTTCTCGTGCTGTATGAGGTCTCGCGATGTCATGGAGCATCATGGTTTGCCAACATTGTTTGGTGGGTAACGCTCGTTAAACCATGCCGCTAATTTCTGGGTAATTTGATTAGGATCGGCCTCCACCATATCTCTTAATTCATCGTTATTCACCTGTGTGTTCATCATCGTACGGTGCGTTCATCGGTAGATCCCTCTTCATACGCAACATTGATATTGTGGGCTGTTTTTGCCGCGTTACTTCCGCGTCGGAACTCGTATTCAAAAATCACTCGAATTTTCGCAGTATCCATATTTCTTGTCTAAGTTGAATAACAAAACAATTAAAAGTTGAAATACAAACGTTTCACATTTTTTAAAAGAAGAACATCATAGAAACCATGTGAAAAAAGATTCAATGTCAATTCAAGGAACCTTTTACAATAAAACGGCAATTTCATACTTTGACCCCTAATATTTTTTTTTATCAATTTTGCATTCATAATGCTATACGATAAAATTATTAAGCACTTTTCATTAATATCAATTATTCATGTTTTAGAACTTATGGACGACAATGTAATTTCTGTTACTTTTCTATACATATATCTACAAAATCAAAAAAATTAAAATCAAAATTATTTATTCAGTCTAGGCTATTGCAAGCACTTGTGAAAGTCGTGAGCTACGCTATCGGTTCGTAAATCTACGGTGGGAGACCTTATACCGAGAAGAACCGGCAAGAAACTCGGCAAAGGCTGCTTTTTTCAACTTGTTTTATTTCGTACAGAGCGTCAAGATTGTAAAGTGACTTCATTAAAATATGAAGTCACTTTTCATTACAATATTAGAAAATACAAGAGTAAAAAAGTATTTTCGTCAATCGAATCACATGTGTAGTCAAAGAAGCTCACCGATAAACAATTTAATATACATGAAAATAAGCCATATTTAACACCAAGCAGTTTTGTCGTTTAAATATTAATTTACAGTATAATATCCGTTACTGAGTAGACAATTCTTAATTTGGGTTTTAAACTTAGGCAATGGTGAACTTAAAATTTCCATAGGAATTTTGTTATAGTAGTGTATAACTTGACCCATAAATGATGATAGTACCTTCATTAGCCTGCATGACGGCAAAACAAGTTTATCTTTGTTTCTAGTATTCAAATTATGTATATGACTGTTGTTGACGCCGCTTCATTGCTTTACTTTTCTTATTTAACTTTTTTCTAAATTATATTTCGATTTCCCTATGAGTGCACCACTAAAGGAATATCTGGTGTACTTTCGGGGGTCTGCTGTTCTGCGTCGCCGCCGCGGACGCTACGAACTATGAAGGAGGTTGCATTACGTACGCAACCTCACCGCTGGCCGCATAGACGCCACGACGGCATAAAAAGAAGAAAACTTCTTCTGTCATTCGCCTTTTGTCTTCTCACAACAACGCATCAAAAATATCTACCAGCCGCATAAATAATATAAATATTTCGTCATAATAAGTATACCCAGACTGAACACCAGAAGGATAGTGGACGGAGCGGTATTGGCGTTCGTGTCCAAGTGGCGTACATCAGTTCAGTAAGTACTCTCGATTTTATATCAGAGTTCCATCGGGTGCGCTCTAAGGATAATCTCTTTCTATATTTCTTTTCTTTCGCTTTTTTTCTCTTTAACAATTATTTACCGCATATGATTAAGATCCCGCGTGAGGTCTCGGCTATTTACACGCCGCCTCACCATTATTTATTGGTCCTTCTTCGTTCGGATATTGTATCAGCATTTTCATACTTATTTGGAAGTTCATAGATCATTGCGTAATTCATTGGCAATATATCTCGACTTTCATAAACCAACATATCTTATTATTATATCTATATAACATATAATTACTTTATTTCATTCCTATTATACTTATTTCATTTAATTACACAATGTCGGAAAATAAACAAAATAAATTATCTATACTTCATTGTAAAAAGGAGTCTTTATTTGCACGTTTTAATCGTTTATATAAGTTGTCACAAAATATTTCTACTTTTGATTCAAGATCAGATAATGATTTCGTTACTGAGACGGAAACATTAGACAGTTTATTCTCAAAATATGAGAGCATTAAAGATGATATTAATGAGCTTACTTTATCTATAAATGCTGAGGCGAATCCGGATTATTCGGCGCTTGATTCGTGTCAGGATTTATACATACGTATTAAAAGTGCTCGTAACAAAATATGTTCTGAGTCTTTATCTTTGCGATCTGACTGTGTAAAATATAATAAAACTTCAATTAAATTACCTCCGATAGAGTTGCCTAGCTTTGACGGAAAAATTGAAAATTGGTCGATATTCTATGAGACTTTTAAGTCGAATGTTCATAATAACGAACAACTTACCGATTCACAACGTGTACAGTATTTAGTTGGTAAACTTACGCATTCCGCTCTTAAGCTCACTGCGGGTATTGTACCTACAGGGGAGACGTATAGTATTATTTGGGTTAGTTTGGTGAAAAAGTACCAAGATACGCGTACTTTAGGAACTCATTATCTTAACAACATATTTGAATTAAAAAAATGCTCTAATTCAGAACTAAGCTTAAATTCTTTCATAGAAACTTATTCTGCTTCTATTTGCGCTTTAAAACAATTAAATATTCCGGATATTACAGATTTTATATTACTACACTGTGCCTTAAGAAAAATGGACATTCAGATTTTACAAACTTTTGAGTTTTCAGTTCGTCATAAAGAAATTCCAACATATAAAGATTTAATCTCTTTCATACAAGATCAAGTAAAAGTTTTAGAGTGATCTAATAATAATAATAAGACTTTTCAATTTGGTGCTCGCTCTGTAAGTGAAAAGAATAATTATTCAGCGCCATCTTTGCCACGAAATACAAAATCATTTGTTTCTCGTAACGAAGCATCGGCGCCTGGAATAAAATGTAATTTATGTGATAGTTTGGACCACATACAATTTTATTACTGTCCGAAATTTAAGAATACTCTCTCTACTAAAGAACGATTTGAAATTATCAAATCTAAGCACGGTTGTGTAAATTGCTTGAGCTTGTCGCATACATTGTCAAATTGTAGGTCTAATTCCTGTTGTAAAACATGTAACAAACGACATCATACTTTATTGCACTTTGACAATAAGTTACCAAATATCACTAATACGCATATAGAGATTGGAAGCTCAACGTTACTAGAGAACAATCTTCTTTCTTCAAAAACTTCATCACATCTGGCTACTAAGGAGGTTACAGAGAAACTGCCTGCTGTAACATCTTTAAACTCAAAGTCTATATATAATAATGAACATGATTCTAATATAGAACTGCCTAACATGAATTCATCACTTTCTTTTAGTGTCCAAAATCAGTTTACAGTTCTTTTGTCTACCGCTCAAGTTTTCGTTAAATCTTATGATAGTAGCAATAAAAAGTTAATCCGTTGTTTAATTGATAGCGGCTCACAGAATAATTTAATTACAATTGATTGTTGTAAATTACTCAATTTATGTATAAATCCATTAAAAAATTCATATGTAAAAGGTATAGGTTCGGGTTCACATTTACATGGTTTTGTGAAATTAGAAATCGAGTCTCGTTTCGATGCAAGTAAAAAATATGATATTTACGCTCTTGTAGTGGATTGCATCACTGAACAGTTGCCATCTCATTATATTGATAGGCAGGATTTAAATTTTTTGAACGGATTTCCACTTGCGGATCTTACTTGGAATATACCCGGTGAGATAAATTTAATTCTCGGTGCACAACTTTTCCCGTATATTTATATAGGTAATCGATTAAATTCAGATTCTAGTGCTCCTTCCGCTGTTTTGACTTCATTTGGCTATGTATTAATAGGCGACTGTCGAAATAACATTTCTAATCCTCTACCGAAGTCACATATTACGTTCACCGGTTTATCTTGTAATGAATTGGATTTAAATTTGCAAAAATTTTGGGATTTGGAGGAGTTACCTCATAAGCAGTTTTTGAGTCCTCAGGACACTGAATGTGAAAATTTATTTACCAGTTCTGTAATGCGTGATGATAGTGGACGCTATTCCGTTTCTTTACCATTTTGTGATGACTCAACGCAATTAGGGAATTCTCGTACTACCGCTTTACGTCGCTTATATGCTTTAGAACGTCGATTTAAACAACAACCTATACTCAAAGACAATTATAATAAAGTAATTTCCGATTACATAGAAAATGGTTACTTGATAGAAATCTCTGATAGTGATGAGAATGACAGAGGTTATTACATTCGTCATCATGTAGTAGTACGTTTGGATAAACTTATACCTAAAATTATATTAGATGCTGATTCTAAAACTCATACAGTATCTTCGAATGACGTCCTACATACGGGACCTTCATGGTTGCACAATCCAGTCTCGAAATTGCCTGTGAGACCGTTCTCTCCCATCGCTAACGGAGAGTTACCGGAATTCCGTACAAAAACACTAGTTACTACCGCTGAGTGTAATCAACCTGTTCTCTATGAACTTGTTTTACGTTTATCCTCTTGGGATAAACTTTTACGAATTGTAATATATATTCTTAGATTTATAAGAAAACTTGATCCTGTTAATACTGTGAATAATTTATTAATTGCAGAACGAATGGTAATTCTTTCAGTACAACAAGTACATTTTACTAATGAGATTGATTTAATAAAAAAAGGAAAATTAACTTCTATAAAATTAAGAAATTTAAACCCCTTTGTCGATAAAGAAGGAATCCTCAGCGTAGGTGGTCGGCTGACACATTCTGATTTACCATTTGATGCTAAGTACCCTGCTATTCTACCGAAATACGATCATATAGTTAATCTTATTATTCAGCATTTTCATGTAATAAATTGTCACACAGGAGCCGGTCTACTTATATCAATTTTACGACAGCGCTATTGGATTTTAGATGCCCGATCTGTAACTAGAAAGGTTGTAAGGAAATGTAATTCCTGTTTCCGAACAAATCCTAGACATCCTTCTCCAATGATGGCTGATCTACCTTCCTGTCGTGTAACTGAAACTAAGGCTTTTGTACATACTGGCGTTGATTACGCAGGTCCTATACGCATTACTCTAGCCCGCAGAAGGGGACAACAGTCTCAAAAGGCATACATATGTCTTTTTGTATGCTTGTCAACTAAAGCCGTTCATATTGAATTGGTTTCCGATTTGACTTCTAACACATTTTTATCGGCATTTAAAAGATTTATATCCCGACGAGGTCCAGTTTCATGTCTTTATTCCGATAATGGAACAAATTTCGTTGGTGCAAAAGCTAAACTTGATGAATTATATCAGTTTTTACTAAATTCTGATTTTAATGCAACTTTAAAAACTGAACTCGATAGTTATCAAATTCAATGGATGATGATTCCACCCAGAGCACCGCATTTTGGTAGTTTATGGGAATCTAACATTAAGAGTTTAAAGATACATTTGTATAGAGTAATTGGAAATCAACTGCTAACATTCGAAGAATTACAAACTGTACTTGTACAGATTGAATGTATAATGAATTCTCGCCCTTTAACTTATATTTCTTCAGAGCACTTTCCTGAAGTTATAACGCCAGCTCATTTCTTAATGTCAACTCCTTTAAAATATTTACCCGCGACTGGTTTAACTAATGAGAACGGTAGACTTAGTAACCGCAAACTACTATTAGATAATATGGTCAATTCATACTGGAAGAAATGGCATAAAGAGTATTTACACACGTTGCAAATTAGGCAGAAATGGATAACTACAGATCGCAATGTTCAAATTGGAACAGTAGTATTGGTTGGTGAGGAAAATAGTCCTCCCTTAACGTGGCCTTTAGGTATAATCACGGATGTCTTTCCAGGACATGATGGTATAATACCGTCGTCGCTATGGTCGCGTATGAGTCGCTATGGTTAAGACTCAGAACGCTAGTTTCAAACGTCCTATTGTGAAATTATTCCGTTACCGAATCAATAACTATAACTCATTATATCTCATTATAATTAATTTAGTTCTTTTGCATTTTTACTTTATTATATTATGTATTTTAAGAATTCACTATCACGCTTTGAAAGTTCCATGAACTTCCAAGGGGGGGAGAATGTTGACGCCGCTTCATTGCTTTACTTTTCTTATTTAACTTTTTTCTAAATTATATTTCGATTTCCCTATGAGTGCACCACTAAAGGAATATCTGGTGTACTTTCGGGGGTCTGCTGTTCTGCGTCGCCGCCGCGGACGCTACGAACTATGAAGGAGGTTGCATTACGTACGCAACCTCACCGCTGGCCGCATAGACGCCACGACGGCATAAAAAGAAGAAAACTTCTTCTGTCATTCGCCTTTTGTCTTCTCACAACAACGCATCAAAAATATCTACCAGCCACATAAATAATATAAATATTTCGTCATAATAAGTATACCCAGACTGAACACCAGAAGGATAGTGGACGGAGCGGTATTGGCGTTCGTGTCCAAGTGGCGTACATCAGTTCAGTAAGTACTCTCGATTTTATATCAGAGTTCCATCGGGTGCGCTCTAAGGATAATCTCTTTCTATATTTCTTTTCTTTCGCTTTTTTTCTCTTTAACAATTATTTACCGCATACGATTAAGATCCCGCGTGAGGTCTCGGCTATTTACACGCCGCCTCACCAACTGTGTTTAGTGTAATTGTTAATATTGTTTCTAACGTAAAGTATACAATTGTATATGAATTGGGAGGCCACTGTTAATATCCCAATTTCTTTCAATTTATTTCTAAGTGATGTTCTTGAACCCAATTGATAAATAGCCCTTACTGCTCTTTTTTGTAAAATAAATATAGACTCTATATCTGCAGCCATACCTCACATCAGAATGCCATATGACATAACGCTATGGAAATAACTAAATTATACTGTCCGAGCGGTATTTACATATGTAAGTTGCCTAATTTTTTTATTGCAAAGGCAGCTGAACTTAGTTTTCCTGCCAATAATGAAATGTGAGGATGCCATTGCAATTTAAATTCCAGCGTTACATCCAAGAAGATTGTCGAATCAACCAACTCGAGCTTTTCATCATTAAGTTTAATTTCTGTTAGTTCAGCTTTTACATTAGGTAATATAAACTTATACATTTGTTTTTTTTTTTTGCATTTTACTGTAGATTATTTACAGTAAACCAGTTCATAATCTGTGAGAGAGCATTTCTCACAAACGAATCACACAGAATACTACGAATCTACTGAAAAGAAGAAGAAGAAGAAGAAGATCATATATGTTCGTCAAATCTTACAACTGAATTTAAAGCTAAACGTGTATACAAAATTACAGCTCAGTCGGTTGAAGACATCAACTTCAGAATTGAGTTCAAAGATTCAACCCGAAGATACAAACTTTCACACATTACAAGTAAATAAAAACTTTTGAAATCCACCAGTCCCAGGTACTCTGAGATGGGCTGGATTTTTAAGCAATTTTCACTAATAATATTTTCCAGTTTTCCATTGTGAATGTAAATTTAATCAAATATAATCACAATTTGAGTTTCTTACCCTATTAATGGAAAAAATATGAGAGGCATATTTTTAGATTATTATGAAATATTTTCTTTTCACCGCCCAACTTTGTAAGTCCCCCAGGACGATCATATTCAAAGCCTTTCTTTTCTGAATATTGGAAGATTTATATTTAGTCGCTGCACAATAAAACCCTTTGTTTCCTTTTCCTGGAAATCGAATTAAACGAATTCGGTGTCTCGTTTGTTAAATTTTTCTAACATATAGAGATAAATAATAGATACCAAATATAAAACAAAATCTCTTTTGTCGAGGAAATCTGCGGGAATCAGCTTTGAACCCGGTATGTTAACCACCCACACATTACTTATTTAAGCATGTAATTATAGTTTTAAGATTAAAGGGAGGCTAAAATATTAAAAAAAGTATTTGCACTAGAGAAAATTTAAGACTATCAACTTTCCTTTCACGGAGTCTGGAAAGGATCAGAAACATTAAATGTTTACAGATTCATAAATTACACGTGCCAAAACTCATCCAAAAGCTTTTTATCTCTCTGCTGATGTTATTATAATTTTTATATTAAATTACAATCAGAACTTACAGTAAATATTTTATATCATTTTTATTATTAAAAGTATAAAAATAAATAGGATCTATCTGAGGGAAACGTTTTTTTTACATAAATTAAAAATAATGTTGTTAATAATTTAAATTAATATATATTTTGCAGTAACATGACATGCTGTCAACATAAGCAATTTCTCCCTCCTCTATCGTTTACCGCATAGCAATAACCTACCAAGCGAGCTAAGCATTGGGGGTTGACTGTCTAATTTTAAAAGCTATCGAAATCACTTTCAATTAAACATTAATGGAAAGATATTCACGAACTTTAAGCTACAACTATTTGATATGTGATATCGATTGAATGTACGAAATCGTCAATTTAACGTTAATTGGAATTGTTAAAGGTAAGCGAGAAATCAATATCTTAGCGATTGCCGACCGAAATCGTCAATTTAACGTTAATTGGAATTGTTTAAGGTAAGCGAGAAATAAATATCTTAGCGATTGCCGAACGAAATCGTCAATTTAACGTTAATTGGAATTGTTTAAGGTAAGCGAGAAATAAATATCTTTGGAAGCTATTGAGAAATGTCAAACGAAAAATTTGTATGTTAAAGCAAAATTTCGACGGGTTTAAGTAAGTTTTTATTATGTTGATCGTTCAAATCATCATTCGTTCCAAAATCAATTGGAACTTTAGAAGTTATTTAAATCCATAAATCGCTATACATTTGATTGTGATAAATTTTGAAATTAGGCAAAGAGGTCTCTGGTTGTTAACGACTACAAATGCATCCAGGGCCAACAGCTAATGCGCTAACCATTGAACTACCCTAAACCCACAACGTGTAAGAATCTTCAATCCTATTCTCTATGGTCCTTAACCGTGCATATTTTCGGGTGGCATTAATATTACTTGTTTGTCTGGTTTATATCGCTATTTATCCACTTTCAGACACTCAACCTAAAATAAAAATGAAAGAGGCAAATGTTCTCTATAACTCCTTTTAAGGTTGGACTTACGTGGACGTGTTAATAAAATATACTCGCAGGTATCGATCTAAATTTATATTATTTACACCACTAAATGAAGCATCATTATCGTCCGTTGCGAAGCTCACTGCTGAGCTTAGACCATTGCCATGGAGCATTTATTTTATTATATTTTTATAAAATCTACATCTCTAATTTAATCGAAAATGTCCATTTAATATGTCAGTTTTACTTGATTGTAATACTGATCTTATGTTTATGCCTAAAAGTCATTCGGGTCAAAGACATATTAGTTAATCTTTGACCCTAATCACTTTTAGACACCGGCTTATGATTACTTTAAGCTCAGTTCAATGAAAATAAAATTCATTCTTCTAAAAGCTTCTCAATTACTAAGATAGTCGGAACATTGGCCCGTTTTAATCCGTGTTAGTAATTAATAGCAATGACTGTTATGAAGGCAACATATCATATGTAAATTACTGCGTCATCGGTTCAACGTACCGCAAAGGTTTTGTACGCAAAACGATTGACGACACGACTTAGTATGATAATATATCACAAAATTGATTAAACAGAGATGTTTTCTGCAAAAGTTTTTATCTACACTCAAATCGAAAAATTTGAATTACGAATTCAAGGCGATTCTATACATGCGCACTTTATAAATGCATATACATAAAATTTAAAATAAAACTCATTATAGTACCGTTATCTTTTTTATTCATTAAACTAGTCTATGGTTTTAGGCTGAATATGAAAAAAATGTCGCACGCATGAGTAGATTGAACTTAATTTCCCGCGCTTCCCATACATTTTTTTTGCCGATCGTGTTTTTGTATTCGGGATTCCAAAAAATTACTCCCTTGTAACCTACCTACTTTGTTTAATTTTTCCCATGAGTAGATAAGTAGAGTATGAAACTGCATATAACTTAGGTATTGAAACACTCGAGTCAACCTATTATCGCATGAGGCCAAGGCGAATATATATATATATTTTGCCGATAAACAGACTCTGCCTTTTAATACCCCTTCTTATATGACAGTTGCATAAACTACTATTTGATACTTCGGCACTTTATATTACCAATTTTGGAAGCAAAACAAATTGTGTTAAAACTAACCAAGTAACATGATTTTTAACGATTAAGAGATGATAAAATACTGGTCGTAGAGACTTGACATTTGGAGGGTATATTCCTCTTATAGCTTAGAGGTGTACTAAGAATGAATTTTCGGAAATTCCATCCCGAAGTTCTTCACACAATAATCTTTGAGTTTATCGTTTTGTTGATATTATCATTATACCTAAAAGATAATGATATTTTTAAACACAATTATTTTCGGTATTCTAGCTGTGTGTCCCACTCATTTTTAATACGATCTCGTAGAGAAACACCATGCATTGTTCTCTCCATTGCAGTTGACGTGTATAACCTCAAGTACAGTACATACAGCAATCACATCAGCATGCATGCAGCATGACTTCATCGTGGCGTGTCCCACTCTATGACTTGAATTGATAATTTAAGGATAAAAGATATTGAAAGTTGACTGAAAAGTACAAATTCCAACAATACACTGTTGATTTTTTTCTAACTTAACCAATTAATGTTCAAGTGTAAAATCATTTGCAGTACAATTGTACATTTTTTCAAAACATGAATTTTAGCTATAAACTGTCCACTCACAATCTTATCTGAATCAATTTAACAATATTAATATAAAACTAAATATCTAAAAAAGCTGAACAGTAAACAAAAAATAAATTAAAAAAAACTTTCCAATTAGCTAAGTAAGAATATTCAACTAAAAGCAAAAACGAAGTATTTATAGAATGGAGAATAAGAACAGATAGATTAAGCAATTTGTAATCATTTAAAGGAATAACAGAAATTAAGAACAGATTGATTGAGCAATTTGTTATCATTTAGTAGAATTTTATCGACCTTCCACCGACGTTTCATTAAACTAACGCTTAGTCACGTTCAGACGACGTCAATATTGATAACTAAATTAGTACAGTAACAATACAAAACTAAACATTCGATATATGCTGCTGATCGTCAAAATTATTCCTCAAAATATATCTAGTGAAATTCACGAAAACAGATACGTACTTAAAAAGGGCGTTCACTGGTTTGTTACAAACAACAGAAGGAAAAAAATATATATCTACTTAAAATTGCACTTTTGAAATCTCGATTAGCAAAGTTAGGAGTTAGAAAGACAAACAACATCCATACTCTAAAACGGTGATATGGGTATAAAAGAAAACGATAACCATAATGATCTTATTTATAATTCAAAAAAAGTCTCGAGTTCTGTTTTGTTATTATTATCATAATTTTGATTTAAAGTATTAGACCTACGAACTCTACAAGCTTATACCCCATTTAAAAGTAAAATTTCTCTACATTTAAAGGCACCAGCTAACTTCGACACAACTTTATCAAACTGCGTACCATTATAGGATTACTTCCATCCGTGCTGTATCGCTGAAAAATACATTCATAAAATGTTACTATATAAATATTTGTGAGGTTATAGGTTAAGTGAGAACTTAATTTGAGGCTTCTGATAAAAACGCGGTAAGTGGTTTTAACCTGACACTGCCTAAACAATTCTGTTGAGACGAAAACAGGTGGAAATCTGAAGGTGCAAGGTCAGGACTATGCGGTGGATTCATTAACATCTCTAAATTTTTGTTGAACCAAATTCTTTTAATTTTTGCTGAATAGCAAAAGATGTGTGAGGTCGTTACCATGATGAAAAACTACTCTCCTTCTATTGATTAATTCTGGTCACTTTTTCTCAACTTCTTGCTTATACTTGCTTCAATTGTAAGCAGTATAGTTCAGAATCAATGGTCCTGCCACGCTTGGCAGGACCATCAGGACTTGGCAGGCCGTTATCGCTATAACGGCTCATAGTAAACAATGCCCTTGCTATCCCACCCACAGCATCATCTTGTTGCAAGTTAACCCGGGTTTTGCGACAGTCTGTGAAGACTAACCGACCTTTGACCACGACTTATTTCGCATTATTGTCGTACGTGATCCACTTTTTATCACCAGTTATCAGCTTCTCCAAAAATGGTTCGATCGCAATACGCTGTAATAATAAAATCACAAATGAGTACACAGTTCATTAGGTTTCTTACAATGAGTTTCCAAATCCAAAAAAGTTGAATGAGCTCAACAAAATTTTTTCTGTACTCAGCTTTTTCAAATGCGCCAAAACTGTTATGTTCAGTCCCAAATTCTGCAGCTCGTCGTAACTACTGATATGTCGATCTTGTTCCACTGTTTAAAAAAAGGCATCCGTTTAATTCATAACCGGGAATGCTTAAACAAAATTTGTGCTGCTCTCACAGAAACTGCACTAGATCCATTAACTTTACAAAATTGATTTCGTGGCTTGCGTTGCATTTTTACCGTTTTCGTAATAAAATTTTAAAATGTATAGAGTTTCTTCGTAAAATTCACTTATTTTGACAGTAATAAAAACAAATGAAATTCACACATTTTCCAAATTTGAATTCGTTATCTTTTCTATAATTAAAATTTATTATATATGTTACTTGTCTTCTTTATCATTTTTTTTTTAATTCTACAAAGCCAAATGGTATAACCCTAAAGTTTTATTGCAAGTTATTGCATACTATATGCGAAAAGATATTTTCCCTAGCCTAAAATTTTATCATATGTATATGTTACGCTCAAAGATCGAAAACGCTCAGTGAGCGGAAAAATAGCTCACAACGCGTTGTGGTCACAGTAAAACATCCACATGGCGAAATTCGTGTTATGGCTCTAATGAAAACGCGCACGACGCGTTGTGGCAATCACAGAAAGACCAAATAGCGAAATTCGTGTCGTGGCTGACATGCTATTCGATCTCAACGCGTTGTGGCAATGAATAAAAGCCATCACGCGTATGGAATATTATTTGATTACGACGCACACTACTTTCCGATATGGATCCTACTAGGCCTAGGCTAGAACGTTTTGGTAGATGTCCTTAGGAAATATTTTTTATTTTATAAAATCACTGCATAACGTGTTTGTTATTATGAAATATATTATATAAATTAAAATAAAACGATATTTGTTGTTTATTGAGATTACTTTATATTTAAAAAAATCAACGTATTAATATCAAGTAATAAATTACTGAACACGAAATATTAATCATTTGTAAATTTCTTACAATTCACTTAAAATAATTAGGTATTTTAATTTTTTTATGACAATTTAAATTCTTTCAAGTAATAAAAATATTTAACACAAACATAAATGTTTATTGTCCACCAATAAACAACAATAATGTACTTAAAATAAGTATTTGATTGCTATTTATTTTTACAGGAACTATTACTGTGGCATTTGGAGTTGCATTTTATATTCTTGCATTTTACAATACAGTATCTTTTGCAGTGGCACATTATAAACCCTTGCTTACTTCCAGATGATAACATAAATGCTGAGCGAAGTGTTAACGACGAAGTTCGTTATAACCTGTCCGTCGTGATATGGTTAAAACAATGAATGCTCAGAACGCATCATGGCTTTTTACATTGCCACAACGCGTTGAGATCGAATAGCATGTCAGCCACGACACGAATTTCGCTATTTGGTCTTTCTGTGATTGCCACAACGCGTCGTGCGCGTTTTCGTTAGAGCCATAACACGAATTTCGCCATGTGGATGTTTTACTGTGACCACAACGCGTTGTGAGCTATTTTTCCGCTCACTGAGCGTTTTCGATCTTTGAGCGTAACATATATATTACGATTTTACTTATTTTCCTATATCTGAACCCTTCAAATGGAAACATTAATTATATCTGAATTTGTAGTGGAGTAATGATATCCCATGTAGCATTTGTTACTACAGAAATTTCAAGAATATTTTAACGCATACTTATCAGTTTAAGTGCCGAGCCGACTGAGGGATTATACGGAAGGCGGGCAGCAGCGCTTCCCTCTATCACCTACCACCACCTACTGCGATCCCCAAGTCGCCTGCCAAGCGTGGGGATTATGGCAACCCCCCCCCCTCATGATGGACGATAATGATGTACGGCCCCCAGTCCCCGGCAGCACCTCTATTCCTGTCTCTGGTAGCGGGACAGGTAACGGAGGGGCAGGGGGTGCTAAGAATCCCCGGCAGATTCGGCGCTTCCAACACAAACGGACTCTGGCCCTGGCAACATACAATGTCCGCACACTGAGGACTGACGTGAAGTTATTAGAGCTGGAGGAAGAATTGAGCAAGTTGCGATGGGACATAGTGGTATTATCCGAAATCCGAAGAGAGGGCCAGGATACGGTAATCCTTGAGTCCGGTAACATGCTCTTCTTCCGGGAAGGAGATCAAAAATCTCAAGGTGGTGTTGGGTTTCTCGTCCACAAGTCCCTCGTAAACAACATGGTGAAGATCGATAGTGTGTCGAGCAGAGTGGCGTACCTTGTACTCAGAATTACCGAAAGGTATTCGCTGAAGGTCATACAGGTTTACGCCCCGACCTCTTCAAACTCGGACGATGAGGTAGAGGCTATGTATGAGGAGATTTCTGAAGCCATACATACGACTAATACCTACTTCACCGTTGTAATGGGGGACTTTAACGCGAAGCTGGGCGCTTCGAACGGCGATGAGTTGAGGGTGGGTCGATTTGGGTATGGGCGGCGCAACCACCGGGGCCAGAAGCTGGTCGATTTCATGGAGAAGGAGGGACTCTTTGCGATGAACTCCTTCTTCCAGAAGAGACCCTCCAGGAAGTGGACCTGGATGAGCCCTGATGGTTCGACAAAAAATGAGATCGACTTCATCATGACAACTAGAAAGCACATATTCAATGATGTCTCCGTGATCAGCAGGGTGAAAACCGGTAGCGATCACCGAATTGTTAGAGGCACATTGAATATCAATGTTAAGCTCGAAAGGTCACGTCTGATGAAGTCTACGCTCCGTCCTAGTGCTGCTCATATCGTGGACCCCGAAGCCTTCCAACTCCAACTACACAATCGCTTTCAGTGTCTAGCTGAATGCGACTCTGTGGACGAAATAAACAACGGGTTTGTAGAAAGAGTCCAAGCTGTGGGGTCTAAGTTTAAAAGGCCCCGCGCCGCATTAAATCTCAAAAGCTCTCAGACGAAACGCTCAAGTTGATGGCAGACCGGAGGGATATGAGACTACAATCTTCAACCGATATGTGGGAATATGGTCGACTTAACAGACGAATTTCCAAATCGATGCGACGCGATCTGCGCTCCTATAATACTACACGTATTAGGGAGGTAATAGAGCGGAACCAAGGCTCCAAAGTGTTTGCACGAAATTTGTCTGCTGGGTCGAATCACATGACGAAGCTAAAGATCGACGACGGCAGGATCGTACCTTTAAAACCGGAGATTCTGATTGAGCTTGAGAGGTTTTATGGACAGTTGTACACATCAACACAACAACCCGTTGAAAGCAATGCTCAGGACACCAGAGCAAAGCTGACCTGACATTACACCGAGGATATCCCAGACATCAGCCTGTACGAGATTAGAATGGCACTCAAACAGCTCAAGAACAACAAGGCACCGGGAGATGACGGAATCACTACTGAACTTTTGCGAGCAGGTGGAAAACCGGTACTCTTAGTCCTCCAAAAATTGTTCAATTCCGTCAGTCTCGAGGGTACGACGCCAGAAGCGTGGCACAGAAGCGTGGTTGTGCTCTTCTTCAAAAAATGTGACAAGACCTTGTTGAAGAATTATAGACCAATCTCACTTCTGAGCCACGTTTATAAGCTGTTTTCGAGGGTCATTACGAATTGTCTCGAACGCCGGTTTGATGACTTCCAGCCTCCCGAACAAGCCGGTTTCCGAAAAGGCTTTAGCACCATAGACCACATACATACGCTGCGGCAGATTATACAGAAGACCGAGGAGTATAATCTGCCACTTTGCTTAGCGTTTGTGAACTATGAGAAAGCCTTCGATTCAATCGAAACCTGGGCAGTACTGCAGTCCCTCCAGCGATGCCAAATCGACTACAGGTACGTTGAAGTGTTGAAGCGTTTGTATAGCAACGCCACAATGTCGATTCGCTACCAGGAAGAGAGCACGAAACCAATCCAATTGCGCAGAGGCGTGAAACAGGAAGATGTCATTTCTCCGAAACTGTTCACGAATGCATTGGAGGACGTCTTCAAGCTCTTGGAATGGGACGAATACGGCATCAACATCAATGGCGAATACATCACTCACCTTCGTTTCGCCGATGATATAGTCATCTTGGCAAGATCGATGGAGCACATCAGTACAATGCTCAGCGACCTGAGTATCGTTTCCAAACAGGTGGGTCTTAAAATGAACATGAACAAGACGAAAATCATGTCGAATGTCCATGTTTCACCCGTACCGGTGGTCATTGGAACTGATATTCTCGAAGTTGTCGATCACTACGTGTAGCTTGGACAGACAATCCAGTTAGGTAGATCCAATTTCGACAAAGAGGTCGCTCGAAGAATCCAACTCGGCTGGGCAGCGTTCGGGAAACTACGGGATATCTTCACGTCCAAATTACCACAGTGCCTAAAGACGAAGGTTTATAACCAGTGTGTGTTGCCAGTGATGACCTATGGCACTGAAACGTGGTCCTTAACTGCTGGCCTCTTAGAGAAGCTCAGAGTCACTCAGCGAGGCATGGAGAGAGCTATGTTAGGGGTTTCTTTGCGCGATAAGATCCGAAACGTGGATATTCGCCAAAAAACTAGAGTGACCGACATAGCTCGCAAAGTTTGTAAGGTGAAGTGGCAGTGGGCAGGCCACATCGCTCGATGAACCGATAACCGATGGGGACGAAAGGTTCTCGAGTGGAGACCACGAACCGGAAAACGCAGCGTGGGTCGACCCCCTGACTAGAAGGACGGACGACATCGTCCGAGTCGCGGGCGGCAGCTGGATGCAGGTGGCGCAATGTCGTCCGTCGTGGCGTTCAAAGGGGGAGGCCTATGTTCAGCAGTGGACGTCTTCCGGCTGATGATATCAGTTTCATAATGCTGTTGCAAACTGCTAATAAGCCCTAGTTTAATCACTGATTTGATCTTAAATAAATACTCTTTAATATTATAGAATTAAATCGCTTTGTTGAAAAGCATTCTAGTTCAATCAAAAGATCCTGTTTGTTATCTTCACCCAAAGTTTTTTCAAGTCAAATCAGACGAACCAAAATTCCATGGTGTTATATAAATCTCATGGCTCTCATCATCAATAGATCAGCCACATTCCATATTAAATTCGTTATAATGAAAGTAATATACACAATCTAAACACACAGCTCAATCAAAAGCCGGGAACTAACTAACTAACATATCAAATTAAATAATGCTTGTAAAAATAACAAAATATATAATTGCTAACGCTACATGTTAAAGAAAAATATAGAGAATACAAAAGACATCCACGAAATTGCTAAGCAGCAATCCCTTTCAGGTAAACAATGGAAAAAAATAATAAAGCAATAGTCATAAGATATATCTTTCTTATGAAATAATAATCTATACTACTACTAAATAATAAAGATAATCAAAGCTTTTCGATTTGATTATTTGTTTGTTTTGATTGAATAGACTCCGAAACTACTGAAACAAGTTTATAAATTCTTTCGGCTTTTAAAAGTTTTACCATACGTTGACACGGGTGACCTCAAGGGGAACAATAGTTAGTACTTTAAAAGTACATAGCTCTAATATAAGGCAATGTGTTGTATACATTAGTCAAAAGGTAGATTATAAATATGACGCCCTTATTATTAATTCTGCGACGATGCACGTAATAACTAGCGCTTTCTAAATACAGAAGTCGTATAATATTTTCGGTGTAGAATACAATTTTCGTTTTTGGTAAATATCACAATAATTTGTGACTTGTTTGAACGGAAATGTTTGGCATACTCAAATATTTGATAACGACGACAGTATTACACAACCCTTTTTTAGGCTGCGTACAGATATAACAAGATTGCTTAAGTAACATCAACTCATCTTTGTGTACGGAAGTGACTTTATGTGTAGAGGTACAGCCAAATACAAAAAAATAATATAAAAAAAATGATAACTATGACGACCTGTAACTATCGTAAATTAGTGTAGATTGTTTTAAAACAAGGTTATAGTAAACTGCTATGAATGGTACAATGGGTTCTAAAAAATATCTTAATTTTGTAAATACATGTTAATTGAACTTATAACCCAGAATCGCTAATAGAAAAATTTAAATTATGAATTTTCACATTCGCCACTCTCGATCAAGGTTAATTATGAAATCCGATTCAGAGTCGAAAAGTATCTCCGTGAAGAAAAAGACACATTCGATAACCCATGTAAAAAGCGATTTAATTGAATATGTGGAATAATAAAACTATCACAAATCGCATATCTGGCATCATCTACACAATATTCTTTCATGCCATGCCGTGTGAATCACTGTCCTACATATATCTCGTTAGAGTTATTTGTAATGTACATACTTATATTATTTTTTCTGCAAGAAGGTATATTCGCCGATTTCTTCGATGTTATGTGGTGTAAATAAATAAAAATTTCAGGACTTTCATATTTAACATTTTAGTGATACTTAGTATAAAAATAATGAAATTAAAACACAAACATCACAAAAAATGAAAAAAGAAGATTTTTTTTTTTTTTGAAAAATGTCTTTTATTCGAACTGAGAAAGAGTCTGTCGTTTGCACGTAGCCTTACTGAGGTAAAGTATGAACACAATCACGGGTATGGCTGCAGGAGTGGCGTTGAAATGCCTAAACCTAAACTTTTCCTACACACCTATTTCAAAGGAAAGGGTTGACATTCTCATAAGCATATAACATACAGAGCTTGCGGCAAAATTTCTACACGTTTCTACAAATAAACTCATAGATATAGATTTGTATGCTTCTGAAATATGCCAGTAGTTGGCATATTACGAAAATATGTGGAGTATTAGAAGCAAAACTAGATGAAAATTCACATGAATAACTGTATTCACATGAATAATACCTTCAAACGTTTCGGCAGTACAAATTTTTAATTTTGTCAGATTATGATTTATTCATAATAGTCAAAATACGTAATCTGGGATTGTCATTAATTATGAATTCTACTGCCTTTCTCGTTGTTTTGCCATTTTCAGTGATTGAGTAATTACTGTTTTATTGTTGTTTTCTTATAGTTGTTATCTTTTTGTTGATAAGTTTTGCTAAATTGCCTTAACCTATAACCTTTGACATTTCAGCAAGTTTTTCCAATGTCTTAATCAATAGTCTTATAATATCTGAATAAATGTTATAACAGTAATAATAAAAAAAACATTTATTTGCCTTTATTTTCTCGGCATAGATATAACTAAATTATATTCTAATTATATACACTTACAATTAGAATCAATCAAAACAACAGATAGATAGTTTTATTTTCATATTGGCTCTGAGTAAAAGATGAATTTAGAAAATGCTAGTCTCATCTCAACCCCGAGAAATGTAAAACTGCCCAACTCTTTCAGACTACCTAAAGTTCAAAATTTCAACAAAACTATTATAAATATTTTTTAAATTTATCTTGTAAATAAAATGTTCTGCACCGCTGCTTCTGAGATCCTCTTTTTTCTAATGTTATAATGAATGGAGTATAAATAAAACAAATCAAATACCAGACATATGTATTAACAGTGCCATTAGCATAAAAAAAACTGGTTGTAAGTGTTTCACGATACGACGATATATCTCGGTAGTAGACCTATCTTTTCTCGATAATTATGTAAATTCAAGTAATGGTAAAGTTACGTACCCAAAAGATTATTGCCTACCCAAAATACCAAAGCATATTGCAGTTATAGAATTAATTACAAAATATATAAAGATTGTTATACTAAATATGACTTCATTTCCATTTTACGCGGTGTGTTTTAGATATTTACTTACAATAAAAATAAATTCTTCAAATTAAAAACAAATCTGAAATGTAATCAGTAACAATCTACTTGTTTATAGTAATCTGATAAATACCAAATGTAAATAGCACTATCCGAATCTCTTTTGCGTGAATAAAATCACCAGAAATATCTTTGGAATTGGTTCTAACATAGAACCTGACTAAATTATGTTGATTCGATTTTGGGTGTACCCACAATACTCGTCGCGCCCGTGAAAAGATAGACGTTTTTAGTTATAATTCAATACCGGCTTACGATCTCTCTATTCCATAAATCAGGGTACATGTTTTTATGGAACTATTGTACATGGAAATAAATACGTATACCAACATTTTTGTAATAACTAGGTCACTAGTAAGAAAAATGTAATCTCGTAACGATAGTTTTGCCAGCCACTTTTGTTAAATGTTTTATACATTTCCTAATTAGATTTTTTATGACGTTTGTCACTTTTGTTTTTGCTGTCTGTCACCTGTCTTGTGTTTGTACGTTTTTTTTAATATATCTTTTTCTGTCCATTTCACCCTAGTATTTCTCCACGCTCCTGCTGTTGATAGCAAACTATTTAGTTTAGTTAGCAGGAAGGTCGAGACTGTTATTTTCTTTTTTCAGTATGCAGTAAATTTTTAGAGATCGCTCGTAAATGAAAATAAGAAAACAATGTGGAACACATGTCCGTATATCGCGGTTCATTATCTTCGTAACTACGGGACCAATTAAGTTGAAATCAGTAACACAAAGGTAGTTGTGGTCCGTAAATAAATTTAAGCATTGGTCTTTATTGAAATAAATAAATAAATCATTTCGAAAAGGCTGATCATGAAGGTTTGACAAAAGAATAATAGAGAAATACCAATGACAAGTTTATGATGTTTAAATTTAATGCGAAACTCGAGCGAGTCCGATTCCCTCTTATTCATTGTTTTGTTGGTTAGCGAAGAAATAACTTCTCTATTAGCATAGTAGATTTTATTTCTACTGTGCTATTCTAATTTTCTGCTATGAATAAGAAACGTAATTTACGTTTGTACAATAAGTACAATACGAAAACATAGTATTAGATTAATTTAAGGAATAAATGCTGAAATAATATAAGTCTACAATAATTATAAATTCCATTTTTTTAATATGCCGCGTTTAATTTCTATTCTAATTTTTATTAAATTTCCTGAGGAACAAACATAAAACGAATTGTTCAGAAAGTTTTCCCATTTGTTATGAGGACGTTTAGGTCCTTGATATTACTCATTTTGATTATGATATTCCAAAACTCAGCTAATAATATGAAAATTAGATTTTTTATTATATTAAAGACTGGAACATACTTCAGTAAAAACGTATTATTATAAATTTTCTATGTGCAATAGTGGGGCGTTTTATTATTAAAAATAATATTCTGAAGTCAACTTTGTAGCTCCACTAACTTTTTATCATAATTTTTTCATATTAATCAATAAGGTTTTATATATTATTTAAAAAATGTTATATATATGTTGTAATATCTATCTGGTGATAGTTTCATGTGTCGTATGCAAATAACCCTTTACAAACACACCGTGTTACCTGTCGCTTACATTTCGCTGAAACTTGCGGTGAAGCAATTTCACGGGGTATAGCCCAACTAAATGGATTGTGGCAGATATTTGATGGCAGCTATTATATAGAATAGTGAGGACGCTTTGTAAATAGGTTTTACATTAATTTAATAGATAATTGGCAGTGGTAAGATGTCATATCCATATCAAATCTATTCATCAATTGATATTTTTACTTTGCATTTACAATTCCATCTTCATATTTTTCTATGATTAGTAACTCATATCGATAATGCCAAATTTTTGGAATATATAATGCTGTAAATTAGAAACAAACTTGAATCGTAACTTGTGTTTGAACATTATCAAAACATTATAAAACCTCTAGTTTATTCTAACTTAGATAATATACTTGTATTTAATCTTTTATAACATAGGTTTGGATTGTACAAGATAAAAAAAACTAATTATGATGTCACCAATGAACTTATTTTGTTATTTTAAATTTCGATTACATAGCTCTTATAATAAAATTGCATTGTAACTGTACACCGTACTATAGTTTATTTCGTACTAGATATCCGCATATTTTTGATCTTCAAAATCATTTGTTTTTATTATTCACCTTTCGTTATTTGAAATTTGACTAATCAAATATGCTCTTTATGAATGTCAGTTCATAAAAAAATCATCTGGTGAGAACATGATAGTTTAATCATATAAATCTAATAATAATAAGGTTATTATAATTTATATAAGAAACATGTAAACGTATATTTTCGTGAAATATCTACTAAGGGTATGTATTTGTTCTATCTAACTTTTTTATTTAGATAATCATAAGAACTTATATTCATTTTTGTTTATTACAGTTTTTCTTATTACCCTTCAACTATCGAATTTTCAAGCTTAGTCAGACTTTTATTCATTTGCTTAAGTATTGAACCTGTCACAGCATTATTATCTTAAAAATCCTGATTTCGTCTCTCACTGACACTCATCAAAGTTCATGCGATACTTCCTAGTCCTACAAAGTTGCAACTGGGTATGTATGCTAATATTAGGAACTATATGACCAACAGATTCTTTTTACAACTTGGTACTTTTTAAGCTCTCCCCTTAACCGGGGAATTTTAAAGTTAAGACTTTATAGTTACGACATGACTCTACTTAAGGTCTGAAAGCTGTTTAATGGTGTAAGCGACACCATATATGTGTGGTATTAGCATCATTTATTAAAAATGTTTCTTGTAGTAGAACTATTTTTACATTTATTTGCTGTGACAGCGGCCGGCGACCGATATACAAGTTTAACCATTAAAATATTATGCTTGTATAATAATATGTGTTACTTAGTATTTGGAATATACTGTATCATGTCATATTATGTCTTAACATTTTATAAAAAAGGATAGGAAATCATTCCAAAATGAATATTATGAAAAATATATGTGTCTTTTTCTTTTCTAAATACATCCCAGAGTACTTACATATACAATTATCGAAAACTAAATGAAATGGACTATCATTTCTAATCAGTAGTTCTGAGAAAAACATAGAGTAACAAAAAGAGTACGATAACATACATCTCCATATCCTCGCAGTGAAGGAAATGTTTTTATGGTTCGTATATCACTTCCGTCACAGAAACGGAAAATTTCCCGTAATAGTACGATCGCATTTCTATCAATCATATAACTACCTACATATATAATAAATAAGACGAATTGAAACTTGTACCCTGACAAGCAACATAAAGTATGGCGTAATGTAATTTCAACTTATCTAATATGTTTGCATTAGAACAGACAGTAATAAAACAAAATATCGGTAAAAAAAGACTCAAATTTCGTCTTGTATTGTCAATAATAACAGTATTATGAATTATACATATAGACCTCATTACCATATCATATTCTTTACAATCATCAAATACATGCTATAACATACAAGTGGCGGTATGTAGATTACATTTGATATTCCGGATTAGTATAATATGCAAATTAATAATAAACTCTTAAAATAAATGTCAACAGTCAAAGATAACACCACAATTTTCGCAACTTTCCTGTAATTTCTTGTCACGTAATGATGACATCGAATAAGGTATGAATAAAATAATGAAGACGATTTATTAGTAATTTCATTGGAAAAGAAATCGGAACATCACAATACATTTCATGGACAATTAATTGATATTTAGTTTAGCAACAATCAATTTTCAAATTAAACTTCATAACCTTTTAAGAGGATAAATTGTTAATTTTATTTTTCATTGTAGTAGCAACAAAAATAATGATTTGTTTTTAAATAATTTTTTTTATTCTTCTAATAGTCGAAGTCAAAATATATTATTATTTATTCAAACAAGCTTGTCCAAAGTATTATTAAATTGACTAAACTTTTTTCACCTACCCGTTCACGACGTTTTGGATGACAAGAAGAGCGAAACTCACTTGTTGTAATACTGTACACTAATAAGCATTGTACTCGACGTCATGCACAATTCTATCAGTGTATAGAGGTTAGACAAAATGAAACCTACTTTAAAAGGTTATAAAGCTTACTCGACAAAGCAACTCTAATGCCCATTTTCACTAAACTTAGGAATCTCCCAAAT
The DNA here is from genome assembly GCA_918026875.4 of Diatraea saccharalis. NCBI lineage: Eukaryota > Metazoa > Arthropoda > Insecta > Lepidoptera > Crambidae > Diatraea > Diatraea saccharalis. Next base: position 6,726,504 of record OU893333.1, read on the forward strand.
CTGTCATCTTAATATTTGAGCATTGTCAAAGGTGAAAATGCGTTTCACCAATGACAAGGAGCCACCTAACGACTTTAAGCAATTCTTAAGTTAGGACATGCATTGTCCGGTGCCTAGCACGGGCATTTGCGTAATGTGACATTATACATATAATCTGGCCACAACGTACATCTTAAGAGATAAAATCAATTCAGTAAGATGGCATCAAGAAGTTTATTTAATATAATTAAGATATAAACAATGTAATTTTTGAATTTTCGGATGTTTTATAAATGGATAATGACGACTCCGGCGCTAGTGTAAAAATACAAGATGACTTTACATATAAACGCCACTAACATGACATGACATTGGTTGAATTGTGTACAAAGCAACGATAATGCCCATTTTCACTAAACTTAGGAATCGCCCCAATCTGTCATCTAAATATTTGAGCATTGTCAAAGGTGAAAATGCGTTTCACCAATGACAAGGAGCCACCTAACGACTTTGAGCAATTCTTAAGTTAGGACATGCATTGTCCGGTGCCTAGCACGGGCATTTGCGTAATGTGACATTATACATATAATCTGGCCACAACGTACATCTTAAGAGATAAAATCAATTCAGTAAGATGGCATCAAGAAGTTTATTTAATATAAATAAGATATAAACAATGTAATCTTTTAATTTTCGGATGTTTTATAAATGGATAATGACGACTCCGGCGCTAGTGTAAAAATACAAGATGACTTTACATATAAACGCCACTAACATGACATTGGTTGAATTGTGTAAAGGCAAATATGCCTTATAATAAAAAAGAAAAGAAACTGAAGCATGCAAATTCAAAGACAAACGTTGCCTATCTACGCAAGTCCTTAGTAAGGCAATACCTAACATTACATGTTTGGTGAAACGACAAATCTGCTTATACTATACTTAAGTGATTTCTAGTTAAGCTATGCTTTGTTCTAGGTTAGTGTTAACGGACACAACAGTTGGACACAAATTTATAAATAAAGAAGAAATACAGAGTGTCAATTCATAAATCAATGTGTAAAAAACCAATTGTCTTGGTTTGTCTCGCTAAAATTCGAGATCAGCTGGACTGATTTAACTAATATTGGTTTGAAAATGTTCATCGTAGTCCAAAATATTTCATAACGGAGAAAGGTATTATGAAGTTCACTGGATCATCTAGTTTTTAAAAATAATTACATTAATAAAAAAAGACTACAAAAATTTTACAACAATTAAAAAATAGTACTCATGCATAGTTTAAAGTTTATGAGATTTAGTGTAATAATTTTTATTATCATATAAACCGCCTTTAAGATGAGTATTATTACATTGTTATTAAAAATTTCATAATTGTGCTCCACTTATTCGGAAAACATGAAAAATACATCTTTGTAAACCATGAATTTCTAAAAACGAAAGATATTAGTTTCGTGCTTATTAATTAAAAAGACTGTGCAAATTTGATGTACTAATTGAATTGTAGTATCATCGTGCTTTTGTTTAATTATTGGAAAGGTTCGTGTTTCGTAATGAAATGCAATTAGGGTTTAACAATGTAAATTAATCGATAGTTAAATTGCCTTTTTAGTGTATCAATTTAAGTTTCTAGAATGTCCAGTATAGTTCATACAATTCGTCAAATTGCCGCAAAATGTAAAATTTCAGTAAATTATTATAATATAAAAAAAATAAAAGGTCATGAAATATTTGAAATTAATTATTATAACATTATAAATTCGAGTATATAAATGTATATCTATGTTGTATGAAGAAAGAAAAACAATATCCTTGCCCGTATTAATTGCCGTCAGCTATATAGATATTACGTAACATTAAAACATTCTCGAGTCACACTAATGACAATTGAGTATATATATGTTTTTTAAATGACATAGGTATTTTAACCGAAAAAAATCAAAGGAAAGGTTGAAACGTCGATGTCGTCAAAGGTTTCGTTTTGTATGGCAGACTTTTTTCCGGTTTCAATCACTCAACAAAATTGGGCCACCATTTTTTCCTGTTTTGAATTTGAAAACGATGTACTGAAAATAAATTAAGATTGAATGTTTTTTCCTACAATATTAATAAAATTGCCAAAATATAGACTACCTTTTTGATTAAGTCCACTTTAAGTTGCTAAATTGCTTTTCTAAGTCCAAGCAATGCAGGTGCGATTAAACTACCTCTATTTGTGTTATATTCAGGATACAAAACTTGTATATATATATAGAAACTGACGTACAAAGTCTATTTCATCCCGCTCTGATAGAACCTTCGTAAGACATCCGACAGTATTATGTGGTATTATAATATTACCTTACATACAATATTAGAAAATACAGAGCGGTATTACAAAAGATGAAATCTCACGGCAAAACATATCTCCTATTTAGAAAGATCGCTAGCTGTGTTATTTTAGGTCCTAAAAATATATAGACCATGTTTTGTCTGTCTACCAAGTTGTTATGAAGATGTAATCTTATTAGTGTATCGAATACTGAATACAGCTTTATTACGCTTACTGACAGTTAGCAAAACATTCGCTAAATGAACAAAGACATGAAACCTTTTTTCAGAAAATAAATGTTTGTAATAAGAGTGGGCTACAAACAAAGGAAGCAGTGAAATTAACGATGACGGAATGTCTGATGTGCTCACATTAAGAAACCGCTAATCAGACCTGAAGTCTAATGTTATTAAGCGAGTAAATGTTATATGAAGGCCAGGTATATTTTTGACTTTGCTATAGGCAGCTGATCAAATATGTACTGAGTACAGTAACTTCCGGGCACGTTACTCTGAATTTACTCTCTGAAAGATTTTTGAATCATGCTGACCATTACTTTTGTTTGAAATATAGTTTTTCGCAAAGAAAGATTTTTCATCATAAAGTAAATGGAATGCAAATATCCATTTACGTTATGATGAAAAATCTTTCTTTCCGATACTTGAGATGTTGGAGATATACATATGTATTATTAATTTCTTGGATATCGTAAACAAAAAACAATTACGTATTACTGTTTAATTTCTCAACTACGTGAGCAGACGTCTGCAGGAATGTACTTACTAAATGAGTTTGAACGATGTTGCGTTGGTACGGGTGGGCAGAGAATTTCGCTGCCCATGCTGCTCACACTGACTACATCTCGCAACTCGCCTAATGAAGACGAGCGAAACGAGGGCAATGAGAAGTTCACTTCTTTTGTCCTGTTAAAACAAAAGCCACAAATAAAACACCAATCACTAATGAGGTATAATTATTATTGTATTTATGCGTATGATTATATTTATTAAGAAATAAACAACTCTCCGTATATCTCTATATATTAAAAAAATGATTCGTATATAACATTATTGATCTGTAACATCACTTTTTAGTTAGAAAGATGGATGGACGATATTTCATTTAATTCTATTAATTGTCCTCACTATTTTGTTTGAGTCGACTTCATCCGTAAGTCATGAGAAAATTAATTGGATGTGGTGATGATAAACTAGGTACTTTTTGATTCGCAGTGCCCGCCTGACAACCTCCACACTTGCCCGATCCGTTACCTTTCCTATCTCGCTTGAGCGATAACGGATATGTACGATTACGGATTTTGGCGGGCCGGTGCATCCTAGGCGTCCTGTATAAATCCTTCGGACATTTTGAACCAGAAAAATAGTCCTATACGGGCGGCGCGTGCGGGGAACCGACTCCTTAGTGTAAGGTATGTAAGACGGTACAGATCGGTGTATCGGAATGAAGTTGGGGCCCGTTAAGTTTAGCATCTGCGTTTTGAATAGCTCTTGGACGAGTCCGTGTGAATGTAGTCACACATAACCCTGCCGCCTGTGAAGCGGCGGGGCTACAATAAAAAAGGTACTTTTTAATTCTTAAGTAAGTAGTTATTTTGATAGCAACACGTATATCGAACGCGATAATCAATACTACACCATCGAGCTCCTACAATCTTGTACACCATCTCGTAGTCCAATACATTTTAACTTACTTAGGTTATTCGGGCTACTTATAGTTAGCTTATCCTAATACTGTCTTCGTTAGTAATTATGAGATAAATAATTTGCTTGAGACTTGTTTTCGTGACTAAGTAATGGTTACGAATTTAGAAAAAAAATAGCGCAGTTATTTAGGAAGGAATGGTAAATTAAACGCTTATAGGCTAAATATAAAACAATATTGTCATAGGGTCCAATCGAAGAAATAATTATAAACTTAAAATAGTACTTTTTTTAAAATATGATCACATTTTTACTTAGAAAAACTCATATCAAAAAAGAATTAGAAACTTATGAAATTTTCTTGAATGATATTTACAGCGGATAGTCAAAATTTTTAAGAAAAACAAACTTCAGAAGAAGCGATAAACACCGTGTATAAAAATTGCGTTTTCCCCTCATTACTTTAGGGAACAATTTCTCGCATAAAAATCTGCGTTTAATTAAAAGTTGGTTCATTAATATTTTTTTTACAGCTATTGAGTTTTCTCTTCATATTTATTTGATGCTAGTTGTTTTCCCGCGACTTTAGCCATGTAAATTATAGCCTATGTTGTCCGCATATGATGTAGCTTTTCGTACGTGAAATAATCATTTGAATCGGTCCAGTAATTTTGGAACCTATTCAATTCAAATAAAGAATCAAATCGTACTTCTTTATAATATTAATAAAGATATTACGACTGGTTACATTTCATAATTCAGTAATAAATGCAATTGAATACGAAAATTGTGGATATGTTAATTAAATTAAACAATGATGCAGTAATCGATTAAAGTCCCAATCACAAAAGTAAGTCGTCACTTTTCCAGGACAAAAACTACATTCAATATTAATGTGCAATCAATGAATAACGTTACCTACGCTAACATTTAATTAACTGCTTTCTTTTATAGAAAAGGTTCTATAAATATTTAATATTTGATCCTAAATATTAAATAATTTATAGATAAGTAAGGGTATGAAGCCATTTATCAACCACAATTTTACATTTATTTTGAATATATAATACGCACAAATATAACCGTAAAAATCCCCTGAAGATATGCATCAACTAAATAAAGAAAGAAATGACATTCTTTTTTCAGTACAGAAAAAAATCCTTTCAATAAAGCTAACTATCTATAGCATAAAACTTATACCTTACCCTTACAACCTTTATTTGGTAATAACCTTGCCGTATATCAAAAGTTAGACAGAAAGGTCATGCAAAATAAGGTTTAACAAAAACGTATATATTGTTTATAATGTTCAAAACGCTAGCGGCGACAATGATCAGGCCTCGTATATAAAATAAACGATCTACCTCACAATAAGATACTGCATCTAAACATTTCCTTGTACATACTAGCAGTTTTACTGATAAGTAAGGGTATGATTTTGCTCGCGTAAATTAAAGATATGTCACACGCGTATGATGTAGCTTACCGTAAGTAAAGGAATTTTTATTACCGATTCGGTAGTTTCATAGCCTATTGAGTGCAAACAAGAAAATATTTCTTCTTTATCGTATAAGTATAGAGACAGTGACTGATAGGTAATCTGTTTTTTAAGTTGATTAAAAATGTCAGTGACTACCTAATTAAAATAAGAGCAAAACATCCTGTATACCATTCTGCTTTACTGTGATTCTGCTTTACTTTACCTAATATTGGAATAATTAGTAACAACTGCCGGAATACCTTTCCCTTGACATTGCGCCACAATGTAGCAGATTCCCGTTTTTAATGCTCCGCAAACTTTATAATCAAAATTCAAGTAGGCTTCTAAATTGCGCCATTCATGTCGACGCAGCATTAATCATAATCATTCACGAGTAGACGTACCGTCGACAACAATTTGTATTGTTAATTAATGTCCTGTTTTTGGTGACGTTCGAAGGTTAAATGTAATTTAAGCTACATACCTTTTTTAATTTCGCTGTTGATAATAATTAAATTATGAATTTTAATTACGTATCACCTTTATAAATTCACTTTAAACTTTTTATTTTAAATTGTAATTCCATATAAAATAATACCTTAATGAAATTACTAAATTTGAACCATGAAACAAACGGGATAAGCTAAATAAAGTCGTTTAAAAATGAATTAACACAGCCCTATTTTTCATTAAAGTATGATTATTAAAAAGAATACAGAAAAAGATTATCACCTTAAAATTTATTTTTCTATCTAACTTACTCTTAGTTTTGGTAATTAAAAAGTCGATTAACTTTTACTTAAATCGTTTTTATACTTACATTATAAAAACAAACAAATGTATTCACAATACTATTTTCTTCTCTAATGCTAAACACCATAGACATAACTATATTATAATTATATTTCTGATCTTTATTAGTAAATTATTGAAATGACTCTGAAAGGTTTGGTCCAACTTTGCCATAAAATCTTTCAACATAAACTAAAAGTAATCATAAGGCTGTATTATATCTAAATATAATTTCAAGCAAGCATAAACCAAATTTTCAATGTTTCAAATTCAGTTTTGTAATACTTTTTTCTTTGAAGTCCAAACTAAATACTAATGGAAAAAATCGTTGAAAAATATTTAATTACAAAGGGATAAAGCTTTAATGTTTATGACAATGTTACTTAGGTACTGTGTTAGGTTTTGTATCTTATTAAAGACATTTCTCGGTAGCAAAACGTCTCGGTAACAAAGAGAGCTTGGAAGAAATCAGAACTTACGATTTAAATGGTTTCTGCACTCAAGCCGTAATAAATTAATTAAAAAGGTACTTACTAAGCATTTGAATACGATTTTTGAGTTTTATAAGAGACAAAAGTAAATTTTCCCCAAATATGAGAGGTTTTTGAGGACAAATGGGAAGCAACCGATATTTGGGAGGAGTTGGAGAATCTTATTTCTTAAACTGTAAGACAGCAAAAAATAAAAATAAAGGACAGTAAATTTAATAATTGATATATTAATTTACCACAGAGTTTGTTTAGTTATAGCGAAGTATCACTAACATCTATCACCTCTTATTTTTCGCCTCCGCAACGTAACCGAACTACGTACTAAATTCTAAAAATATTCTAGGAACTTACCTTAAAAATAGAATACACTAAAAGTAAGTAAAAATCTTAAATCAAAACTTTATTTAGTTTGGCTATTTATATAGAATAATGAGTTTGTTTTGAATTTTATTGCTATTAAAATTTAATTTACGCTGTATATTTCGCAGTTCACAGCCGTTTATAAATATATTTTCTTTATTTATAACTCCGAGAAGACGTCTTATGAACTGCATTCCATAATAGGTTTCACTAGCTGTCAATAAGCTTTTACGCTATATTACCCCCGGGTTGTAAATTGTGTGTAAGCAACGGTGGATTGAAAGTTCACGGACTAACAAATAAATACTTAAACTATTTAAATGTAACTGACTCATTCAATTAGTTAACTCTCGGGTTGTCAAATTGTAAAATTCTATCGCAATAACATTATCTGTATTTAAATTAGACTGAATTTTGTGAGCCTTTGTAATTTTTAAAGAATGGAGAAAATTGAGCAACGTTCTGTCATCAAATACTGTTAAAAAAAAACTAACTCCAAAAGAGATTCACGAAGATATCTTCTCCGTGGTATACGACTGTGAAAAAGTGAGTTGCTGAATTTAAACGCGGACGAGTGAGTATTGAAGATGACCCACGCTCTGGCCGGCCTATGACGTCTACGACTGAAGAAAACATCAGGAAAATCTGTGATCTGATATTAACAGATCGAAGATTGATCATCAGGGAGATTGCAGACACAATTGGCATCTCGTACGAATGAAAACAAAAAATCATAGTCAATGAACTTGGATTTTCTAAGGTTTCTGCGCGGTGGGTACCCAGATTGCGTTCAGTCGATCAAAAACGAATACATCTCACGATTTCTCGCGACTGTTTGGAAATCTTTGAGGCTAATCCACAAGATATTTTATCCAGATTTGTAACAATGGATGTAACTTGGGTACACCACTACACCCCAGAGTCAAAAGAGCAATCCAAGCAGTGGAAAAAACGTAATGAATCGACTCCAAAAAAAGCCAAAACAATTTTGTCTGATGGCAAGGTGATGGCGTCAGTTTTTTGGGGTGCTAAGGTTGGCATCATGGTGGACTACCTTGCAAAAGGTGAAACTATAAATATTACTGCTGCTTATACTGTTTATTACTGCACCCTCTTACGTCGCTTGCGCGAAACAATCAAAGAGAAAAGGCCAGGATTACTCAGCAAGAACGTGTTGTTCTATCAGGATAATGCACGCGTTCACACGTCTGTTGAATCTATGGCTCAAATTCGTGATTGTGGCTTTGAATTAAAGCCCCATCCCACCTATTCCCCTGATTTGGCACCTTCAGACTTTCATTTATTTTCAAACCTAAAAAACACCTTGGAGGTCAAACTTTTCATCAAATGTGGAGTTCGAAGCTGCGGTGGGTGACTTTTTGAAGGCCTCGAAGAAACTTTTTTTATGACCGGCATACAGGCGTTGTAAACCAGATGGAAAAAGTGCATAGAGTTAAGTAGAGATTACATGGAAAATTAAAATTCCTTTTAGAATTTGTACATTAGCATATAAAAAAAAAAATATTGGAACAAATAGTTTAACAAAAGTATTGTGTACGATAATAGTCGCAGTAGTTTAAAAAAGAAAACTGAAATGCAACTATTAGCGCCCACCTCCAGATAGCAAATAATGTTATGTTCTTTATTCTACTATATTAATATCATTATCATTTCTAATAATTATTTGAGTTAACATTACAAAATTATAATAGATCATATTTAATTTTTGAGTTTACATTAAAATTTAATTTCATCTTAATTAATAGATTAATTAACTGTGTGTGTGTGTGTGTGTGTAAGTGTCTGTCTCTGTGTGTTTGTGAGTGTGTGTCTGTGTGTGTTTTTTTGGTAATTTGTGTACAAAGGAAACAGAAGGAATTCAGAAAAACCCATTCGGCAGTTTCTCGATCTCTTCATAAGTAAGGGTATGAAGTCATTTATCAACCATAATTTTACATTTTCGTAAGGTAAGACTGTAAATTTTAAGGATTTTATTTATTTTGTTGTACAGTTTGGGGCTCAGGAACTGATATAGTCGGCTCGCCACGCACACGTTACTGGACTCTAATCTACACAATTTATCGGATCTACGCAATCGCTTATCAAAATTAGGATCATAAACTAAGCTGGTATGTTTACGCATCACAGTGTTCAATATGAAGGAATTTCTAACTTTTGGTAAATTACAATGAGCAAATAGCTAGTTTGTGGGAAAAGAAAATGGTTTGTGACACATAACTTTCAGAACAGCTCTTTGAGCTCTTTCCAAGCGTAAAAATGAACACTTTCCAGCGTTTCCCCAAGTGGTAATACAGTACGTCAGAATGGAGTAGGCAAGAGCAAAATATTCTCTTTTGAGTATTTTGAAGTCGGCAGAGACCCGTAAATTTCGGAAGACAAAAATGAGTTTCATGAGGTAAGTGACTCAATCTGATCATGCCAAGACAATGTGGTATCCATCATCGCACCAAGATATTTTAAGCTATGAGTTCTAGTAATCCTAGCACAGCCACAGAGGTCATCTGTGATATTTTTACATTTGTGGAGTACTAGCTCAAATTCAGAATCCGGCTGGGAAGTGAGTCTTAGGGCAAAGGTGATATAATTGGTTTCGTCGGTGTTGAGTGTAAGTAAATTTGCTGATAGCCACTATATATGAAATATATCAACACAATAAAGAAAATGTTTTTATCGATACTTACATATAACATGGTGCGGCAATGTCATGCGGGGGGTAGACCAGTATAGGCGGGGAAGGGACAGGCGAAGGGCTATTCTTGCGCTTCCGTGCGACGAATACTCCGGCCATCACTATGAGTAACACCAACGCTGCGCTCGCGCCACCAAGTGCCACTAATGCAACTTCTGTTAAAAAAAAAAAACATTATTTTTGATGAAATCAACAGCGTTACATTAACGCCAATAACAGGTTTAACATAATCATAATGTTAACATATGTTTTTTATAAAGACACAGATCGTTCAAAAATTTCAATATTGAAATGAAACAATTTATTTAAATATTTTTAGAACGATAAAACAATCAAATAAAAGCCAGATGCATTCTTGAATGAAAAAAAGAAAGAACTAAAAAAGCACCTCCACTAGATGGCGGCTCTAGCAATAGTTTTTGCAGGAAACGAATGGATCAAAGATAGTTATTTCCGTTCCTTTTAACTAAAATATTAAAAAACTGAAATTTGCAAAGTTCGAAACTTAGATATCAATACAAATCCGAAAAAGTGCAAATAGAATATGAGTTTCTTATTGAGTTTTGAAAACTAATTTACTATTATAGAAGAAAGAAAACCGAAAGGGTTGTCATGGAAAAATCAAGAAAGAATATATTGCATTGTGTATGCCTGGCGTTTGTCGTTGTCTAAAGTGATAAAAATTGTACTTATAACCAATTATCAGTAATTAGTGATCAAAGATCCATGCTGTAATTTTTCGATTTCAAAAAAGGATTTTTGCATGTTCATTTACGAGTTCAACGTTATTTATACATAGTAGAAAACAAAATTGCTTCCCGCTGTCTGTACGCTGAGATTTTTTAGACTACACGACGGAAGTTTCAAAGATCTTAGCTCAATTTTAATACGGTTGTAGGTTTTTCATAAATATACAGAGTAATTGAAGAGGAAGGTTTACATGTATAATAAAGGACCACGGGGACGAAGTTGCTGATGGAAAGGTTATAATAAATAACAAAATTTGATACAACAACTTTTAAATGAAATTACGCTCGTGTAATAAATATTATTACAAGATTTTGTCCCAGAAAAAAAGTAATATTTTAAATAACGATAATGTTATCAATATTCTAATTTTAAACAAGCAATTTTTTAAGGATCATGTATAAGATAACTCTTTATAAAATACTCTATAAAGTTAACGTTAATAAATAACTAGTAATTTGTTATAGTAGAGGGGGGGGGGGGGGGGGCTCGCTCAAAGTACAGTTGGTAAGTAGTTTTAAAGGAAAAGAGACAAAAACGTTCATGGTGCGGCACAGACCTTTTTACATTCGCTCACCGACGTCAGATATGAAGTTGCGGCTGCTTAGCCTAATTGAAAGCAATGCAAAGTAAGTCCGAAAATTTATTGATCACTTAATTTTAGTTAGTTTTCTAAGTACAACCACTATACAATATTTATTAGATTTGTTTCATAATTACATTTTTTTTTACAAATATAATGTAGCTATTAACTGATAAGGAGAGATGTTTATTCGTTTTGAAACGAATACTTTTGATAGTATTCATAAATAAAAAAATCACCATTTCCTATTATATACACAAATAAATGACACTGATGACAGTTCATTATTAAAGAAATATCATCGGAATTACTTGAATAAGCTAGCATATTCGATTTATGTAAAACAACAGTGAAATACTATAATTGTAGCAATAACACATAATGTTAAATTGTAGCAAAAGGTTCTAATGTTTCTAGGGCAGATAGAAATAGATATCGATTGTTTATCGCTTTTATTTTAGGATCAGTATAACGAAGACTGAGTCCGTTGTTAATATAGATGTGCATGTTATTGTACAAACGTGTTTCTATAGTTATAAGCGAAATAAATTACAGCTAAAGCCAGTGGAACCTATATAACTTTTCTTAGTATAAATTATTTAGTCACGTTTCAAGATTTGTACCCAATATAGTAATTTCTTATCTATTATGGGAAGTATAGATAATACTATGTTTTACTAAGCTTCATTAATTATTAATTAGTATTCATTCAAAATTTTACTGTAACTTATCAAAACAGTATCTTAAGTGTAATATAGGTATTCAACAATTAATATAATTGAGCGATATCTTCAAGCGAGACGATAAAATAATACGTTTGGTCTGTCATTTGTCAAGTTGTTTTCAAAATCACTTAAAGTGACTTGGTTTTACTGTGATACTACCTCAAGAACAGTCAACAGCAGGTCAGGCTATACAGATCTGTCAAAATACACCACTCGATTTTAAATTTTAATGCATTGAAGCTATAGTTTAAAATAAATTATGAAAATTTGAGATATCGTGGCAAACTGACGTGCAGCCGTGTGTACACTCGTGCTTCGGCAGGCACAGTAAGACTTGATTCCAACTTCATCTGCTAACGTTAGCGGCCACCGCCCATCAATCCACATTAAAAAAGCCTAAAAGTACTATTCTGTTATTTTTTTAATTCGATTATAAATAAAAAAGGTGAACGCAATTGAATTTCCGTATTATCATATCGTTTGAAGAATACTTTCACAATTCTCTCACGACTCTAATTAAATTAACCCTACAGTGCACAATTTTTTTTATTTGAACAGAAAAATAATATGATCTTTTAAATGTTACCTATGTTTATAGAAAAATAATTAAAAAAATCTATTTTCAATATTTTCGGATTTTTTTGAATATTTCAGTATGTACCAGATATGTCACAAAATACGTTTAGGGTGTATAAAGTTTTATATGTATATAACTTATTCTTAGCAAGAATAAAATAAAACAGCAATATTAATTATGTTATATTTTAGTTAAAAATTAAACTATAATTTTGTCAAATTATAGTAAGCATAGACACTACAATATATTAGAAAATAGGAAGAAATTGAGATCAGTAATCATTATGTGTAGTCTTTTCCTCTTGAATAAATTTTACTCTTTATTTATGAAATTTACATATGAAATGACATAAAACATTTTTTATCTTTATGGGCACAGCGCCACCTTACATTTTTCGCAGTTTACAAATGATTTCCCCTTACAACCAGGGAACTTACAGCGTTGCCTAGAAGTTAACCATAATGGGAAGTGGTCGGTGCCATCAGTCCTGGCGTCTTTGGGTGATACGACAGCTTTTGGCTTTGTTGTCATCCTTTTTTCCAGCATATGAAATCCGAAGATGTGTAGTAATATAATAAAAAAAACTTTGTGGTTATGTTCTTTTGGATCTGTTCGATAGTGGCGCACTACTATATTACTATTCGCGCTCAAATCAGGTTCATTAGTCGGTCTCAGGTCAGGATCATTTTCAGTGCCAGAATATATTTCGAAAGCATAAGCGAAACCGTTGTCATCACACAAAACTGATAGTTTTTTTAACCCTTATTTATGCGGTTTGTTGGGGATGTATTGACGTAAAAAGTTACACGCTTTCTTAGCACACGTTTGTTCGTCTACTGAGAGCGTTTCTCTTTTTGGGATGTTTTGTTATTTTTTTATAATGTTTCAAGTATTGGTCTTATACGGAAGAGACGATCATGACCTGGTTCACCTCTAGCTGTAAAATTACGGTTGTCATTGAAGTGTATGAATCTACGAATTTTCTCAAAACGGGTGAGTATCATACAATCATAGATAAGTGGCATGCCCAATTTATGATTTCACAACAAGCTTATTTTGGACTGAGGATTTAATCCAAGCAAAAGATATAAATACCCAGGTACTTTTTCAGATCATTCTGAGTGACAACAAATGGTTTCGATGTATCTTTCTGAATACTATATTTTGTAGACTCCTCGACGATATGTTTTAGTAAATTCTCATCAAAAAATACGTAAAATATTGTAACGGCGTATCAAAGCTCAAAAAAGGTTCATCTAACTTGTCCTCAACTATGAATGGTAGAGGTGGTGACTGGAAAGCTGTCTTTCGCCAGATTTATCTACTTTTTTTAGTAGTGTTCAAAGTAAGTTGACAAGAAGGTTGACCTGAAGATGTAAGTACTTGCTCTCAGACACTCCACTGGCGATCTAATGGAATCTGCTGCTGAAGTTGATGCATTGACATTACCAGAAACGCTAGTTACTGTAATGTTCAATGTGTTACTCGCCTGTGACAAAGATTTATTGAGGGTTTGGTCAATGTAGTTATACTCAAGTAATTACGGCGTTTTTTCCATTTAATTCATGACTCGATCTCATAATCTTATAAGATCATCATCACTATCTTCATCAGATATCTCTAGTTCATCTTCACTGCCCGATAACATACGTAAAATATGCTCAGTTTCGGTTGTTGTTACTCTTTTGCAGAGCTTCATCTGAAATCAATCAAGTATCATATAATAACCCTTATTGCAGAGTGACCCATATCAGTCACATACAAATAAAATCCAAAATATGCATAGATAGTAACTGATATCATAAAGTACTTATTTACCAATAAACTATAAACAATAACTTACCTCTTTTATATTTTTCCGAACGAAAACACTCTAACTTGGCTTTTTTTTTTTTCAATGGTAAAATTTTACGTTTTCAACTTTTTTCAAAGTGACCGCTAATTTGACTGCAGAATAGTTTTCTAAGTGCAGCGCAGCCCTATGAACGAATGTGAACTATATTTTTATGTACTATAGTGTGTAGTTACGCTACTTTCTATTAGATGGCGTGAAAAAGCGTCGTGTTACGAAATACAAGGAATAAATCGGTATGTACCATATGTGTTACACTATGCGCTGTAGGGTTAATACGAGAGTGATTGTTGAGCTACGAGCACAAATCGAATTACTTTTTAACTGATATGATATTGGAACTAATAGTTTAAGAGCTATTAAACGAATTTCAATCCATTCTCTTAAAGCTTTATGTAGCTATTTTTATTATGGTCACAACCTTAATTCTTGTAATGATATACATATATTTTAGTTTTGTTTGTTCAAACGAAATATATACATTGTTTTTACACATAGTTGACTAGACAGCTGCTATTGGGCGTTTAAGACATTATTTACAGTCACACATAAAAGTTTTTGTTAAACTTTAATAACCGCCCGTAATCAAATTTTATATTTATGATATAATTTTACTTCATTTACTTGTCTGTGATTCCTGAACTTGATAACTAAAGTTTTTTTTTTGTATTCCGTACCTCTAAAGGGAAAAACGAAAACCATAAAATATACTCGTGTACCTGTCGTCCGTCTGTCATAACCGATTTACTACAGAACTGTTTTGAGTTGTGATATTTAAACACTGTACATATAAATTAGTGATCCACAGACAACCATCAATTAAATTAATTTAAAATGCGGCTTTTTTAAGATGAAAATTATAAAATCATTTATTGCTGTCAACAACTTAAACAATAAAATAAAACAACTTATTTTAAGGATCATCAGCTGCTGCTAGGACTTCCTTATCAACGGTATCTTTAACAACAGAAATTTTATGATTTCTAGTTAATTTGATGAGTTTCAAAATTATTCAAGAAATATAAATAATTAGTTTGAATTGTGAACCACTTCGTTTTGGGTTCAAGTTGAAAATAAGCGGAAATGTTTCCGATCATCGAAACTGCTGCCTAAAATTTTGATAAAAGTAATAATATCGTTGTTGATGGACATGGGCTACTAATATATATACTTTAGAAAAACCTATAACAAGGTTTAGGTGTTTGCAGTTTGCAATCAAGGTTTACAAAACTCTCTGGCAAATCTAACTTAGTTAGTTCTTTTTTATCCTATTTATTCAAATCGCTTAAGGATTTGCTTTCAGATGTTACTGTTGTCAGGATTTTGAAATTAACTATGAGTTGCTAATTAGCTAGGCTCAATATAAATGATTTTCTCAGGTATAAGAGCTACAATATGAACAGTGAGTTACCCAACAAACTTCGTCTATTAACATTTATGTTATCATCTCTTTACATAAAACCTAATCCTCATGAGAATCAAACCATATTTCAGAATATTATAACAAGTTATTACAGCAATAGAAACATGAAACAGCCCATTACGACCTCAATAAACCAACGCGAGGATCAATTTTGATAGTTAAGCTTCGTAATTTTATTTCCAACAACAATTTTATGTGTAAGTATATTTTGGTAATCAAGTTAATGAAAAATAAACAATTGTATAGTAATTATATAACTGTATATATTTATTTTGTTATATTATTATTATCTAAACTGTAATTATTTACCCATGATTATTTGTTTCACCACAAAACACATGCAAACACTGCAGTTGAAATAAAATCTTGTAGAGCAACATCTGCCCTTATAATTTTTACTGCGAAATTTCGAATACCATCTCAGAGTATCAGGGAAAAAAGTTTTATAGTATTTTTTTCCAGTATACCCTTGTGAATGCAAAATTGAACAAATGTAATAAGTAAGGGAACAACAAATTTTCATTTTTATCGAAAGTTTAAAATATTTGTAAAGATATTTCTTTTGACTGTTTGGGTGGATTGCTAGGACATTGATGAAAATACGCTCTGTAGTATCGAAGAAGTAACAAAATATCGTCAATCCTGTTAGGTCCCGGGTTTCTCAGTGGTTAGAGCAGTCGCCCAGACTGCGAAAGGTCGTGGGTTCGAACCCCATATCAGAGTAACAGGGACAAAGTGGATTTTATAAGCATTTTTCATCAAGAATGGCATTGTGAATGCAAAATTTATAAAAAATAATAATCCGTTGCTTAGTTTAAAGGATCTCAGCGTAAAGACAGTGGGAAGTCACATTTTATATATAATTTATAGATAGATGTGTAATATTCTAATCGTACGAATTAACATGACATCTAAAGGCCTATTCTATTTCTCAGAAAACTAAATTTCATCTATTTTCAAAATGCTAATACGACTCCAAAGATTTTTCGATAATTAACGATGCCACGAAGTAGACACTGACCGTGTCTCTGATGCGCAGATATATCCTCACGAATAAGATGCTTACTAATTTAATTAGTACAATTTGAAATTTTCCAAATTTTTGTGCGAGGACAAATGAAACAGGCACTCAGGTGCATGATAATTATTGTGATTTATATGTTAAACAACAAGATATTGAAATAACAATTACCCACCTCTCAAATTAACAGCATTGCCAAACGAAAACTCAGTGACGGTGTTATCGGTAGGTGCTTGCTCGAACCTTGGATTCGGGAGTGAAGGTTCTAAATGTTCCACTGGTTGGGGATTCCTCGGGATCACTGGCTCAACGTAGTCGTTACCACGGTCATAATATGCCTCTTGTTCGCCTTCGTATTCTGAATCGTATCCTGAGGACAATTTATGAAACATTGTTACATGACTTCTAAAATGTGGTCACTGAGAAAAAGCAAATTTAACAATTCATGACCAATTTCGATATAACTTTGAAAAGGAATATTATTTTTCACATCAGCACGTTAGGTTATCACAGATCAGATTTACGCAATTGATTTTCACTCTACTTTCAGTACAATAAGGCTTAAAATCTAATGAAAGATTTCCTTAACTTGATTTGGTATACATGTCTTTCTCCAGATGAAACTTAATATTTCGAAAATAGAGTCTGAATTCAATTGAAGAAAATTTAAATTTTGTAGCAACCTGACGTGGGCCCAACTTTCAATAAATCTATGAGATTTTTCTGAATTTTCAATCAAACGTATTACAAATAAAATATCTTATGAAATATTTTGTGTGCGTATAAGTGAACAGAAAAGCTTTAACGTTAATTCATACTATATCTATTACTAGCCATTCATTAGGTATCTATCTTTTTTGCGATATTTATACAATAGTAACAATATAAGAATACAGATTACTATACAGTTATCAAAAGTATTAGCGTGGCTGTAGTCTTTAAAACAAAATAATTAAAAGTAAGCAAGTTATTATTATATATATTTTAAACAATTAACAACTTATCATAACCAAAAGATAACAATAAAAGTCACAAAAGTAAAAAAAAATATACAAAAATAAAAACTCCTCAAGAGGTCAGTAATAATTATTATTGTAACTTAAATTGGTTTTGTTATCGTCAACGAAAGCTAACCAAGTTATTTTTTTAATCAATAAATTTATGAAGATTAAAATTGTAATTTTATTATCTTATTTCCAGTGTCTCCCGTATCACTACTCGGTTCATATGAAAACGACTGATTAAAAAATAGAGCTGAAGGAATTATTAATCAAATTTAGTGAGCAGTGTAGTGCAAGCCTTGCTTATAGGATATTATATGTTTCATGTAGGATATTATTAAGGATATAGGAACTTAGTATGACATCCAATAATTATCAATATAAATAGAAGAATATTTGGTTTCATTTTTTTCTGTAATGGGTAAATTTAAAATTATAATACCAATTTAGAATACACTAAACCAACATATGTAATATTTATAGCCATATTATCAGCTAATAATATAGATTAATTTTATTTTGATTAAACGGTGGCACTGAGTTCGCAAGCTCAGCTGATTTTATATAAGTAAATAACAAGCAGCGTGTTAGAAGCTACACTAAACTTTAAGTATCATAAGGGATCATGTGTAAATGAAACGATGAAGAGATAATCTCTCCGGTATATTCTATAATGAAAATAAGCGGGTTAACTGCTATGAAATAGTATACTCCAGCTACTTTCGAAGTCACATTCCCAAATAGATCACGTGCTCTGAACACAATTAAATCAAAGTGCACAAGTGATTACACGTGTTATGAACTCAATGAGTGACTTCCCAGAGAGCTCTCCGGCTACTCCGGTACCTCAAAAGGTAAAAATGGTATCTATATAGACAGACGTGTGTGAGTTCCTATATAGTCTTTATGTTTGTATCACCAAAGCTCCATTTGGAATTATGAAAGT
Source organism: Diatraea saccharalis (assembly GCA_918026875.4). NCBI lineage: Eukaryota > Metazoa > Arthropoda > Insecta > Lepidoptera > Crambidae > Diatraea > Diatraea saccharalis. Next base: position 6,745,163 of record OU893333.1, read on the forward strand.
TATGCCCATATACGTAAAGCAAAGACAGACATTAAATGAATGGATAAATTATATAATTGGGGACTATTTCTTTTAAACAAGAAAGAAATAATAATATAGTGAAAAAAATATAGTGTGAAAATTTATAAATATTAATATGTTTTTACAGAAATTTCTGTAAAATAAAATTTCTGACATGATGTGTCTAGCATCTAGTATCTACTTGTATCAGATATTTAAAAAATTAAAATTATATATAAAATATCATTTTTATTATCAATCTCTATCTATTGAGAAGAATGTCAAATTCTATATTTTTTGCTGACGGTACCTAATGTAGGTAAATAAGTTAATCGACTAAGTATTTTATACTTGAAATTAATAATTAATACTTTTTTCAAACAACAATATAATTCTCGAAGAATTTTATCCTATTTAATTATCTTTTTCGCCAAAAGTTCTCGAAATTAACTTTAAATTACAAATTTCCAGTACAAAGTGCCCCTTGAGTATCCTAACTGATATAAATCTTTCAAGCAATTTAAAAACTCGCATTGCTTCATTGTATTCCCCAAACTCTTTGCGGCGTAATCCATTACGTATTTCGAGAGCATTGGGTATATATTTATATTATTTACATTCAGCATACTAACTCGGAGTTAACTTTTTGACCACCATTATAGGAATTTGATATACATTATTTAAATTTTTATTTAAATCAAAATGTTCATAAACTTGTATATAAGTATAACTATAACTTGTAACTTCCACGCCCAGTTAGTATTTGCAAAACCTGTTGTACACCGTCCGCAAACCAATTAATATGCATTAACAAATGGAGCTCCACTTAATTGGTTTTACTATGGCATTTAAAATGTATTTCAACAATAATATTATGACAGTTTTCATGACTAAGCCGCCAGGTAAGTTATGATGACATTAAGTGAAAACAATACTTTTAATATTAATAACATACTCGGTATCAACAAGTAGCGTATAAAAGATAGTTTATTATTAAAAATAACTTACTCTGATTATCCTCGAAATATTTCGGAGCTGTAGGAGGATCGATAAACTTTGGCGCATACCACGGCCGATTGGAATATATTTTCTTGGTATTCACCGGCCGATCGCCATGATCAACATTCCTATAACTTGACGGCGACAGGTTTAACATCTCTAAACATTTGTTGATACCTGTGAACAAACCGGAAAAAGTCAATATAGAATAGAAACAAAAAATCTTTTGTGTTAACATTACACAATTTAAGATATATTAACAAAATTATGTTACAATTTTCTTCCAGGCAACCATAGGACGAACAGAGAGAGGTAAGAAATAATTAAGAAGGTTTTGTTAATGTTATCAATAACATTTGAAATGGAACATAGTTTTTATATAAATAAAAAACATAAATCACGTGATAAGCACGAACGGCAAGATTTCAAAAGACACTACTTGAACCATTATTTCAGAATAATATCTATATTTACTAAAAAAAAGCATACTGTCTCTGCTCTATTTAAAATGGAAAGGAAAACATTACCTTGACTTCGGTTTTATTCAATCAAAATGTACTCGATACTCAATGGTAGTGTTAGATAAACAATCGACGTTGTCGCTGTCTCCAATAAGATGTTGCTCTAATATTAAACAACTTATAACTTAGGATGACAAGCAACTCATAAAATTTAATCTATTTCTTTCGTTACAGATTCAAGTAAATGGTTATATTAATCAGCAAGCTACAATCAATAAAGTAAATCTACATTAACAGCCGATCTAAAATTTGGCCATTATTTGCCATATTGTTCGACAAATTCGCTGCGTAATGAAATTAAGTTCCCAGTTTGTAGCTATCAGAAGGTTTAATAGATGTTGATAAATTTTACTTACCACAAAGACATTTATTAAATAATGGGTGGCGAAATAAGTTGTGTTTAATCTAAGGACTTTACAGAAGTTCAATGGAATTGTTTTTCCTGTTTAATTTACGCTACAATATAATGGAATAGTTAAATTAAATTGGGTCTTTCCAATTGGATCTAAGAAATTGTAACGAAAATTTTTTTGAATACCATCAATAGAGAGATTTTTGGCTTGATTTGGTGGACATACTTACTACGATACGTATACGAGAAATACATACGTACTTTGCAGAAGAAATCAGTCTTTACTTGCATAATGGGTTTTATATTTTGCTGTTACATCCGATTATGTATTCCAAACCTTAACCGAAATCCTAACCTGGTCACGGATTAATAAAGCTACATTCTTAGTTTATAAGGATTGACTGACAAGTCTCTGAAATCCCTAGCACCTATAGCAAAGAAAGCGTTTGTATCAGTGAGCCTAACGCATAACTACTTGGCTTTAATATTTACTGTATTAGTATACAATGTGTACGTTCGATATGTCAGGTTAAATCTAATATACTAAATGTTCAATACACTATTGAATGATATCAGCATTTTGATTGAATCCGATGCTAACCAAATCGAATACAATGTATTTACGCGACAGACTACAGGATCTAAAATAATGGATTCTCTATCTTTTCAAAGACAATTGTTTGGCCGATTATCACTTGCCATCTAACGTTTCGATGAAATTAATTTCACCGAATAATTATTTACGAACTTATCACAAAATTTTATTTTAACACCCAACCTCACCGTTACTAACTGTACTTACAGTTACCAAATATGCTTTTTATATTGACACTTTTAATCAAATGAACCATATTGTTATCATGTAAAATACTCACGAAAAACAAATATTGTATCCTGGAATTGTTATACTGACTATAGGATGATCCAGGAGCTGACACAGATAAAGGACTTAGGGGTTATCTTCGATACTAAGGTAAAATTTATCCCTCATATCGACAGCGTGGTCAAATGGGTATCGAAAATGTTGGGTTTTGTCATTAGTAATGCAAAGATTTTTCTTAAAACAACGAAAAATTCTTCTTTATAATCGCATGGTGCGACTCGAATATGCCAGTATTATATGGAGACCTCACTTTGCGATTCACTCTTTATGGTTAGAGAGAGTTCGGAAAATATTCCTGTGGCACTTGACTTTCGCAAATGGAATCTCAAAGAAAATGAAGACTATCCCATACATCGAACGCCTTGAGCAATACAATATACAATGACGATATGCCGCTATGAGCTCAGTGATTACAGTTTCATATGGAGGTTATTATACAATAAAATTGATTGTCCGCCATTATTTAGAATACGAGTGGGTATCCCTGAAACACAATAACAAAATCACTAAGCCCACCATTTCGCAGGACCGTATTTGGTGCTCATTCGCTAATTCCAAGACTTTGCAATCTTGTGAACGATACCTTTTTAAGTCCACTTTAATTCCCTAAACAGCATGTGAATTATCGTCACATTGTCCCAAAAAGATCGCAAAGCGCTGGCTTTGCTAGTTCGGCTTGCCTGTTCTTGTCATACTCTACCTCTGAATTCACAAACACCAAGCATAATCATAGGAAAAAATTACAAAATACATTTATATTCATAAAGGGAACTTATATATTGACGAAACTTTTTCTCTCTAATTAGTTGTGTGTCCTGATGAAATATTGAAAAATGTCAAATATCCTATTTTTTGTCATAATAATAATCACCTTAATAATAATTCAACCAAATAAAACGTTGTCATATATAAGCGCTAATCGTAAGTTTTCAAAGTGAAACATAGGCGAAACGTTAGCTGTGTTAAACAGGCAAGACCCCCGCTACCACTTATATTAAAGTTATAATATAGGTAATGACTTTTGACAGATAATAAGCATCAAAAATATTTAAAAAATTCTTCGAAACATATAAAAAGTTTACAATAATACCATTTGTTCTTAAACTGTTTCAGAAGTAGCAAGCAACACGTGCTTTGAGGTAAGCTGGTAGTATTAATGTAAGGCTTGGTTGATTCGACAGACGGTTAACTCTATTGTCGGAAGTCATCGCAAGCTTTCTTCACACTAATCGATTATGCTAAAAATAAGCAAGAGTTACCTACCAATCGGCATGCTTACTATTGATTCGTTCAACTAGCATTACATGTAGTTTAAATATGTATGTAGATAGACCGAACTCTACAGACGAATACCAAGTTCAAATTATCGAAGATTTACTATCAGTAAATAGTTATTAAATGAGTCAATCCGTTTACTAAGGATATGCTGAGGATATGGTTATAGATGACCATATAAAATATCATTGAAATTATAATAAATATTTTGATTCTGTAGTGAACAGAACGATTTTGTCGTTTGATCTGCTGGGTAAAATACCCATAGATGGATAATCATGGATATTTTCATGTGAAATCAAAATGTTCTTAGGGTTGAGACACATAACGAGAAAGATGCCTAGCGAAAGTGGACATTAACATTGTAAAACAAAGACTTATCTTGCAGCATCAATCTACAAATACATCTTTAGATCTCTACAAAAATAGTCCACTTATTTAAAACGCATAAACTTTTGTTACAATTTTAATCGTTATTTTTACCTTCTTAAAATGAACTAAAGTTTGAAGTTTCTAAAACTAAGTTGAAATGTTTGCCTAACCGGAAGAGCGTAATTAAATTCTTTGAAACACAACATTTCTTCGGGCTTCCTCATTTGCAAAACAAAATACTAAAATTCACCGCTTCCTTTAACAACAAAGGCAATTTATCAACGATGCAATTTGCTACTGTAGAACTGGTATACAGTTTCTGTTGTTTTAATTGTATTTCTTTTTTGGTCACGAGATCTGTTAAGGATTGCCGGTAAAAGTTACGACAATGGCTCTTAAAATGGCGAAGTAATATAAATTCGTTTAATTAACTGTAAGCGTACCTCAGCGCGCAAGAAGAAGAGATAACCACTTTGTGTTAAACCTGATAATAATTAATAATATATATATATATATATATATATATATATATTTAAGAGATACTACATCTATTTCTATAAATCTTTTTACGGAGAGTTTTAAGAGCTTCGTATTATTAAAAGCTACTTATTTTAATTTTCTTGTGTCATTTGAGACACATGTAACTGACTTGATAAATTATAAATTGATAAATTATAGTCAAAAATGAAAACTTGATAAATTATAGTCAAAAATGATGAAGCAACCAGACAAGCAGGCTCCACAATAGAGTACCTTTTAAAGTACGTAATGTTTTTTTGTAAATTTATCTTTGTTTTTATTTTATATTTGAGTCATATTATATTAAATATCTACGTACTGATTCATATCTTAATTTAGAAAATGAATTTAAAGAAAGAAGTCAATTACAAAATAAAGGAACTACCTTGAAATTCTACAATAGACAATACAAAAGTTTTGGAATCAACTACAAAATTGAATTAAGAATCCTTAATGATTCCAGTTAATAATTTTAATTAACAATAATAAATTCACTTAAAAATAAGCAAATATTTTTAACCAAATTATGGTTTTTAAATTTTATGTAAATCATTAATAAAATTATTAAATTTGTATTCGAAATAATATTACTTATTGTGACGGTAAACGGCACGCGATTGTTATAGCTAGCAACTTTCACAAGGTTCGATCAAGGGTTAGGTGATCATCATCATCATCATTAATTCAGCCGTCAGACGCCCACTGCTGGGCATAGGCCATCCCCAAAGATCTCCAAAGCGATCGGTCCTGCGCCTCCCGCATCCAGCGGCTTCCCACGATCTCACCAGATCGTCGGTTCATCTTGTGGGGGACCTCCCAACACTGCGTCTCCCGGTACGCGGTTTCCACTCCAGGACCTTACCGCCCCAACGGCCGTCAGTCCTGCGAGCGATGTGCTCTGCCCATCGCCACTTGAGGTTCGCAATTCTTTGGGCTATGTCGGTGACTTTCGTTCTTCTGCGGATCTAATCATTTCTGATTCGATCTCACAAAGAAACTCCGAGCATAGCCCTTTCCATTGCCCTCTGAGCGACTTTGAGCTTCCCTATGAGGCCCATCGTAAGCGGCCATGTCTCAGTTCCGTAAGTCATCACTGGCAACACGCAGGAATTGATGACTTTCATCTTGAGACACTGCGGTAGATGTTCCGAGAATATACTGCGTAGCTTTCCGAACGTTGCCCAGCCAAGTTGGATTCGTCGATTTACCTCTCTCTGGAAGTTGGACTTACCTAATCGGACTATTTGCCCCAGGTAAACGTACTCGTCGATACCTTCCAGTGTAGATCCGTACCAACATTCACTGAAGAGGGTACGGCATGGGAGTACGACATTATTTTTGTCTTCTCCATGTTCATTTTAAGACTCACTTGCTGGGAAACTCTACAGAGGTCTTCGTGTGCCTAGATCTTCCATGGTCTAAGCCATGGTCACGATATCATCAGCGAAACGAAGGTGCGTCATGTACTCGTTTAAATTGATGCCAAGTCCTCTCCAGTCCAAAAGTTTAAACTCGTCCTCCAGTGCGGCAGTGAACAGTTTCGGCGATATAACATCGCCCTGTCTCACTCCATGCTGAAGTCGTATTGTTTTCGAGTTTTGGTCCTGGAGCCGAACTGACATGGTGGCGTTTTCATACAGCGACTGCAGCACTTGGATGTATCGATAGTCAATTTGGCACCTCTGGAGTGACCTAAGCATGGCTCAGGTCTCGACAGAGTCAAAGGCTTTCAAACGCCAAGCACAGTGGCAGATTATACTCCTCGTCCTTCTGTATAATCTGTCGCAGCGTATGAATGAGGTCTATGGTACTGTAACCTTTTCGGAAACCGGCTTGTTCAGGAGGCTGGAAGTCGTCAAATCTACGTGCGAGATGATTCGTGATGACTCTCGAAAACAGCTTGTACACATGACTCAGAAGCGTGATGCGTCTGTAATTCGTCAATTGGGTCCTGTCGCCCTTTTTAAAGAAAAGCACCACCACACCCCTGTACCATGCTTCTGGCGTCTTGCCCTCGAGTATGGCGAAGTTAAATAGCTTCTGAAGCGTTTTCCGGACTGGTAGTCCACCCGCTTTCAGAAGTTCCGCTGTGACTCCGTCATCCCCCGGCGCCTTGTTGTTCTTGAGCTGTTTGAGAGCCACACTAATCTCGTATAGACTGACGTCTGGTATGTCTTCGGTATAATGTCGGGTTAATTTGGCTCTAGGGTCTTTAGCCTCAATGACAGGTTTCTGTGATGTTGCGTATAACTTTCCATAAAAGCGTTCGATCTCCACTTTCACTTTCGATGCAACCGTTTTTTGAAGAAGGAGTTCATCATATAGAGTCCTTCCCTCTCCATGTAGTCGGCTAGCATTTGACCACGGTGATTCCGGATCCCAGATTCCAGTGGCCACCTTAAAAGGGCTCACGATGATGATAATAATAATTATGGTAAGTGCAACGACTGATGAGGTCTGGGTAACGTTGTTACACGAGAATATTTAAATTGGTCTGAACCTAATAAAAAATTAAATCAATGGTGGCCAATATTTTTATTATTTTGTGATATACTCGCAGTAACAAGATCTGTGTCTTGTAGAGTTGTAGTTGAAGTGCAACTGACTTCCCATAATAACATTCGCTGAATTGCCCTACAGTATCCTAAAATGTGATTAATAGACATTTTGTGTCAAACAATCACTTGCGCAGAATATAAGTTTACTCATTTAATTTATCAAAGTGGCAATATAGTTGCTTCAGTTTGAACTGTTTGCAAGCACTTTCGAACGTTTGACAGCAAGACCATTAACTTCCTACAAACTTAACGTCCATTAAGCAACTAAGGAAGCTGTTCTTTTAAACACAACTTTAGTTCATAAACTATATCACATCGAATCGTATTTGTGATGATATAATGATAGGTGATATAAATTGATAGGTAACGGAAGAAATATGTAGATTAATTTAATGTATTTACCTTCCACCTTTGCTAATAGAATACTAATAAAGTCTACGTCTGAAATATTCATTCACAATAAATACGACAGAGCTTATGAGTGCATTCAGACGTCACTCTCACTAGATAGCAAAACTGTTAGAAACAGACATGTAATTTAGATGTTATAATTTAACTTTAGTCATACTGAATAAATTATTATAATAGACAATGGAAAAATGTAGAATCTAACCATAATAATATTATAATGAAAAAAGATTTGATTATTTGGCTTATTATATTAGACATATCGACGCTGGAAAGCAGACACGTAGTAATCCGCAAAACCAAAATTGTTCTTCAGAGCAGAAAAGCTTTTATTTATTTTTTGATTAATAATTCCTATAAAGTCAACTTATACCGAAATAAGATATTTATTTTGGAAAAATATAAAGATTATCCACTTTAAATATCCATTTTATAAATAAATGAATCTTAAGTAATGCAAACTTTTTAGGGAACAAATCCTATTAATATTATAAAGGCGAAAGTTTGTAAGTATGGATGTATGGATGTTTGTTACTCTTTCACGAAAAAACTACTGGACGGATTTGGATAAAACTTTACAGCAATATAGGTTATACATCAGAATAACACATAGGGTACTTTTTACTGGGAAAACTTCTCACTCCCACGGGATACCGACTTCCACGCGGACGAAGTCGCGGGCGTCCACTAGTAATAAAATATTGAGGAAAATTTGTGAAAAAAATCCGTAAAAGAATGGTACGGCAGTGTCACTACGCGCTCGACTTGGTGGAGGTGGGGCGGACTGCCGTGCCATCAGATAAAATGTGAGGCAATAACGAGAATTCTAAGTTGATTATTTATCGTTTTTCCGAAGATACAAAATGTATGGGAAATTTCTAGCGAATGCTGATATTACCAGTACTCTTAATATTTTTGAACCCCCATGAAATTGGACCGATAGGTAGATTTTAGCATTTCTTTGCCGATTTTATTTTTTACAAATTCTGTTAAAACAGTTCAGTATATTTAAAAAATATATATATATCAGTATTTATAAAATATTATATTCTTTGTTATCAGTGTCTAAGAAAAGTTTTCATGTTACTATGAAAAATCCATCATGTATATTTATATGAAACTAGCGGTTGCCCCACCACTTCGCCCGCGTACATTATAGCTTATGCCAACCCCGTATTATGTAGCTTCCCGTAGGTGAAAGAAATTTCAAATTAGATCCAGTATTTTGAAAGAATTTAAAATACACAGTCTTTTATTTTTAGGCGAAATACATGAAATACAATAAATATCATCTAAATATTTAGGTGATATATGGTGAAAAGTGTACTTTATTTTGTTGGACTAGAAAAACTATTGATTCGATTGCGATAAAATTTAAATGGGACCCTCAGTCAATAACGCTGTTGAATAAAAAATAATTTTGAAAAAAGGTTAACATTTGGCGGAAATATCGATGACCATACAAAAAAAAACATACACAGCCATCGAACATAATTTCCTTTCCTTTTGGATTTTTAAGTCGGTTAAAATTATAAACTGAGTTGTTAATATTAAATAAAATAATAAACAAAAAAAAATATCCAACCATAAACTACGGACAGCTTAAATCAGCTTTCTTTTTCATTGAAACATAATACGAAGCAAGATAAATAGCGTAAGAACTTTAAAAGCGAAGAAGCGTAAGTATATCTCTTCCACTTTAATAAATAAGAACAGTGTCTGTCGGCTACAATTTTAAAATTTTCTCTTGAAGGATTAATTGTGATTAATGAAGAAAACCTTTTTAATGTCCCTTTATCTTGTATATGGGATTTTTGAAATTCCGTACAAAAAAAAAAGAAAAAACCTGGTAGCTTGTTTTGAGGGGTAAATTTGAAAATAATGAAATAAAATTTGTAAACTGTATTATGAAACATATCAAATGAAAAGGCTTATTGTGAAGATGACATATATTTTATTCAAATATTCTTTAAATTAAAATAGTTTAGAATAATATGAGAACACCATTTTTAATCCTTGTCTTGTCTGAACATACTAAAAATTTATAGAAAATACCTTTTTATCAATAAATTTCAGGAAAATCTATAAGAAGTCTAAGGAAATAAACACCTTGGGAACTTGGCCATAAAAAAAAGTATTGATATCATAAGTGGTTCAATACAATTGTACAGGTTTTATTATAAAACAGAGACAAATGTCACCTTTACAATTTAGTGCAAAGCTATCTTCCAAGCATATTGAGGCCTTATTTTATTGGTCAATTCAACTATAGAACAATATTTATAAAAACAAATAACATAAAGAAGTTATCATTTAGACGAAAATGCTTAAAAGCTTTAATTTATGTTAAACAAACGGATAATTGAAAAATCCAACTTTGAAGTCCTGAAATTTCTGATTTTTCCTATTAAACAATATTGGTTTTAATTATTATTTTCATAACATTCACTATTGTTTATTATTAACACTATTTTTTCGTTATATTGATCTTAAAATTTTACAATAAAGTAAACGTATGGATATTAATTTGTTTGAAGTTAATTTAATTTATAATATTGAAAGCACGGGTACCCTTAGAGTGCAAGAAACACAAATATCTAATAGGTATTTATCCGGATAAACTGTTGATCTGGAATGATGGAAGGCTAATACAAATGGAGCGCCAAATAGCAAACGCAATCGGAACGATTTAAGTCTTTGGGTAAAATATATTATTTATCTTTCATTTTAGCTTATTTTATCCTTATTTAATATTAAAGACTATTAATGGATATGAATTCTTAATGAAAATAACAATAATACCCTGTTTTCCTAAAAGTCTTATACATTTTAGTTGCTGCTTTTGACGTCAGTTATTGTATATTAATTTATTTATTTTCTTTGCCTTAATCTCTTTGAAAGCAGTATCATTGCGACGACATTTGACGGCGAAATACATCGTTCCACAGACTTTATGCTGAGCGTAATAATATGATGAAGCATTAAGAAATGGCATGTCATTTCCAGAAGTATTACCCAAGAATACTTCTATATCAAAGAGTTATTGCATTAAGAGTATAAGAAGTTATAAGTTCTGGTAGTTAAGTGCGGTGAAAACGTGTGAATCCGTACTTCTGTTTTGACCCATCATCCATGGTTCATGCCGCCGCATGTGTGCTGATATAAATGGCGCCTGGAAGTTTTCAAAGGATGAAATTGCTTATCCTTACTAAAGATTCTATTAAGAAGCGCGAACAGTTTTATTTTAAACAAATCTATGAAAATATAATCATAACATTTATATTACCAAGATGTTATGAGAGAACATAATGGTATTTGTTTGTCGACCCACGCATGTTGTAAAGTACGTTGAGTTAATGAGGCTTACGCTACCAAAAACTTTTCTATTGCAGAGAAAATTTTAATGCATACCCCACTCCTAGCGAGCAACAGGATTTTGTGGGGACTCCTTTGCCCCATCAGATGATAAGTCGACTCGAAGGACCCCTGGAGACATTCCTAATAAAACCCTATGCTCTCCGTGAACTGTAGCCGAGTCGACGGGATATTCAAACCCTCTGTAGAAACCTTTGGCATCCCACGCGGCCGTAGAAACTTCGAAATAAGTAACATCCGTTTTAATTAAAATGCACTCAATATTCAATTCTATATTCATAGCTATAGAACCGGTATGTACTTTAAATATTATTAATTTAAAAGCTAGAATTTAAAAATTTCTTCAATGAATATCTCATTCCTATATATGATATATATGATTAAATGTATGTAATTTATGTATGTTCACCTATTAATGCAGCCCGAGGTCCTATTTAATTTTTTTCGAAATGTAATGAGAGCTTTTCTTTTTATAAAAAACAAAATATATTTTTCATTAAATTACGTATATGGCATATTTATATTAGCAAAAAGAAAAACAAATGATACCGTATTTTGAATTCATTCAAATTCGGAAATGTGCAGTTTCTATATTAAACGGATATGTTGTGTTAAATATCACAGTTTGTTGCTAAACATCACAAAAAATATGTTTTTTTTTCTTTCAAAAAATAGAAGCGATTTCAAACATTTTAAAGGTAAGAAATAATACTTAAATGCAACTTACATATTCAAGGGACTGCTATTGAAGTCTGATGGTTATCAATGAATCACTTAGTCTAGCCATAAGTTCTGTTACAAAGAAATTATACGATAATTTGGGTTTATATTACATCTTTTTTCGCAAAAATGGAGTTTTGTTACCCCTTGGTAGGAGATACCCCACCATACCATGACGTATGCTGGATGATGGCTTCGCTGCACTTGGATATTACCTCGGAAGCTGTTTTGATCTTTGGACTCTCTTTTGTTTTAGTGCCTGATTTAAGGTATGTCCTGAGTATCTCCGGTAAGCCCCTAGACTTAAAAAGTCTTGTTTTATAATCCGAGAAAGTGTCCTAGGTGGGATTCTCAATTCACTGGAAAGGATTTTCTGCTTCCTTTTGGGATTTCGATGAATTCAGGCCTTGGCTGCATTAACGGCCTGGTTTGTTCAAATACACCGCGGTCAGCTGGACCTCTTACGGTCATCAACAGACATGGTTTCAGTGTACCTTTGGATGGTATACACAAACTTTCGGCTAATCCCAAGCTTTTTAAATGCATAAAAAATGTCAGCTGGCACCTTACTTATTTTGTACAGTGCAATTACTGCAATCCTATTCCCTTTAGTGGCCCACTTTATTTTCAAAACAAATAATTTCTAAACAAAAAAACATACAGTAATGGTGGGAAAGAAGTCTATTTTTTATCGTAGAAGCTAATGTTCTTAAATTCAGAAGCCAGTGCTTCATTAATATGTTATCTGGTAATGCCGCAATAAAGATTTTAATTTTTATTCAAATTAATGATTTTTTTATGTATTTTACCTACATGTATGTAAGTTATTGGTAATAACTTACAGAAAATCTCCGCCCGACTTCAATAGCAGTTTCTTTAATAAGTAAGTCGCTTTTCAGATAACATTTTTTTCTCATCTTATTAACGTTTGGGGTAGGTTCTTTTTTATTTGAAAAATCATTTCCAAATATTTCTTATTATAAAGTCAAAAGTAAGATTGAGATAGTCGATTAACCGGAAAAGGAGGATGTTCTTTTTTCTTTTTAGGGTTCCGTACCCAAAGGCTAAAGCGGAAACCCTATTATTAAGACTTCGCTCTTTGTCTGTCTGTCAAAGGGCTGTATCTCATGAACCGTGAAAGTTAGACAGTTGAAACAGTGAAGTATGTCTGTTGCTGATTAAACAACAAATACTAAAAACCAGAAAAAGGAAATATTTAAGGGGCTCCCATACAACAAACGTGTATTTTTTTGCTGTCAACAGGCTTGTATTTCATGAACTGTGATAGTTAGGCAATTGAGATTTTCACAGAGGATGTATTTCTTTTGCAACTATAACAACAAATATTAAAAAAGAATAAAATAAATATTTAAAGGGGCTCCCAAACAACAAAGGTGATTTTTTTGCTCGCTTTCGCTATGGAACCAGACCGCGAATCCGACTCGCACTTGATCGGAATTTATTTTATTGTAAAACCTTAAACTTAACCACCAGAGCTAGTCCCGTTATATCAAATTTATATACTTAGATAACATAATTTATGTATTTAATCAAAGTAAATAAAGATTGCGTATGGCGGAACGAATAGGAAGTGTACAAGTGAGAAAAAAGATCGGAGATCTTTATGTGCGGTTGCAAATAGCGAAGAATTTTCCTGGTTTACTAAATACTTAATAATAAATTACTTAATAAATTATTTAAATAAAAGCATATAAGTACTTAATAAATTATTTAAATAAAAGCAAAAAGATTTTAAAATATGTAAGGAAATTTTATTTACTAGCGACCACCGCAGCATGTATCTATTCCAATAAAGTCGACTTTAAAAACAACTGAACTTATCTCCAGTAGATTTTTTTTTTGAAGATATGAACCGCTTGTATGTAGAAAAAAATTACTTCTTTTTTAAAAACGGTCTTTTTCTTTCTTCAAATTAGTCTTATTTATTTAATTTTCCCTTTAACTACAAGTTATTATATATGTTAATTAATAAGCAAATTCGCTATCATATGAATTTATGCTTATAACGCCCAAGTTATTTATAAAGAAAACAAGTTCATGTTTGAAACATAACGATTCCAAAAGAAATGCGCATATCAAATAGGGGACAGAATATCATCGTCGTCTTAGAAAATAAATTTGTCTTTTCAGTATATTTTCAAAGCATTACATATATTCCTTTGTCATTCCATTTTAATTTAATAAGACTTAGCAATTATTTATTAACAAACAATCTTATTTATGTAATATAAACCCACATTACATACATTGGTGATTCCAAGGTGAGAAAGCCCTCGTATTATCTGAGATAATGAAGAAACCACAATCATATAAACCGGAGAAATTATAGAAAACTTTATTTTCCACATTGACCCGACCGTGAATTGAACCCGAGTTCTTAGAAAAAACGATACCTAGAAAATCATTCGGTTAAAGACGTCATTCAATAGTTAGAATTAGGGTTTTTGGAATAGACTTAATTTTTATTTAATTAAATATGCTTCAGGTCCCTTTCTCATTTTCGTATTTTTACGATATAATTTATTAAAAAATCAAAATATATTGTATAATATATTGTAATTTCGATCATCATCAAACCATACAATAAAGCCCATAAAATATGCCATGTCGTGAATCTTCGTTTGCGCAGACTAGACTTATAAGTCCTGCTGATTTAAATTCATAATGAATCTTGTTTCAATAACCATAAAATACACATTAGGTTGTATCTGAAGACAAACAGTGGCGCTCGGTCACACAGCACGCCTAATAGTGGTACTCAAATCAATTTAACGGGTCAGTATTTGCAGTGCTTCTAAATTTTGACTGATTTGCAGGTACATTGGCAAGTACCCCAATATTATTCGACTGTGTCAATACTTCCAAGGAAATCAATAACTTCGATAGTCAGCTAGCCGTTACAAGACTTGATGTGGCAACAATCCTTGAAGGTGGTGAGATTAAGTATTTACTTCACGATCAATGTAAGACGATGTTACATTTATATTAATAAAAAAAAAACACGATTATAATATCAGAATTTATTACATTATCAAACGAATAATAAATATTGGTAAAATTAGACAGACATTATAAGAGGTTACGTTCATTATTAACGCAACCTTTGGTAAATAAAATTACGTAATGAGAGGTGTAATTGAGATCCATTTGACCCAGGAATGGGGTCTTTGCACAGCTATTTTCGTTTGTTATTCAGCCTTATTTGTTGGAGTTCATTACATGAAGGGCTATGGAAAACTCTATAAGTATTGTATACCTTTGCTTTAAGCTTCCATGGTTATAAACATTGGAGCCATAATTTATTGGTGGTTTTTCTACCTTATTTGGCGTTTTTTCACAAATGAAAATGTACATTACATAAACGTAAGTATTTTTTCACGCAAAAAGGACGTTATCAACTCGAGGTGTATGTATGTTATTTCGTTCGAATGCCGTAATATTCATGTAGGTTGATGTGTATGGGCTTCTAAATACGTGAGCAAAATTTTATAGATTTTTGTATGTATGTATGTTTGTCCACGGATATCTCTCAAACAAGACGTCGGATTCCAATTATCCACTGCTTGATATTTATAAAAGAAATGTCTTGTATGGTGACACATTTTCCGATAGTGCTGTCTTACTTCTTACTAACGACACGACTGGCAATGACCTCTAAAATAATTTTATGTTATAATTTCTCTCTATCCGGTTATTTCTCTTTATTACAAAATTTTTGAAGTCTTGTTATTTTTTTTATTGATATTTATTAAAAAAATATTATTAAACATTTTTTATTTAAATTGTCTAGAGTGATTGCAATGTTTCTTCAGAATTATTTCATTGAATTTACCGCATAATGTAACAATACCGAGGAAATTAAAAACTTTTTATAACTTATAAAAAGTTCATGGTTGGATAAACCATTTAATTTTATTGAAAAGGTAAAGCCGCGACAAAACAGTTTATAGAAGGAAAATGTCAATACAAAAATTAATGTCTATGTTCTGCTTACAAAAAGCCGATGATATGAAAGAAAAAGTATACAAACCCATGGGTATGTAGATTAAAATTACCTCCTATTGTAGAAAAATATAGTAATAGTAAAAGTAACAATGTATAGGAACAACTAAACCTTTGTAAAATTACAAACGATAGAGCGATGACGATATCAGTCAGTTTTTTTTTAATAAGTACATTTTATTTGATAATTATGAGTTGTTTCCTTGTGAAACTATGGAACGCCACATTTTAAAATTGTTCCTTGTTCATTGCTGTTTAAATATGAAAATATTTGAAAATAAAGTGTAAAATAACGTTCCAGAATATCATCTTTGTGTATACTATCATTGCTAATATTATTTCAATAGAGTATTCATCATTTTGGAAGTAGTCACTCTATACCTTTAAAACAAGAGCTTATATCTTTTAAATACCTTTTCATGATTTACTAATTAACTGTTTATTAACTGTTATCACGGCGCAGTTATCAAATATTATGTCGCTGCCTTATTTACTATTAGCTATTATTATATATTTTAAACATAAATGAAAAAAATATTTTCACTAGCATCAATAGTAACGAGTACTTAAAATATCTACAGTCATGTTATAGTTTAGAGGCACTTAACTTGTAGAGTAATCTGCCGGTTAACGAAAGATGGTTCCGATTGTTTTAAACGAATTTTTAAAGTTTTGAGAAAGTTTACTTAAGCGTGTCCATAATTGTCTAAAATATTGCAAAACATAACCCTGGTCGCTAATTTAATTTACATAATTGCAACAGTGAGGGCGGGTCACTAATTATACTCAAAACAGACACAAAGGTAAGCGCAAGGACGACAAACTTATTTTCTTTTTATTAATTACGAAATGAAGGTAATACTAATTGAAATGAAGTCGTATTGAAAATAGGATTACAAAATAGCGTGTACAGCCTATTAGTAATAATGATTGACGTCACAGGTGTAAGCTGCGAAGGTAAAGCTGCAATGGCCGCCATGACGTCATCGATATCCTGGCATTACGATGTAATTGTAGATTTCATTACCATAATTAAAGTAAATTTATTTTTGTTGAATAAATTTTTAGATGCGAACGCAATGTTAATGTTTAGCGAAATAATATTAGAATTTATAATTAGTTAAAAAAAAACTTAGTTGCATTATGTATTAAAACCACACTTTAAATTATCAGTAAGATATTAAGTAAGAATTGTGAGTATAATATTGAACGACAGACATATAGTTTCTTCAATTCCAAGTAAAAGAAAGAATCAACAGTTCTATGAAAACATCTAAATTTATTAACATCAAATTCACTCTGAAACCATTATTTCACAACAAACAGTTCACATTATCGACGAAGTTTCTCTACCCATGCATTACCCATATAATTTCAGTTAAACTATGAAGTCACATCAAGCTACAGGTGGTGACAGAAACTTACCCTCACAGAATAATACAGGTACACCTACTGAAGGGAATACAGTTTTAACTTTCTAAACACATCGACATGCTTTCTACTTTTGCAATGCTTACATCAACACAGAGTGGTTTAACATAAAACAATACGAAGGGACTTTTGAGTCCAGTGCGACGGACGGTCGCAGCTTTTGGATTCCCGCGGTGTACTGAGGTGAGCGCTTGGTAAAGTTACAGACTTCCAATGCGCATGTTTCTATCTAAATAAAGTTGACGTCCAGAGAGGTTTTTGGAAACTTGAGATATAAAGGAAGTATGTAGTGGAATAACAGCAATTACTTGTTTAGATAGAAGTATTCTTCTATATAAAACGAGAAAAATATAAAAACATAGAATTCTGATCATTTTTGATTATTTCATTCACAATGCTTCACTGTTAATAATTTATTTGAATAACGTATCCTGATTTTATTAATTTTTCAATTATAAATTCTAAACAAATCTGCTTACGTGATTTTTAAAGATTAGGCTATCCTAATCGTAATATTAGGATATCCTAAGAAACAGCTAATGACCGCCTTTAACAGAACACTTAAACCAAATAAAAATAAGTTGAATACATCTAAACGTTCTACATGAAATGTCTATGCATATCTTGTTTAATATATCCAAATAAACGTGTGGTTGAAACCGTCTCACACCAGTCGCATCCTCGTAACTGCAGCGTATTCACACCCTGTCTCTGAGTTGAAAATTCTTCTCAAACTGTACTTAAACGTCATTTAAAGAGCTTTTCGTTTCTGATAGTTTTCTTAATGTTTAGTTGATGGCACTTTTCTGCCGTTGTGTTGACGCATATAAAAACTATTAAGCATTGAAGTATTTTCTAAATAATGATTTGATAAATCCCAAAGAAAATGCTTCCACAGTCGTGGGTAAGGTTGAAAAGCACCCTTTTTATCATCAATAGATATCGCTGTTCAAATCTAAACATTTTTTTACCTTTTGTAAAAACTATACTTACCTATTCTTTTAAAGTAATTGATACAGATACTTTAATGTAAAAATAAAAAAAAAAACAGTTCCACCAGTTTCAAATTAAATAAACGATGATTTGTAATACAAAAATTCACTAAAAGTATGAAGTACCCATATATATACATATATTCCTAATAAAACAATAGCCAACACCTCATTGTATCCAAGATGAGAGCAGCTTTTTGTTAAAGTAAGAAAATCTAAGCCAAGTTGCTTCCCCCTTGGCTCAATAAAGCTCATTCTTTGTAAGATTATAGGATTTTCTAAAGGTTATATCCGCTTTTCCAGTTGGCTTTATTAGCATTTTCTTATCAACAGCAATCTTGTGACGCAAAATGATTGAACAAATCGTAGACTTCTAAAAAAATTGAAAATCAATACGAATAATCTTTTAATAATAATATTGAAAAGAGGGAATATTTTTGCTTGTGATTGAGTTTTTTTTATTAATAGTTACGTTAAAGTATGTTAAAGTACCTAACCGTACATGGAAAAGCTATCATGAAATATACTTTCAAAATTTTTCTTTATAACAACTTTGATACAATTTTGAAATAAGCCAAACGCATCTGTATACAGATCGTGAACTTCCTAGACTTATTACAATTTATAAATTTATCCTTATTAAAAATAATTTAAGAATCCATTGCAATATTCTATATTAGGAATTACAATATTATCCAAATTTGGTTACTTTTATTAAGCTACTTTTCGACAAGTAACATATATTGCTTTAATTTTTTTTTTAAATAGAATGTAGTAAAAAGTAAGATTAAAAACTACGCTCCACATTTATTTCTACTATTCAATATGCAAAACTTATTAAAATGTAAAGCAACAAATTATTTCTTTAAGTAATTTAAAAATACGTATCAAATAACATCTCATACACATTGCTCTGATTCCAAGATACTACTTAAAGCCCCCGTGTTCTGGAGAATCTGTGATAATAAAGGTACACCCACACCCGATACAATATAAAAAAGTCCTTTTTCTACTTTGACCAGACCAGGAATAGAACCGGTGTCCTCAGAGAGGCGACTTCCTGAAATCGGCGTGGGAACTACTTGGATACGAAGGTCGTCAAGTTAAATTGGTGTGAAATAAATGACAATTATATTAGCTTTCAAAATTACTGGGGATTGATTTATATAAATTTATTATAATATTAGTTATATGTTCAGTCAACAGCACTACTATTACTGACTGACACTACAAATACTTTCTAAATTTCATTTTGAACATTGTTGCTCAATATTAAAGTTCAAAATCAACTGCGGAGATAGGTTTGGTTATCTGATGCGTTGCTGCGTGGCACAATGTTGTATTTCGAATACATCACCTTTAAACAATACTACCGACAATATTTATTCTTAAATAAAGTAAGGTATTAATTCTTAAGTAAGTGATTCGATAATACAACTATTGCAAAAATATTAACTAGCACGAAGGAGGCTACACGCGAGAATTTTAGTAGTTAGGCTCCGATGATCCAACAGCTAGGACAGTCATTGCATAAGCTAAGCTTATAAAATTCATTTTCCTGACAGTAAAAGAGCAAGCAGTCCGTACTTATTGAGCGAATTAGAGACGAATTTATTGTTTCTTGTTAACTACGTTGAATCCTAACCCACTAAAACTAAACCGAAGGTGTACCTAATCTTGTATTACAGGTAAAAGTACTTTATTAGGATAAGAGTGTGATTATATTATTAATACATTAATAATTAACCTGTATGGCGGACGTGTAGATAAAACGATGTTGTATATACATATGATAGGTACATTCGAGCACAATCTTGTTAAGTCATGTACGAACGCATAAATTGAGTTTCGAACGAATATGGAAACGCGAGTAGCTCGGCAAAAACATGTAAATTATCAATGCAGAAGTAATATTCCATTTGGTTCTGATACTTTGTTATTCCTCTTTTCCCCTATACCAGTACTTTCTACATCTTCATCTTATCATATTATATCATGAAATAAAATAATAAGGAAAAAATAAATTAATGTTTTTTTGTATTGAAAAGTATCTGAAACTAATAAACCCACTTTAAAAATTCTTTCACCTACAGTAAGCTACATCATATGTAGCTATATATATTTTATCCTGAAAAACTGATAATAAAGTGGAATGGAAGTTTGTATAGGAAATTAAAACGTAACCATAGGAACCATTGTTTACTATTCAAATTGTTATTGTAATTAAACCCATGTTACGATATGAATCAATTATAAAATTATTTAAGCGATTTACACTGGAGCAAATAATCTTACTAATATTTATCCCGCCAAACTGTTCTCTAGGATCACGTGGGCGAAGACGCTCGCGGAAAGCTATAAATTAATGGACCACAGTGTTGATAATTTAAACATTTAATGTAACATTGATTTTTCATCAAACTCCTCGCTGTTTCAGAAACACCTTGAGGTAATTAAGTTCTATCGTTCAATTAAAAGCTATTTTAGTTTAATTGTTTTGTTAATGAGGCCATTATTCGTCTTCGACTGACACATTAACATTGATTTCTAGAAGTAAAAATAAACTTACTAATAATAAATTAATAAGTAATACATAAGTAAGTACTCATAATTTTTATAAATAGCACTTCAAATTATAAAAAAGTGGGACATAATATTTTTCTTAGATGTGGTTAAATTATTCAAAAGACTGCTGTTGAAGTCGGAAGGAGGTTTTCTATAGTATATTAAATAATAGCCGACCTATTTTAATAGTAGTTCTTTGATGAATTAACTTTTTGAATTATGATTTTGAAAAAGAAAATATTTAAGAAATACTTTTTGAATCAAAATATTGATATGTACAATATATATAATATTTAAATATATCGAAAGTCCTGGAGATTTTACGATATAATAAACTTTCCCAGTACATATTGTTGATATGAAATTGGTTCAAAATTTGTGGAGAAAACTGTAAACATTTATAAAAAATATATGTACCTTTGTCAAAGACAAAATTAATTTCACTGATATGGGTAACATTAATATAACTATGTTAGATATACTAAACGAATTTACCTCTCGCCTATTCACAAAGAACAAACTAAATACGCATCACATTATTTAATAGTGGGTAACAATTTTTATCTATAAAAGACTAAATATGCTTTATATAATTAATATAAAAATTACCTCATTAAAATAATAAACAATAATCAGTGATCTTATTATTAAAGATCCTTTTAAAATACCATCGCAGTATAAATGTGGAAATCATATTTTTTTATGTTTGTCATAGAGAGGTTTTAGTGACATGTAGTCTGTAAAAATTTTACGTATCAATTACAGTTTAATAGGTAGAGCATAAGAATAAGGACATGAATTATACATTTCAGATTGCAGAACCAACCGTAGGATAGGTTAGTTATTTTATTTTTTTATAGTAAAGTCATTTGAATAGTATTTTAAAATGTATATTATGTGTATTTCGAGTACATATTTTAGTTTTTGTCCTACAAAGCACAGTAACAGATGAAAAAGGTTAAATCGACACTTTATTGATTAGAAACCTATAAAGTATTAACTTGTTTTCAGTTGCTCGATTGAGGTGTCATTTCTGGACTAATATATAATGTATTGGGAAGGTGCCGTTTGTTCTTATAGTTCGAAAAAGTACTATCATGCTGTTTCTAAATGTTTTAAAACTCATAATACATCCAATACATAATCGAAGCGAAAGCTTAAGAATGATATAAATGATAATCGATTATAAAGAAATTTATATAGAATTTGACAGATTTGGGCATTACGATGTGTTATAGACTAAATGGTTGTTACGTCTTTAGAAGTAAATAACTCGACGGATATCCATATGATTAAGCATTAAGATACGTTTAGGTCAACCTGGACACAGATACAATTAAAGTAAACTGTTTCAATTATAAAGGACGTTTTAAATACGTAAACTAATAGAAGATAGAAACTAAGCATAAAATAGAATTCATTGTAACGCTTAGAGAAAAAAGAAAGGTTATTTAGTTATTAGTGGGTTTAGGACCCGTAAGGGCGTTTATTATGGTTAATTCAGATTATGGGTAATAAAATAAATATTTTTTTATAATAAACGTTTACTACCCAAAAAGTAGGGAGACAAGAGATCTGAGGATTAGGGTTCGACGGGAAGCTCGCAACGTGGATGAGTATATAGATAGGTACAATTTTATACGGCCCGAGTCAACCGTTCGCAACAGCTAGGTCTCGGTCATCCACTGTCCTGGTAGTGCTCCGGCGAGATGTACGGCCGAAGAGGTGGAGTGGTCTGTATGTTAGGGCCAGAAGATGGGTCTGAAGCCAGCGCTTCAGTACCCAGATGTTAGGTGATCATGAAGCTTCTCAGGGGCGGGAAGGAACCCCGATACGGAGATATCGGTGATATCGGGATAGATGTTATGCTGTCTTCGGTTGAAATGTATCACAAGGAGCGCGTCCACGGGTTTTGTACCTTTCATAAAACTAGATTGCGCCTGCGACGCGGAGAACAATAGCTACGAGCAAGACAAGTTGTCAAGCCCGTCGCCGTTTGTCTATATAGAAAATTATTGGTTTGTCAATCTTCGGACAACAAGTTATATAGTAATTGTTTTAAAAATAAATGTATACGTTTATTAAAAACCGTTACATCATTATGCAAACATTTTCGACAACGTATTTATTCAGTGACCTTCTTAACTATATACTTATAAATATAAACAAAGCTACACCCATCAAAAGTAACATCAAACTGCATTCTCCAAGAACCATCAAAGCTTTTATTACGATTTTAGGAGCAGTAACAAGTAATTAAAGAGAAAGACATCTTATAACAAGAAGTAGACGTAATGATTTTACTTTATATCTCAGTAATTCACTAGAAGACAGTAAATGTTTTAAAGACAGCCGTTTCTAATTGTTAACGAATCTAATGATAATTAAGTGAATATAAAAGTAATTGATTAAAATTAAGTAAAATAATATTGTTATAAGGTCACAGAGAAGAATTAAATATACTCAGATATTAAATAAATATAATTTAGTAATACATATGTACAAAGGATGATAGACATATTGATATATATAAGTTCTAGATACAAATAATATATACCAGCACTTCTTGTAAAAAAATTCTAAGAAAAAACTCAATAGTTACAGGGAACTTTTAATATACAGTAAAATCTTGAAATTGAATATTAAAAAAACAATACTAAAATGTTGAAACATGTTGACAATTGATAAAAACCGATTAAAAAACCTAAGTTCGTTTATAAAATAACACAGACCTAATAATTACATCGCAATCGTTTATTTACTGGCGAACGATACGAAGTAATTCGTATTATTTACGTGAGCAAATACAGAATAAGTTCGTATTAAGCTCTCCGAGATCCGTTAACCAAACACAATACATAATCAAATCGATTTCCAACCGTCGAACTCTGTTTTTGTTAACTGTACATAAGTACTATATTGTATTTAAATATTAAATAATATTCTACATAATTAATATAATAAGTTATTTTAATTTCATTTATTAAAAAAACTCATGTAGTTACCTTCAATTTATCGATATTTAGGCACACTTAAAGCATTTGTAAAATTTTTATATAGCCGAATACAGCTTTATCTTATCCCATTGAAAATGTCTTTATATAAATTTGTACCGGCTCTTGTTACCTAGTGATCAATATTTCAAACCTTTGTAAAAGATCTCAAGCGAGCGTTTCTATTATTCACTTATAGAGGACAGCTTACACAGTAATAAAAAAGGGAACATGATGTTTGAACCTTTTTGAAAGCTTCTCGCGCCGTCTGTTTACTATAAGTAAAGCTTAGCTCTCTATACCTATAGGCACACAGCTAATCCATTATACAGATTGTGAAAGATATAAGAGCTTTGTTGATGTAACAGTACCTCAGCTTAATATTATAGCACTTGTGACAACTATTATATATCACTGATAATTTGTGACTTGTCCTGCGTAAAATCTCATTACGTGGTAAGTAATTTTAGATAATGATTACTTTTATACTATAATCTAAGTAATAAGTAAGTGACGTTGGCGCACCCATTAGCGCGTTCCGTCTGCGATGTGGAAGTTAAGCAACTTTAAGAAGCTCCTGTCATAGGATGGGTTTCCGAAAAATTCACTATCTCTATATCCTCCTTACTTCGGAACGCACGTTAAGCCGTTAATCTCGGTTGTTTCTGCAGTCATTATGAACCTCCATTTTGAGCCATGGCCCTACGAATATCCCCGCTGTTGCAATACGTTGTTCGTATTCTGACGATGGTGATGCCATCTAATATAAATAAATATGTACCTTCTGATTTTTCATGAAATATAGAAAATAGAATTGAGTTTTTAAGTTGTAATTTTTTTTTGTAAAAATGTATAAACATAATAACATCATGCTTTATTTTAACTAGATATTCCAACAATTCGGGATTAACAAATGTTTTGTATCCTGTGTTCACATAACATATTTGAATATAAATGAATTAGTATGATGTAATATAAGTACTAAAAAGACAAAAGGCGATTCACAGTCGAGTGTCTATTAAGAGGGCGTGCTTGTACACTCAAAATCACTGACTTTCAACTGGTTAAGTAGAAAGTATAACATTCAAATATGGTGTTAATACAAAATAAAAAAAACTTTCTTCATAATTCTAAGGATCTGCCATAGATTATGTGAATTAATTAATAAAATTTTCTCGATGGAAAAATATCAGAAATTGACTCCTTACAATTAAATATTTTTCTTTTCTTGTTTTACAATTCATTACACTCTTAATTTAGGGGAACTAATAAATATGTATTACAACTTACTTTGTAGCCTAAACGATCATCAGAACTATTACAATAATCATAAAAGTTAACGGATAATTAATTAAAAACTACTGTCAATAAATCGTCATCCTCTTCTCATCTACGTCTCATTGCCGGACGCAATACATAAAGTATACCAGTTTATACTGTAAGCGCCCTCTTAAAATTCCAACAATTAGAAAAGCTACGCAGCGCTTTCTCTATAAATAAATCAAGCGCCATAATTGATGTAGGACTTCTTATAGAAATGTAAACGGAAGATATTCGCGAGTGTAAACCAAACTCAATTAAATACTGGCACTAATTAGCCAGACATTCAGCACTGCCGCTGTCAACCACACGTCCTCAGAATTGAGTATAAATTAATGTCAACCTTCGAGTGAATGGTATGGAGATAAAATATAAAGTGCGTGCTACAAAGCCTGAGTAGAAATATATGTTTATTTTATTTCCATTACCTATAGAAACCACATATTTGCGGAAATAAAGGCAAAATTATATACGGAGTAAATTCGGGTTGATGACACACATTTTGAAATCATTTTAAAAATTGATACTAACCTATACCACATATACACACTATCCGACTATACCTTTAGACAAAAACTATTACGGACTTTTTTATATTTTAGAGCATTTATCTATCAAATAAAAAAGTAAAATAGTAGTTTTAGAACGTAATTCAGATAATTTGGAAAATGCTTTTAGTTTTATAATTATACTGAGTAATAGTTTCTGAAGGCTTATTATTTTATACTCATAAAGGTTACTAATATTGATGGAATAAAACAAAATATTTTACAGTATTAAAAATTTATTTTGATATGTATGCACAGACATGAAAATCACACCTTTATCTAAAAAAAAATTAGGGCAACATCTTTTTTAATGTGGATATCATTTCATTAAAATGAAAATTTTATCAATGGAATAGACAGATATAATATTTATTGCATTTAAACTTATCAAAGATTATCCACCACGACAGATCAGGTAAAAAAAATAAGTAAAAGTCGCCATTGTACTGCTCGAGCTTTTGTATCAATAAAAGCTGTAAAGGCGTGAATTCAAAGGAATCTCGTGCGTAAGCAGAAACTGTTTGCCGTTCAAATAAGATTAAACAGAACCACAGTCAAAAGGATGTTAAAGAATCAAGACTTCGAGATTATCGTAAAGATACAAGACATCTTTCAGATATATTTTGGTTGCTATACACAAGAGAAAAGTGGGGAAGCTTTTTCTTTATATTCTTAAATTAAAAAATGAAGAAAAGAAGTTTATGAGGGAAAAATAATAAAATTAAATCAAAATTTAAATTTTATGTGGTCATTTACCAACTACGTAAACTTTAATTTTGAGTCTACTTCATTTTTATATTAGAATTAAAAACACAGTAATTTTACCATTCACTTCTACCAGAGGAGTTCAAGCGATATAGTTGTGCCAAGAATAACTGAAAGGCAAACTCTGTGAAATAATATTGCAGCAGAAACTGACATAGATCATGTTTTTACAGAACTTGACGCTCGTTTTAAACATCATGAATGATGATGATCGAAAAAATTCAAATGTTGCTACGTGAAAAGAAATATGTCCAGGGTAAAAAAAAATCTTAAAAAGATATCACAAACATTGCTGGGTGAGGAAAATGAAGGCACAATATTTCTGAGTGAATATGAGATATGGCACAATCACTGAAAATCTGAAGCACCAAAACCTGCAACTGTGTTAGACGCTACGGATAACTAAGATGATCAGTTTTTTCCTGTAATAAAAAACTTCTCATTATTTAGCCACACTCCTAGTATACCTTACCTTAAAGAGATTAAATCCTACCTAAGATATAATAAGGGCGATGAAAGTCTTACTGGTCTGGCTTTAATGAGTGTAAGCCGAGATCTGTCGGTGGAACTTGATTCAAAGAGGTTTATTAGTTAGCAATAAAACGTAAAAGACTAAATTTATTACGTTAAAATTTCAACTTTTTTACTTTTGAATAAATATTGCAATACATACATTACATATAACTTTTATATAAAGGCACCTAGTTAGAGTAACCTAAGTTACATATTATAGATTACCCGCGCCTATACTCGTAATTGTATTTGCGATATAATTTCTAAATAACATATTTAATTGGCAGTCGTTAATACCCTCCAATCCGCATTGGGCCAGCGTGGAGGGTCATGGCCCATCCTCCTTAACCATCCATAAGGAAGGCCTGAGCCCTGCAGTGGGGACGTAAAAGGGGTGATGATGATGATGATGATATTTAATTGGCGTTAGAGCTGTTTTATTCAGAGGTTGTTAGTGAGAATGAAATCCCAGTTATTATAACAAGGTCTCCGGTTATAAAGTAAATAGATGAAAATGTTTGGACATGACTGGTTCCAGATAGTTTGCGAGTTTTCAAATTGTCGCACAATTTAATGTTCGAGATAATACTTCCATATTCAAATTAGTTCCCAGAATCAACAACCTTGGATAACCATTCAGAGAAAACTTTGTATTTATAGATTTGTTATGTACAAATCCATGTTCATGTTTAGCCAGGAATAGCATAGTCTGCATCTCTAAAATTGGACATTGTTGGATCTTGCCGAAAATAGACAATATCGATATTAAGATGTTGTTAATTAATATTTCGTTTTAAAATTTAAAAATTAGACCCACCCTTATTCAGTTTAGGCAAAATATTACTCGAAATATTAATTTAGATACTGGCGAGATGATTTTTTTATTTTGATGCTGCTTATGTATATCAAATTTAGCACAGAATCATATCTTATCACCTTATTTTTTTTTCTAATAATTGATGCATTCTACCTACCTACCTATCATCCTATCCTAACAAAATAAATGAAACAAATGTCTAATTAACTAACCACTTTGTTTTTGGCTTCCTTCGAAACGATGCCCTAAAGTTTAACAACTTTTTTACACGTTTAATATAGCTGTCGATGTCCATACACAGTGATCAAGCGGTGTTTATATGTACTAAATTCTTGGATTTTATAGTGTACCAGGCAGTATTATATTTAATATGGTGTACAACGAAAGTATTAAAAATATCGTTTACAATTTTGCCCAAATTTTGGTTTTTTTGGAATTATCACATATTTTTACGTCTGTATATTAAGGAGGGTATTGTATATCGGTGGAATGTAAAGAGTTACCAAGCGCCATATTGCAAATTTTACAACAGAGCCGTCTAAAGATTTATTTTTTATAAAAAAAATCGTAGAAAATTAACTATTATAGGTATTTTTAAAAATCCAATAGATTTTTAAATTATTTTAAATTAGCTTTATTAGTAATATATTTCAAAGAAATATTTCTGAATATTTTGCAACGAAGAGGCGTTTGGTTACAATTTACCTGAAATAAGAAGCAGGTAAAAGTTACCAACCTACAAAAATATTTTATCTTTCAAGCTGGCAAAGATGTCCAAATTATTATTTATTTTTAAAAGGTTTGAAGCGAAAAGGGACAAACAGGGAATTATTTTTTGAATTGAACAAGCAAAGAAGTCTAGCTTTCTTAAAATTGTATTATTATAAGATGCAAAGTTTCCTATTCAACATCATTCAAATTATGTAAGTGTTAGTAATAATTTACCTGTCACCAAATAAATTTGACCTAGAGTTCAAAGCAAATTGAAAAAATGAGACATCCAAACAATAAAACAAAAAAGAACTTTACCGGCTCTGGCTCAACAAAATTGTCTATAAAATATAAAACATAAGATGTCACCGCGTAACTACTTATTAAATTAGGTACATTTATTTATTACATAAATTAGGTAAGTAAATAAAAATTAA
The DNA here is from genome assembly GCA_918026875.4 of Diatraea saccharalis. Taxonomy (NCBI): domain Eukaryota; kingdom Metazoa; phylum Arthropoda; class Insecta; order Lepidoptera; family Crambidae; genus Diatraea; species Diatraea saccharalis. The sequence continues at coordinate 6,774,260 of OU893333.1, forward strand.
ATATTATATTAATATTACTTACCGATGCTGAATCGTTACTTTCAACACCAGAAATTAATAAAACTCGACCATTTATGTCATCTACTCGCCGAATGCGATTCATGTTAAACTAAAAGATTAAAGTAATAAGTATCCAAGTAACACAATTCACGAATAAAACGGCAGGTAAAAAGGTACCAAGCGCCATATATTATCCTATTTTCGGCAAGTAAAAGTGACTATATTGATCTTCGATATGACTACGGTTTGTCAAAAATTACTAAACGACAGAAAAAACATCTCAAAGATTTGTAAAAGAGTCAAAAATACCATAAATAAATAAATGTATTTCAGGTAAAAATTCCCGAGTACCAATTTGATATTAACAGTGGACAGGCAGAAATTACTTACTGTAGAGTGAATTAAAATTGTGTTAATGCCAAAAATTTTGGAAGCCACCGTACATCATCAACTATCTGCTTATATCGCTAGTAACCGAATCCTGGATCAATATCAATCCGGTTTTAGACGCGGTCATAGTACTACTACAGCTTTGTTAAAAGTGACCGAGGACTTGCGTGATGGCATGGAGATGTCACGTTTAACAGTGTTAGTTCTCATTGATTTCTCCAACGCTTTTAATGCTGTTGATCATGATATTCTCCTGGCATTACTTTCACATTTGCGAGTCTCATCTCCTGAACTAGATTGGTTTTCGTCTTATCTTCGGGAACGTCAGCAGGCTGTACATTCTAAATTTGGATTGTCTGATTGGTGCAACTTATCTGCAGGCGTTCCTCAAGGCGGCATTTTGTCTCCCCTACTCTTTTCGATTTTCATTAATTCAATTTCCTTTATTCTTGACAGCTCTCATCATTTGTATGCAGATGACCTACAAATTTACGCACATGCGGAGACAAATAACTTGGATGAAGCTATATGCTCGATAAATAAGGATCTGCAAAAGATCTCTGACTGGTCTAATACATTTGGAATTCGGGTCAACCCTAACAAGTGCCAGGGTATCATAGTGGGTAGTACGCGATTTTTGGCGAGGGTGGATATGAGCTCTGTCACTCCCCTTAATTTTAATGGCAATCTAATAAAGTTTGCCCCTCACGTTGTCGATCTGGGTATGGCATTGACAGCTCACTGAACTGGAGGACGCAGATTGACTCTGTCTGTAGTAAAGTAATTGGCATACTTAGGTCTTTTTATCAATTCAAAAATTTCCTTCCCATTTCCACTAAAATCCTCCTAGTCCAATCAATAATCTTTCCTATCATTGATTATGCTGATGTGTGTTATGCTGACATCACGCAGGAACTTCTAAACAAACTGGATCGTTTACTCAATAATTGCATTCGCTTTATTTTCTGCATTCGTAAATATGATCATGTCTCTGCCTTTAGGAAAAAGTTGAAATGGCTAACAATTCGCCAGCGTAGGGATCTGAGGATCCTTTCCACTCTCTATTCTATACTTAAAGATCCGTGTGCGCCTGGATATTTGAAATGTAAATTTCAGTATCTAGGTGCTTCTCACAGCCGCAATCTTCGTTCAGACAGTAAACAAACTCTCATTTTTCCTTCTCACCGGACAGGTTTCATTTCCAATTCATTTTCGCTTCAAGCTATACGACTCTGGAATGTACTGCCTTCCCACATACAAGCTGCTCCAAATAAACTTGCTTTCAAACGTCTACTGCGCGAACATCTATTGAATTCTTCTGTGGTTTGTGGTTAAATTGTTTATGTAATTATATATATTTATTTGTTTATATACATATATGTATATATATATATATATATATATATATTTATTTATGTATGTATGGTATGTATGTGTATGTAAATTTATGCATAGATATTGGTAGTTGTAATTTAATTTTTCACATTGAAACTGTTTGGCTCTCTGTTTCATAGTTGCACCGCCTTTTTTTTTCTCTGCTCTCTGCTAAAACTCTCCGGTTGACTGGTAGAGAATGCCCCCATGGCATTAAGTCCGCCATTTGTACATTTTAATTTGTGCAATAAAGAAAATTAATGCATGTATTAAGTGACTTTTTTACTCCACCTAAATTTATTACACGACTGCTCAAAAAGAAGTGAGTTTTGTTTAAGGTTAATTATATATGTGTGTATGTGACATTCTTAATTCAATAATATCTTTAGAATGACTTAATATATATAAATATGAAGGATATCAAAAAATATGTTTGTTTCTTTACTTAAAGCAATATGGATATATAATTAAAGGTCTTGATAAGTACGTTAAAAATACATATGACGGCGGGTAGTCAGAAGAGGCTATTACGAAGCCCAAATAGATCGTCCATATCGGAGGACAATCTTTAAAATAACACTGCAGGCGTACACGCCTCCATTGGTATACATACCAATGTGGACTTATTCCATTTTATCAATTTTCATACAAAAATACAACGAGATGAGCGTGATGACGTCCGATGTGTTTAATGCTCGGCGATCGGAAACAGAATGTGTGTCAAAAATCAAAATGGCGGCAACTTACTTGTCGTTAACGAACTGTCAAAGTCAGTGTTACCATCAAATTAAAAGTATCGATGATCACGCCCTCTCTACAATCGAATAATTAAGTAATCGAGTTAAAAAAAAGAAACTCAACCAAACGATCTTCGTAACGATGATGGAGACATTCTGCGACATATATATAATATTTGTTTACATAGTTATACATATTTATTTTTATATATTAAATCCTAATATTGGTCACATAAAGTAAAGTAAGCAAGTTCTAATATGGCTTATATCTATATATATAAATTAAAGGGAAATACTCACTTGAATAGGTATTATTGTCAATAATCAGTATATATTCGGACGATATAGCAAATGTTAACAAATTGTTCGACATACATATAATCAACATATAACTTGGTAATTTCAGTTAAATATTCAACAATTGATGTTGAATCTTCTATAGTAGAGCATAATCAATTCAATTTGTCGGCAACGTTACTGTTAATATAAACTGTATTAATTCATGGCACAATAAAAATAAAAGCTTAGTATATGTCAATATAAAAACTTGTGCGTGGGTGTCCATGGCAGCGTACGATCACGTTGTATGTGTCATTTGCAGTACGACCACGTAACGTTCCCTGAAATAAATCAGACGACGCAATATTCTACTTACCTTCGTTATCTGATTAACTTGCACAAATATCATTATTGTTTCTTTGGTATGAGGATCAGGAGACGGACAAAGGGAAGAAATTAATTTTCGCGGAGTACAATTGGGTTTATTTATTTGACTGCCATTTCTTTGTTACTATTAAAAAGTTTTTTTTAAATAGAAACATATCCTTATTACTAAAATTATAAAGTATAATTATTATATAGTAAACGATAGCAATCAGCATGCCAGGATGCCATTACATAAATTTCTCCCACCGAAGCCGCTGAAGATTTATGTAGTTTAGAATTGGTTTTAGTGTTGTTACTTTAATTGAGACATTACAGTTTTAAAGATGGCGACAGAGATGAGTGACAGCAGTAACAATCCTTTATGTATATATATATGTATTATGTATTTATACTTATATGTATGTATGCTATATGGATACAACAGTCACTGAATTAATATGGATTATCGGTATTTGATAATGTTGACATAAATCTATTTAACTATGATTAAAAGTTTTCGATGGGTAATTAAGAACTTGAGCTTTTAAACTGAATAAACAAAATATCAATTTGTATCCTAGCTACAAATTGATTCACAAATTAATCCGCCGAGATTAGACTTGCAACGAATATTCGGTCAGTATTCAGTGTTCGCCCTATTTGGCTGCTTTTGCTTTCGGCCGAATATCGAATATGTCCATACTATTCGGCCGAATACATCGACATCTGTACGTCACAAGGAACATGTCTATATTTCATGTTCCACTGCGGTCATCAATCGATCCACAAGAACACCAATTGAGAATCGTTGTAACAGTTTAAGGGCGGATACTTTTGTGATAATACATGGATTAAACTTGTTATTGTGTCTATGTATAAACCTTTATAACGCTATTGCTTTCAAATAAATAATAACTGATTATTTAATTACTTAATAATTATAATTTGTTTTTGAGATAATTTGTTTATAATACTATTTATGTTTTCTTTCTCGCCACCATGTATACTGATTGTCATGCCGTAATATTTTATTAATACTTAAAAAAGATTTATTTCTATCGCAACCGCATTTTTTTCTATCGATGTGTCTCTATAAGCTGTTTTCTGCTATCACTTCTTCGAAGCACTCCATAATACATATATAATTGCTTTTAATTCAAATTTAATAAAATCTATTTATAATTTAATTAATATAAGGTCCTTACAGATAAAATTGGCGTTTTGTCGTACTGACCACTTTAATCACAAATTTCTCCTCTTTGGTTGGGAATTCCAAATTCAAATTTATGCAGCCATTTACACATTACGCATTATACAGGTTCCGATATACACTGCGACCACTGAACAGTATGACGTCAATTTAGTATACTGGAAGCCCGTTCCTTTATAGCTAGTTATACTGGTGACTTTAAAACGGAACGCAGTCCAGTATACTGTTAATCCTATTTTTTGGCGCCATTTTCAAATTTGTTAATGCAAGGTGAATATAAATATAAAGATTCCCTCTTTTCAAAAGAAAATTGGAAAATTGTATAAAAAAAATATTTATCAATTAAATCCATCTTATAAATAAACGCATTTTTTTTTTGTTTATTTAGAAACTTATCATTTTCTGATTCTGTTTTGACTGATCACGTGATCAAAAGCACTGCGAGCACCTTACCTCGAAATCTCCAGTGCTCACAGTACAAATATGGCGGCAATTTATGACGTCATAAATTTCCCTAGGGTACTGTAGCAGTGTACTGGCAGTCCATAACGGAACGGATTTTTCAGCAGTAAGACCACTGCGCAGTGCTCGCAGTGTATATCGGAACATTATTTGTGTTTCGTTAGGCGACATTCATTTGTTTTTTTCTTCTGTTTGTCCTATTTACGTCAACCCAGTATAAAAAATAGAAAACTTGAAATATCGTGTTATTTACGAGTACGAGTTCCACCTTGGTACGGCGGAAACAGCTCAAAGGGTTAATGATGTGTACGGCGGTTGTGTCGCAAAAGAAAATACAGTGCGTTTTTGGTTCCATCGTTTTCATTCTGGAAATTGCGACCAGCAGAACAATACCCATAGACGGCCGGAGACCCAAGTTAATAATGAAGAATTAAAGGCTATTGTGGAAGCGGATCCATCGAAAACCACGTCCGAGTTAGCTGCAGGCTGCGGTGTTATTGATAAAACTATTTTAATCCACTTGAAGCAAATTGGAAAGATTAAAAAGTTTGAATGGTGGGTACCTCACGAATTGAGTGAAGCAAACCGGCAAACGCGCTTCGACTGCTGCGTTACATTACTTAACCGGCACAATAATGAAAGGTTTTTAAACTGAATCATTACCTGTGATGAAAAGTGGATTCTCTACGATCATTGGAAGCTCTCATCGCAATAGTTAGACCCTGACGTGCCAACCAAATTCTACTAAGCTAAGCGTGTCGTTCAGTATAGTTTTCTCAAATCTGGCCAGAAGATTACGGCTGACGTCTATTGTTAGCGATTGCAAAATATGCTGGAAGAACTAGCTGTTAAAAAACCGAGGCTGGTCAATCGCTCTACGCCACTGCTACTTCACGACAACGCTGGACCACACATTGCACAAGAGACGGCTAACAAATAAGAAGAGCTTCAATTGGAATGTCTAAGATATCCACCGTACTCCCTGGACCTTGCTCCAATAGATTGCCATTTTTTTCGAAATTTGGTTCGTTCAGTATAGTATAGTTTTCTCAAATCTGGCCAGAAGATTACGGCAGACGTCTATTGTTAGCGATTGCAAAATATGCTGGAAGAACTAGCTGTTAAAAAACCGAGGCTGGTCAATCGCTCTACGCCACTGCTACTTCACGACAACGCTAGACCACACATTGCACAAGAGACGGCTAACAAATAAGAAGAGCTTCAATTGGAATGTCTAAGATATCCACCGTACTCCCTGGACCTTGCTCCAATAGATTGCCATTTTTTTCGAAATTTGGATTACTTTTTGCAAGGGAAAAAATTGAACTCCGATGGAGCAGTGCAAATCGCCTTCAAAAATTTTATTTATTCACGTCCGAATGGTTTTTTTAGTAAGGGGATCAATGCACTACCTAGAGATGGCAAAAGTGCTTCGACAACAATGGTCTATACTTAGATTCAATGAATATTTATTATATTAAAAAATATTCAACTTTTTGTTCCTCCCATACCCAACATCAATTTAATATGTAAGGACCTAATATTAATGTTAGTCGTACCGCGTTGCCAAGTTAAAACTACCGTCATGATAAAAGTTGTTGAAGTAGTCTACCGCCACCGATTGAATCGAATCAGTATCGAATAAAAATACAGTTGGGAACACGGTAATAGGAGGGACGCAGTCTAACGCTGGCGTCGGAGAAGTGAAGACGTGTTTAATATTAACGTAGAATGAATTGTGATTGTGATACTTATAATAAACATTTAATTAGACTCTGCTTTTCCAGCTCGATCTCATCCTGGTCTCTTATACATGTCTTTATGATTTTTTCATTCGAGAAAATTTAAAATATTCTCTATTTAACTCTGATGAAACCTTTTGCAAATATATTAAACATATTTTTCTCGTTTTTAATTATTTCTTACTTGGATGAAAATTTAGTCTGTTTTCCGCATGACCAGTTTAAAATGAGTGATTTCGGGTGGGAAGGCTTAAAAACTGATAATAACGCACTACACAATGTCAGCTTGTTAAAAATGGTACTATCTTATAAAATATTTGTCATGTACTTGTGCGTGCAAGGTTGACATTTTACAATGATAAAGATTTTTTACGTAATTTTTCGCAGATGAAGGTTCGCACAATCACTCTTCCCGCTAGCACGAGGTCATTCACCCGTTTTTGTTGTCGAATGGGACTCCGTTTTCACACCACTATGATACGGTATTGGCAAAGTCAGATAAGCTCACTGTATGCAAGTTATATGCGCTAAAAGGAACCCGGGCAGCATCATCTCAGCCGTGATGCCACAACCTTTTCTGTATAACTTAAGTCTTAAACTCTCGAGCTTTCCAACCCCGCACCAGTCCTGAAAAGTATAGGTTTAAGCAAGACCGGCTGTTAAACCCGCTGCGAGAAGGACCCGGGATCCAACAAGGAGCCCACCGTGTCCTCACACTTACTGCTTACCATTTCACAACAAGCCTCTTAATTTGCCCATTACCAGGGCACATACCTTCTCCATGAATGGACTGGGTAAGGACCCATCAGAGTGTGAAAGTACCTTTCGAAGCTCGAAGGAGCCACCTTTCAACAACCGGCCATTGTAAAAATTGCTTAACTTCCACATAGTGCACCGATTCTCGGTTATTATTAGAAGTGAATTTAATAAAACGTCAATAATTCTAAGAGATAATTCATAAAAAAACACTTTATTCTTATCGCCGAGAATGTTTAAATGTTAATTAGTTTACAAAGTTGCACACTGATATCAATTTATAGGGCGTGTTTAATGATTAAGTTTCAATGACTTGACGCATTATCTAAAACATATTTGAAAAACCAGCCAAAAGCACTCGAACTCGCGCCCAAAGTGTTACATACAAACATAAACACATTATTCTTAAATTATTTCAAATATAAGCCTTTATATTTATGTGACAAATATTTTCTTTGAATTTTCTTAGTTCTAAAAAAGGGCAACATGTGTCAAATTACTAGCTTTCCGCCAGCGGCTTCACCCGTGTGGTCTTGTATTATACATAAAAACCTTCCTTTTGAATCGTTCTATCTATGAAAAAAAACAGCATCAAGATTCGTTGTCCGTTGTTGATCCGATGTTTTTTTTAAAAGAAAGATTGTGCTCGATTTTATTATAAAAATCATATAACACTAACATTGTAAATAATGCACTGATCTTAACGCCTCAAGTAGCAAGCAGCTAATATAACTTTCAGTATGCTATTTCTAATTGCAATACTTAGTTAGAAAGGATTCATTGTATGGATTGTTCACACGACTCAGACTTTTTAAAGGTTATTTTTAATTACAATACGAGATATGCAGATATATTTTTTTAGAAATCAAAATTTTAAGAAAATAATCATATATAATAAAACGCTCACCTACTTTTTTATTTTCAAAAAACAATACGATGAAACATTATCCAATTATTGTTAAAAAATACCTTTTTTTCCTAGTAAAACCTTTGTTTTACAAAACATATTAAATTTTTTTATTACTTACCCCTTCGTTGCAAGGTATATATTTTCTTTGGCAAAATCTAATTTAGTATCTACGTGCTGAAATAACCGCTTGAGCTTATTCATAATATAGCGAAATGGGCTTATCACGTAAAAATCTGTTTCCACGAAAAAAAAAAACATTTCTAAATTAACAACATACCGTAAAACTAAAATTTCCTCTCTTTAATAAACATCTATGGTAATTTTAAATTCCTTACTCTTATAACTTAATATAAAAGAAGACTAATTTTGGTATAGACCTATTCAGTTTGCCAATGGATCGACTGATGGGGAGTTTTAGATAGGTATAATAAATTTTTTTGTGAAAATTGCCAGATTTTAAAGAAGTAACAAAAATGATTTTGACAGAGAAATTAGGGTAGGGTGGGTCTTATATTACACAGGGCACACTGTTACAATACACATATCTCCTCCCCTATAATTATTTTTTAAAATGGTTGTATACTATTTTTAGTGTAGATGCGATGAACGAGTACAAATAAATATCAACAAGACTGGTCACAACAGTTAAAAAATGCTAATAATATATATTACCTAATGTTTGTGGCTTCACATAATAGAATTACGGCGTGGATGTGATCTGGGAGCATAACAAAATATTTTTGATGCTTGTATTTTAATATGTCTGCACTTTCTTCTTCGAGATAACCTTTTGATGCACTCGTTCCTTGTAAACATAAGAGTTATGTTTGATATAAAAGGGGTGTGGTATTGTTACGCATCACAGTTGAAGTTCCAACCGTTCCGCCGCAGCATGAGGGAGGTAGTTTTAGTGATACTGGGCCTCGTGGCCATGGCCGCAGCACGTCAAGTGGATGATAACACACTTGGTATGAAATATAACATATTATACATTTCAATAAAAATATCCTTTAATATTAAAACTTTAAGTAGTCTTTCTCTTATCATGCATAATTGATAGCTAATATATTAAAATTTATGTTTACCATTTACTTTTAACAATTGCTTTTGTAACTAGATTCTCAATATTTATTCCAAAACTAAAAAATAATATTTCTGCTGCTTAAAAATTTATTATATTTACAGTAACTTTAGACATCAAACAAAGACAAACCTTCATCTTTAAATTACTGAATAAAGTAATGGAACCTGTCATGTACAAGGAAATCGAAGAAATAGGCAAGAACTATAACATCGAAGAAAACGTGAACCTTTATACTGTAAGTTTACATTACTTACCATTCGATTTTAATAATTTACACAAAGTGGACGTTTTGTAATATTTTTATTTACTTCTATCTATCACAGAAAACAGATGTGGTCAAAACGTTTATCAACAATCTTAAGATTGGCACATTACCTCGTGGGGAGATCTTTACTATTCACGTCGATCGTCAACTGAAAGAAGTTGTGACGATGTTCCACGTGCTGTATTATGCCAAAGACTTTGTCACCTTCATCAAAACCGCTTGCTGGATGCGCCTATACCTTAACGAAGGCATGTTTGTCTATGCCCTCACTGTAGCCGTCAGGCAACGTGAAGACTGCAAAGGGATAATTCTGCCACCACCCTATGAAATTTATCCCTACTACTTCGTTCGTGCTGATGTAATACAGAGGGCTTATTTTTTGAAAATGAAAAGAGGCCTACTTGATAATAAACTATGTGACTTTTACGGAATCAGAAAATCCGAGAAAGATATTTTAATTATAGATGAGAATATTTATGATAAAAGAGTTGTCCTCAATAAGGATAACGTCCTCAATTATTTCACTGAAGATATTGATCTTAATACATATTATTATTATTTCCATGTTGATTATCCATTCTGGATGAAAGATGAAGTTTTCGACAAAAACAAATTCAGACGTTTTGAGCTTAACCTATATGTGTATCAACAAATCCTTGCACGCTACTACTTGGAGCGCCTGTCTAACGGTCTGGGCAAAATTGAACCTTTGTCATGGCATAAACCTATCAGAAAGGGGTACTGGCCTTGGTTGGTATTGCACAATGGTGTACAGCTGCCTTTGAGGGCTAATAACTATGTTGTTGTACGAGATGATAATATTGAGTTAGTCCGCTTGGCGGAGGGCTATGAGCAGATCATAAAGGATGCTATAATTAAAGGATTCGTTGAAGTAAGTATCAAATATAATGTAATATACGTCATATTATCTGAAACGTATAAAAATTACCTCGAGACATGTTTGATTTTTTTTACAGATCAACGGTGTAAGACTTGAATTAACTAAAGCTGAGGATATAGAAACGCTCGGAAGACTTATCTATGGCAAAATTGATAAGAAATTGGACAATCTACAAGTTGACGCTTATCGTTACCTGCTCATCATCGTGAAGTCTATTCTGGGTTACAACGATCCTTTCAATAACAAGTACGTATTATTTTTTTTTTATTCAATCATAGACGTGTACCATTTATAAATAGAGATATTAAAATAATAAATTATTTCTTGTTACTTTGATATTAATCATTTTGTTGATTTATTATAGTTTTAAAAAATGGTTCTTATGATGAATGATAAAACTTATTACAGATACTTCGTGGCTCCAACAATCCTAGATAATTATCAGACTGCTCTCCGCGATCCAGTATTCTACCAACTTCAAAAGCGCCTCATTGATTTAGTGTTCTTATTCAAGCTGAGATTGCCATCGTATAACAGAGATGACCTATACTTCCCCGGAGTAAAGATCGACAACGTAGTCACCGATAAGCTTGTTACATATTTTGATGACTACTTAATGGACATGACCAATGCTGTTATTCTCTCCGAAGATGAGCTAAAGAAGACTAGCTCTGACTTGAAATTCCTCGTACGTAAGCGCCGCCTCAACCACCAGCCGTTCAAAGTTACTGTTGATGTTCTCTCCGACAAAGCTGTAGACTCTGTCGTCAGAATATTCTTAGGACCGAAAAATGATGAGCTCGGTCGCTTACTTGATATCAATAGTAACCGTGTCAACTTCGTAGAACTAGATAGCTTCATATACAAATTGTCAACTGGTAAAAATACTATCGTCAGGAAGTCTGTGGACATGCACAACCTTGTCCGTGACAGAATTTTCACACGTGATCTGTGGAAGAAGGTGGATTCCATCTCCGACTTTAGAGACCTTCTAATCAAGGATCTTAGAAACTATCATACTGGATTTCCTGCAAGGTTGCTCCTCCCGAAAGGTTTCGTAGGCGGTATGAATTTGTGGTTGTATGTTATTGTGACGCCTTTGAAGTTAGTGGATAATGTTGACCTCAACATCTTGGACTCAAGTCGCAAAGATTTAGTCGTGGACTTTAGATCAACCACCTTGCTGGACAAGAGGCCTCTTGGCTTCCCATTCGATCGTCGCATCGATGTCGCTAAATTCTTCACACCTAACATGAAATTCATTGACGTTGCAATCTTCCACAAGCAGCAAGTATGTGATATGAGAACTCGTTGGGAGAAATGGGTTTTGAGAGATTATATAGTATCAGATAGAAGTCCTCTCGATGATTCAGTCTTTGTAGACACTGATCTCAATAAAGTCGCTCTTGACCATGATGTTAATATTTTTGACGTTTAGATTAAATAATCGTAATATATAGCGAATTAAAGAACTAATCCTTAATATTATAAATGAATACTTTAAATTAAAAGCAATACAAAAATACAAAAAATAGATTTCAATAGTATTACATAATGGTTTTCTTTTAATACCTACCTTAGTACCTAATAGTTATATGTAACTAACAATGAATTGAACAGAACAGCTTAAATTTTATTGCCAACATAATTTGCAGATGTCATCGCATAATAAAATATAAAAATTGGTAATCTATAAAATAAATATATCTTTACTTAAAAATAAAAGTTGCAAATAAAACTTATCATGGAATTGAAAACAGAACATTTATAAGGAACATACAATTATTTAAAAAATAAAACATAGAGTATAAACAAGGAACCTGAAAATTATAAATGAATATTCATTTTTATAAAAATAAGCAAAATTTATATCACTAAATGAGTATCAAAATATTCTGCCATACTATAAAATGCTATTTTCAATAACCTGGCTTTGAGATGTTTTTTAAACTTAATTAATATCATTTAATGTCGTTAGGGATGTTCACTACATATGATATAAAGCGATTAGGTTAGATATTACTACACGCGAATAGGCAAAATAATAAACGTCGAAAAATAATTTAGTAATCAAGACAATTTTGACCTAGACGCCAGTCGTACAGTCCGTGTCGCTATCTGTCAGTCACTTTTGCTGCGACCCCGACGTAAAGAGTTTTTGTCAGATCTGGTTACTGGAGATGAATCATGGATTTATTACGAGAACGATACACGTCGTGCTTTTTGGCTGCCTCGAGAAGAAACGCCACCAACTCAACCGAAGCCGAGTCAAAAGAACCACCGAAAAATTCTGCTTTGCTGTTTCTGGGATGCGCAAGGCATACTGTTTTATGAGCTATTACACAATGAAACTATAAACGCTGACAAATATTCAACCCAGCTTACCAAATTATCTGCCGCTATCAAGAAAAAACGACGAAGACGAGTCAATGTAGTTTTACTGCACGATAACGCTCGACCTCACGTCGCATCTGTGGTTCGCCGGCAGTTGGAGAACTTGGGCTAGGAGACGATACCCCACCCACCTTATTCCCCAGACCTCGCCCCATCAGACTATCATTTGTTTAGAGCCCTGAAACAGCATTTGCGGGGTAAACAATTTAATGATTTCTCTGACGTAGAGGCAGAGTTGAACAACTTTTTCGAGGCACAGCCATCAGAGTTCTGGGCAAAAGGCATCCAAACTTTGCCGGATCTTTGGCAAGAAGTCTTAGATACTAATGGTAATTACATCATTGACTAAACTTTTTTTATTGTAATAATAATAAAAAAGTAAAAACTTAAACCAAGTGTCTCATTACTTTTGTGCCAACCCGATATATTTAAGACGATGCGATGACAGGGTGAGTATTTCAGCGAGGGTTCGAATCTATATAGGTACTATAATAAAAACGTAACCGATCGATGTCTGTACATTGAAGATATATGAAAAAACTGTTACGAGAGGCATTTATATACGTAACAGAACACAAAACAACGCTTTCAAATTTTTTGTCTGATTGTCTGGGCGTTTGTGCACGCTAATCTCAGAAACGACTAAACCAATTTTAATGCAGTTTTCAGTATTGTATTGTGGTAACCTTCCGTTAAAATTTAGGTTAACATTTAGTGTAAGTTTAATTCCGATCGGTTCAAAAATAAAAAAGTTATATCAATTTGAATGTACTGTGTTCTCCAAAATTGCTATGACATTAATGGCTTTATTAAATTTTAGTCTCTGACATATTGTCTATCATCGTCAGCTCTTATACATTCCCACACAGTGGATCTGAGGCCTTCTTTTTAATAATTTTTGGTCACCCATCTCGTGAACAACCCATGCGAAAGTTGCTTAACAACAACAATCGCGGGTAGCGGCGCTTATACGTTGCACTACCGAGCTACATATTGATATTGTCTGTAAAATTATAATTTATAGTGGCCGCCAGCGACTTCGCCCGCGTTTTCCATTTTTTCTTCGCTCCCAATAGTTGCAGCGTGATGTTATATAGCCTAAAGCCTTCCTCGATAAATTGTCTATTCAACACAAAAAGAGTTTCTCAATTTGAACCAATAGTTCCTGAGACTAGCGCATTCAAACAAACGAACTCTTCAGCTTAATAATATTAGTATATCGTAGATATGAATATAAATAAAAATAAGTTTTCAATATTTTGGATACTGCAATGTAAGTTGATATCAATTATATATGACCAATCATATTTAATAGGGTTCACCCTATTTTATATGATTGGTAATATATAGGTATTATAAGCTGAAACTTATAATGGACATGTAGTATGCGATCACGCGAGTAGGAGATCAATCGAAAAGAACGTTGCGCTGCTGCGATGAAACATTGGGTTAGTTTACAGTGAACCCACGTATAAATGTTTTCGATAGTAAATTCTTATCAGGTTAGGTTTACGTCTTCGAGGTTAGCGGAGGTGGTTGGCAGCCACCTCTGCAATGCAGGGCCTCACCTATCTGGGAGAGGCTCTCGATGGATCCGAGCCTCTCCATCTGCGATGGGACCAATAGTCCAATACTTGAGTGCCTGTGACTCAGCTGTGGCTAGGTGGGTTCACGGAGAAGAGTCCTATATATACCCCCCGGGGCATGCCGGGTAATAGGACCAGAGCCAGAAGCATTTCCTCGACGTTAAAAAAGTTAAGCTCACGTCTCAGCAGATACTTTCGCCAAAAAGGTACATAAATTGTAAGAATGCCTTGAAAAAAGGTCAAATCTGCAAAACTGCGGCGAGACGTAGGAAATGTTTAGGGTTACGTCGTACAGAAACTTGTGGCTCAGCATGAATCTAAACTGGGTTTACACCGTTCCCGAATAAGTGAAGACAACTCAAGTTATATCAATTTCTTTTTCCTCCTAATCGTCTTATGTTAAGCCCTTTGTGTTTCTTTTTTACATTCAAATCGCTTTGCTCTGACGTTGGTACTTGCAGTCTTCACTGGAGTAACAGGTTTAATCACTAGTCATGAGGCTCATTCAATATTATATGAGTCTGAGGGTCGGTGCAAAATTGATGGAGCTAGAGAGTCAAGCACCTCGTGGAAGTATATATTTGTGCACGATTTCCGTCGAGTGTGTAAAGTTGAATTTAATATCATTGATTTTTTAGTTCTCTGATGTTCTGCGACAAATAACACGCGCATGTCTGACGAAAGATACGTGGCGGCATATCTGTCAATCCTAAGACATCGACAAACAAACTCACGCACTCTGAGCGCTCAAGAGTTGGGACAGGAAGCGCCCGGTCATAAGAGATACTTGACGGGCGCGACATATTTAATTGCCGATCGCGACGCTCATGCACTACCAAGTTGAATCTGAGGCATTCATTGTTAAGGAAAATATCTTGAGCTCTCAGAGAACTCATACAGCAAGCGTTTGATCTCAGGAAACTCCTGAAGATAACTTAGCACGTCTAACTGCTGATCGTAACACATATGCAGTATTGTTTGAGTCTTTAACGTCTTGATAGAGAAAATGCGGTCGAGCTCTTAAACAGCTCGGACTTTGCAGTATAGAGAGCGAGAAAGTAGTTTCGATTAGCGCTAATCGGTGTTGCTTTTAACCTACCTGTACCCCACAAGCGTACCTATATAATTAACTGTTAACTAGCCGCGTAAATTGTGTAACCCGAGTATGAAGTTGCTTCCCGTAGGTGAAAGAATTTTTAAAATCGGTTTAGTGGTTTCGGAACCAATTCGATACAAAGAAAACAATGAAATTTTTCCTCTTTTTAAGATTAGAGGTTAGCGCATTTGGTTTACTGTGCGGTTAAGTAAGCAAGTAAAATCTTTATTGCACAGCAAGAAAATGACACGAACATACATATATATTCTTCATACATTATATTCATAACAACGTGCTAAAGACAAACTTAGCGCTAGCCAGCGATTTCTTTCAGACAGGCATTGAATGGAAAAACATAACATAAAATAACAGATTGCGAATACAACTAGACAGATAAACAAATAAAATTTTAAAAAGATCAAAATCAAAAGAAGAACATTTGAAACAGCGTAAGTATCACTAATACGAGTATACCTAATGTAGGTACGATAAAAATATAAAAATAGTCAGACACAAGAGCAGCGAGAGAAGTGAGAAAATTTCATATAGTGAATGACCAAAACATTATTAACTTGAGCTACTCCGTGCTGGTCCCGACTGCATAAGTAGTCGTTAATGAAGAATCAGAAGTTATGGAACATTGATCCTACTCGATTCGGCCTCAACCATAGGAAAGAAACAATTCTCCTGATATACTTTCCCATGCAATCAAAGTCACGGGCACAACTAGTTTAAAATATAAGCTTGAATAAATATTTTTGGATCGCAATGATAAAAAACTGTAAGAAACCCATTCAAAAACTTTAAAGTTATTAATAAAGAATTAAAGAAAAATCAAAAGTGACGATAAATATCAGAGACATAAAGTTACATGTTTATCAATATCTCCATGCCTTGGGTATATTATAAATAAACTAGCTGACCAGGCGAAATTCATACTAACAAATTTTATTTCTCCAAACATACTAACAACGACTAAGGATTTTTTTTATAAATTTTCTTATATATCAACCTTGTCCTGACAATAAGGAACACATAAAAAAGAATCATCCAATTTGGTGCAGTCGTTTGGAAGTTAAGCGCGTAGGTACATACAATACATTACGACGATTAATTTTTAGATGTATCGAAAGTATTAGTTTTCTATTAGCATTTTGAAGGGTGCCACAACAACAAGAAAACCTCGATAGAACCGTTCGTCTGTCTGTCTGTCAACCTTTGTTTAGTAACGCATGGAGATACTGAGTTAAAAACTATGATAAAATTTAAAATTTGAAAACTACATGTAAATAATGTATACTACAAATTTATAAATTCTGAACATGTAGTTTTAGTTTTCAGATAAATCATAAAAATAGTCTTATAAGTCAAAATTTTAAATTGAAACTACTAGCTCAAGTGTTATTTCTTATGTATATACTTCAAAATATAATTTATTTCTATTTTGCCATCTATAAATACTTATTTGTTATGAGAAATACCTATATATAAATTATAAATTCATTTATTTTCTCTTCACAAAAGGTTTTCTTTTTAATTACAATATAGGAATTTCAATCACTCGTGTATAAATCCTCGTGTATATTTTGGTACGACTTACTCTTGGACGGTTTTTTAAACAACACTGAGTGTGGAAATCATTCACAAAATCGATTTATAATAAATGTTTATTAAAGACAAATATTTTACTCTACCATTTCTGGAAAATGCTATTTTTTGGAATTTATTTCTTTACTTCGTTTCCTTTGAAATAAGAAAGTATTATAGATAAAAAGAAAGCACTTAAAAAGCACCTCCACTAGATGGCGACCCCAGCAAAAGTTGATTTTTGCAGGAAACGAATGGACCAAAGATAGTAATTTCCATTATTTTTAGCTAACATTTAAAATTTGCTAAGTTCGAAATTTAGTTAACAACACAATTACGAAAAAGTACAAATAGAATATGAGTTGTTTGTTGAGTTTTGAAAACTAATTTACTTTTTTAAGACATGAAAGAAAAGCGGATGGTTCGTCATGGAGAAATTAAGAGAGTACTGTAGCGACATCTAGTTTGATTTCGGGAACAAATATTTTTTTAAATACTTCCTTTAAAAGAATTTAAAAGGAAAACGAATCGGGCGAGAATGTGCTACAAAAATTCTAGGACAGTACAAACACAGTAAGTGGAATATTGAGAACTTAAGACATACAGCGCCATCTTATAAAATATGCAGAAATCGTTTTGAATGTACTCGTAGCATGCTTCGTAACGCATTTTATTATTGTGGAGAAAAATTAGATAACACATCATGCGTCTACCAAATACTAGATGGCAACACAAGAAATTATATTGAAATAAAAATCCAAAAATACTTATTCGTAAAAAAAAATAGGTATGTATATATATATATATATATACATATATATATATATTATATATAATATATATAAGCATGTTACCTCCTATATAATGATACATTATATTATTTGATAAAAAATAGTTAGACCACGTAGTCCGGAACGTAAGTCTTAGAGGATACGTTAATCTAGCTTAGCACCTGACTTCTATGCTGAGTACTAAGTGATATGTACCTTAGTACTTCAACATAATGAAATATCAAGCTTTAGAAAGCTGTTGCACATATTTTTCACGACTTCATAGATTAAACGTTCAACGGCGATGTAAGTTTTTTTTTATGTACCTATGTTCGGTCACCGATTTTTCCACCGTCGTGTGAGACGAATCCCGTACCCGCGCCTTGCAGCCCGCTTCCCCGCGACGGTTGTTATTTAAATAAATTCTTAAATTGAATTAATATTGATATGGTTAAAATACCACATCATGATCTGGCCGACCATTTCATAAAATGGTGGTTTTTCATAAAATGGCTAACTAAAATTTATCATATCGTCTAAACGTCAACCTTTAATAATATGGCTTTACGTTTGACTATATTACTCGTATTAATTTTTTTTTTTTTCAAAATTTGATGAAATCTTGGGGTCTGTAGCTTATTTATACGTTAGCATTATGTTAATCTGTGAATGTGAGCCTGAAAAAAAGCAGGCTCGCAATTTAAAACAAAATAACTTCATGTATCAGAATAACTATGCGATATCAGGGACTCGTACGGGGACTAATGTAATAATTTTACGATATGACAGCTAATAAGTACTTGACCAAATCCTGTACGATCAGCCGTCCATATCGTTAAACGCAGATTATTCATTTATCTGGTCATGCCACATCATGTGGACAACAAGTTTTTCCGTTTTATGAAAAATAGTATTATATTTTATAAATGACTGACCGCATCATGAATTGATCAATTCTATGATCTGGCCACGACATATATAAACCTTTCCTTCAATAATTATACATATTAATGACAAACGCAATAAAATTCGTTGTATAGTTTGAAAGATCTTAGAGTACCGAGAGCGACACGAGGCTTTCTTTTAAAATATGTATAAACTGATATCAACAGAACAACTAACATAATATATACATTCAAGAATTGATTACACATTAGCAGCACATGTACGGTTAGTACATTAGGTTATTCAAATATTTTAAGCTTCTTCACTTTATTTAAATATTAATGCATTGACGATAGGGTGCAAAAATAATTGGCGACTAGAATCGATAATTAGACATAATGTCACCTGACGTGCTGCTGTGTACAAAAATTACATATTGGTATATTTTTTACAACAAACTAGAAGGCCCGATGTGCTTCTAATCACCTCTTACTGTTTACACCTTCCCTGAACTACGACAAACATTTCAAAAGCAAAATCAGCTAAATCAGCCAAGCCGTTTTGACGTAACTTTCAACTAGACAAGCGAGGATCAATTGATTTTAGTATATATATATATTTAGGCTCATTGTTTTTAGGTATAAACTTATAGTTAACCAACGCAAAATAAGGCAAACTAAATGGTATCTATTATTTTGGACGTTTGTAAACATATACACATAATACAAATTAATAACAGATAAGCAGACAATAGTTTTAAGAGTTCGTGACAAAAATGTGAAATAACTTTCGAAAGCTTGATATTTGAGTATGCAGAAGTACTAAGGGTGTTCCAGCAACTGAACTCCGCACTCTTGTACATTTGTGTCCCGATCTTTTCGTGTATAAAACCTAAAAACAAATCTAATTGTAACCCGTAAGTGAGTTTTATTATAATTACTTTTTTTAGAAATATTGGTCTCATTGCTCTTACGCTACTTCTTTTTCATAAAGTCTTTCATAGCCTTGGCTACCTAAATGTTTATAAAAAAAAAACTAAAAATCGATAAGTTTATAATATCAAGCAAACCATAAATGAACTTCAGTTATTCACAGTGCAAGTGCAATCAATGACATTTTATTCATGTCAACAAACAAAACTATCTGAATGTCAAAGATAACACCAATATTTTAAACAAACACATTTTTTTCCATCGACGTATTGGCAATAATCCATACTTGACAACAATTTTCCGATAACCTTACTGCCCTCTCGTCCGATCACACATATCATTTGACCTTAAAATATTACCTCAATTATACCTCAAGTGTTGTTTATAAATAATTACTGTTATCATTAAAAAATAAAATAATTATGTGACTATTTTGTTGTTATCTGTCAAATAAAATAGAAAATAACATACTTTTTTTTGTAATAATTTAAAATATATTATAGACATCTATGAATATAGCAAAATATTTAAATTACACGCGTCTTAACTCTCGTATATCAGTTTTATATTTTTTGTACTGTAATTAGGGTTCCGTACCCAAAGGATAAAACTGGACCCTATTACTAAGATTCGCTTTTGCGTCCGTCCATCCTACTGTATGTTACTTTGATATATGTATAAAACTAATACTAAAAAGTGTGTTAAGGCATTGATTTTATAACGAGTGTGTATCTTAACCCCGAAGTAAAACAGATGGTCTTAAACCAAGAGAGTTAAGTAATTAATGTTTACCCTCGATGAAAATACATACATACTACTTTATACTACATAACTACATTTACTAAAAAAGGTAGTTTTTCCTTTTTCATTGGTTGAAACATATATCAATTTTTAACTGTTACAAAAATATTCAAGTAAGGACAGTTTTGACTCAAAATATATTTAACGTGCTACTTAAATAATAATGCATATGAGAGTAAATTATTTACAGGTAGGTATTATAGCGCATGAATATTCAGTAGGTATAATATAATATAGATTTCATGTAAACTAAATAAAAGCACATGTGTATCTTACATTAAATATTTATATTAGAGAATATGGCACTCGATAATAAATATTAGATTAGATTGTCACACGCTTAAAAAACAAAATATATATTATTAATTGTTACGTGTTGTTAACTCGGTATTATTATGTCATCGTAAATATAATACACAATGACCTAATATTCTTTATGTCATTTGTTGAATAACAGACAATAAGGATCATTAAACCTTTTATCAATTTTCGTGTTTCTGCACCTAAAAAAGAAAGTTTATATAAATAATGAAATTATTTAGTATTATTTGTCATTACTGCATACAGAATGAAGGTGTTTACATCAATTTTTGTATTGATTTTGTTAGAAAAGTGTTCAACTTACCTTATAAAAGTTCCTACAAAACCAGCACAACCAAATATAGGTATGAAAGTATTTACAGTTTCTAAATTGTGTAGTATTTTCTTTATAATACCAAAATATTTATAGCATATGTATTTACTTTTCTTTATTATTTGGAATCCGATCTGAATTTTAGCTATGATGATAATAGAAATAAAATATTCTGAATAGTTTGTATTGCCTTTCTCGGGGATCGATTTCCATTGTACCTAATTCATTTAAAACTTTTGTAATTTAATAATTCTTTCATTCATTTCCATCGCATGGTTGAGAAGTCTGCTATTGCTATTATAATTTAATGAGATATATTGAAAACCCCAAAATTTCGTGTAATGGCGTAGACGTGTACTAAGAACGGATTTTTGGTAATTCCACTCGGAAGCTGGTTAGAAAGGGTGAAAACGTTTGTATGAAACGTTTGGTTTTGGGCCTACACCGATGAAAATTGGTATTTGAGTAGTTTATGACCCTGTGAAGTATTAGAAAACCAGTACTTAAAGAGATGAAAATAAGAGTGGAAGTGGAAGCTGTCATAGCACCACCATTTACTATATTATTTGTAATAAATCTATCTATTATTATTTATAAAGGTTTCCTTATATAGTGTTGTAGTATTTATAACAAAAATAACATTTGAATAATACTAGATAGAAAATCTTTTAGCTTTCATATATTCAATTTTGCGTAGATTTCAGTTTTCGATTAAGTTTTGTGTAAACTTTAGATGAGTGTTTTTTTTTTCATCAAATTGGTTAAATAGCTTTAAAGTTGTCAGTGATAAAGTATTGAAACATATTGAGGATAACTGTTTATTTCACGAAAAGATGTTACTATACGCGAAAAGACTAAAAAAAAATCTAAATCGTTTTTTTATGCTTTCTTGTGACTTTACCACTTAAAGACCATAAGAAAGTACAAATAATCCTTACATAAAACAGGTTCATATATTCAAGAAAGTTGAATAGAAGTTATGTTTAAGTAATTAATCAGTAAAAAATATTATAGGCAACATATATTATAATAACAGTGTTCGTTTAAATAATCATAATATGAATGTTATTGTTTCATTTATGATAAATATAAATTGCACAAAATCTAAATTAAGTATCATTCAGCATTTGTATTATGAAAATCCGAAACAACAAAGGTTCTACAATAACCAGACCCTAGACCATGTCTCACCCGCCCGCGTGAGGTGAACTGCAGCTTCACTTTTTAGGGCGGGGTGGTTGGAGTGCCCTCATTGAAAAAGCTTAACGCAGCATTTCCCTTGCATTATCAAAAAAAAAAAGAACAGAAATGTAGAAGAACTTATTTTCAGGTTTGCAATCCCCTTTACCACTGAGATCGTCAAACATGGAACACGAAACTAATTTTCAATATAATTTTTAGTTCCAGTAATATGGCAAAACGTACAAAAACTAATTCTCCCATTATTTGAAAACGTCTGTGAAGAAAGCACTGATGAAACTGTTCTTCGATTAGACAAGGAGTTCGATTTTGACTCTGCAAGTGTCGATTATACAGTAAGTCAATAAATTATTATTACAATTAAGATACGTTTTGAATTTATGTAAAATAACTGAGTAGTCAAATTTATTTTTAAAATTTTATTAGTGAAAAATTAAAACATTTTAGTGAAAAAATATATCTATTAAAACATCAAAACTACAGATTTATCTATTTTAATGTGCATACTATAACACCAAATTATTACATTTGACTAATTTCACATTGATAATGCTATTCTGAAAAATATTCTTAATGAAAAAAGCTTTAAAAATCCACTTTATACCTGGTACTCTGATATGGGACTCGAACCCATTCGTCAGTCCTGTTAGGTCCTGGGTAGCTCAGTAGTAAGAGCAGTCGCCCAATCCCATATCGGATTCGAATCCCATATTAGGGTGCCAGGGACAAAGTGGATATTTTAAGCATTTTATTAGGAATATCAACAAATGCCAATATTTGTTGCTTTATGCACAAATTATAGAAAACCGTTAGTGGTTTATTACAATATTTGTGTGAATTCTTTTACCTTGTTCTTATTTTGTTACTTTAATCTTAAATGGCAATAACACATAATTATATATTTTAACCCTGCAATTTTATTTATGAACATGGGAAAAAGTTATAATCTTTCTTTTTCAGAAATCAGACGTAGTTGATAATCTACAAAAGCTAAATAGTAGCAACGGTTTATTACCAAAGGGTGAAATATTTTCTGAATATAACCGCAGTCATCTATATGAGCTCAAAATACTGTATGACGTTTTCTACTATGCTAAAGATTTTGACACTTTCTACAAAGCAGCATCCTGGGCTCGACAAAATATAAACTGTGGATTATTTGTTGATGCTATTTACTTAGCTGTAGTAACGAGAAAAGATACTTCAAAAATATCTATACCTGCTCCTTATGAACTTATACCAAATTATTTCATTCAAAAAGATGTAATCATAAAAGCATCCTCACTTCTATCCGGAGAAGATTTACCAGATCTTGATGATATTAAAGTCGAAAATAATGCATATATACTGGATGCTAATTATACAAGTGATATGGATGATGAATACGAAGACTCTAATCTAGCTTACTTTCGAGAAGATATCGGCTTAAATTCTTATTATTTTTTGAGAAAATTAATAAATGCACCATGGCTTAATATACCGACTGACGCAAACAATAACTATGGTGATATTATGTTTTTTATGATGAAACAACTTGCAGCACGATACGATCTAGAAAGATATTCAAATAAATTAGAGGAATTGGAGAGCTTAAACTGGGATTCAGTAGTGGATGCATATGATCCAAAGCTAATATATTCAAATGGTAATGAATTTAGTCATCGAACAATTTCGGGTATTTCAAGTAATACAGATGATATCACTTACATAAAAACCATCGAAAATAGCCTATCAAATATCACTGCCCATTTAGTAAGTATCAAATATAATCTTATTACTTTTTTATGTGTACTTGTAAAGAACATCTAATTATCAATTTCTAAAATTTTCTTTAACAGAGACAAGCAGGAGGACATAACAAAATTCAAATTTTAAATCACCTTATAGACGTAATGGTTACTTCTGAAGAAAGCTATGAAAATTACGCGCGTCGGTTGTTAAACCAACCATCTGATATGAACGAAAGGTATTATTATCAAAATAATAATTGCAACTAACCTACATAGTATTTTTTAATATTAATACTAAAATAGTACTGTAAATTTAAAATCCAATTAAATTATAATAATTAATAAATTATCAAACATTTTTTTTTCAGACAATATTCTACTTTGGATCATTATTTGACTACGGTACGGGATCCAATATTTTGGAGAATCAATAAAAAGATCGTAGAATTGATAGACAATGCCCTAAAAGTTTTACCGGGGTACACTAGAAAAGATTTGCACTTTCCAGGTGTTGAAATATTGAATATAGAAACAAAAAAACTGATGACTTCTTTTGAAAGTTTTCAATTCGACGTTACGGACTCTTTAAAGACAATACATGCAAACACCACCTTTCAAGTAAAAATTGCACAAACTAGACTTGACCATAAAACGTTTACAATGAAACTTAATATTTCATCACTCGTAACTCAAACGGGCTTGGTAAGAATATATATAGGACCAAAAACAATGCCTGGTGAATTCGTTACAAAGAAAAACTTGTTTGTTTTAATCGACAAGTTCAAATTTAATCTTAAACGTGGTATTAATATTATTTCAAGATCATCAGACGAAATGACATGTTTTTCAAAAGATTTCATATCCCTTAGAGTATTACGTAAGAAAGTAGAAGATGCTGAATTTGGGTTGGAATCACTGCCTTCACAAGATATTGACAGGCAAATAGAGTATCCTTCTAGGTTAGTTCTTCCAAAAGGTTGGCCAGAAGGTCTTCCTTTACAAGTTTTTGCATTTATAGCTCCGTTGACTAAAAGCAGCTTAAGTGGATCTTATTTAACTGGAAATATGGACTATAATACACCCATATTGTCTGCTGGGTATCCATTTGATTTAAATGTTGATGAAAATCAGATGTTTAACCTTCCGAATGCTTTGTTGAAAGATATTGCCGTAACGCATAAAGGAGCTGGTAAAACATCGTTATATAATGATAAAGCTTATTCGAAAAAATGGGATGCTAATGATTCATTTGGTCCAAAGCAGTTTGATTACACAGCTAAAAGAGAATATAATTACAAGAATTATCAAGACGAAGTAGAAGAAGAAAGTTATGATCGTCCGATTGAGAACGTGCACAGTTTGTTAGGTGCAAGACCTGCATTTACATATAGAAATACTACAAATGATATAGTAAATAAAAAACAATTTAAAAAGAAGGAAAAATTTCCTTCAAACCCGGTTGACATTAAAAAACAGGAACTCTTTGAAAATAGCCTAACAGACACTGAAAATGTAAATATTAACTCAGAACCAATAGAAAATACTACTGATGTTGGCAATATTTTAAATAAAATCAAAACATCTTTAATAAATCCAAAATTGTATAACAATAAAGAAAACGATATTGGTTATGATATGACAGTTATCAAAAATAAAGCAAATGACTTAATATTAAATGGCAAACCATTTGAACCGTTTGAAACAACTACAGACAAAACAACTGATATATTTCATAAATCTTATAATAAATGGCACACATTTTTAGGGGTTCGGCCTGATTTTACTTATAAAAAAGACACATTAGATTACTCTTCGAAACGTAATCAATACAAAGAAAAAAAAGAAAAATATGGAACAATTAAACCAGTATTCAAAAAGGGCGACTACCCATATAGCGACATCAATAAAGTAAAAGAAAAAGCAAATGTTGATTTAGTGATTGACACAGAAAAAGTTGATGTGAAAAACAATGACGTAACTAAAAAGAATATTATTATTGATGACAACAATAACTTGGTAATGAAAAATATATCTGAAAATAAATATATAAATAAAAGCAATGGCGAAATAACAAAGGAAATCGTTGATAATCTTACCACAGAAAAAAGTAACATTGTTGAAAAAGATATACAATATTCTACTAATAAAAATTATGACGATTATGTGGAGGATTCTGGTTATCCGGTTTCATATGATGACGATATTTCTGTTATCATATCAGAAGAACCAAAGAAACGAGTAACTATATACGACTTTTTATTTAACAATATTCCTGATGAGGAGAAAGTATACGAATAAAACAATCGCCATTCTACATATTTTAGCTAATATTATAATAAGTTTATTTATTTTTAATTTGTTTTAATAAATAAAAACTTCGTTCCACTTTATCTTAATTCTTACTTATTTTATTTTGTCTTGTTAAGATTCCGTAATACCAAAAGAAAAATGAAACCCTAATTAAACCACTCGATAATTTGTTTGGCTGTCCATCTGTCGCAGCCGATTTTTTTGAAACTACAGGATTGAATACCCAAACAAAACAAAAAAGTCTTCCTTAAAATGAATATAAATATAAATAAGTTTAAAACATGGAGGGCTCTTTTAGATACTAAATTAGAATTAAAAAAAAATACAAACTATGTTATCAGATATCAAATTTATCAGATATTTTTGTCAAAAATAGTTTTGAAATTATTTAAATAAGACGGGAAGTGACATTTTCCCCTCCTGCCAAGCGATCATGAATTCTAATTCACTCAGGTTCTGTCACCTCAGTTAATTCACTATGATAGCGAATTCACTTAATGTTGAATTGGTATAAACGTTTCGGGGCATAATGCAAATTGAGTTTCAAATTGACAAAGAGATAAAATATCTGAGATACGTATGAATCAATAAATCTCGTTATTTTATTTAAAAAAAAATGGATTTCTGCACTAATACAAGTTAATCGGATTTGCTTAGAAGTGAATTCGGTCACCTGAATGAATTCGAGTTCTAATTTTTACGGAATCACTTTGCAGATCTAAAGGTAATAGGCCTAAATTAAAAAAATATATATCTAGAAAATAGTTCTACATTTATAGACAGCGGGAAAATCTCTACGAATTTCATAAAAATGGTATTATTATTAATTATCCCCTTCCTTTTAACACCAAAATATCCGAAAATTTTAGGATTTATAAATTAAGAGACATGATTGCCAAAATGAATTAAGAATGCTATAGCATGATTATAAGTAAACTCGAAAGATAATAAGTCCTATCGAGTTGTATATTATTTAAAGCCTTCAATCCCTTTATTCACGATTAAAGGTAATCTATGTCCTTTTCCAATTTCAGTCCAGCGGTTTAGGTGTGAAAGCAGACAGAATTAATTTCACATATACAATATTACTAAGAATTTATATTACAACTAGCTGTTTTCTTGCGACTTTGCCCGCGTATATATAATCTATATCACCCACGTAAAATGTAGTTTCTCTTTGACTAATGAATTTTTAAAATCGGTCCAGTAGTTTTAGAGCTTGCCATCACAGGTACACCATGTTATTATTCTTGATTGCGATATATCTTAACAGTAATAGGGTAAATTCAGTGTCGCATTTCAAAGATATATAAAAAAAGCTCTGTGGACAAAACCGCGGAAACCAGTGTATGCCGTTATTGCTCTTCGGAGCGGTTTCTATCATTATTATTGGCGAAGTTCCAGATATTCTACAACAAACGCTACGCTTTCCCTATTTTCATCGCTGAAAATTTAAAAACCATCTGTCACTCGTGTGACAACGGCTGGAATACAAATAGAAATATCTTTACAGTTGATTACAAGGTTCCCCCAAGCTACTACTCTCGAATGACCTGTAATTCCATATTTTCGTTTTATCGTTCCAAGGCAGAAATAAAAGGATATTAAATATTTATTTGTTATAAATAGAAGAGGAATACATACCGCCGGATGCATGTATTTGTTACAATATTTAAATTACATGGGTTTGCTTCACGTAAATGAAACTTTACGACTGTAGTAAAGACAAACATTGTATATAAATTTAACCAATAAATATCTACGTTAAATTGTTAGTGATCTTTTACGGTGGTAAAATATTTGGCAAGCGAAAATATACCAGTACATTATTGTAATGAATTTTAAATGCTAAATAACAAGACTACATATTGAAATCTTTTATTTTAAACACAATGTTGATCGTTCTTCAAATGATTCGTAATCGTGACCCCATTTTTCATTAAATTAAATTGGAAAAAAGTAAAATGTAGATATTAATTAAACCAATAATAGAAAAGAAATAAAATGATGTTTTTATTTAATAAAATAAAAAATGGGTAATGAGCCATTCATCTCGTTAGAACAAAAAATATACAATTACCATTCATTAAATATTTCGACATTTTAGTCTCAGTTAAGTAAGATCAGGTAAAATACTCATTATAAATAAATATAGTTTAATAGTTTGTCAGTTTAAATTCGAATACGGTAAAAACGATATTGCATAATATTTATATGTAGCAGCCAAGTGATTTAATCCAATTGGGTAGCTAGGCCTTTAATTGAATGGCGCCGTTCAATTAACGGGCTGACCTGTGAGCTGTACACATCGTTCTACATTAGCAGGATTAAAAGTAAAACAAAATTAATAGTGTAGTAGGATATTTTTAAAAATAAAAAACTGCTTTATCACGACCGGGTGTTAATTATCCGTATGATCCAATATATAATGCTTACGAAAATACCAATAACACAAATGGGTGAAGCTTAAACTTTAAACGAATTTTTCATTGGATACCACACAGTCGGCTGTGAAGTTATGTCAGACTAAATACCACCTTGGACATCGATGCGTGCTCTGATGGGGTAGCCCATAAGAAATTCTTCATAATAATACAGATTTACAAAGACAAGATATACTGCGATTAAGACGGCCACAACGCCATCCATTGAAAATGAGAGTAAGTAATACGATTGTTTTAGTAGGTTTATTTCGATTTCGAATTTTTGGTGAAATGATTCTTGGTAACAGCAAAAAATTATAAACAACGAAATTATTTCAATCCTGTAAGTCACCTGATAGGTTAGAAATTTTAAAATTAACCTTAAATAGTTGGCTGCGACATATATACACATAAGATAATTAAAATCATAATTTATTACAACATCTATAAAGACAACTTACTCCAGAAAATATCAAATATGACAAAACGTTATCTCTTGTACACTCTAACGCTAAATACATTAAAAACAACAACATACTATTTAAAGATTAATTTACATTTGGCGTTCAGATATCGCCAATGGATTCTGCAAGGAAAATCGTGTGTTCCGTGCCAAAATGAAGTTATATTTCCACTCCATTGACACAGATGATTCAGGGTCCAGTAGTATAACGAGCTATCCAAACATTGCTTTTGGCTATGATAGCCAATTATTTTGATCGAGGAATTCCGAGTCGCAGTAAATCGCAACACGTCCGTCACGGATCGGATGATAAATTTAATCATCTCACTACTTGGTGTTAAAGCTGGAATACATATTTCGAGATTTGTATACGTCATCTGCTATGCTTCAATTATGTTAACACCTGTATGCAGTGTGCGTTTTTCTGAACATTGTTATTATTTTTTTTTCTTACTTTCAAGTTCCAAGGAGTATACGAAAAAATAAAATGGTGCATACCTATAAATAATATTTAAAAATCCCAATAAATGATGTAATGAAAGCATTCGTTTTAAGTATTATGAATTGTGACTTATATAACATATTCGTCAGTGATTAAAGAATAATCAAGTTTATAATTTGATTATTATATTTGATCAATTTTGCAATCACAATGCTATACTGAATAATAGTCTTAATGCATGCTCAAAAAATCCACTGCCCCTGGCACTCTCAGATGGGACTCGAACATATCTCTTTTCGAAATCCGGGCGACTTCTCTGACCACTTAGCTACCCAGGACCTAACAGGACTGACGTATCTTAGAAGCACTTGTTACTTTTTCGCTATTACAGCACGTATTTTCATCAATGTTCGTGCAATAGGGATGATGACTAATTTATGTTTGTTTGTCCGTCAGGTAGTGTTAAAAAATATTAAACACGCATATTTTTATTTTTTTCGTAATCATAAAATTACGGCGTTACATGGAGTTGAAATTTCGCATGACGTCACGTTAGGGTACGTTTTCTACTCAACTGTGACGTAGCAAGCCCCCACTCCTCAACTTTAATGCTTGTTATCTAAGCTATTTCTTGTTAAATTAAAGTAAAAAAAAAATACCTACCTATCTAATATTTTTCTATTATCTGACTGACGGACTAAATAGAATTGCATTTTTTTTTACCCAGACATCATCCAAGAGTCGAAATATAAAACCATAGTATAAGTTGCAAAATATATTTAAACGTCGTGTAATAATCCAAATCTCGATAATATACTGCAGTACTTAGTTATTGTTGTTAAGCAATTTTAGCAAGGGTCGGTCTACAAATGAATGGGATAGGTGCCCAAAAGGTTACTGTCTTGAACTACTTCGTGGTTAGGAAAATACGTTAAGCTGTTGATCCTGGCTGCATTTGCAGTCGATATTACCCTCCAATCCACATTGGGTCAGCGTAAAGTAGAGTTGGGTCATAGCCCATCCTACATAACTACCACAACTATTCACAAGAAAGGCCTGAGTTTGAGCCCCTGCAGTGGGGATGAGTTGAAAATAATAGAGTTTATTAAGATGCTGAAAATAATGTAAAATTAATACTAAAATTTGTTAAATTGCTGTAAAAATTGGCTCCAATTGACCAACGTTAATTAAAATCTCATACAATCAAAATTAATATTTCAAATGCAACTTCAGGTCAAATTTTAAATCTGTCTAACCTATCTAGAGGCGTCACCGATGGTGTATTAATGGCGTTAAAATATCACAGTAATTATGAGATTGAAACCAATTTATATGCTTTAAAAAGTTTTGAGCGGCTATTTATTGCTGAAGATTTTGGAAGATTCTGATTGATATTTGTGTATCAAAAAATCTGTTATATTATGAGTTAATATTACCATCCAATCCATCGATAAATTAATCTGTTATATGAGTTAATAATAAGTTATATCAGCTATTAGGCCAGAAACAGAAATTAAATAAAAAAATCTTACAATAACAATAACGTTACTAAATGATATGAAAAAATCTTCCCTTATAAGAATAAAATATAGAAACTGCGCAGGAGAGTTATTTGGATACAAATATAAATAAATATATAAATTTGAAAATATAAAAAATAGAAACTGTAAAAATTTGAATAACATATAAATAAGATAGGTAGGTAGGTATTTTATTCAAAAATATTATAATAAGGATATTACACCAGTTGAGATCAAAGCATAACTACTTTATTATTCAAGTACCCACACATACTGTGATATTTACCTCTGTCAATATAATAATCAAATACACAATATATCTTTCCTTCATAATTGAAATCAGTGTAATACAATCAAAGTTACTGCTTAAGCTAATGTTAACAATCAATCATACGAATTAGGAATGCCAATTATATCAGGCCATTGTTCAGGTGGTGGAATAATTATCGGTGGATCTGCTGATGACTCTGATTCGTTTGGGCTGCTAGCAATTTGTGGTAGTGTAGAATTCTGTGACGGTTGTCCTTGTCCTACAGCCCGATCTATAAGCTGATCAACATGCCGACGATGCAGCTCTCCATCTTCTGTTCTCACCATATATGAGCTAGGACCCTCAACCAATTCAATATGAGCTCTTTGCCACTTCTCGCCAGGTCCATACATGCGAGCTAAAACAGGCTGATTTACAATAAAAGAACGTGTTGGAGTTCGCTGTGCCGCTTCTTCAAGCTGCTCTTCTGTTTGGGTTCGTGCTGAACAAGGATGTATAGAGGACACAGCTGTCCTATATCGACGTCCATTCAACATTTCAGCCGGCGTTTTATTTGTACAGCTGTTGGGAACAGTTCGTAATGCGTATAATATTCTAGGTAGTTTTACACTCCAAGGACAATCCGAAGTTGATATCTTTCTTAATTTATTTTTGAATGTCTGTATGACTCTTTCTATTTGGCCATTAGACGCTGGATGGTATGGCGGAGAGTACAAATGTTTAATACCATTGTTCGTCAAAAACATGTTAAACTCTCTAGATGTGAAATTTCTGCCATTATCTGTAACCAATGTATCTGGTAAACCTTGTGAGGAAAATATTTCTCTGAGAATAGTTATAACTGCTTCACTGGACATAGAAGGTACTATTCGCGCTTCAAACCATTTACTGTAACTGTCTATCAAAACCAGGAAAGTCTTTCCTTGAAATGGTCCCGCAAAATCAACATGGAGACGACTCCAAGGTTTCTCAGTTGCAATCCAAGTTTGAGGATTCCTAGGCGGATTGTTTCTAACTGCTTGGCATTCTTCACATTCGGCAACACAACGCTCAATCTGCTGATCCATCTCGGCCCACCATACATATCCTCGAGCAAATGCTTTAGTTTGGACAATTCCAGCATGTAGGGCGTGTAGTAACTTTAACACTTCAGTCTGAAGCGATCTCGGCACAATGACTCTATTACACCTCAGTAAACAACCTTTACTAAGTGAAAGAGCCTCTCTTCTTAACCAAAATGGTCGCAGATCTGGGTCATTATTAGAGCGTGGCCACCCATGGAGCACATGGAACAAGACCTTTTGTACTAATCCATCTTTGTTAGTCTCCCTTGCAATTTTTAAAGCATCAATAGTCCAGCCTTCTGGTCGTTCCTCAAGCAACAGTACTTCTTTTACTGGTTTCTCACATTCGATAGCAGTATTAATTATTGTCCACCTACTCAAGGCATCAGCATTACCCAACTCTTTACCAGGTCTGTATTTAATATCATATTCATAACAACTGAGCTTCAAAGCCCATCGCAACATTCTGGGTGAGATCTGATCAGGAATTATTTTAGTAGGATTAAATAAACTAACCAACGGTTTGTGGTCGGTAATGATAAGAAATTTTCGGCCAACCAAGAATTCGCGAAATTTAGTTAACCCAAAAACAATAGCAAGGGCCTCTTTATCAATTTGCCCATATTTCCTCTCATGAGGTTGTAAAGTTCTTGAAGCCATCATGACGGGCTTTTCAGATCCATCGTCCATCACATGTGCTATAATAGCACCGAGGCCATAACTCGAAGAGTCGCATATCAGTAGTAATTCTCTGTCCAGTTCATAATTGACTAGCGTCAAATCAGAGGACAACAGTTCTTTAGCGGTTTCAAATGCAGTATTTTCTGATTCACCCCAAGTCCAAGGTCTTTTTGATTCTAACAAGCGATACAGAGGTTCCAATAGCGTCGCTTTGTCTGGAATAAACTTTTCATAAAAGTTGTACAAGCCTAAAAATGCTCTTAATGTCTCCTTATTTGTTGGTGCTGGCTTCTTTTTTATCTCTTGGACCTTCGAAGGCGACGGATGGAGTCCATTCGCATCAATCATGTGACCCAAAAACTGAATACTATTTGTGGCAAAAACACATTTCTTAATATTAAGATGGAACCCCAATTCGTTCAATTTTGCGAGTACTGCATACAGTCGCTGATTATGTTCTTCTATATTTCGTCCAGCAACGGCTACATCATCAAGTAGGCATGCTACTCCTTCCAGTCCAGATAGCGCATTCGCCATGACTCGCTGGAAAATAGCTGGTGCCGCATTAACACCAAATGCTAGGCGGTTCATTTTCATTAGTCCAAGCGGAGTATTAAGCGTTAATAGCTTAGCAGTTGCGTCATCAACTTTCAATTGCATATAAGCTAATTTTAAATCTATTTTGCTGAATATGCGGCCTCCACTTAGCTGAACAAAAGACTCGACTGCAGCCGGAAGTGGATAAGTATCAACTTCAATAGCTGTGTTCACCGTTGACCGGTAATCTCCACATATACGAAGCGAACCGTCATCCTTCTTGACTAGCCTTAATGGAGTCGCCCATTCTGAATATCTCACAGGAGTGAGGATACCAGTTTCCACCATCCGAGTCAATTCTTCTTTAACTTGGCGTATTAAAGGAAACGGCACTGGACGAGCTTTAACGAAACGCGGTTTTGCGTTAGGCCGTATATGTAAAGATATTTCTGGACCTTTATATTCACCAAGCATCTCACTGAATAAACTAGGGAATTTTTTTATTAAAGAATCTGTTTCAAGGTCATTCCAGCAAATTCCTAATATTTCAATATCTAGTGCTGAAAACCAGTTTCGACCAAGTAAGCTAGGGCCTTCGCCAGACACAACCAACAGTTCACACTGAGCTTCTTTATTGCCTAGTGATGCTCGAACATGTGTGACCCCTAATACCTTTAACGGATCTCGAGTCCATGTTACTAATTTTATATTGGTAGATTTCAATGGAGGAGGTGTATGCCACAGCTTCCTGAAAGTTTCTTCGGAAATGATTGTTCGCGACGCACCGGAGTCCACCTCCATAGTCACAGGAGCACCATTGAGGTGTACTTCGGCTGTGATAGGATGACTATATTTTTCAGAGCATACATAAACCCCCATCATCTTTTCAGAAGTACTAAAATGAGCCTCTTTACTATCATACTGCACCTGATGTACTTTTGCACGTTTTTTCATACAAGCAGACGCTATATGTCCATATTTCTTACAATAAAAGCATTTTGCTTTAATAAATGGACATTGTTCACCGTCACTATGATTTTGTGCGCAATGACGACACTCATTTGACTTTATTCTACCAATTTCCATTGGTTCAGTAACCATAGACGGAGTTAGCTTTGTTTGACTACTAATATCAGGGTACAAATCACAAAACGTCGTCTGATAATTCAGGCACTGTTGTACAGCCATCTCATAAGTGAGCTCTTTGACTTTCAATAGTTCTCGACGCAGACGCTCGTCACGTACACCTAACACTAGTTTATCTCGTAACTGGCGCTTTAAATCTACAAAGTTACATTTTGCGCCTAATAAACCGATAGCCGCCACATATTCTTGCACGCTTTCCTCTTGGTTTTGTTGGCGTTTATGGAATTTCCCGGCTTGTAGTATTTCGTTGACTTCGGGTTCATAAAATTTGTCCAAAATTGTTAAAATGTCATGAAAAGGCACATCAGTAGGACGTCTAGGTACTAATAAGGACACAATAAGTGAATAAGTTTCTTTGCCGCATTGAGAAAGGAATAACGAACGCGCTTTATTCCAGTCAGTATCAGTCACACCCGCAGCATCTAATGCACAAAGTAGTCTTTCTTTGTATTCACTCCACTTATCGGTTTTAGGGTTAAATTGTCCAGGAAACACTATATTTGCGATATTTGAGGCCATAATTCGTAACAAAACATAAATTTTCCAAAGTCGCCACTAAAAGAAACTACACCAGTTGAGATCAAAGCATAACTACTTTATTATTCAAGTACCCACACATACTGTGATATTTACCTCTGTCAATATAATAATCAAATACACAATAGTTATAATTAAATTGTAATTTGTAATGCACGGTTTTAGAATAATTTTAAGCTCTCTATACTAATTTATTATTTCATACTATTCGTACATTTTATGCCGAGCTATTCTCTTTATATAATTTATAAGTATTTAATTAAATCAATAAGGTTCGAATATTTTTATTCCATCCTCACTAATACGAATAGTTAAATTTTGCAATAACAATATTTAGGCTAATGGAAACTTGTATAAAGTATGTGGTCAGATCCCACATTAAATAAATAAATGTAGTACTTATAAGACAGAAGACCTTGTTTTCGCCATTTGAAGAGTTACGAGGAAGTGAACTTTGATATATGATATTTAGTTAATATTAGTTTTGCCATAATGCAATATTTTAAAAACCGTTAACGTTAAATTTACCTTTGCATTGGTTAGAATGTCTTAAAGTTCCGAATGGCCAAAAGGGGTCTGTGACCTAAACCAGGTATGCGCTACTATGAAAGGTAAACCCGAGATAATATAGAAAAGTTTATTTCCTGCATTGACCCGACTGAGAATCGTACCGTCTCCGTTCTTTGGAAGGTTTGTTATGTCATTGTAGATAATGTTTCACGATGTCACGAAACAAGCCTGTTAAGTCATTACAGCTACGGATATCGTCAAATAAATGTATGTTTCCAAGGAGCACTTTAATCGGAAATTAATACCTGGTTAATGCTAATAATAATAGTAAAAATCCTTTACAATTTCACTCCACCAATATCTATTATAGTATTCTAACATCTCTGCCAAGTGGTTCGCTCGCCGGTTTTAAGGTGTTACCATCTCTAAGGTCCCGGGTACGAATCTTTGTCAGGTTCATGTAGAAAATTAAGTTTTCTATGTTGTCTCAGATCTAGGTATTGCGGTACTATGGTTGACTCAGATACTTCATAATACGAGGGCTTTATCTACTTATCATTCAATATTAAATATGTGCCATTAGTGCTTAATCCATTTTTAGCATAATAAGATTATAAGCACTTTTTATTCTATGAAACAGCTGTTAAAAAAATAACTAAACGAATTTATTATATTGCAGTGTAAAAATTAAAAAAAAAAAAATTTTAGTTGGCTGTTTAATTGCTTTAACTAATTTGTATAATGTATTTAATTGTTGTTTTGATGCATTCCATGAGAATAAAAGTCGATGGATTAAAAAATGTACAGGTATATCCTGCCATAAAAGCAAAACGAAAATAACAAATGACGTTAGCAACGTTTAAATGGAAGGAATCGCGTAAAATTAAAAATGACCTAATTCCGAATCGCTGAATCCACACGTGGCGTCACAAACGACTCGGACGTTTCAGTCATTGTGGCATTCACGCGAACACAAAAATTATAGTCGATCACCGTCTTTCTATATCTGCGCGGGCGCCGCATATAACCCGTTTCACGCGCCAGTGGTCGCCAATCGATGATGTTTACTGTAAATCTACGCAGGAATGCTTTGAACGAAACTCCTTTGATTGAGATCACTTACCGACAAATCAGATTCGTGTCACTTTCAAGGAAATTTATGTTATGAATATAACAGTAATAATATAAGGATAATATTGAGTTGAATAAATGCAATTTCTTTCTATTCTATTGTAAATAAATTCGCGACCACAATCTTCTCTATTATATAAATGAAATGACAAAAATAAATAAAAAACTTTATATGCGTAGGTTAAAAAATATTTCTGTTAGAGAAAAAAAATTGACCTTTGAATATTCGCTTTTTCATTTAGAGTACGAAGCTTATCCGTAATAGTATCATTTAAGCATGAAGGCTGCTTGAAATTCGTATAAATATAGGCTAGAATTCTATGATATTATACTAAAAATGAATATGTGTTTCTTTGTAAATACGATTCTATGATTAAAACGTACTCAAATTAAAAGTTTACAATGAAAATAATAATAAACTATCATATTATTCTGTGGGATATAAATTTTTATAGATAATCTAGTAATAAATACTGAATTCATAAAATATAATTGTACATTATCATTTTGAAATGTTTACCAGCAATGGCAGTGACGTCGTCGCGCGCAATTACTTCACTGAACTGTTGTGAATCGGCGTCTTCAAAGGAATTTCCGACTCATAATCAAGGTACTGGTTAATATGAGATCTGGAATGTATTGAGATAGTCGGTGAGATGTTTGGTTTCATGTCAATACGTATCTGATTTTAGTAAGTCGGTATCTGATTTCAGAACGTCGCTCTTATTTCTATAAATTTAAAGAAGCACTTTCAGTAACAAAAGGTTATTTTGAAACTATGCTGGGGTTTAGATGAATTTTCAGGTCGATTTTTATATTTAAATGTATTAAGTATAGTCATAAAGTAGGGCTATGTTCAGTAGGAACTTTATGAAAATGGCTTTCATGTCACATATGAATAACATTATATCCCCTTTCGACTCTTTGATGTAGATAAAATATTTTTTGTAAATACTTTACGCTTATGTTCCCCTCCATCTTTTCTTACTGAAAATTCTACGATGTATTCTTCTTCAGTCATAAGTACCTACTCAAGGTTCAACTTAGACTCTCCGAGTAAGGTCCACCTGACAGCACCTGGTATCGCAAATTATAACTTTTCCATCGGTCTATCCTTTTCTATCACTTTAGAACTGCAATTTGATAAACCGTGAAAGAAAGTGGAAGCAATAGCATGCCGTAGAATCCCCAAAGCGATAAGCAAAACGCTATATTTTGAGCAGCAGAAAAGAAACCAATCCTTTTTCAATAACAAAACTAACTATAGAATAACTAAATTTTTTTTTTAACAACACAAAATTGTAATGTATTAATAAAGAAATGTATATTTCCATTTTCTAATCAATATTTTAATGTTTTGATTTATCAAAACAAACAGATTGTAATAAGTCTAATTGTGTTTTTTACGAAAAATAAACTGGGAAAACTACTGTTATTATTACCGGTCAATCATTTAACTTTAATATTCTAAATTGTAGATATTAGATGAGTATACTTTCATAGACACAACCTTACTTTATATCACCAGTTTTTTTTTTCATTAATAACTAGTGCACTATCTTGGCAACCATTCAACTGTGGAATAGGAAAGTATCACATTGTAAATAAGATAAAATGTAATTCCGTAATCATCGATGCTCGTCATAAAGTTTGTCAACGTTACGTTTTTTTTAGAGTTTTATAGGTGAATATCGTAGGTATAGTAATAATTTAATCTTTATTATAGTAATTCGGCTTCCATGTTTTTTTGAAAACTTGTGTGTGGATTGACACAATATTTCTACACAATCTTATGCGAAATAATATATTTATTTGCATTTTATTTCATTTTTCTTTTAGATATAATTTTGGTTTTCTTATTTTGCTTTGGTCAGTCCATCCATAACCGATTTATATATGAAATAGGTATAATACTCTTCAGAGTATATAAAAATACTATCTTCAGATACTCAAACATATAAATAAATAGACGCACCTTACGAGTACTTGTGTTTCTTGTTAATTACTTGGTCACAGTGATTTATTTAACGACCAGTTGAACGTCCAAATATTTTGATATGTAAACGCGTTTAGTGTAAATAATTGGAAATATACAGTTTTTGCTACAACATTTTCCGTCGTGAGACGCAAAATTCTCGACAAATGACAAAACTCCGGCGGTTCATAGGCTAGATAGAGAAAGATTGTTTTCACTTATTTCTGTATTCCAACGTTTCTATAAATAAGGGTGCCACACCGACGCAAAATTCAGTGTAACGACACTCGCACTCTCGTTCAGTTCTTGTTACAACTGTCAACCCTACACAACCAAAATGGTGAGGATTATTAAGTTCAAGTGATAAGTTTAAGTGTTATAAGTGAAATGTGCAAATATGGAGCAAAAGTACGAAGTCTACACGAAGACGGGGTTGTAGTTCCAATCAAAGTTACCTACACATAAAAATATGGTCTTTTCATGTCAATATTTTAAACACACGCGGAATATGTATGTGGAACTTATGTTTGTTAACATAATCTTAGGGTGGAAAAAACCAATAAATTTATGCCATGAACATTACCTGAAGAAAATAAAAGTAATCTACTATATCCATATTTCATATACAACGGTTTGTCTTTCCCAGGATACTGATGACGATCAGAAGATGGCGATGCTTCGCAAAGCCTTCCAAATGTTCGACACCACCAAGTCCGGTTACATCGATGTCCTGAAGATCTCAACCATCTTGAACACAATGGGTCAACTTTTTGATGACTCAGAACTTCAGGCACTCATCAGTGAAAACGATCCTGAAGGTAATTTCGCTGAATGTATAGAAAAGGTAGAATGTATTAGGTATTTAAATTTTAAGTTTTTATTTTAAGTATTTTTTAGTAATATTAATAAGCGAACAATATTGTATAATTTTATGTAGCAGGCAGTTATCGTGTTACGGTGAATGTATGAATATGAACTGATTATACTCACCAAATTGAAATCTATTAAATGTTTAATAGAAAAGATAAAAATACGTTAATATTATGGATATATTCAGTTTTCATTTTAATGAAAATCCAAAATATAATAATGATAATTTAAACGAGGTTCATTTTCGTTTGCAATAATTTTCAATGAAATCAAACCTAACAAGTTGATGGCAGTCCTACTATGATTGTGATAAAGATCATGCTTATGACCGTAAAGTCGTCGCATAGTGTCGAATCTTTCAAATAATGTGAATAAGAAGTTTAATATAGCTCAAATTGCTTAGTATATATAGATAATAATTTGAAAATTCCAGTGCCTAAAAATATTCCGCCGTTAATATAAATCATATTTAACAAGCGAATATCGAACTAAAATAGCTTTATGAAGTATCATAAAGGCGGAATGAATATTTTGAATTTCATACTCCAAAAGTTGTATAAATGTGAACACTTGAATCATTCCGCATATCGTTGGGAACCGCAATAAAATCCGTTGTGTAGTGTGAAAGATATGAGCTAATAGACAGCGGGAAGCTACTTTTTTATATTATGTATAAATCAGTGCCGTGTATAATGAAGACTTTATTCACGCCTTGGATATTTCCAGAAAAGCTTCACCTACCTTCTTATTTGAAATAACATTATCCTTCAGATGTAATTGACATTTCATTCAGAAATCTCTTTATTATAATAAATAATAAATTACGTGTCTCATAAAGCATTTTAATTACGTTACGTACATTTAAATTTCTAAATCTGTAGCTAAAACTGCGACGGTAATAACTAGAACGTTAAATTTCAACTCAAATGCGACGATTCGAATGTGTGTTTGAAAGGTTAACCACGTGCTGTGTCAGACACCACTTCAGAAATATTCCGGAATATTTTTACACGACACAGTAACTAATAAAGTTATTTTTGTACCAGTCCCACTGTGTTTCTGCTTGGAAAAGCGTTCTTCACTTTGATTCATTTTTCAAATAAATGATGGGTGTAATATATTTTTTTTATTTATATACTTTACAATAAAGTTTATCTTTTTAAAACATGACTTTAAAAGAAACACTTTTACAATATATAAAAGACATAATTAATAAGCTGTGAAACGCGCTTGTTAATAATTGTGTAACGTAACAACATCTACAATAAGGGTCAAACTGAAAGTTCTTAGAAAATCAAAATCTGATTACATTAGCCAGTTATTAGTTTTATTATATCTTTTCAAAATATTGTCCATTCACGTCAATACACCGCTGCATGCGATGGAACCACTGGGAAAAGCACTTTGCCCACTCGTCCTTAGGGGTCTCTTCAATGGCATCGCGATACGCAGCCACCGCTTCTTCAGCATTCATAAACCGCTTTCCTTTAAGTTTTCCTTTAATTTTTGGAAATAAATAAAAATCACAAGGCGCGAGGTCGGGGCTATACGGCGGGTGACCCAGTAATTCAACGTTTGATGTCGCCAAATAGTCGATCGTTCGCTTGGCGGTGTGCGACGAGGCGTTGTCGTGGTGAAGGAGGATCCTACTGCGAGGTCGTTTCTCTCGAACTTTTTCCAAGACAAGTGGCAAACAATTGGTAGTGTACCATTCTGCAGAAACTGTTTTTTGATCCTCTAACACAATTGTTGCAAAATGACCTATCCTTCCAAAGAACGAGGCCACCATTTTTTTTCCCGCACTTCGATCTCTCTTCACTTTAGTTGGCAACTCCTCGAAAGGAAACACCCACTGAGCAGATTGTCTTTTGGTTTTAGGATCATAACAGTAAATCCAGCTTTCGTCACCTGTTAGTATGTCGAACACAGCATTTGAGTCACCTCCGTTAAATCTTTCAATCATTTTACGACACCAATCCACACGATGGAGTTTTTGAGCCTCAGTCAAATTATGAGGTATCCACCGGGCGCAAAGCTTCCTGACCGCTAAATGTTCGTGGAGGATTTTGTGCACTTGACTCATACCGATGCCTAAGCTTGTCCGAATCTGTTGATAGGTCACTCTTTTGTCAGTCTCTATCATACGCCGCACAACACAGATGTTATCTTCAGTCGTCGCCGTAGAAGGCCGTCCCTCACGTAAATCATCAGTGAGATTAGTGCGACCACGTTTAAACTCATTAAACCAGTTGTAAACAGTCGCACGAGATGGGGCTTCATCGTGAAAGGCCAATCGTAGTCTATCATAACTTTCTTGTTGACTTAAATGACATCGAAAGTCATAAAAAATCATTGCACGAAAATTTTCTCGTGTTAAATTCATGATGACGTGACACAGACAATTTTCAATTTGCCGCCAAATCGTAAAACAAATGACAAATGAATGAAATATATACTCAGTAATATTGGCAAAGAGTTATATTTTAAAATTTTAGAATTATTTTTTTATTCTATTGTTTATAAGTGGCCAGTTCTAAGAACTTTCAGTTTGACCCTCGTAATATGAATTCAGTAGTATCAGAAATAGTTTGATGTTACAGCTCAGCTGGCTCTGACAGTCAATACTAAAGCTGCCATAGTTTAGATATCGTACATAAGTCTGACAATCATAAATTAGGAAACATCAAAAATCTATTGATTTAAAAGAACATTTTTAAATATTTTTTTTTTAAATGAGTAGTTAGTTATTTTGATTTTGAATATCTTTCTAAAAAAAGTACTGGTAAATTAGATATTAAGATAAGTTTACGCTAAATTTGACAATAATCTTAAATAAATTTCTTTGCAGGATCTGGCAAAATCAACTTTGATGGATTTTGCAATATCGCATCCCACTTCTTAGAAGAGGAAGATGCTGAAGCTATGCAACAGGAACTGAAGGAAGCTTTCAGGTTGGTTACTAAAGATCTAAATTCATTAGTGGCTAGTGTCTTACGTCTATAAAGATTCACATCAAATTGATTTAATCTATTCTTGAGTTAAAATATACTGTTTATAGATCAATATTTAAGTATATTTAGTAGCATTTTTTAATTAATTAGCCATTTTATCTTGAAACCGCA
Organism: Diatraea saccharalis; assembly: GCA_918026875.4. Classification (NCBI taxonomy): domain Eukaryota; kingdom Metazoa; phylum Arthropoda; class Insecta; order Lepidoptera; family Crambidae; genus Diatraea; species Diatraea saccharalis. The sequence continues at coordinate 6,817,353 of OU893333.1, forward strand.
AGCTTATTCTATGTATTGAAGTTAATTACAAGCTTATTCTATGTATTGAAGTTAATTACAAAGTGAAATGTATTTGGTCTATGAATATTCAATAGCTTTAGATTATGATAATAATGGATCTTGAAAGGAATCTTATTCGATTGTAATTTCATTTATCATTCCATGACAATATTAAAGATCATCTGGGAACTTTTGTGTTATACCATGGCCAAATTTTAAATTCTTCCAAACAAACCTAAATGAAATTAATTATAAAATATGGTTAGACTTTTGTTGATGTACTTATCTTGAGCGAAAAAAAAAAGTAAACTAGCGATAAGAATTTTTCCATTTATTCAAGATATTTTATGAAAATAAATTATTAGAATATCGTAAATATGATAATACGTGTTGTATAAAAGCAATATATTAATTGTTTCCAACATTCTTGTTCCACTGTAAGATATGACTTAAACAGAAAACAAAAACTCAACAATTGATTATTGTGATTTCCAGGTTATATGACCGTGAGGGTAACGGTTACATCACCACTTCTACCTTGAAAGAGATTCTCGCTGCTCTTGATGACAAACTTAGCAATGCTGACTTAGACGGTATCATCGCTGAAATTGATACTGACGGTTCCGGCACCGTCGACTTCGATGGTAATTTCATTTTATCATTCCAAAACAACATTTTTAAGATCACCTGGGACCTTTTGAGTTATACCATAACCAAATTTTAAATTCTTGAAAATAGTGAAGAATACTTGGGCCTTTACACTTTAAAATATCATGAAGTTAATTACAAAGTTAAATGTATTTGGTCTATGAATATTCAATAGCTTTAGATTATGATAATAATGGATCTTGAAAGGAATCTTATTCGATTGTAATTTCATTTATCATTCCATGACAATATTAAAGATCATCTGGGAACTTTTGTGTTATACCATGGCCAAATTTTAAATTCTTGAAAATAGTGAAGAATATTTGGGCCTTTATACTTTAAAATATAATGAGGTTAATTACAAAGTTAAATTTATTTTGGCTATGAATATTTAATAGCTTTAGGTTATGATAATAATGGATCTTGAAAGGAATGCAATTATCAAATAAAATTATCATATAATACCAACCGTCAAATTTCTTCAATTAATTTTAAACCTTAATGCATTGAGGGTAGAGTAGCGAATCAAATGCGATAACTTGATATATTATGGTAATCTGATGTGCTGATGGGTGCACTTTGATTCCAAGATAAATAGCTAAAGCCCCCTCTGTATTATCGAGTATTTGAAATGACGAAGATAATATAACCCACAGACAGACCCGAAACAATATTTCATTTTCTACACTGACCGGGGCCAAGAGTCGTACCTCAGATATGACAGTGCTTCGAAACATGAGTGTGAGTCAACCGGCTGTGGAGGCAATAGTTGATCGATTAATTTATTATGTTCAGTTCCTTAGTGCTTCAAAAGGTTCGTTGAGCCGTTCGTTGGTCCCAGCTGCATCTGCAGTCATTAATACCCAACAATGAGCACTGACGCCCATTTTCGCTAGAATATGGCTCAACTTAACTAGAAAACGCCTAAACAAATTTATTTAATTCAAAATAAATATTTTTTCTTTTATCCATTTACACATTTGTGACCTTTCATATTACGCAGATTAGGTATCTGTAAAGTAAAGACATGTTGTGACAAAAGTAAAAAGTAAAAACAAAAGACAAAAAAAACATGTCTTTACTTTAGACATTGCATAATGTTGCTAGGTGGCTCGTAGTCTTTGGTGAAATCCTTTTTTTACTTTTGGCGATTCTTACATATTTAGGCGAGAGATTTGGGTGACTGCTGAGTTAAAAACGGGCATGAATTTCCATCGCGGTTATGGTTCTCTATACTTGATTACATGTTGACATCCCTAGAAAAGTTTTATGCCCAGCAGTGCCAATTTAAAAACAAATAGCGAATTGTCCACTTTGTAACATTACAACAATTAAAATATATTTAAAAAAAAAATTAACCAATATGTTTTTTCATTACAGAATTCATGGAAATGATGACCGGAGATTAAACAACACTTCAATTTCATTGTAGTATTATTATTAGTATTTTTGTATTGTATACATTAAAATAAGTCGATAGACTTCAGTATTAGTACAAAAGAATGCGGTATTAGCATGATTGTTAAGTGATATTAAATAATGTCTATCTTATAGATAGCCATTTTGTTGAATTATATTTTATAACTCCTTCTATTTTTCCACAAAATGGACTTCAGGTCCAACAGAATTCGTTTCAATGAATTATTGCCGGAATAATTCACATTTAACGAATTAGTAAAACAATTACTTGCTAATATTATCAAATTACCTACTATACTATATTTGAAATTATATTATTTTAATATGCCAGTTTGTCTTTTACTTCTCAATTACCAATAATGATATTGTTTTGATAAAATAGAGATAGAAAGAAAGGAAAATAAAACAATTTTAAAAAATATTAGGCTATAAGACTGAAATTATTATAAATAAATATTTTTTTAAACAAGAACTCTTTTTTATATGCTCTAAATTTTGACACTATAGTCCTTTTTTACTTTACTGTAAATCATGAGCCATTATTAAAAAAAAAAAGTCTAAACATCTAATTAAAAAAGTTGTGATTTTGTTACCAAAATAAATATTCAAACAAGTCAAGAAAGCTGTTTAAATGTTAATTTATTAGTTATACAAAATATTTTATTTTTATAACACATTGATATTGTAATTAATGAAACTGAAACAGCGAAGTCTTATTAACATAACGATATTAAGCAATACAAATTTTAGGAAATTGGTTTCTATTCTAGGAATTAAAAGTAATGATCTTGTTCATCTATCTTTACCTCTCCTTATTAAAGAGAAATTTTAACATAGCATTAAGAGCTACCAGTCTTGCAGGCTAACTGGCGTGATAATTTCCTTTCGACTACTTGTATCATCATTCTTCTGAAATATTATAAATGGTCCTCATCCCTTTCTACGATACCTACTTTAACACTTTTCTTTATTCGCCAATTACACATAAATTGTGAAACATCAATTCGTTTATCTTTTGCGAAGTAATCCAGATTTCTGAGAAATATTAGAGTTATGATCTAATAAAACCCAACTGAAATTCAACGTCTTGCCTGGTTGAACGTAAATCGTCTTTTATTCATAGCTTTTCTCGCGTGGTCTTGTATTATACATAACAAACCATCGTTTTGAATCACAGTATCTATTAAAAAACCGTATCAAAATTCGTTGCGTAGTTTTAAAGATCTAAGCATACACAGGGAAAGACGACGGAAAGCAACTTTGTTTTTTTCTTTGTATTGATATGTATTCCAGGTAACACTTAAACTCAAACATTGCTTTTGTGTTCAAAAATAGCATTATACGAGTCTCATCTAACATATACTGTCTTCCAAGTCACAATTGGAAAATTGATCAATTAGATTTACTTCCTAAGTACATATATAGCAAAAAGTACTGAACTGAAATATTTTGTTCATAGATGATTTCTTATACCTATTTTAATTTTCAAAGAAACTTTTTTGAAAAAATCTAATATTGTAATAGCATCTTAAATAGCAACCAAAACAATGTGTACCCTTGTTAATAATATTAAAATGCTCTTTAGTTTTTACTTGGAATTTATTAATTAATTTAATAGCCACCGCAATATTAATAAAATAGCCACCGCATCGTATGATTAATTTATTTCAATAATAAATTAATATAGTATATATAACTTTGTATAATGTGTGTATTAGAAATTCATTTAAAGTAAATACATTTTTTTGCTTCAATTCAACAAGAAATGGCTTAGATAATTGGCATTAATGCCTGTGTTTTGCAACTTTAAGTTGAGGAGTGGAACGAGCCTCCACTCTCGTCGTTTCCTACAGCTATTTAGAAAATATACAATGGTGTGACGTCATACGACATTTTAACTAAATATATTACCGTAATTTATTGATTAAGAATAATAAAAACGTATTTAATATTCTATAGCTATCTTTTTGACGGACAAATAAAAAAAAAATGTCAGCATCCCTAGTACAATTATTATTATTATATTTATATACAATTAAATTGTTCCATTAATAATATTGATAATCCGATTTCTTCACGTAATATCATATGTATCATACATAATTTTATTAAAACGTGAAACAAAATCATTTCACGAATTGCGCCAACGTATGTTTGTCGTATTTTATATGGTGAATAGGTTTAGATTGCTATTATATATTTATATTAATAATCAAAAAGTACAGTACCTGAAAATAAGAAATAAATATTATAAACACTACATTATGTTTAAACTTTTGTTAACTGAATTATTATAAATTGTATGAAAAAATAACTAGCTGTGTCCGCGACCGGGAAAGTAACCTATGTTACTTCTAATTACATATGCTGTCTGATTGTCCCGTCAAAATCGATCCAGCTATTTCAGACAGTAGCCTTAATAAATAGACAGACAGACAGATGTAAAATATAATAACTACAATAATTTCTATGCTTTCGTAATTTGTATCTGTTTCACAATAGTCACTGATACTTTTATTAGACACATTGGTTCTACCACACGCTGTTTTTATATTTTGAATATCTTCTGTTCAAGACGGACAAACAGATGTAATATATTTAATTTTGGTACAATGTACCGTTTATATATAGGTAAACATATTTAAGTATTTATTAGTTATTTTAATATTACAAAATACACTCCGAATTTATTTATTTGTATATAGATGTATGTATACATTCATTTCATTTTCCTATTAAGCTATAAAGAGTACTTAGGTACTTATTTACTGAACGTGTTATAAGAAATAACCTTTTTTGAAGAAAAATAAATGTCAATGAGCATTGTCTTCGATGATACACAATTAGTCTCGTTCTACGACGAAGCTTCCAATTTATGAAGGAGACAAAGAGTAAGGTTTACATTTTATTTTCATAAATAGTATGAACACAGTAGCAACACAAGTGGAAATTTCTTTTTTTGAAATTAAAATGTTGTGGATTTGTTTTATGCTCTTTGGATCTGTAATATCAGCACCGACAGATGAATTTATGACGATATTACGTGAAGGAGGTACGCTTATTTTATTGAGTGAATTGTTTATTTACATTCGCAGGCTATACAAATTGATTAGAAAACACTGGCACATTGAAATTACAATTATTTTAATTACATTTATTACGATTTTGTAATCTTATTATTATATATTTACAGAATTTTCTCGTGTTGATGAAATATCGTTAAAGCAAATACTACCTTCGTCTCATGGAAGTAGTAACAAGGCTTTTCAACTTTCTTATTTATTTTCTAAGGTAAGATTTTTTATTCAATGATTTATCTATGCAAACTTGTGTTACTTATTCATAATGATCAAAGATATCACAGATACTTTTAATATTTCAATAGGTCTTTTATTTGAGTTTTATTTGTTTTATGAACAGGGGAAACAACAATATATACAACACACAACCAAACAAAAATATAGGCCTGCGATTTTATAAAACCGTGTCCGAGTTCACGATATTTTGTGTAGAAATTCTATTGATTACATTATTTGTATTAAAATATTAAACAATATTGACTGCATATGTGTGTCTAAAATATTCTATTCCTATGTCATTTCGAAATTCACTTCACTTATGCCACGAAACGTTATTAACGATTGAAAGTTGGGCGGATGCCGCTTTTCCAAGTGAATTCGGACACCTAATTGAGGAAGTATTCAAAAAAAGAAAGCACTAAAAAAGCACCTCCACTAGATGGCGACTATAGAGTCGAGCTCAAAAGTTGATTTTCGCAGGAAATGTATGGACAAAAGATAGTCATTTCGATTCCTTTGCTTTTAACTAACATATTAAAAAACTGATATTTGCAAAGTTTGAAACTTAGATACGAAAACCTGCAAATAGAATATGATTTGTTTATGGAGTTTTGAAAACTAATTTACTTTTATACATGAAAGAAAACCGGAAAGGTTGTCATTGAGAAATCAAAAAAAAGTACCGTAGCGACATCTAGTTTGATTTCTGGAACTAATATATTATTTTAAATACTTCCTCATTTAGGTGTGGATTTTTACAGAATCGCAGAGCTGTTATTTTAAACAGTCATTAATAAGTTTAAAATCAACTTTGAGTAATTATAAATTAAACTAAAAATCGGTTATAAATAATGATGTTTTATCTCCGACTTTTAAAATAAAGCTTATCTAATATATTTTCGCATAACGAATTCTTAATCTTAACATATCGCACACCTAGATCTAAACTAAGACAACTCAAAAAACGAATGTGGACGTCTGACAATACATTTGTTTATGTGGCAGGAGCACGACCACTGTTGATTTAACAAAAGAAAGCTAAAGTTATCTAGCGGCTCATCCCCAAACCTTTATTGAATCTGTTATGTTGGATAGATGCGTTTGATCACAGAGAATTTGAATATTGTACGAAGTCAAAACTCAATCAAATTTTTGAGTTGTCTCAGTTTAGATCTAGGTGTGCGATATATCATTAATAACTAAATCTCTAATTAATTAAAATAAATAATGCTTATTACAGGACAACGAATACTATAGGATTTTCAATAAATATGTAGAAAAAGGTATTACTCTAAAAGGACTAACATTTAATATTTACAATGATGATATGAGAAACGCAGCAATAGCTCTATTCAAACTTATGAGAAACACAAAAAATGATGATAGATCTAATTTTGTAAATTTAATGAAATGGGCTAAATATAATGTCAACAGTGATATCTTCGATTATGCTTGGCGACTTGCATGTTTGTTTGATACTTCCAACCATGATGAAAAATTTCCACCGCCATTCTTAATGAAACCAAACTATTTCATTGGGGGAGAAACAATCTTAAAAGCATTTTATATAAGTGATAATATAGGAAAAATCAGCGAAAGCATTCTCAAAACGTACCAAATTTCATACATAGATGAAAGAAATATTGCTATTAATACAAACTACACTGGTTGGAATATACCAACAGACACGTGTAATAAACAAATAAATTATTTCACCGAAGACGTCGCTCTCAATAGCTATTATTACGGATTGCAGTTGTTACACCCATTTTGGATGACAGACCAAGAATTGATTGAATTTAACCCACGACATGCCGAACATTACTATTATGCGCATAAGCAGTTATATGCTCGATATCTTCTAGAAAAAGAACACTTAGAGTCAGAAGCCATAGAAGTAGAATCTGAATGTGAAGCAGAATATAATCCATACTTATATTATGAAAATGGTCTGCCATTTCCACAAAGATGTGCAATTTACGGTGATGTTATAAAAGAAGACTACGCTTATCTTGAAACGAAAGACATAATGATCAAAGAAATAATTCATAAAGGAATAATTGAAATGGTAATCGATCTTATATACATATGTACATATATTTTGGGTCAGGATTTATATATATCTCTCTTGAACAATTCTATTGCCAGAAGCTTTGGTATTACATGTAGGCGACATTTATGTCTCAATAGGCATATCATAATAAATATAAAATTATTGATTATCTATTTACAGGAAAACGGTACACAGTTGTCACTTAATGATGATAATTATGAGACACTTTTAGCAAAACTCGTTCGTGACCAAATATATAGCATAAAAACTGCAAAAGTAACACGACATGTTATTGGCTACAGAACTTCGGGCTATAATATGGATAAGTCAGTAAACATAATGACATATTTATTCAATTCTGTTGTGAAAGTTAAAATCAAGAGATATTGAAAAAGCTTATGACATTATATTTGATCAATTTTACATTCACAATGCTATGCTGGAAAATATTTTTAATGAAAAATGCTTCAAAAATCCATTTTGTCCTTCGTTCCATCCCATCCCATCTCAGAATACAGGAACAGAATGGATTTTTAGCATTTTTAATAAGCTTATGACATATTAAAAACTCTAATATTTTCTGTGTATGTAATTTTTCAGGTACAACCCTGCACCTTCAGTATTACATCATCCACAAACAGTACTAAGGGAACCAATATATTGGCATTTGATAAAGAGGGATCTTGGTTATTTTTCACTATATATAAATAACACAGAGCCATATGATATGTCGAAATATGAAAGGGATAATATTATTATAAAGAAATTTGAAAGATCGAACGTGTCAACTAATTTTCAATACTATTTGATAAACTTGCATAAATCTTTAGAAGGTGATAAATCTTCTCCTGTGATTCCTTCTATGCCTTATGTGTTTGCAAGGCAAAGAAGATTAAATAATGAACCTTTTAAATTAATTTTTACCATAGAATCGAAGTTGCAACAAGATGTTACAGTTAGACTATTCCTGGGACCATCTTGTTCTATCAGCGATTGTTGGGATTTGTATTATAAATTCTTCCAATTGGATTGTTATCGCTATAGACTAAATGAAGGTGATAACGTTATCTCTTGGACTCCAGATACATCTTCCAGATATTATTCAGATCAAAGATTCAATAAAAGTATGTCATATGAAAAAGTTGAAGACAATTATGACATTTATAGATTTCCCAAAAACTTGATTATTCCTAAAGGTCTTGAAGAAGGGTTAAATTTAACAATATTTGTAATGATTGATGATGAAGAAATTCAAAATAATGTTTTAGATTCTTCTTTGTATATGCAAGTTACTGGTGGTATCAGTAATAAATCATTAGGATTTCCGTTCCATAGACAAGTTGATAAAGAAACATTGAACAAAAACGCTCCAAACTACAGATTTTACAATATTACAGTAAACCATATAAGAAGTCCTATGGATAATACGATATACTTTTCACCAAATATTTATTAAATTGAATTTCTTTCGTTAGTGCCAAATTTAAAAGTTATATAATGACATCTATATAGGCTTTTAGAATTAGTTACCTTGATTGCGATTGAATTAAGTAAATGTATCATTATTGCCGGACGGCCTCAAAATATTAGACATACAATCGTTCTGAACTCATTATGCGCACAGCCAAGGAGTGGAATAGTCTACCTGCCTCTGTTTTCCCGGTATCCTATAACCCAGGAATATTTTAAGCACGAGTGAATAGGTATTTTCTGGGCAAACTCGTCCCATCTTAGGCATTACGCCTAATTTATTACGCCTGAGGTCAAGAGTGAGCCCATCTCAGATAAAAAAAAATGTTGCCAATAAAGTTCTATTGCAATTTTACGTTATTTTATTTAAAGAACAAATAAGGGAATCATAGAAACTTTCGAAAGTTTCTCCACTTAATCTACTTGCCAGCTAGTGCTGTCTGCAACGATATAACTACTTCCATTCCTGTCTCTACTCTACTGTTCGCTTCTACATCACTTTCTTGCTACTACCTCGAACACCTCCACGAACAGTATGGTCTCTACTTTCTATACTACTGATTGATTAATTTATAATAACGCTGTGATTAAAAGTGCTTCTTATTAAATAGGAAACTTAAATAGAAAAAACTAATAAATGAGACAATATTCTAATTGTAGAAATATTTTTTATTGTGAAACTAAAAATTAAAGTAATATTTTATGGATTTACTTCATTGTGAAATTAAGGATTCACATAAAAAAATGAGAACACTGCATTATATATATACAAATATTTATTACAATAAGTTATTTATTACATTTTGATATCCCATAAAAAATCCACTATCGTTTCCATTTTTTTAGGTACTGGTTTTCAAGACAAAATGTAACCTTCCCAGGATCCTAAACTACACAAATACCAACATCGATATCGGTAAAAAACAAATAAGGTTCATACTAAATGTTTTCACTCTTTTTAAATATCATAACAACCGTTCTTAGTATAATAGACGAATGTAAGCATGCCAATTCAAGTTTGTAGGACCAGCGGCTTCGACTGTGCGTTTTGACATCTCTCTGTCTCAACTTCAAAGTGTCCTTGTAATATAGTAAACATATTATAATTTAGGTACAATTGCAAATGTCTTTGTTATTAACAAATATTTATTGTCATAATATAAACTACAGCAATTTTACGTTTTACTTTGACCAATAAACCTTTCCCTTCGGTGAAAGAATTTTTAAAATCAGTTCAGTAGTTTTAAACCCTATTCGGTGCAAATAAACTAACAATAATATATTTCCTATTTATAATATTAGGTATAGATATAGATCTATATGGAAAGTTAGAAGGTTGATTGCGAATATAGTGAAAGTCTAAGAAAAGAAAATTTTGTTTATTTGCATTGGAATAGGCTCTACAGGCTCGAAACTATTGGACCAATGTACACGTTCATCTACGGGAAGCTACGCAGTACGCGTTGGACATGGACTATAATTTACGCAGGCGAAGTCGCGAAGGAACTAGCTAGTTTGATATGAAATTGCAACCAGGTTGCATTTCTAACCAGTTACACTATCAAAATCCTAACAGCCCCTTATAGCTCATTTACAATTGAGTTGGTAATGGTGTTCAAAGTATATGGTTACATTTACAAGAGCCGCAAACAGCAACAAAGGCCACTAACTTAATTGTTTTTGTATCGTTAAAAATTATAAATAAATCATATTCTTTGTAAGGATTCCGTCACATCCAAAACGTGAATTTATAAATTTTTGTCTATAGAATAAAATAACAAAATTGTTCCTAAAATTCTCAATTTACACCATTTGTTATTGTAATATTCTTTTTAGAGGGAAAATTGATAAACATGTTTATCACTTTGTGAGCGATGGAATCGTGCAACAATTAACAAAATTCGTAGTATGAAGTTTGAGAGTAATTCATCAAAGAGTTTTCAACGCAAAATTCGACATCCTCTGGCTCTTCTGCGAAGATATACAAAGGTGTTTTAGATATATTCCCACTCTTATTTTTTTGCATTACTCTTAGTATTAACTAATTTGTGCGTCATTCATTAACTATCTGTGATTTTCTCCTGTTGTCCTTGTTACAATTTCGACACAAAAGTATGACTTTTTATTTAAATATATTATTTTTGCATTTATAACTTCATTCGATTCATATTTCTTTGAAAACCATATCGATTCGTTAAATTAATCGAAAATTTTAAGAAGAACGCCTCACTATCAAGTTCATATTATCAAGTATGACTTATTATAATGACCCAACTGTACGTCAGGAAATCATCTCACCTATATGATACAAAGATATTGATAGATAATTGAAAGCATTTTAAATTGCTTATTTAATTTATGTCTTTGTAGTAGAAACGCTTTTCTACGTTTTTTGTAATGGTGACATAATTTTTTTAGATTTCATTATACAATTAAATTATTATTTTTTTTATTTTTTTAATAATAATGAAAATAAAATTCTTAAACCCTTATATTATGAAGTTTTCATTTTTCATAACACGCTCTGACATTGTCAATTCTAAAATTGTTCAATTTAAATCAGTTACTAAGAATGATCTCTGGTACATTTACGTGAAAAAGTAGCAAATAAAAAATTATTTGTTTACTGTGATCCTTTTTATATTCATTAAAATTGTTGTGCATAAAAACCGTGATTCTCTGTGATTTGTTTCATTTCAATGATTTATCAACTTTTTAACTAAAATTGCATTCGGAAATTTGAGGAAATAGATTGGGAATATTATACAAATGCCCTTCATTGTGACGATTTGGTTCATTTCTTTTATGATAAGCTGTATGCAATAATCAATGAACATACTCCAAAAACGAAGGGCCGAAACTCTAACCATCCCTTTTGGTTTTCCGCGGGCATAAACTTTCTACCTCTAGAAGTCCTAGGGACCTTGACGCATTTTCAATGCTAAGATCACGCGCTAAAATATTATCAAATAATTCCTTCAAAACTTAATTCTATAGTATAGAAAAATATTTGAATGGAAGTATAAAGTCGTTGTGGAGATATGCAAAAAGCAAAAGAGTCACCAATAATACCGCAACTACGGGGAATGAAGTTTAACAACTTCAGCTTCAACAACCTCTTTGCGAAATTCTTCTCGTCAGTTTATGTAAAGTATAAAACTACATTACCTCCGAATCTGCCGTCTCCCACTAACAGTTTTAGTTTAGGTCATATTCATGTACCAATATGATTTTGGCTAAGTTAAAAAATATCGAAATTATTTATAGATATTAGTCTCTGTGCTCCTGCGTTAGGTAATCCTTTAATTCAAATATATAATATATCACTAAGCGTACTTCGATCTTTATCAAAGAATGCTAACATTACACTAATTTGCGAATCAAGGGATAAAAGAGATGTAACCAAATGTTACAATTACAGCATAAACAACATTACTCTTGTGCGTGTCAGTACAATCCATGACTTGGCACGCATCGCTTCCATTACGAGCACATTATGATAATATTTGCATTAAGGCAAATCGAATGCTTGGTTTTGTGCTCCAACATAATACACCATATAAGAATAAGATAGGGACTGTCCACAGTATATTAAATAAATACCGAAGTATTCAAACCACCATTGTTATTTTAATATGATTACCCTGGAAAAACGTAGGTGGATGAAGGATTGGCATACCCTTCAACAGATTGCCAACAGATCCTGTTAACTGTAGCCATCTTTCTTATAAAAAAATATGGCTATCCTTATTATTACAAACAATTAAATATATGTAATTAACACAGTTAATAATTTTGTGATGTGCATGATTTGTTTTAATCTATTTCGTTTTATCTATTATTTAATCGTTTTTGGTCACTGTAACATCTTCTTATTTTATATTGTTTGTAAGTATGTTATAAATACACATAGTTGAATGTGAGATTGTTTCATATTTACACTGTTATGGGCAGTATAAATGTTGAGCACAATTATAATTGGGCACAGACATGCCTTAAATTTAAGTGTATTTTTATAGGTATGATTTTTGACTGATGTCTGTGATTATATTAATAAAATTAACATAAACTTAAATATAAAAAAGAAAAGTATTAGGGTACTATATAAGATGTGTAATAGTCATAAGGATCTAATAAAAACCGATATTTTGTTAAAACTGTTGTCGGTGATTACACAACAAACATCCTTTAGCAGCGAGACTTCTGATTGGATGGCCAGATGAAGCTACAATTTAGCTCAATGATATAAAACAGGTGTATTTGTGGTTTAAATCGGGAAATTATAAAACTACAGTGACAAGTGAAAAATAAAATGTATATTTACTTGACGCTCTTTGGAGCTGTTTTATCTGCATCGGCAAATGAATTTATGAATCTAGTAAACGAAAAAGGTATACAATTTTTAATAAAAAATATTTTCATATATTAACGATGTCATTAAATTAGCTTATCTGTAATGCTATTAGCTGTCCGCTAGCGGCTTCGCTTCCATGTATTATATGATTTTCTTTAAATCCCAAATTCACACCCTTAGTCGTCGATTTTTTACAAATGCAGAAACAGGTATTTACTATTTTTTATTCTGTAGTCTTAAAATAAAGTTTAATATTACTAACTTCAAAACTAGTGGATTTCCACACAAAATTTTCAATCCCTATTTCACTCTCTGAAGGGTTAAATTTCCAAAATACCCTCCTTAGTGAGAATTCACTCCACAAAATAACTCTACTGACCGAAGGTTTAGGGCCCAACTTTATAAATTTAAGCTCGGTTATAATGTCGGGACATATTCTTTTATAAATATAGAGTAATTTCAATGTAATATAATTGCAAAATGAAATTTTTTAAGTAACAGTGTAAATTTTATTAATAGAGAACTTTATTTTTTTCAAGAATTTATCATTCAGGATCATAAGTTGCTGAAGGAAATTGTACCCGGCTATTCTTCACAAGGCTTCAATGATAATGACGACCTTCAATTCTTCTCTAGATTTTCTGAGGTACATTATTTATTTGGCAGATTTTTTTTCACTATAATCTACCAGTACAATTAAATATTTAAACCAATATTTTTGTTTTAGGATAACCAGAAAGCCAACATATTTTATAATTACGTAGAAAGAGGTGTAACAACAAAAGGCTTGACATTTAATATTTACGATGATGAGATGAGAAACGCTACAATCGCACTGTTCAGACTTTTCAGTGATACTGATCAAACTAATGAAACAACTTATTATAAACTCAAGAAGTGGGCCAAATATAACGTTAACAACGATATACTTGATTACACATTGCGTCTTACAACCTTGTTCAGTAATTCTCATCACAGCGAAAAATTCTTACCACCTTATATCGTTAAGCCAAACTTATTTGTTAGTGGAGATACAATTATGAAAGCATTTTATTTTCGCGTAAATAATGGTAAAATTAACGAAGACGTGAAAAGCGTATATCAAATTTTGAACTTGGATGATAATACCGTAGCTATAAATACGAATTATTCTCTATGCCATATACCATTTGAACAATGTGTTGCACAAGTGAAATATTTCACTGAAGATGTCGCATTGAACAGTTATTATTATGGACTGCACCTTCTCCATCCGTTTTGGATGACAGATGATGAGTTAAATGAGTCAAACCCTAGACATGCTGCACACTATTATTTTGCACACCAACAGTTATATGCACGCTATTTATTAGAAAAAGAACATATAGATGAAAGTGCAAGAATATTCCAAGGAGATATTGAACCAGATTTCCAAGCTGGTTTGTATTATGAAAATGGACTTTCATTTCCAATAAGGACCTCAACACTTGGTAGAAAGATTCGTAAAGACGTTACTTTTTTACAAAAAATAGATTTAGCTATAACCGAATGCATTAAAAGAGGAATAGTTAAAGCGGTAAGTGAACGCAATATTGTTTCAATCCAATTCTATGTCAAAACTAATAAAAAAGTAATTATAAGTTTGTATCACAGACTAACAGCTCGTTATCAAGAAAATAGTTAAGATTTTTCATCTTAGCCTTTATAATTAATTATTATATAATAATATTATTTTACCTCAATAAATTCGCAGGATAATGGCAGCTTGATTCATGTAAATGAAGACAATTATATGGATCTGTTAGCGAAATTTGTTCGTTCTCAAATAGAGAGCACTAAAGCAGCAAAGGTTATTCGTTCTGTATTTGGCTATGCAACTAGTGGATATCCGGTTGATATGTAAGTGGTAAATATTACTGTTTAATTAGACACTAATAATATGAGTACTTATGCTATATCTTACAGACATGGATAATGTTTTTAATTATAATTGAATACATATTCTTTTGGTAATGCCTAAGACTAAGCTGTTAGGTTCTGTTGCTTGTTCTTCTTGTCAGCCAAAAGACGTCCTGAAAGAGTGGAAGAGAAAACATTAATAAGCTTATTATAAAATAAGCTTATTCATTTAAAAACCTTATCATTAATTCAAGAATATTTAATTTATTGCATTCTTCTTATTACAATCGATAATGAAAATAAATTAAAACTACTTATCTAAACTATATCTTATAAATACTAAATAAAAAATGTCTCCCAGATCATTGCCAACAGGTAAGATACCCAAGAGGCTGCGAGCGTTTCCTCTTTGAATAGCCAAACTTATTCCCAGCGCCCCATTTAAGGTGCATCTATATTCTACCCTCAAATAAATAGTAAAAGTCAAGTGATTGACTGCAAATAAATATTATTATAATCTAGACAACTGACTGTGTTATGTTATTTGTGCAATTGAAGTTTACGTGTTTTTGGTTTATATACAAAACGTAGGCAAGTTTCGTGAAATTAGGTCAAGATGAGTTCGAGAAAAGGGTAAGTAATAATAATATTATTTGTTTATAAGTAATAATTCTATTACTATTTTTTTATAGATAAATGTTTAAATTATTTATCTACATTATGAAAAAAAAAATATGTTTACTTTTTATTTACATTTTATTGAAATTTATTCACCGCCCCATCTAAGGTGCGCTGGGAACAGGTGACTATGGAAGTTTTCTTCAAAGTGTTTTTGTTATGACATGAAATTGTTTTTATTTCTCATATTTGTTTATACATTGTTTTGTTTTTTTGTTTCAGACTGAATGTTCATGAAATTATATCATTCTTGGAGAATGATAACTCCATACTATCAGCAGACATAGTCATTACACCACCTGAAAACGATGATTTGAGCGATGAAACCAGTGGAAGCGAAGATTCAGGAGATATTAGTAATCTTGCTCGTCGACAATTGCTAGCTGAAGCTGAGGTGCGGTGTCGTGTTCCATCAGCAGAAGGAGTCCTTGAAACCATTTATGGATTACCAAGCGCAAATTACGACGATCAAAAAAGTTTACCGTCTACGTCAACATCAAAAGAACCTCCTGCAAAGAAAGTGAAGACTATTGTGAATCGAAAATGGAGGCATAAAGATATAACTTCTAAACCGGAAAGAGAGTCAACTGTACCAGATTTTGTTTTAGATAAAGATAATCCTATAAAATTTTTTGAGATGTTTTGTGATGGTGATGTTTTTGAGTAGTTACGATCTAGTACAGAAAAGAATGCAATTGCTAAGGGGCAGGTCAACTTTCGGATCACCACTGAAGAAGTGAAGAACTTTATAGGAATTTTACTTCTGTCAGGTTACAATAGCGTATCACGCTATAGATTGTACTGGGATCAGAGTGTTGATACACATCATCCAGGAGTAGCCGCATGACTCGTAATCGATTTGAAGAAAATCTGTGATATTATCATGCTTGTGATAATACCCAACTTCCTCCCGATGACAAATTTGCTAAGGTAAGACCACTTTGGGATATGATGAATGAAAGATGGTTGAAGTATTTCCCTGGAGATAAGCATTTATCAATTGATGAATCGATGGTGCCATACTTCGGTAAACACAGAACCAAACAGCACATTCATGGCAAACCAATTCGTTTCGGATACAAGATCTGGTCTCTCTGCACAAGACTCGGTTATCTAGTTTATCGTGAGCCTTACCAGGGAGCCAAAACTGGTAATACAAATACAAGTCTTGGTGTGGGTGGTTCAGTTGTGATGAATATGATTTCGAAGCTACCAAATGATAATTACAGTTTTTATGTCGATAATTTCTTTACATCTTTACGATTACTTGACGAAGTAAGACAATTAGGTCATGATATTACTGGGACTCTTCGTGCCAATAGTTGAAGGCGCGCCAATAAAAGACGCGAAAGTCACGATTTTCTGTCTTTCACGAGATACATAGTTCAAACTTATCTTATTCTCGGTAAAGCCTCTTCTTCAATTCCTAAACGACTTAGTACCAAGTTACCCATTACTACCAAGAACAAACTGCCTGATTCTATAAGATTAGACGAGAAAGGACACTACATAATCCGTAATGATAATGACTACATCTCAAATTCGTTGCCGCCAATGTCACAAGAACACCAAATTCAAATGCAGTAAATGTGAAGTTGGTTTGCATCAACATAGTTCTCGAATTTTTCACACCATAAAATTATTTTTACGCATATTTTTATTATATTTTCAGATCAAAAAGTTCTTATTTCTTTTTTTTTTAATACTATTCTGTTTGAAGTTCATTTTAAACAATAATAAAACAACTTTTAAAATACCGTGAGTTGTTAATATTCCATACAAAACCCGTAGGCATATTGTCCCAGCGCCCCATTTAAGGTGCGGTCCTGAAATTCAGTCTACATTTATATGAAAAACATAAAATACATATTTTTGTCTCTTTTGAACTCTTATTATTAGATATTTCTAAAAAAAAATACAATTTTCTGTCATCTTAGAGTCTTGGGATCTTTGGGCGAGATACAAACCAGCCTTCTGATCACCAGACCTGTCAAAAAGTTTCTTAACTCTTGATAAAGACGATGGGTTTCAGGGCTCCACGGACCCATCGTTTCGATCCCAAATATATAGGGTATTACTTACACCTGAATGCCGTTTGAGGCTTTCTGCAGCGGCGGCTACACCCGCCTCAAGACATGTTCACCGCAAGGGCAAAGATGGGGGATATTACAGGTTGCCCCCAGGCGAAGACAAACTGAAAGGCGGAAAGTTGTATAATCTAGAAGTCTCTCAAGAGTCGGTCACGGCAAGACTTGTAACCAAAGACCAGATTCCCATTCAGCGACAGCTAAGAGAGGAGCATGCTCTGTCGAATTGGCAGATGTGTTTAATAAATTATTTCGTACCAATTTACAGAGCGGCTCGTCCCAATGTTTTTGGGTTGACATAACCGTTTGAAAATCAGTTTTAGATAATATCTCCCAAGTAGTTTTTGCCTCCGCTTTATTGAAGATAGCAGCAGTTGAAGATGTTTTAGATAATATTTTTTTATTCAGGTCATAGGTGCTATTAACCGAAGATAAAATAAATACTGGAAGAGCAAAATTAGAAATTTTGCGTAAACCTAGACCTCCGAAGCTTATAGATAACCAAATTGGCCGGATAACCAAAAGCAATTAAGATCGATAAAGATAGTCTAAATCAAATAACTGAATAAGTCTGTGAAAATTAACAGACTCATTCAGTTGAAGTGTATTTCGATTTTGCGTAAAACATTACTAAGTACGAGTAGTATACGGTATTATCATGTTTTATGGCTGAAATACAGTGTTATATTTACAAACATTTGCATCTGGGACTGATATAAAAAATGTATCTCCAAAGTTTTCAACACCGCACAATTTGTGAAATAAGGTTGAAAGAATATATTTTGTGTTCTTATATAAGTTCGATTAGTTCATATAAGAGCAAAATGTTACTTTATTTGGTACTAAGTAACCTAACAATTCACGCATTGAATTTTACTACAAATACTTTCCAAAAGTAACTTTTATAATTAAATTAAATATTTGTTTTAGGTACAATCCAGCACCATCAGTCATGCATCATCCTCAAACCGCTTTGAGAGATCCCGTATATTTGTATTTAATCAAACGAGTCGTTGACTATTTCTTATTTTATACAAACAACACTGAAAGTTATGACCTTAGTAAATATGAAACCTACGACTTCATGATTAGTGATTTAAAAGTATCTAAAATTTCGACTTCTTATAAATACTTTTTTATAAACTTGTACAATTCTTTTACCGTTGAGAGATCAGTTCATAATAACATATCACCAATCAATATATATGCAAGACAAAAGCGTCTGAATCATGAACCCTTTGAAATAATATTTACCGTAAAATCCACCTTTCAACAAAACGTTACGATAAAACTGTTCCTAGGCCCACAGTGTTCCATTTTTAATTGTTGGGAAATGCACTATAGATTCTATCAACTTGATTCTTATCGTCATAATTTAAATGAGGGGTCTAATATAATAACTTGGAGTACAGATACGTCTTTGAGATATTCATCAGATCAATATTTTAATAAATCCACGCTTTCTAAAAATATTGACATAAATTATGATATTTACAAGTTTCCAAAAAATTTAGTTATACCAAAAGGTCGTAAAGATGGACTTAATTTGACTATGTTTATTATAATACTCGATGAGAAACAAAACCATGATGTAACAAACTCAAGTCTTTATATACAAATAACGGATGAAAACAGTAATAAACCTTTTGGATTTCCATTTCATAAAAAAGCGGACAAGAAAACGTTGAATGATAATGCTCCAAACTATAGATTTATCAATATTACAGTATTTCATGTCAAAGAATCTCCAGATGGTACAGGATATTTCTCTTCTTATTTATATTGATTTTTAATTTGATTTAGATATTTATCCTTTAAGAATTTTATAATAATATTCAATTTATAAACGTTACTTTAATTAATTTTTAATCACACTTATGTATATAGTTATTAATCCTAAAATAATAAGAATATTTAGTTCATTAATTTCGTTTTTCATTTATTAAATTAATAATTTTCCTGCATTTTCTTTTCAAATACCGAAATAATCAAATCAAAACTTTTTTAACGATTTGTGTTTTATCAATTAAAGGAACGACGATGGTTTATTATAAAGCTAAATTTTATATTCGTATGATAGAGACTGTGTTACCGTTCTTAATTGGAACAATTGAAATAAGTTAGATTCTCTTATGTGATATGTTTTATTTGTACTCGTATGAGTTATTACACGTCATGTTTCTGAAATTAGTTGCTTCATAAGACAAGCAATTGGAAAATTGTCCATTTCCGTTTTATTTCCATAGATTGTACAGTCGGTTGCAGAAGTACTGAAGCATGTAAAAAAATTACATTAAAGTCTCATTTTTGAGTTATTGCATTTCTTATTGTTATGTCGAATTCCTGAAAATTGTAATTTGTGGGTATAACTTATGTTAAGTAAAACTTTATTGTCATAAAAATATATTTTACAGGACTCCCTTAACATGTGTTGTATTGGTTGTTCATTTACAAAAACTAGCTTTAATTTTAGCTGTTTACCCCACACCTTCACCCGCATTAATTATTATAGCTTAAGTCACTGACGTATGATGGCATATGATTAACTTCCCGTAATTAAAAGAATTCTCAAGATCGAAAAGCGAAAAGTAGGATTATGATTTTGGTAATTGCTATCATTTGAAGCCTCTTAGTTGTTCGCATGCCATAGTGTTAGTGTAATGGAACGCAACCCTATCTGCTGAATAAACTAAGCGCCGTCTCGCGCTTATCTATTTTTAGAAAAGTGTCATCCATTATGTAATCTTTTCGTGTTACTAAAATATATACAAATTGTCCGTAAAAAGTATTTCTTTTTATTTCAAATTACAACACATAGGCTATGTGACGTCACATTAAATTAGCAACAGCGCCCTCTAGATAGCATAAAGTAAAAAACAAAAAGAAAAATATAATTCAATCATTCCGTGAAGGGTATCAAACGATAATTAGCTTAATTAGCACATTTCATATATTGATAGCGTTTGCTTGCGATTTTGCTAAAATACGCCCGAAAATTGATTAAATAAAAAAATTAGTTCAAAAATTAAAATCACGCTCTAAAAAGTTTAAAACTAGATATTTATTTTATAACAATAGCTATATTATATTAGAGATGAGATAGAGATGGGAATAACAGTGTAGTCGTATGCCACTGATCATAACAAACAAAATGTGGCATATACCTAGCTGTAAGTTTTCCTAAGATATTAAAAATAAAATAAAATATGACGCTGTCCTTTGGTCATCGCATCGCTATTATAATATAGCTTTGTTGCATTGACATTTAAAAAGTTTTGATATAGGTATCGTTTGTTAATAAAATGTTACATTTACAACTCTAAAAGTGTTACACTCGATGATACATAATTACAACCGCTTAGTGATGAGCGTTACGCTTGATACAAGAGAACTAGACTTAAAGTTTCATATGCACGTTTTTTGAGAAGTTGACTGTGAGTTGACTGTCAAGATGATATGTGATATCAGTCAAATGTGGATATTTTTGTTGCTGTTTGGAACTCTTTTATCAATTCCAGAGAGGGATTTTCATTCAAGAATCTACAATGAAGGTATTATACATATTACACGATCTTTGGATAATTACAAGCACTTAGGTGTTGGTTTATCTTTAATTTTTCTTTATTGGATGTACCTACTGATAAGTAAGTTACGTGATACTCTCATGATTTTATGTAAATATATTATTTTATTATTTATTGTGTGTTTATAATATCGATTGTACCAAAGACCTATTGATTTTTTGAAAAATTGGTCAGATAATATTATTACTGTAATAAACTTTACTGAAAATAGATAATGTGTCAATTTGCGAAATACACTAGTGAAAGTCAAGACATGTTTTTTTCAGGCTTCTAAAATAATCAAGCCACAGATAGAAATATGTCTCCAGACATATTTCTATGTGTGGCTTGATTTCCATCTGTGGCACTTAGTAAACGTTTTAAAGTGGTGACTAATTCCTACTTATTTTTCACAGAACTGTCTTTGATCGATAATAAGCAGCAAGTTGTTGAAGATAACAAAAAGTCATTGTTGACTTATTTGTTTGATGAGGTAATATTAAAGTCATTTATAGTTCTATCTTCATCTTTAGATTCAAACTATTTTTCTGTTACTTGACTGTCTACTATAAATTATTTCAACGGTCATTTTCATATATTCCAGGATAAACCGTTTAGTAAAATATTTCTGAAATACGCAAGAAATGGTCTTCTAGATGGTGGTCAAACATTTAATATTTATGATGACGATATAAGACTTGTTACAATCTCATTATTTAGAATTATGTTGGATTTTAGATATAATAATAAGACAAAGTATAAAAAATTGTTAGAATGGGCTAATCATAACATTAATCCTGAAATGATAGACTATACTAGACGACTGGTAGCACTATTTAGTGCGAGGAATAAGGAAGAGAAGTTCTTACCACCTTTTATTGCAAAACCAAATTACTTTGTGAACGGTGAAACCATATATAAAGCATTATATATGAAACGAAATATAGAAACAATTAGTGATGACGTAATGAAAATATACCAAATTTATAAAATAAATGGCAATGTTATTATCATCAATACAAACTATTCACAATGGAATGGTCCGTTTGGTGCATGTGATGAACTAATAAAGTATTTTACCGAAGATGTAGCTCTGAATAGCTATTATTACGGATTGCATCTTTTACACCCATTCTGGATGAGTAATGAAGAATTAAGCGAGCTAAATCCTCGGCATGCAGAACACTATTACTACGCAAACCAACAACTTTATGCTCGATATCTCTTAGAGAAAGAACACCTAGACATAAATGCAAAATTGCCAGATAGTACTTGCGAGTTAGATTATAATCCTTATTTATATTATGAAAATGGCTTACCATTTCCAACGAGATCTTCACTTATAGGAAGAAATATACAAAGTGACCTGGCTTATTTAAAATCTATAGATACAGCTATAAAAGAATGCATACACCGAGGGATGGTAATTATGGTAACAATCATTATTTAGAATATTAATTAAATGCTAACCCATTACTAAATTGGGTAATCATAAACATATGTACACTTTCATTCGATACCTATATTGAAAAATATATTTTATTTGGTGTTTATGGATTAGTAGTCTGCCATATTGGATTTATCAATTCGTATTTTTTTTAGAAAACCTCTTCGTTGATGCTCATAGAATATATATTCTTCGTTTTCCATAATAGACTACTTATCTGACAATGCATTTTCATCTAAACAAAACCTTCAGCTTTAAAATTTCATCTTTTTCGGTTGTGAATAACTGCTCCAAAATTTATATTGGACGAAAATATACATATACATGAGATCAATAATAATTTGCAAAAGCTATGCTGATATCCTATCTCTGAAAATAATTCTAAAAATCATCAATAATCTAGTCAGTTTCCTAATATACGCAATAATTGTTCAAAAAACATAGGAAATGTGTCAATATTTATTCGATGAGCAATGTTTCGCATAAGGACAGACTGAATTTATCTGGTTTAAGCATATTTAAAATATTACTGATGCAATATGAGAGGATCAAACCGGTCTATGTAATTATAGTTTCTTATTCTTATATACAGTTAGATTTAAAAATGTAAATATATATATATATATATATATATATATATATATATATATATATATATATATATATATATATATATATATATATATATATTCATAACTGCACTGTCATTATCAATCTAACTTAAATATTCATTGCTGGGAAACAGGTATTTCTTATGAAAGACTAAGACATACCATAGCAGAACCTATGGTATGTCTTAGTATGTAACTGAAGATTAACATTATAGACTTCTTATTTAATCAACAGGAAAATGGAACATATATAAAAATAACAGAAGAAAATTATATAGATTTGTTGGCCAAACTCATTCGCGCCAACTACGATGGAATAAAAGCCACAAAAATTATAAGATCGTTATTTGGGTATGGATATAATGGTTACCCTTCCGACAAGTAAGTGAAATTGAATTATTTATTATATTATTTTCATGAAACTTGATCTATTGAACGGACTAAATAAGATTACAATGTCAATTTAAATTTGTTCATTTCTTTAGAACTTTCATTCATTCATTAACTCTTTTTCTTCTTTCTCTATTTCTATGAGATAACCTAGATTTTACTACTTTTAACTGTTATGTTAGCATTATTAATTCACCTTTTTTTTGAATTATTATCTTTTACAGACCAAACCCGGCTCCTTCGGTATTAAACCATCCACAGACTACACTAAGAGAACCTATTTATTGGTTTCTAATGCGCACAAGCCTAGATTACTTCTCCGAATATTCAAATAAAACAGAACCTTACAATATTGCTGAATACGAAACCGACGAATTTGTAATTTTAGAAGCTAATTTCTCTAGAGTATCATCAATTTTTAAATATTTCTTTATAGATTTGCATAAATCTCTAGAAAGTGACAAAACAGTTCACATCGTTAGGTCAACACCAAATATTTTTGCTAGACAAAGAAGACTTAATACAGAACCCTTTTCTTTTAAATTTACTTTAGTGTCAAAGACAGAAAAAGTCGCCTTGATAAGACTGTTTTTAGGTCCCCGTTGTAATATTAAAAGTTGTGTTGAGCTGCATAATAGGTTTTTTCAACTTGACTGTTACAAGCATAAATTAAGTCAAGGAATAAATACATTGACTTGGAATCCTGAAAGTTCATCTAGATATTCAGACGATGGTAAATATTTTTCACTAGATTATAATAATGAACAAAATTATGATATTTTCAAATTTCCTAAAAACTTAATCATACCTAAAGGACTGGAAAAAGGTTTAAACCTGACTCTGTTTATAATGGTTCTTGATAATGACGAAATAAGTGACGTTCCTTCGGATGTCCGATTATACAATGAAATTGTACAGGAAATAAGCCCCAAGTCATTAGGATTTCCATTCCACAGAAAAACTTTATTATTTAATGAATTTGCACCTAATTACAGATTTTATAATATTACGGTATTTCATGAGAAAATTATTGAAGATAAAAAGGGCTATTTCTCTTCTTATCTTATTTGAAAAACCAAAAACAAAGCAAATAATCAAAAACTTTTTTATGTGATAAGTATCACATAATAGGTGATTTTATTAAATAATTAACTTATTAAATTATTCTGACAATTTAAACCATACGATGACTGATTCAAATGCCGACACAAGTTTGTATTACGCTTCGTCAACGCGGTTTGATATTGTTTACAAAATGGCATCGATAAATAACCAACTATTTGAAAATAATGAATAATGAAGTTGCACCGACGAGTGGAAATAAAAATTTCAATTTAATTTTGATAAAAAAGGAACAATTATCAAATACATTATCAAGATACGTTATTTTGTTTAAATAGCACTGAATTTACTATAATAATAAATTTTCTAAAATAGTAATTATATAACCAGTTAACTGTGTCATACATAATATAAAAATGTAAGCATAACATAAAATAAATAACTATATCTCGCATTTGGCAAAAGATGAAATATATTTAACATTGTGATTGATGTAACAAACGCTTGAAAAACATGAAAAACATATTAAAAAAGTATAGTATAAGTATTTTATTAAATAATAAAAAGTGTATATGCAAAAAGTGTATTCTAGCCTCCCAAAAAAATAAATAGCACTATGGGTAAATATAGAGAATTATCAGTAATGATTTTTAAGATACAGACGTTTATTCTGAAATAAACGGAATAGAAAAGGGATGGAAAAATATACCCATCACCAAGAAATTGCTGACATTTTTAACGATTACTTTATAAATTTTAATAATAATAATAATATCACTAAGACCCAATATCATCTGACATAATTATAATCCGAAAGAAATATTTGACGTGCTAAAATATCTTAAACAATTCTTTTATCTAAACATTTTATAATATTTTTATCATAAAATGTTTAAAAGATGCTCATAATCGCATTATTTCTAGATATGAGAAAAGTCTTTGATTGTGTTTTTCATGAAATCCTTCTCCAAATTAAAAAGTTACGGAATTAAAGGTTAAGTATTTGACTGGATAAGAAGATATAGGATAAGAAGAGTTATAAGTCAATTTAAATAAGAGTAATTTCGTCGAGTTGAAATAAACGGAATAGATTCAACAATGCAGGCGACTTTAGTAGTAATATCATGGATACGTTTCCTCATGCCTTAGATATGGTATTATCCTATGGGGATTCTCAGTGTATGTAGAGAGAGCCTTTCTTGTGCAAAAAAGTGCATTAGGTCTACGTGTAGTGCGGGGTATATCGTGATAATTGTGTACCTTTATTTAAAATATTAAATATACTAACGCTACCTTGTTTGTACATTTATGAAATTTGCATTTTTATACTGAAAAATCCAGAATTATTTAAAAGAATTTGTGATGCCATAAAAAGAACTTGCCGAAATAAATTTAGATTATATGTCCAATCTCAACGATTGCAAAGAAACAGTAAAATTTAAATTAATTATTGACAATTATTATGAATACATGACATTAAATTTAGTCACACTTTATGTAATATTTGTACACCGAACTAGATAGATTTTATGTTGGGATAGGACTTGGCTATAACACTTTTGCACATATTTGTATACCCAAAAATTTCTCAAATAAATGATTTCGAATAATATTCCTACTTCTATTAGTTATAATAAAGTGTTCATTACTGTTTATTTTCGTGTATTTTATATACTGGAATATTTGCAAAATTAGGGAGAATACAATAAAATCAAATAAGTACTAAAAATTCATTTATTTATAGTTCAGGTTTCTGTAATGCTTATCTGGTGAAATTAATGCTTAGTGCTCTCATTACTGTGGTACATCATATTGTATACATTTGGATACTCGCTGCCTTGTTGGTACACTACGACGTCCTGTACATACATGTTGGGCTGCATAAAGTACTGGGTAACTGGACGATCCAGTGGGTAACCCAAAGGCTTTTCATCCAAAAAGAATACATGCTCATTTACTTTCTGTTGGGTTGTACTTTGACTCTTATAGACAACAACGAAGACCTGGAGAGGGAATCCACCGTTTGTGCCTCTAGGCAGCATAAGCCTGTTAGGTAAGTTATCATAATTGTATACCATATCGTAAGGTACTTTGTTCTGTGCTAAAAATTTGTATATAACAGAAGTAGGTACTGAATCCTCCTTGTAAAAGAAGAATTCATTGGAGTTTCGCTCAATTACGTTTTCGCCTTTGGTAAGTTTGTGCGTGAAATAATCCAATTCTACAAAGTTCATGTAGTTGTCCTCAAAGTTGATTTCATTGCCATAGCCGTCGTATTTTGGACCAATAAAGACCTTGAAAGTAGCTTGTTCTTCAACCTCAGATTTGACTGAGACCTTCACCGTGAAAGGTTGATGATTAAGACGAGGTTGGACAACTGCATATTCTTGTTCTGTGCCCGAGATGATCTCTTGGTTTGTGTAATAAACCATGTTAGATACATTAAATGCGTGGAAATCAAAGTAGGTCTGCAATTTGCTCACTTCAACTTTGTTCACTTTGACACCAACATAATGAAGCTGTTCCTGGGTGTATGAAGGCAAATATTGCTTGTATTGAGAAATGAAATAGTAAATCTTATTGTACATTTGATAGAATGCAGGATCACGAAGAGAAGTCTGATAAAAGTCCAAGGCGGAGGGCATAAAATCATAACTGAAAGTGAAAATATTAGTTGTTAAACTCGGTTAATATATTACGCGGTCGCAATCCCATAAATTACTATCAATGTCATATCAATGATTATGAAAAGTTAAAAATATATATTCATTTAAATTTCTCTAAGGATGTAAATTGCTCATCAGCATAAAAATCAAACAATTAATTTTATTTAAAAAAAATGTACTTACTTGTAGCTAGGTGGAGCACCACTGAGAATGCTACGAGCAGCAATCTCGTAGGATGAGTAGTAGTTACGGTGGGGCGAAAGCTTCTCAAACAGATCAGGATTAGCGTTCCAGAAGTTACCAACAAAGTTAATGAATTTTTCGTTGGAGAAATCAACTTGCTGGTTGAACTGAAACAGAAAATGAAAATAATATTTACCTCTTATTTAAATGTTAATTTATATATAATCAATAATTTCAAAGTAATTAATACTTACAGCACTAAATTGGCCTTCTTCAACAAACGTCAGGAACATATCTTCATAATTACGGACAAATCGGAGGTCATTGAGATTGTAGCTGTTTTGCATCACGTAGTTGTCGCTCCTTTGGACAAATGGCGTGAATGAACTGCTCATGACTGGACGGTAACCTTGTTTGAATGGTTGGTACCACGAGAATGTTGGGATTTCACCCATATTATTCGAAAGTCTTTCCAGGTAGTAACGAGCCAATAGCTGTTGGTAGAAGTGATAGTAAATTTCACCACGACGTTCTTTGAAGATACCATGAGCGATTTCGTCACCGTCCTGCCAGAATGGCATGATAGCATGGAAATAATAGTAGAAACTATTAAAACCGATGTCTTCAGTGAGATAGGCCAGTTTGTATTCATCACCGTAAGTGTGGTAATCAGAATAATTTTGGTAGTATAAGTGGTAATTGCCTTCTTTATAAATTCCATATTCGGGGAATTCTTCGAATACCTCACCTCGCATTTTACCATAGTAAATCTTGGTAAAGACGTCATGATTCACGTAATACTCTGGTACTACTTCATAGAAAGGAGGAAGAATCAATGATGCAGTATCAGCGCGTTGGATAACAGCGATATAGAAAACATATGTAAACATATATGGGTTCACATTTGCACGCGCCCAAGAAGCTGAGTAGTAGAAAGTGTCAAAATCCTTCGCATAGTAGAATACGTCATACAAAGCTTTAGCTTGATGTCTCATTTTCTCATTAAAGATGGTAAAAGGAGAATATTTTGGTATGAAATCCTTATGATACATTGTCAAGAAGTTTTCGACGACTTCTGGCTTCTGTAAACAAATAAAATAATACATTTAAAACTATATCATTTTTTTGCATACGGTAAAACAGAAATTGTTCATTCTTGACTACATAGATAGCAAATGATGTTAAGTATAGCAATAGCTCTGAGTCTCATCAAAAAACCTTTATGTCTGTCAAAATCGGAAACACAGCCCATTAAGCTAAGGAATTGGAAGCTCATCAATAAATTGAACTGTTATGATTATATTTTATTTATTTTTACGAATATTCGATTATTTCTAGATGTCACGAACATTTAGCTCTATAATAATAGCAAAAGATGCTATTATTATTGAAAGAAAAAAGATTAGATATGAACTAGTACTTATTGAAAAGATATATTTTTGATCTATGGGGGCAGCAGGTATCGTACGGCCGATGATGCTGCAATATTTTATACTAATCTTATGTTACTTACTTCATATTGATTATGATGTGCACTCAAGTCATAGTTCTTGTATTGGTAATATTGAGCGGCAGGATTTTCTAAATGAACATTTTCTAAAAGTTCCAAAACTTTGTACTGGCGTGCCGCGGTAGCTGCATCAACTAAAAACGACAAAGATTATTGGAAGAATATTAAAAAAAAAACTATTACTAACTAGGTAAGTAAGTCTTTTTAAATACAACTCGTTTTAGTTATATAGTGCTGATTGAAATAAACTTCTAATTGAATTTATTTTGTTTAGATGTTGTATTCCAAAGCAACAATTACAAAATATAGTATAGCCATGGTTTCTTTGAATACTCAATATATAAATTTCATGTGAAATTATTAGGTTACAATGTTATAAGGAAAATTAATTTTACCCTAGAATTACCGACTATCAATGCTTTGCAATTGTACAAATAAAAGTATTGTATTGTAACCTAATAATTTCACATGAAATTTATATTATTTTAAAAACTTCTTATATTTTATTGCAAAATAATTTTATTTTGCAATAAAATATAAGAAGTTTTTAAAATAATAATTTGGAATATGTATTATGGCTTACCCTGTTCAGTCTTTATGCTGGAGTATTGATTGTTGAAAGTCGGGACTGTCCCGGCCAAAGCCAGGGTCACCACAAACGCCAGTACTAAGACAGTCCTCATTGCGGCTGCTTGAAGACAACTGTGCCGGGAATATCATTTCACGAACTATTTATATGAAATTCCTTATCAAACACCCATATTATTCTATCACAACCTGAAATACGGCATTAATAAAAAAAATTGATAACAAACGTGTAGTCACTAAGGCCTCTTTATGTTCGTTTATTGTCGGAAAACTACTGGTTTAGGTAAATGGTGTAACTTGTTATTATAAGTATCTTAAAATAGCTTAAAAGTTTTAACAAAGTACCTACTGTTACCTATATTTTTTTGTGTTTGTTTGGAACATTCTCTAACATTAACCTTCTTAATTTAATTTGGCTTTGTTTTAGCGATTGCGTAATCATCTCATCGAAAAAATATAATACCTACTCATGTACCTATAGTATAGTATACATAATAACATTACTTTTGTTATTTACAGAATTTCCAGGTAGTTTGATAAGATCAACTTTACGATCACATGTTTTTGTTATTAAAAAAAATAATAACTACAAAGAAATTTAAAAAAATATTGATAGCACATCTGCACTTGATGTAAAGTAAATGCAGTAAAAATTAATCCTATTTATAAGTTTGCTGGTAATGATATATATTTGTATCAAACTTTTTCAACTGACTAGTTCGCCACTCTTTCATAAAGCTATTTTCAATCGGATATAACACGTTTATATTTGATATTTCATTTATCCAATATATCGAGAACGGCTAGGTTATGAATAGTATATCCGTCATATATTTTTGATATCATAGATCTCAAGAAGATACAAGATATGAAGAACAATATGCATAATAGAACCAAATTCGAAAAAGTGTAATACATAGATTTAAACAACGTGATATCAATTATACACTCAAAAATAATGGTAAAAATTTAAATGAAAAATACTTTAAAATATTCATCAATTCCAGCTTAAGTATTCGTTAAAAATAATCACCAATATACTAATGTGAATGCAAATTAAATAAAAATATAATTAGAAAAAAAAATCATCTTAATCAAGCTTTAAAATTTTATTAAAAATATTTATTTCGGCTGTTTGGGCGGATTGCCTGAACATTGATGAAAATACGCTCACGAGTAGCTAAAAACAACAAGTGCTTAAAAATCGACAATTTCATTAGGTCTCATGTAGCTCATTGGTTAGAGCAAAGGTCGTGGATTCGAGTCCCGAACTGAGGTACCTGGGACAGGTGGATATTTTAAACATTTTTCTTTAAGAATAAACGTGATGTGTTACTATATGTACTATTCTATACAATAGTCTTCTCTAAAAACTACCAGCTACTCATATTGCTTTGATTAGCTAAAGACTATTCAAATTTTCACTTGTAACTAGTAATCATAGCCCTGAGAGCCTAATCTATTTATCCCTGAACGGAAAATTTGAAAATTTCACATCTTTCTTATAATTTTGACAAAATAATATTCATGAAGATTATTTGTGCATGAGTGGCAGTGTCATATTCGTTGTATCATTAATTATCGAAATAAAGCATTTCTTTGGAGTCGTATTTGCATTTCGAAAATAGACGCAATTTCGTTTTCGGAGAAAAAACACAATAATCTTTCAGGGATCATCTTAATTCGTATGATTAATAACAAAGGTGTGGCAGGTCCTAAAATTCTATGAATGTTACAGAATAATATTATAGGCTAATTAAAATCATAATAGAAAAGAAAAATATGTTTGTTGTTTCAATACTTTTTGGTTGGCACATTAATCTTTTAATATTACCGTGTAATTTCCAGGGCATTTTTGAAATCGCAAAATTATGGTGAATTATATAAATATTTCGAAAACTTCTGCAAATTTAAACAACATATTAAAATTGGCCACGACTGAGATCTATACTTTTGCTAAAAAAAATGTAGAAAATTGGCGGACCATGGAAATTACAATAAAGGCAATGGAAATTACACAGCAGATAAAATTTTGCTAAACACCATGTCATATATGAAATTAAGCTGTCATATTAGTTAGGGTAGTATTAAGATCTACCTACATTATACTGAAACGATATACAGTACTTACTCAAAATTGGAACGAAACGTAAACACGTTCATGTTCTCAAAAAACAAAATATATACAACGTGTTATGGAAATAGCGCAAAACCTCTCAGGTGGTAGCTCAGCCCATGAAACTGAACAACTTTCACTATGAGACCAACATTGAAATTTCAGCATCTGGCAAATTTTTCGAAGTAACGTTACATCGGACAAACAAAAGTCGGGCGTCGAAGTAAGATATGCGATGTATTGAAACTTCGAACAATGAATGCTTCGACGTACTCGTATAGTTGTCGATGTATCAATTATCGAAGAAACGTGTTTCGAAGTGACATAGAGAACCCTTTTTCGAAATGGTTATTTATTTTGTCAATTATCTTATAAAATACGCATCCTACGTCAAATATCAATAATTAATTTATTGTAAATTTAATTGGCTTTCATTTAACACCAAATTGGTACCTGTAGGGCCAGTGGTTTTCTCAAAAACGATAGATAGCGAACACCGGTCATAAGTAGATATTAGGAGGTTATTTCAGTCAAGATAACCCCCTTTGGCTATCTATCGTTTTTGAGAAAACCATTGGCCCTACAGGTACCAATTTAGTGTTTAATCAAAGTAAATTTTTACAATAAATAAATAAATTAAATAATATGTTAACTTAATCCGGTGTAAAAAATGTCCTTGTGACCCTGTTGACTTCAAACAGACGACAGCGAAAGACAGATGTTTAAACTTGAATTTGTTTAATCACGATTTGAGAATTTGAAGATGATGATCAAAGTTTTAAATGATATTTAAGACGATTTAATTAAAAAAATAACCAACATTCAACATTTAAGTCTGTATTTGGCGATGGCGTGCATTTCATTGAAAACAAACATTGAACATAACGTTTGTTTTTTTGCAACCAAAAAGAAACAAGGTAATTTCCATGGGTGATACGTAATTTCCATGGTGTTTTATCCATGGAAATTACACCATGGAAATTACCAAAAAACATATATTTTGAAATTACTCTGCATTGAAAAGATATAACCGGCTAGTTTTTTACTGTTTATCTACATTATAGAGCTAGGTATTTCACCTTAAAACCCATTTTCTAGAAGAAGTACAATTATATTGAAAAAATGTGACATGGCAAAGCCGGATAACTGAGAACCAAAATTTAAGAAATTGAAGAACTTATTTTCGCAACGAAAGCGCGGGAAACAGCGACGTGGCCACCTCACCTCAATTACCTATCGCCCGTGTTCAAAGGAATTCATTCGTTATATCTTACGTTTTAAATGGGTTAATATTATCTTGTATTACAACACATGCTACTCATAATTACAACTACAGACTATCCAAAATATCTTAAAATGATGATATTATTTTATATATATTTTTTAATGTTTTGGTTCCAATCAGATTCAAGATAACAGGAATCCGCATCTAGGAAATAATTATGGGTTTATATAGCTGATTGAAAAACTTTAGACAAGTGTCTTATTTTAACCCCCGACGCAAAAAGAGGGGTGTTATAAGTTTGACGTGTCTGCGTGTGTGTATATCTGTCTGTAGCATCATAGCTCCCGAACGGATTAAGCGATTTCAATTTTTTTATTTTATTAAATGTGATGTTTGTGCGAGTGTTCTTAGATATTAGATTGTTAGATTGTACCGGGCGTAGTCACGGGCTGACCAAATATAGGTAGGTGAAAACCTAACTATCGAAATCTATCGCGTTCATACCCGTCTTTTACAATCTAATATAATGCAACGCGAAAGTTTAAATGTTCTTAGATATGTTTGAAGAAAATCGGGTGAGCGGTTTAAAAGTTGTGGGGCTAAAAATGGGGAAGAATAACCGAATGTCTGCAAATATACTCGAGTGGGGTCTCAAGTGAAAGCGCACTGAAAGAGAATTTTGATGACTTAACTGAGTGTGTTCTTAACTTTGGTTGATGAGAAAATTATTATATTAAAAAGTTGAAGACTAATATAAACATTAAGTTAGAATTATTAGTTATAGAAACAAAAACTAGTCATTTAAAATAAGATAAAAGCTAACAAGCTTGACTTTAAATATAATCTTTACCTCGTCCCGTGTTGGAGGACCGCTCCAAACCTAATAATTTAATACGTCCTCCATCGCAACGTATTTTTTTAGAATTATTAATAGATATTTAGGTACCTACTTTAAGACTGAGTTTTTTTTTACTTTTTTAATTGAATTCAGATTTTTGCGTTGGGGCTCGGTTAGGTTAGTTTTCAATAGCCTCTCGTAATTCTCTTTGAGGGATAATTAGGTATGGGAAATTTCACGGGTTAGTTATGGTTAGAGAAAGATAGAAGATAGTTGCACAATATCAGTAATTTAAGGAATCATGCGTTCTTTCCACGGATCTTTTTCTAGAATTTTCGCAATTGATATCTGGCATGTTAAAGAGCTTTGAAACTTTATACTATTTAAAAATAGCTTTCTACTATTTAATTACGGGTGTAGACAATAAACGAATATAAATACATTTTTTTTTTCTGGTAGTGTTTCACTACCATAACAGTTTGATTACTATTACCGATAGTCAAACTTTTATGCTAATAACATTTATAATATTGCTTAAATTAAACATGAAAAAAAATGTTGCGATACCCCTTATTTAACTAGACGACCCATGCGTATTTTAATATGGTAATTTACATGTATATAATAATCTAACATATAACTTTGTAAAAATCACATAACAGATGAAGATACATTTTCGTTTACTCTAAGTTTCCTGTGCCATTTAATGATAAACAAGTTTCTCCTTATCATTATCATCTGTAAAACTGAGCATAGGCCTCCTGCATATGTCTATGGGGTAGACCTATGCTCAGTTTCGTGTCGTTAAGTAGATTGTAATTGATGATAGCATGGCTTATGTGCTGATTTTAATGTGATACTATCTCCGAGGTACCGGGTTCGTTTCTCAGTCGGGGTCAATATATGTGTCTTTTTTATTTCAAATGCAAATGTGATTTATCTTGGAATCCAAGCAATGTATATGTTGATGTCAAAAATTTATTTATTTAAATTTTATGAACTCTCACAAAATATCTATCCCAAATAAATCGGACGAAATTCATAGTCAATTCAATAACATAAAACACGTTACATTGTCATGCAATACTCCTATTAAAATTTCCTAAAAAATATCTATGACTTCTTGATATTTAACTATCACAGCTTACTATAACTTTAAAACGTATATCTTATATTTTACGTTAAAAAGATGTAGTTTATATCTTATAAACGTAACCATGCACTACCTGGTTTCTATCTGATATAATACTTCTTACCTATATTAAAAATATTTAAATCATCTTAACCCTGAAGATAAACTATGAAATCATTAGCGTAAACTTTGAGGTCGTGAACTCGTATAGAGATAAACAAACGAAAAACATCCAACTTTAATCGTAGGTGCAAGCTTAAGTATTGTAAGCGTACAAAATATCGTTAAGCGAAAATAAGATCAATGCAAAGCCACTTATGTTCGTTAATCTTATCCAACATTATTTAACTTTGTTTAAATCCCAATTAAATGAATTTAATTGCCACTATCAATAGTAGAAGCGAAATTGGGCATGATGTTCACGCCGTACACCTCATCCAGATAGCAGAGCACAATACATTATAATATGTCTTTCATAATTAACAGTACATTAATTTTCCAGCTACCTGTGAATTTAATTGAGTCGAATTAAATATTGAAAAATGAATATATATGATCCACCACGCTGACTAAGTCCAGCTAAGAAACTCTGTAAAAATCTGAATCCCAATTCGAATTCACTCAGGTGACCGAATCCACTACATAAGCGAATCCGCTTAAATCATAATATTGTATAATTTCAATGGATTCCATTTTTTTTGGATAATACTGCAGAACAAAATTAATTGATTCTTACTTGTTTCAGATATTCTAACTCTATGTTATTTCGAATCTCATTTCACTTATGTCACTAATGTTAATACCAATTTAAGGTTTAGCGGAAGTTGATTTCGATGTGAATTCAGACACTTGAGTGAATTCGAATTCGGGTTCGGATTTTAAAGAATCGCTCTGCTAATACTGCGGATGCAGTCGGAACCAACGGCTTAACGTGCCTTAATAAACAATTACCGAGCCATTGCTCGGCATATGATTAGTATATATTTCAACTACGATATCTTACAACTTCCACACTTAGTCTGTGTCTAAAAGACCTACACAGTCCGAACACCCGCAAGCAAATCTACATGTATAAGCGGTAACAGATCACAACCGCTATACACGTGTTATGCCCTTCCACGGAGCATTCTCAGAAGTGATTGTACCATATGATTAGATTTTATAATGCCAACGAGTCGGATCGCAATTACATAGTTGTAGCAATGGACTTCCTCAGAAAAACGTCTAATTCTATCAACTATTTCATTTAATCAGAAGCATCGGTAATTCTTTCCAAAAGCACCACACAATGTCAGAATAGTTCCCTAGTTTTAGTAATCAGCAATTACATGTCTGTATTTTCTTTATTCTTTTTAAAATTATTATATTATCAAGTAAGTTTCGTAATAACTTAATCGTGAGCCAATTCTGATAATTCTATATTAATGAATGAATGCATATAATTATGTCACCATATAATATGTAAAATATAATTTAACAATTGAATTTGAAAGAAAAGAAGAGTAAGAAGAGCAACAATTTATTTCATTTGAGGAGCTCGATGGCGTTGTGGTTAGCTCGTCTGATATATATTGTTAAGCAACTTTCGCAAAAACCGGTCATAGGATGGGTGACTATAAATCTATTATTTGGAGCTCCTCTGTATTTCGGAGGCCACTTTAAGCCATTTGTCCTAGTTGAATCCGCAGTCTTTGATACCCACCAATTCGCACAGGATCCGCGTGATGGGTCATGGCCCGAATCCTTAGTCGAATTGATTATTTTCCATCCATTGGGAATAGGGGAGGCCTGAGACCCAGCAATAGAATATTAATAGGCTGGCGATTTTTAAATAATTGTATAAAATACAAACGACATATAAAAATATAATATAATAAAACAGGCCAAGTGCTCGGACTCGCGCTCGAAAAATTCCGTAAGTAAAAACTTACTAAAAAAACGAACTGTTACCTTCACACAAAATGTTTATCCGGTAAATATAAGTATGTTTAAATACAAACGAAGATGTCCAGTTATTATAAGCTACAAGTAAGTAATACGAATCGGTGATAACTTATACTATTTAAAAAAAATAAAGAAATGAAAAATACACCAACAATTTTTTTTCATTAGCATATATTTTTAAAAGAAATATCACAGAGGAATTAGGTAGAGTTATTTATGTACTTGCATCGAAATGTTGATATTAATGTGGACCTTCCTGGGATTTCTAATGGACAATCCCGTGTGGCCAACAATCTTACAACTAAATAATAATAACAATGTCAGAGATAGACAAATAAAACAAAGATAATTAACATAAAATTTTTATTAGTTTACATTAATTTACAATACAAATTATTGATAGTCTTAAGCAAATTCTTATACGCATATTTCGCCTTTTTTTATAAATACGAGCGAATACTTTTGCTTCTAGCCTAGACTCATGAGGTTTTGCCTATTCAAACGACCCATCAGAATCATTTTCCTTGTCCGATTGATTACCAGTAAGATTTGAAGTGTTCGCTTCCGACATTACTGTATAACTTTTGTGAGAATTAAAATATATAATCATAAGCTTTTCAATATTTTTTGGCTTCAATGAATTTCTCCAAACATTTAAAATCCATTTGTACATTGAAAAAGATCGCTCTACGTCAACTGAGGTGAGGTTAGCAAATTTATTCAATTTTCTCCTCCTCGTCATTAGTGCAGGAAGAAATTTTTTCTGCTATATTTCTGATAGTGTCCAAATCAGGATTTCTATCCATGACTTTTTCCATTTTATCTTCTAAGCTCTCACAATTTGCCCATCTCAAAGCTAATCTCACTGCATCAAATATTTCAAATGATTCCATTAGAGAAAGATCGGGTTTCTGTAGTGATGATAAAGTTGTTGGTATAATTGAAAAATTTTCGTAAATACAAAGACAAATCATCCTTAATGTTGTCATTATTATTAAAATTTTTTAAAGCATTCTCTATTGATTTTGCCTCTTGACTGTTCAGCACAAACAATACAGATTTAATTTCATCGAAATGCTTAGCGTAATAGAATGCTGCATCAAGCCAAGTACCCCATCTGGAATTACAGGTGCTCGTAGTTTCGTCTACTGAAAGCCATAGCTTTTTATCTACAATCTTACTTTGCATCTCTTGTGCTTTGATTTTAAAAAGCTGATCCAGGTAAACTTTTCTCAATAAGGATTCACTAGGTAGTTCAATATTTTTGCAATTGCAACACACGTATTTTTGAAAAAATGTTTTAAATACATTGTTGCACAGTTGGGACCATGGTATCTTACAAAGAATCATAAATTCGATTAAGTCGATGTAAAATTCTAAAGGAGTGTGGCGCTCGTTCTTCGTGCCTATATACTCGTGCGAATCCACTCGAGTTGAATTCTCTCTAATTCGAGTTCGTAAACCGAATGGTACATGGAGCGAAGTTTGCCGATCATTTGAGTCAGAGCATGATGTTCATTCATAACAAACAAGTGTCACATAATAATATATTATGTAGATTTGAGGTTAATTTTAAACTGTCGCTTATTGTTGTAGATATTGGTGTTTTTAAGAAATGCCGGGAGAAAAAGAAAATCTTTAGTTTGGGATGTATTCGAATCGCCAGTGAGTGGATGTGTTGCGTGTAAACAATGTTCAGATTCAGTTCAGATAACCCCCGCTCAGAGGAGCCTCCTTACTCCTGACAATTATTATTACGCAATTAGTACGATGAATTTGCCACGGGCCTCAATCGCTATAGTTACGCCACTGCTTGTCGATCCAGTTAACTCGAGTTCAACTCGAGCTAAGTGGATTTTAACTCGGGTTAAATCGAGTCTTGTTTTTTCCGAGTTGGCGCATCACTAGAGTGAATAAGTAAACCGATTCATTGCTAATAGATAGTTTGAATGCGGTAGAAAGAGACACAATCTAGTACATTACGTTAAGTGGGGAGTGCTTCTCACAAGCTATGTTGTGCGAACTACAAATGTGGCAATATCGCGCGTATTGGTATTTTGCAACTTTGGACATCCGATGTCATTGATGTAAGTTTGGCAACGTCGTGCGTGCAGTAGTTTAAATTGTATAAATAACTTTTTATTAAAAAAATCACGGGATTTTTTTCTGCTCTTTAAAATTAATCTCGGGGTTTGAGGCATATCCACTTTATTCTTTCGCGGTATGAAATCAGTGTAAGTACATGAATAACTCTATCTAATTCCGACCACTGAATATCACCTATAGTAAAAAGAGACAGATGTTCTGGTAGTGCTGTTTTAACTTTTTAACAGCCGTAAAGACACGGCTAACACTATCTTCAAAGAAAGTGTTTGTCAATCCACTTGATGTGTTTAGCTTTTATTGGAGATAAAAATTTGCGGTATTCTATTTATTACGATTTTTTAAAGTCGGTTTGATTTTATGTTCTCATACCGTATACTTTCCAACCCAGAACGATGCGGTTGAAAGTTTCGGGGACATACGGCTGGTTTCTGTATTGAGAAAAGTAGAAAATCTCAACTGATTATTCTCAATAACCAAGGTTTTTACGTTTCATATGGCAAAAAGTCCTAGTTTTACCAAATTGCTATCAACTGATTAAATGTTTAAATGACGTTTAAAATGGCTTAAGCACGGTTTGAGTTGTGCTCAACTTCAAATGCTCAGTTCGGAAACCGAGTGATAATCTTTAATTTAAATACTCTGATGACATAGAAATACTCTCATGCAATTGGATGAGATTGTTTGAGTCCTGGTTCAGTCAATCAGACCGACATAGTGTCATTCTTCAAATAAATAGTTAAGCTCTTCGATAGATCTATAAACCATTTGACAGCATTGAAAAGACTGCAGCACCGCTCGCACCCATTCTGTCTCTCGATCAAATCAACGTACCTGTGTTATAACTATCTAATTTCAAAAACAATCTCTATAAATTTCGAAGGTATAGCAATTGTTATTGCAGTTTTTTGGAATTCTATAATTTTTAAAGTCACGATCGCTTTTGTAACGAATGATAATTTGAATGATGTCGAAAGATATTCACGAACTTCATGTTAAAAGTAATATCGCCCATGAAGAGTCAATAAATAATAACTGACATTTTGTCAATTTTTGTTTTATTGAATTATTCGTTGTAAAATAGATTACTACACAATAGTGACAAACATTTTGGGTTCGTTTCTTATTTTTTGGTAAGATAAACAATAATTGCAATGTACTGAAAAAACAATATAATAGATTTGAAACGTTTTTTTCGTCTCCTTTCGTTTCGTTGCATTTTTGCAGTTATTATTTATTGACTCTTGATAGACGATATGTAACGAAACGTTATTTGAAAACAAGATTTGAAAGATGTTAACTATTTACTACATTGTTAACATCTTTCAAATCGTGTTTCTGAAATCTATTGGAAAAATCTAAAAAATTAATTGCAATCTTTGTTTCAATTGTTGAAATCATCATTCGATCCAAAAGCGATTGACGCTTTGAATCTTACATATACAATTACATAAATCTATATAATGTATTAGTTGGGACCTTCGGATCCAACAATCTTTTGCTAACATTTTTATAAAGATAGTTTCTTCATTAATATTTTTAGACTTTTGTAAAAAAAGGAGTCAGTACTGACTTAATGAGTGACCTATCTAAATGATAGTCTGAGGAAATGAAGGGTATGGTGGATTTTAAAGACTTCGGCGCAAGTATATAGTTTTAACCGTCAAACTTTAAAGTCACTTGAATTCCAAAACATTATATGGGAAGCCTTAATTCACAATGATTGTATTGTGACATGAATTAGATTTTAAAATTATAAAGTATATTCATCTTTATTTCGATTGAATAACATTCAAATTTGTGTCATGTTTGAAAACTAAATACTTATTCATACTTATTTGACATCGATCCCTAGTTGGAGTTGAGAGATTTGCATGCACAATCGAAAACTCTTCGCGTGTTTTCGCTCTGACTCTACGTAATGTAAGTTGAACCTAAATCAACTAACATTGACATAGAATCTAAGTCATTTATGAATAACTAGTCATAAAATAAAGTTTGTTATATTATTATACATATTTATCTAACGGGCTCAATACACTATAACTGATTAATGCTTGTAAACACAATACTTAGTTGATTTTATGTAAATATATATTATACATAGATTTTATGGTCTAGACTATTATAATTTTCAAAAAAGTATTTTTTACATCTAGATTAAGATTAATCTATGTAGATACATAAAAATAAAACACCAAATGAGTTGCAATGAAAATGTCTCAAAATCGAATGGATCAATTCAAGGATTTTTTTTTAGTTTTAATATTCGTTGAAGTTCGATGAAAGTTCGTGAGAGGAAATAGCCACATTTTTTTAATTATTTTATTTAAGTGATACGTTGTGACTGCTATAACATTGGTTATTAAAGATAAATAGGTATAAACTTTTGTAGTTGTTTAACTGAAAAGAAAACTCAATAAAACATAATAAGTAATAAAATTTAATTTATTATTTTCAGGTTTTTGTAACCCTTATCATAAACTTAGTGGTTAGTATTCTCATTGCTATGGTTCACAATCTCGTAGGAAACCGGGTACTGGTTGCCGTGTTGGTATACCATAACATCTTGTACATACATATTTGGCTGCATAAAGTACTCTGGGACTGGACGGTCAAATGGATAACTTAAAGGCTTTTCATCTATAAAGAATGTATGTTCCTTTACATTCTGTTTGGGTGGCCCTTGAGTCTTATAAGCAATAACAAAAATTTGAACAGGGAATCCATTGTTTGTACCCCTAGGTAACATAAGTCTATTAGGTAAGTTATCATAATTGTATATCATATCGTAGGGCAGTTTGCTCTCTCTTAAAAACTGATAAATAACTGCAGTAGGCATCGAGTCCTCTTTATAAAAGAAGAAATCATCAGAGTCTCGCTCAAATACATTCATGCCTTTAGTAAGTTTCTGCGAAAACCAGTCCAGTTCCACGAAGTTCATGTAGTTATGTTCAAAGTTCATTTCATTACCGTAACTGTCGTATTTCGGGCCAATGAAGACTTTGAAAGTGGCTTGGTCCTCAACCTCAGATTGAACTGAGAACTTTACCTTAAAAGATTCGTGATTCAGACGAGGTTGAACAACTGCGTATTGGTTTTCAGTGCCAGTAGTGATTTCTTGGTTGGTGTAATACATAATGTTAGATATATTGAATGCATGGAAATCGAAGTAGGTTGACAATTTAGTCACTTCAACTTTGTTAATATTAACACCAACATAATGAAGCTCTTCGTGGGTGTACGAAGGCAGATATTGCTTGTATTGAGACATAAAATTGTAAATCTTATTGTAGAGTTGATAAAAGGCAGGATCACGGAGAGAAGTTTGATAGAAGTCCAAAGCGGATGGCATAAATTCATAACTGAAAGTAAAATATTACCAGCACTTATCAATCATAATAGTTTAATAAATGTCACGACAGATAGGGAACAAGCATTTACTATGGCTAGTATAAATAGGGAAAATTGGTGGAAGCAACTATATTGCTTTTAAAATCATTAAAAAATCGAATAAATCTAGTTATTTCTATTAATAGTAATTTTTTTTTAAGTTGGCTTACTTATAGCTTGGTGGTGCACCACTGAGAATGTGACGAGCAGCAATCTCGTAAGAGTTGAAGTAGTTGTGGTGTGCTGGGAAATTTTCGTACAGATCAGGATTACCTTGCCAGAAATTACCAACAAAGTTAATTGATTCCTCATTGGTAAAGCTCACTTGTTGCTTGAACTGAAAAAACAAATAAAGATATTATTAATTTAATTTGGGATGCACAATGTTCAATCAAAATCTTTAATTTAATAATAATGCATTATTAATACTTATTTTTGTAAATTATTGTGATAATAGGTATATGCTATACTAAAATATAAAATAACATGGGTGCTAATCTTTGTCAACGAACAGTTTAGCAAATATTTATGTTATATAATTAATGTGTTGTATGTATGTGTGCAAAAAAAAGTGTTTAACTCTATCTATCCACCAAACTTACGGCATTGAACTGTCCTTTTTCGATGAATGTTAGGAACATATCTTCATAATTGCAAACAAATTGTAGCTCATTGAAGTTGTACTTGTTTTGCATCACATAGTTGTCACTCCTTTGGACAAATGGCTTGAATGTAGTACTCATGAACGGACGGTATCCTTGTTGGAATGGCTGATACCACGAGAACGTTGGGATTTCACCCATATTATTTGAAAGTCTTTCCAGGTAGTAACGAGCTAAAAGCTGTTGGTAGAAATGATAATAAATTTCACCACGACGTTGTTTGAAGCTACCATGTGCAATTTCATTACTATTCTCCCAGAATGGCATCATAATGTGGAAATAAGAATAGAAACTATTCCAGCCGATATCTTCGGTGAGATAAGCCAATTTATGTTCATCGCCATAAGTGTGGTAATCAGAGTAATTCTGATAATATAAATGGTAATTGCCTTCTTTAGCAATACCATACTCGGGGAATTCTTCGAAAACCTCACCTCGTAGTTTCCCGTAGTTAATCTTTACGTAGATATCATGATTGACGTAAAACTCTGGTGATACTTCATAGAAGGGTGGAACAATCAATGTTGCAGTATCGTCGCGCTGGTTTGCAGCGACGTAGAAAACATAAACGAACATGTATGGATTCACGTGGACACGCGCCCAAGCAGCCGTACTGTAGAAAGTGTCAAAATCCTTCGCATAATAAAATACGTCATACAGAGCTTTGGCTTGTTCCCTCATTTTCTCATTGAAAATAGTAAAAGCGCTGTATTTAGGTATGAAGTCATTATGATAGTAGCTTAAGAACTTATCAACGACAGCCGGTATCTGTAAATAAGTTAAATAATGTAATAAATCTAATCTCAGTCACGTTATTTCGTGAAGTATAACCGAAAGTCCCACTGCCTAAAGTTTACATGGTCAGTGGTGATTTCAGAAAATAAATAAATCTCTCTTAAAGTGTATGTTTAAAACGTATACCACGTACAGAATACTAATAGCGTGAGGTATACATTATATTTTTTTGATTACTTTGTCCATATATAATTATTATTTTATTTGGTAAGAAAAGGTTATAGAAAATAGTGTACATATATATTTGTGATAAAGGTAAATATTTATTAATAACCATTTTTAATATTTTATTCGAATGAATATAAAACTTACTTTATAATTTTCATGATGTGCACTCATGTCATAGTTGTTGAATTTGTAATAATTAGCAGAAGGG
This sequence comes from Diatraea saccharalis, assembly GCA_918026875.4. Taxonomy (NCBI): domain Eukaryota; kingdom Metazoa; phylum Arthropoda; class Insecta; order Lepidoptera; family Crambidae; genus Diatraea; species Diatraea saccharalis. The sequence continues at coordinate 6,861,843 of OU893333.1, forward strand.
TTATCTAAATGAATATTTTGTAATAGCTCTAAAACTTTGTACTGGTGCTCCACAGTAACAGCGTCCACTAAAAAGAAATAAAAACTCTTTTAACAGTAACCAAATACAAATATCTATTTAAAAAAAAAAGTTAATTTGCCTGAATATTGAACACATAAAAACATATTTTTTGTGCGACATAAAACACTGAAAATTTACTGGTACTAATATTTATATTACACTAACCCAGTTAATGCAGTTGCTCATTTTACGAGAGTATTTGATTTCTACTCGATATATTCATATTTTTTCTGCAAAACATATGAACCCAAACCTAATAAATGTTTTCTAATACTAAAGTAAATGCAAAAAAAAAATATTTATTTGTTATATCAGTGTTATACAAAATATATAAAAATGGTCTCATGGTTCGTAAACAAGAATATTAAGTATTCTAATTTATAAAAATAATATATAGTTCTGTTATGAAACATACTTTTATAGAAACTCTTTTTGAATATTTAAAACTATATTAATCAGCTTGATATATAAAAAATACACTTTTTTATTATAAAACACTCTGCAAACTCAACATAAGACCTTCTTCTCGACATTCGGTCAGTTGGACAAACGTCCATTAAGTTTAATGGCGTCTTTAAGCTCTAATTAATGACAAATTTGTATGGGTAATGTCGCTTTAAACTAATGTAAATTTTAATGAAAGTTTGTGCAACTGGCTGTTTATTTTATATGATCTCGTAAATCTCTTCCACGTTGTATATAATTTGTTATTTTCATTATGAAGTTTGTTCAATTAAGTCACACAATGGCAATTATTTTTCTCATATGTTTTAAAATAATAATTCAAACTAGATTTTTAGCTTACCATGTTCAGTTCTTATACCGGAGTACTCATTGTTGAAAGTTGGGACTGTCCCGGCTATAGCCAGGGTTACCACGAACGCCAGTACCAGGACAGTCCTCATTGCAGCAAAGCTTGAAGACTACTGTGTGAAGTACTGCATTTAACTAACTATTTATACAAAATTCCTTATCACACACTATCAAAACCTAAATATATCATAATAATAATAATAAAATGATAACATGTCTGCAGTTGCTGAGCTTTCTTTATATCCTTCCTTTTCTAAACCTCTGACATATGCTATCAGTTTAGATATATTTTAGTAGACTAAAATGGTTGAAGCACTATTGTCTTAAAGATACTTAGTAAAAGCTAAATATCCATTGACGCTATTATCTACACGAGTTTTTTGGGTAAATAATAACGCATAACCAAATAGATGATTCACATTTATTTGATCCAAATGTAATATTTTCAAAAATTTTATTGATTGACTCTCGTAATCCCAATGAATGAATTGAATAGTCCAAAAATATTTTATATAAAACTAATAAATTAAAGTTAACAATTATACAATAAATGTAACTTAAAATGTTAAATTTTAAAATTATCCCAAGAATTTTATCTTTGATATTTTTTTTTTATTTATCTCCAAAATAGAAACCACCCGAAATAAAATAAAGAATGGAAAGATCCCTACCAAGAATATACTACCAATTGCAATGGTATAGGGAAATAAACATGAAAATATTTTATCAAGATACTGTTCAGGAAGAGCCTTAAGGAGACTAAAATATTAAGAGAAATGGAATCAACTAACGTCATACCATTATTGAAAACAATAAAACAAATCTAAATAATTAAAGCCCATTAAGCCTGCTGTCTCATATAAGTAACTTGCCAAAATTATCACTTTTTGACTAATAAATCACCCAACAAAGCGGATTCAGTAGCGATCCACATTATGGCGATGACAATGACAATAGAAAAAGTAACAGAATAACAAACATCTCTTTGGGTATCTTTTATTTCAAGACACAACACTCATACAGTTACTCGAAACCTATCCATCACATACATCACAATAGGGATGACGACTAATTTTTGTTTGTTTGCCGTCAGGTAGAGTGTTAAAAAATATTAAACACGTATTTTTTTATTTTTTCGTAATCATAAAATTACGGCGTTACATTGAGTTGAAATTTGGCATCACGTCACGTTAGAGTACGTTTTCTACTCAACTGTGACGTAGCGAGCCCCCACTCCTCAACTTTAATGCCTGTTATCTAAACTATTTCTTGTTAAATTGAAGTTAAAAAAAAAAATACGTATCTAATATTTTTCTATTATCTGACTGACGGATTAAATAGAATTGCATTTTTTTTTATCCAGTCATCATCCCTATTGTCGACCATACACACATTATAGACATCATAAGAGGTAGAAGACATGAGTACACTTTACGAAAAAATCATTTTCAAAGATCTATAACGTGAGGAAAGTGGTTTTTTAATTAAAATGGACTCACTCACCTCAATCTAGACCGAGGACATAAGGAATAATATCTACGGAGGGATGAGATTGCCCAGAAGGAACCTATTCCATTCCATGTTTATGCGCAGTAATAAGATAAAAAATAACGCTCTGTGCTGCATCTTGAAACATCTAACGTACCAAATGAGGATAATAATAATTCATTTATTGCATGTCACATAGTATATGATTGTTGATATTAAGTATAGTTTATGTTACACCCTATAAGGGTGAAGCAAATTCACTTCTTCAGATAATTTCATTTATTTAACTATTTATTAATTCATTTAACTTCCCATTCGTTTCTAATTTACTTCAATTCATAAATCAATGTAAACATATCTTAATGAATTATTTAAATCTACATTGTTCCGTCTAGATTGGTAATGGTAAAACGGACGACGTCTAGTGTGGCACTTCGCTGAACCATCCCACAAGTGACTCCAGCACTCCATACAAGATCTTGACGAAAGAACTTGCCATTTATATAAAGTCAGAAGCTATCCCGATGTGAAGTACCATTTCCGCCTTTGAATTTTAGACTTGATGTATTCGCCGAAGTTAAGGTTGTTTAGTTATGTTAAGTTAAACTCTTAAGTGTCCAGTTACATCTTCCTTCTGACGGACAACCCTGATTTACTCTAAATCGTGATTTATGAAGTCAATTAAGGATCCTTAAGTATAAGTTTGGAAATAATTTCATATTTACTACAATTAAAGTAAACCTAACTATTATTGATAAATAATAGTCACGGGATTGATACTCGAAAATTATTATCTCAAGCTACTCCGTGTTTCAGAAAGCATGTTAAGCTATTGCTCCCAGCTGCATTTGCAGTCTTTAATGCTCTCTAATCCATATTAAGCCAGTGTGGAGTGTTATGGCGCATCCTCCTTAAATATCTGTAAGGAAAGCTTGATAGCAAGTGGGGACGTAAGAGAGCTGTTGATGCATATATTAAGATATTAAACAGATGGACGGTAATTATTAATGTTCTTTTTACACTTCACTTCACTAATTTATAAGATGGGATAATTAGGATCACTTTAATATACAATTGAAATATTAGCATCACCATATCTCACTATGCCCAAATATGTGTAAACTTTGCCACTCATTATACAACAGTGTTTTTAAAACTATAAAATTTAGTTCAAATCATCATAAAATTATTTTAAACCAAATAAATTGAAACTTGACTTGTCCACAGGCTATTCATTTTTATATAGGTTCTATTAGTAAACTTAGTATCAATATTAATTGGTATGACTGGATTTTAGGAGAACTTTATTCGAAACGTTCATAGGGTTATCAAGTTTGGATTAGTATGTAATATTGATAGCAATGATATATGCCTATTTATTATATTTGATCAATACTGCATTCACAATTGTAACGTGGTAAATTTTGTGGCCTTTAATAAGTTTTCTCTGGCAACCCTAAAAAAGTTGGGAGATTGGAATGTACGTAGTGACAACCCATTTGAGAGATGTCATTTTAATTTTATTTCGCTGGTCGCCTTTTGCAGGAAATCAATCCTTTAATATCTACTTAATTTGATTCCATCCAGTTCACATGAACGTATGAGGTTATTTTGTCGTGGCGACGACCGGCAACCTTACATGTGTTGTTAAAATTGTTGTGATTTCCATGCCTGGAATTGATATTAGACAATAAAAGCTTGGCAGGTCTATTTTCCTCCGACAGGAGGCGTATATTGGAGTTGTATTTTGATGGAGAATAGTACTACGTGATACACGTGGTAACATAAAAAGAAGGTGTGGTGAGTACGGGATAAGCTCGGTGAAATCCTGAACTCCACCCTCGATAAAGCAGTGAAGGATCCAAGTAATATAATTTCCTAATACTTTAATTATTAAAGGTTTGTACCTTTGTTATCAACCAAGCACACCGACCTTGAACCCTGTAAAGCTAGTACCTAAGCTATTGTCCGTTAAGGAATAGTGGAATAGTTGTCTTAAACAGTTTAGATTTAACAATTTTATGAAAACAGCATCAATAAACCACATAAAGTGTCTGAACTAGACTTAAATCTTTTATTCACTGAAACCCTACTTTATCTAACATAATTGCTAAAAAAAAATACACTACGAGTACGGGATAAGCTCGGTGAAATCCTGAACTCCACCCTCGATAAAGCAGTGAAGGATCCAAGTAATATAATTTCCTAATACTTTAATTATTAAAGGTTTGTACCTTTGTTATCAACCAAGCACACCGACCTTGAACCCTGTAAAGCTAGTACCTAAGCTATTGTCCGTTAAGGAATAGTGGAATAGTTGTCTTTAACAGTTTAGATTTAACAATTTTATGAAAACAGCATCAATAAACCACATAAAGTGTCTGAACTAGACTTAAATCTTTTATTCACTAAAACCCTACTTTATCTAACATAATTGCAAAAAAAAAATACACTACACAATGTATGAAATATTTTTTTTTTGCAAAGGAGAATCAACAGTTACATAAAATTAAATAAAAAAAACGATAATAATATACAGAGAACCGATTATAGACAAACCAATGTTACCACTATGTTAATTAAACAATTACACATATTTAAATAATAAAAGAAAAAGAAAACGTCTCAAAAAAGCCTTCGGTCAAGTTAACAGATTAACAATAATTTGCCTTGCTGAGTCACAGCTTGAACAAAATAGGTCTATATCCACCTTATTACACAAATCATTGAAGCATTTGCCTGCACGGAGTAAAAAGGTATTTTGCCTATAATTTGTGTTTGAAATGGGTACATGAATTGACCTAAAATAACGAAGATTCCGTCCTGGTACATTAAATCTCAATAATGAAAGAAGCTCGGGGCAATCAATAATGTTAGAGACTATTTTCATTAAAAATATAATATCAGCTATCATTCGACGGTTTTCCAGGGGTAATAAGTGATATATTGATATTCCTGAAATTAAGCAGCAAACATCTCAGGTAGCTCTCAGGTAATTTTAAAGAGTTTTCCTTAAAAAATAATCATTTAATCATAATTCTTGGTAAGAATTAAACCCGCCAAAAACATGCCTAAGTAAATGGCGCCAAGTCATATATAGGACGCACTTTTAAAAAAAATATATCAAATAAAATATTTATTCATAGGACGGTCAAACAGATAACTCAAAGGTCTTTTATCAAAGAAGAATATGTCCATATATGTTCATTATATAACATTATTGCACAAAAGGCATAATTACTGTTACCATGTGAGAACGGTATCCATATTCGAATGGTTGATTCCATGACAATGTTGGGATCTCACCCGTATCATTTGAAAGTCTTTCTAAGTAATAACGAGCCAAAAACTGTTGGTAGAAGTGATAGTAAATGTCACCATGACGTTCTTTGAAGATACCATGAGCGATTGATCACCCTTCTCCCAGAACGGCATAATAAAATGGAAGTAAGCATAGAAAGAATTCCAGCCCAATATCTTCGGTAAAGTAAGCCAGTTTATGTTTATCTCAATAAGTGAACTAGCTAGAGTAATTTTGGTAGTAACAATGGTAATTGCCTTTGACGCCATAGTCGGGGAATTCTTCGAACTGTTATACCCTTCTGTAGTTAGGATTATAGCAACTGCTAGGCCTTGTCAGCAGTCTCTTCTCAGAGCTTCATTAGTAGCACTTAATTATTAAATCAGTCTGATTTCAATACCCATCCGGAGCGGTTGTCTAGGATCCCTTAATCCTCACATATATTTATAGATAAACCGTCGCGAGTGAGATATTTGTTTTTTAAAAAGCCTTTTTAGCTATTCTGTATAACAGAACGCTCTTCTCGCGACAGTAGATCTTATTAACGGTTTCAATATTAATAAAAAAATCAGGAAATACTTCATAATATGGAAGTAGAATTAGTCCCGCTGTATCGTCACGGTGGATGACAGCAACAAAATATGTAAGTGAACATTGAAAAATGGACGTGCACACGCGCCCAGGAAGCAGTTTTATAGAAGGTGTCATAGTCATTGGAATAGTCTTAGTCTTTGGAATCCTATAATGCTTTAGCTTGTTGTCTAATATCAGAATTTAAAATTGAGAATATCTTGTATGTAGGTATGAAGTCATCTTGCTCGCAGATTGAGAAAAATGTAGATACTAGTTTGGATTTCTGAAAACCATTTTTATGAGTTTCTTATAGAATAAAAAATAGATTGAATATATTTGATATACTTTATAATTTTTGAAATATTATATTTAAGAAGCCATAAACTTCTTCTTCCTGTTATTATCATTCTTCTTTACGGTGACGATGGTGAAGATGGTGAAAAAGTTTATTAATAAAAAAAACTGTCTTCCTTTAATGTAGTAAACTATTCGATCAATAAACTAACTAATCGATCCAATATTTTCAGAGAAAAACGGACGGTCATAAGTGAAGCTATAAATTTATTTTTTTCCTATTTTAGTACGACAATCTTAAAATATATTTTAATGTATATATATTTACTTAATTTTTTAAATGATACATTTAATTACCATGTAAAAAACATTTTTCGAACCTTTTTAAATTTGGGATTGCTGGTATCTTTGTGCAGCACAGTGGAACCGTGCTTGGCTAAAGCCAGATCGACCACAATAGGAAGTACTAGAATAGTTCTCATCTCGCCAGAGTCTGGAGACCACTGTTCAAAAACACGGCACTCGGAAGTATTTTATACATAAATCCTTATCATACTGCATCTAAATTTTTAAGAGTTAGTTATCTCAAAAATTTAATATACAATGTAAGAAACTACATATAAAATTATTGTGATATGCAAGTATAGAATAGAATAAAGGTTATTTGTTCTTCCACATAAAGGAAGGTTAATAATATAATGTTACTTGTCTTAGTCTTGTACAATTAATAGACCGTTGTGCGGCAGACAGTATCAACGCAATATTAAAAATTCTAGTATCACAGTGTTAATTGATGAAATATATGAGAATATATACAGTAGCTCTGAGAATAAGTGGTTATCTATATTTTAAACCCCTAAATTATAAAGGTGGTCCACCCAAATTTATATGGCCAAACTACGTTTTCCGGTTCAGCTAATAAAAAATATTGCACAATATTACCTACATTGCTCCGATTCCATGATGAATAGTTAAAGCTCTCGTATTATGGAGTATCTGACATAAGACACCATAACAACCAGACTCGAAACATAAAGAAAAAATATGTTTTCTACATTGACCCAACTGATGATGAACCGGGAGATGGTGAAACCATGAAATCGACAGGCAAACTATTAAGCTACGGAGGACATCAATAAATAATTAGTTATTTTTACGCCGTTATTATACTAAAGCTGATGCATGTCCACGAATATCACTGTAGTTAGGGACTACGTTTAGTTGGAAAAGTATTTTAAAACGATCTTCGTAAGAAACGAACATAACACGTTATACCAAAAAACCGCAGCAAATGACGATACATAACCACATCCAATCTGCCAGCAATCTTTCTTTTCAACCTTCTAAACAAGCTAGTTTCCGAAGAAACTATATTACCAAAAACCACATTAAAAGGCTGCGTAAGTTTCACAGAATACTGACGAGAGGTGGAGTAAAACGCATTTTGCATGAGTCAAAGAATCTGTCTTTGATATGAACTTCTATCAGGCGTAAACAAATCATACTGACCACTAAGTCAACTACACAGGATCAAACATTATGTAAACTTTTTATTACTAGTCTGCAAAGCTTAGAATATGCCAAACAAAAGATTACAGACCAACGTGAGACCATACTATACTTTTTAATATTTTATTTACATTCACATTATTCTAGGAACTAAAATACCTATGTAATATAATTAAAAGTAAACTTTGAAATATTGGAAGGTACCTCGTTATTCTTAAAGATAATATTTGTTGAAGTTAAAGATGATATAAGTGGACTTTTTTGTGGTACCTACAAAAGATAAATAAACAATTTTATTATAATTATAGACAAAGTGTTTCGACAAAGCTAAAACATTCTCAGAGCAGACTACTGTGGGTCCGGACATGTCACGCTTCGATGTTGATCGGCCATGGAACAATCCAGTATATTTTTCCTCATACGTTCTGGTCAAAAAGAAATCGTATTTTCTCTAAATTGTTATCACGATATCTAGCCGGCTTTCAGCTACAACCTCAGTAGTACGATAAAGCGACCACAATCCTTTTATCACCTTCTTGTTAGTGCGAAAATCCTCAGAAACAATACGCTGATAAACACTATTTTCTTATATACCTACCGCTCGGAACATTTTATTCGTCCTAAAATCAATATGACGTGGCATAGAATATGTATAATAACTAATATGGGTAACTCAATACTAATGGATTATCAGAATTCACTTCAATTTATTAAAAACTATTACCATTTCTTGAATATAACAAAAGAGGGTCATAAAAAGTTGATAATTAAACTTTACAAGGACGGCAGCTGGCAATGCTTAAGATCGTATGGGCGGCAGACTTTATGTAATTTAACAAGCCTAAAGATTCTTCTCCTAATACTCTGATAAAAGTATTTTTCTTAATGAAAAACGCTTAATACTCACAATATTAACACAATTAATTTTAAATATTCTGTATTTTATAATAGTAGACTTGTTAAAATGCTATTAAAATTTCGTCAACAATTTCTACTTCGGTTCTCACACAGAAACCCGCGCGCGTGTAAACCAACGCAGAGATATGGCTTTTTTTTTGACGGAAATATTCTTTGGACGGAAATAAGACTTGATTAAAACACATGCCTTGGGATCGTAAGTTATCATACTTTGTGATTTAAAATCATTGTAATGCACTTTAGATTCAATTTTTCTAAGAAATCATCATTTGTTGTATCTGGTTTTTTTTTCTTTTGACATTTTACAAGTATTTACCATTCTGAGTAATAGTAATAAATTTTTAAAGTGATCTCAGCAGTAACAAACGTTTTAAAGTTTTATTTCAATCCAATAACCTAGTTTAAAATTCCATTAGGCAATTTCAAAAAGGAAGTTATCAATTTCACCCCTAAGTATGTAATTTCATTGAAATAACACAATTTTTTTATATTTTAGAATACATAATAATAATAAATATTCTTTATTGCACAAACCATATTAAAATTACATAGACAAATATAAATCAATACATGAAAACGTACAAAAGGCAGCCTTATCGCTAGGCAGCGATTTCTTCCAGGCAACCTTGCATTGGGTGGAAAAAACAAACATTAGATGGCAGATTGTGCATAAAACAAATAACAAATTAAGTCATAAAAAAGTAGAATATATAAGCTTCTAACCTGTGCTTAATTTAGTAATTGTATATAATTCATGATAATATTTTTATTTGGTTGTTATAATAAATAATTTACTCGCTTTAATGCTAAATTTATGAGTTAAAAAATGACGCATACAATTTATTTCACCTCAATCCTTTTGTATTGACTCGTAACTATATATACAAAGAAACGACTACAACAAAAGTCTTATTATTTTTATCGAACACCATATGTATTTATAGTCCTTAGTGATATGTTTTTTGCTATCGGCCTTTTAACTATAGGTACATTGTTTCTTTTTCAATTTAATTAGAATAGTTTAGTTTATCTGTATTAAATTATAATTAAAAAACAAATTTAAACTGTTATATTTAATCTGATTGGACAAACGTTTCATTTTTGATAAAACATTTTTCTTGCACATTGTAACATCGAATCGCAAACATTCTTTTTTTATTTTTAAAACTACCAAATTAATAAATACCTCTAGTTTTATCTCATTTTGCAAAATCCAGAATATAAATATTCAAATTGTATAAAGTAACGCAAACTACCAATAAAAACTGTGACGAAATTAAACACATTTTATTTCTATTTATTTATTGCAGTTAATGTTAAACATAACTAATGCTGAGAGACTGTTACATATTGCTTTACAACGTCAAAAGATGTAGGATATTCGCTACCTCTATGATGAACGACGACATCCTGCATATACATGTTGGGCTGCATGAAATACTTGGTCACGGGGCGGTCGAATGGATAACCTAGAGGCTTTTCATCAAAGAAGAACGTATGTTCTTTATTGGTCTCGTGGGGTACTCCTTGGCTCTTGTACACAACAACGAATACTTGCAGAGGGAATCCACTCTTTGTACCTCTTGGTAGCATAAGCCTCTCAGGTAAATCATCATAGTTGTATATCATATCATGAGGCAATTTTCCTTGTCCTAAATAGTTATAAATTTCACCAATCGACATTGAATCCTCTTTGTAGAAGAAGAAATCATTAGAATTACGCACAATCACATTCTCGCCCTTGGTAAGTTTTTGCGAGAACATATCTAATTCTACAAAGTTCATGTAGTTGTCTTCAATGTTAATTTCAACGTCATAACTATCGTATTTTGGACCGATGAAAACCTTAAAAGTAGCTTGTTCTTCGACATCAGATTTTACAGAGATCTTAATAGTGAAGGATTCGTGATTTAGACGAGGTTGTACAACAGCATATTGTTGATCAGTTCCCGAGACTACTTCTTGGTTTGTGAAGAAGACCATATTGGATACATTGAAAGAGTAGAAATCGAAATAAGTTTCCAGGTTGCTTACTTGAACATTATTAACCTTAACGCCGACGTAATGGAGATCATGCTGAGTGTAAGGTTGCAAATATTGCTTATATTGCGACATGAAATCAAATATCTTGTTGTACATTTGATAGAATGCCGGGTCGCGAGCGGAAGTTTGGTAGTAGTCTAATGCAGTTGGTGGATATAAATACCTGAAAAACATAATTCCCGTTAGCGTACATCTTATATACAAATGGTGGTAATGGTGTCGATAATGCATAAAAAATGTATTTACAATTATGACATTTTGTAAATATAATGTCGTTACATTATTTATTTCGTTCTTTTAAGCATAAAAACCGTAAACCTTTCAAACGAAATAATTGGATATCATCAGTGTGATTTATAATGAAATATGCACGTAGTTAAGTAAAACGTTGCCATAAAAAATTAAAATTTGGTTAATAAATTGAAAAATATAAACCAATTTTTGCGGTCATATACCAAATAATTACTTGAATATGTTCTCAATAATACTTACTCTTCTCCATATTGGTAATTAATAGGAGCACCACCAAGAATGCGACGAGCTGCCATTTCATAAGAATTATGGTAGTGGCGATGCGATGAAAGCTTCTCATAAAGATCAGGATTGCATTGCCAGTAATTGCCCACGAAATTGATGGATTTTGAGTTTGCAAAATCTATTTGTTTATTGAACTATAAAATAAAAAAAAAACATGACATTATAATAACCTATTTATAAAACTAAAAACCTTAATAGTTACTTTAATGACGACCTGCGAGCCCACACTAGTTTAAAGGTGTCATCTCTGAGGTCCTGGATTAAATTCCTAATCGGTTCAATGTAGAAAATTAAGTTTTCTATATTGCCTCGGGTTTGATGTTCGTCATTTCAGATATTCCACTATACGACTATTTTAGCCGCTCTTGTAAATGTACGAGATTTTGTCTAAAATTTATACCATTAATACATTAAATATACTTACAGCATTGACCTGGCCTTGTTCAAGGAATTGCATGAACATGTTCTCATAGTTGCTGACAAATTGTAAATCTTCATAGTTGTACTCATTTTGCATAATGTAATTGTCACTCCTTTGCGCAAAAGGTGTAAATACTGTCGCCATGAATGGACGGTATCCATATTTGAATGGCTGATTCCATGAGAAGGTTGGGATCTCACCCATATCGTTTGAAAGTCTCTCTAAGTAATAACGAGCCAAAAACTGTTGGTAGAAGTGATAGTAAATTTCACCACGACGTTCTTTGAAGATACCATGAGCGATTTGATCACCCTCCTGCCAGAATGGCATAATAACGTGGAAGTAGGCATAGAAACTATTCAAACCGATATCTTCGGTAAAGTAAGCCAGTTTATGTTCATCCCCATAAGTGAAGTAGCTAGAGTAGTTTTGGTAGTAGTAATGATAATTGCCTTCTTTGATGACGCCATAGTCGGGGAATTCTTCGAACGGCTCTCCTCGTGACTTACCGTAGTAAATTTTAGTAGCAATATCAGTATTAACATAAAAATCAGGAGCTACTTCATAGTACGGAGGTAGGACGAGTCCATTAGTATCAGCACGTTGGACAACAGCAACATAAAATGTGTAAGTGAACATTGACAAACTGACATGCACGCGCGCCCAAGCAGCTGTTTTGTAGAATGTGTCAAAGTCTTTGGCGTAGTAGAATAAATCGTACAGTGCTTTGGCTTGTTGTCTCATATTATGGTTGAAAACTGAGAATATCTCATGTGTAGGTAAGAAGTCATCTTGTTCATAGAATGAGAAGAATGTTGACACTACCTCGGGTTTCTGAAAACCATTAAAACAATTTGAGTAATATTGCTTACGTTACTATACAATACAATCATATTTAAAATAAGATTATAATATAAAAAAATTATAGTGGAAGTAACCGAATATGTGTCCCTAATATGGAATACTGAAATTCATTCTTTAATTGTACCTAATAGGTTAAACTCTAATTTTTTTTTAAAAGTTTTAAAGGAACCTTTTAGGAAGATTTTTGCATAGGATGGATTAATATTCATCCATATTTGGTTATCTTCCTCTAATAATAATGTCATTGAAATTATTTCATTAGTCATTTTGACATACTCACTTTGTAATTTTGAACATTAGCTTTAATGTTGTACTCTTGGCCGACTTTATAATAGCCAGCTGCGGTATTAATTTGTTTACAGTTTTCGAAAAATTCCAAAACCTGGTACTGATGCTGAGCGGTAACCGCGTCAACTAAAAAAATAATAATACTTTAATGATAGGATAAAGGGGTCATGATAACTTTAATATAGAAAATAGCTGATATAGGGTGATAGCTGGTAGTTTTGAAGGTTTTATAATTAAATAACAAAATTCCATCGACTTTGGGCTCGCTTGATTTGTCTTTACAAAATTCAATTTATCCAACAAAAACTTGTATAAAAAAATAAATAAAAAAATAATAAGTAAATCGTAATTTTTAAGTTGTGAAAGTATATTTAACTAACACTTTAAATGGACTTACCATTTTCGAACTTTGTATTGCTGATATCCCTGTGGTAGATGGGAATATGTCCGGCTACAGCCAGACCAACCACAACCGCTAGTACCAGGACAGTCCTCATCTTGCCAGTGATTGAAGACAACTGTGCTGAAATGTGTTACATGGAAGTATTTATACGAAAATCCTTATCTTACATCGACTGAACGCTTAATCTCAATAATTCGAACTGTATAGTAGAAAGCTACATGGCTTACTATAATACCACTGTATGTGGTATATTATAGTAGTACATATGGTAATAGTATTTTAAAATTAAGTTAAGTTGGTAACATGTATTTTTTACTGAACGTAACGCATTGAAATATATCAATATAAAATGGCATTTTTTGTTTATTATACTTTAGGAGTGGAAAGAAAAATTTAAAATATTATTAATAGGTTGGGGGAAAAGTACCTTCGTATTTTATATGAAAATTTAATACATTTTCAATAAAGTTTATTTCAAAATGGTACCTACATAGATACCATTTTGTTCGATTCTGATCAAAAAACCACGACAAATGGTTTTGGCAGTCCTCGCGTGATTTTAACCTGACACTGTTTAAAAAATTCTGAAGAGACCAAAACAGGTAAAAATCAGAAGGTACAAGGTCAGGATGCATCACGGCAGATGCATTAACACCTCCCAGCTAAACTCTTTTATTTTTTGCTGAGTTGCAAAAGACGTGTGGTGAAAAGAAAAATGATAACACAGGTTACCATGATGAAAAACTATGCCCCTTCTATTAATTCATTCTAGCCGCTTTCTCTCAACTTTTTGCTCAGTTGTTCGCAGTAGAATTCAGAAAGCATGATCCTGACTGGCGGTAACAGCTCATTATGAATAATGCCCTCCATTCTCACCGTTCACACAGGATCATCTTGTTGCAAGTTAACCCGGGTTTCGATACAGTCTGTGAAGCCTGACCGATCTTTTTCGCATATTCTTGTACGCACGTCATACACTTTTCATCACCAGTTATTGGATTTTTTAAAAATGGTTCGGTTTCAATACGCCGTAGTAAAGAATCACAAATGAGTACACGGTTCATTACGTTTCTTTCAGTTAGCTCGTTTCTTTCAGTTACCCAAATATTCAACTAATAACAACTTTTTCTGTACCCTGCTTTTTCAAAACTATTTTATGATCAATCCCTAGTTCTTCATCTACGTCGTAACTACTGATATAACGATCTTGCTTCACTTTTTCAAAAGAACACATCCATTTTATCCGTAACGAGGCAACCGGAGCAACGTGCATCTTTACATCAAATTTCCGGACTGAAAACGCTTAAACCAAATGTGTCTACTCTTATAGAAACTTTATAGGTCACAATTTTTTTTTCGCGGCTTGTGTTGCATTTTTACCTTTTTTGTAATAACATTTTAAAGTTTATCGAATTTCTTCATTAGGTTTACTAATTTTTACAGTAAGATAATAAAATTAAAATCACAAATTTATCTTCTTTGAAGTTAACTTTTTTAATGATACCAAAATACAAATGTTATAGCCAGAAAGATTTCATTAAAAGTTTATGCATACTATATATGCGAAAAGACTTTTTTCCCCAACCTTATATTTATTTATATGTTCGCTAGTGCTATGGTTAATGCGTTCGGTATGCTATACATAATTGAAGCCACTTTTGCTAAGGCCGCTAATAGGATGGGTAATTAAAAATGTATTATTTCTTCGTCTTGCTTCGGAAAGCACGTTGTGCCTTTACTCCTGCTATCAAAAACAGTCACCAATCAGTATTGGGTCTTCGTGGTGGGTCATACATAATAAATTCTCATTATTCATAAAGTTTGCACACACACTTTATAAAAACGCAACTTTTAAAACACCGACAGACCAGCAATTCTACGACGATGCTTGAAATTTATAAACCCGCCGTGAATCTCTTGAAGCGCATTTTCAATTAATTAGACTTTTCGATCGGTTTTCGATCGCATTGATCGGTTAACCTATTGTAAGAAGAGCTATATATTACCAGTTCTCTCAAAAGTTTTTGAGAAAGTCATGCATAATCACCTTTCAACGTTTCTTGACAAATTCCAAGTCATTACAAAACACCAATATGGGTTTCAAAAGCATAAATCGACAACGCATGCTACTTTTGACCTTGTTAATGAGGTACTTCAAAACGTCAATGAAAAAAAATTCACAACAGTGTTATTTATAGATATGTCGAAAGCGTTCGACCGTGTTCCACATGACAGACTGTTAGCTAAACTAGAGCGTAGTGGAATTAGGGGTCCAGCTCTCCATTGGATAAAGACTTATCTAACTGATAGATTTCAATATGTAGAAATTAATCAAATAAGCTTAAAAAAGATTGTTAAATACGAATCTAAAGTTAGGCTTAATAGACTTGGTGTTCCACAGGGGAGTGTCCTGGGCCCATTATTATTTATTTTATATCTAAACGATTTACCAGACATAATAAAACATAAATTGATACTATTTGCTGATGACATTTCTATAATAATAACAACTGACAAAAACTCTTCTTTGGACCAACATAAAAATGACATAATTTGTACCTTAAAATCAATAAACGAATGGACATATAATAATAACTTAGAAATTAATCTATCAAAAACTAATTTAATGAATTTCAATAATTTTAAAACCCAATCGATTGACATAGCTTTTAACGGACAAATTCTTCAGAATGCAACAAGTGTTACATTTTTAGGACTAATAGTTACGCCAACATTGACCTGGAAAGAACAAATAGATAAAATATGCAATAAGGTAAATGGATTTGCTTATGCATTGTACAAATTAACCAAAGTTGCAAGCTTAAATACTGCCATTACAGCCTATTTTGCGTACGTAGAAACAGTTTTAAGGTACGGTTTAATTATTTGGGGTAATGGTACTGATGTAACAAGATTATTGATTGCTCAGAAACGCTGTGTTAGAGCTATATGCAATTTGACATCAGACATATCATGTAAACCTTATTTTATTTCTTTAAAAATATTAACGCTGCCCTGTCTGTATATATTAGAAGTGGCGATGTTTGTGAAGCAAAACGAAAAATTCTTCGTGCGATCGAGTAATGTAACTGAAAGAAGTTTGAGAAACCCGAACAAAGTAGTACATACATCGATACCAAAAACAAAAAAATTTTTAAAAAATAGTCTCTTTATGTGTACAACTGTCTTTAATAAAATACCCAATGATATAAAAGATTTGCCGGCTAATCGTTTTAAAATATTATTGCGTAGATGGCTGATTGAAAAAGCTTTTTACTCGATTGGTGAATTCCTTAATGAAGGATAGTTTATTCAGTAATTAATTTGTAAGCATGATAGTCGATACAAAGTTTTATAAATAATTTTACATAATTGCATCTGACATACGTTTAATATTTTAATATTTCCATTTGACATCTTATACATTTTTTAATTATTTTTTTTTTTTTTTTTGTACACTTTGATAAAATTGACATGATTAATAACGTTTTGACACAATTGTAATATTTTGATTAAATACCATTATTGTTAAATTTGACACAATTTTATGTAATTATGAAATATTTTAAGTTTCATCTATTGTATTATTATTATTAGGTATTATTATTATTATTTTTTGCATGCTGTTCAAGATGGCTAAATAGGTCAAAGCTCTTAAACTGAAATATCACAACTGTATATATAACCCTATTTATTGCAAATAAAGACATTATTATTATTATTATTATTATTATTATCCCAAATGTGGCAGCGGTACTCCATAAACTTTGTACAGTAATAATACTTGATCGAGCGAGATGTATCATCTAGTCTTATTGCACTCATTGTTACGTTCTTATGGGCCAACCACATATGATAACCCACCAAGTCCCAAAAAGTAAAAAGTTATTGAAATTTTCCTTAAAACCATTTACAACATATTCGATACTGTAACTTTCTTAAGGAAAAACCTAGAATGCCTTGATTTATTAGTGACCGGAAGATTTTGACATCTACCCTCAATGTACGATATAAAGGTTCAAAATAAAGAGTAGAAATTTGACAGTTTTGTGTAACTTGAGGTGATGTTGGCTGTACTTTAAATGTTGTGTTTTTTATTTCATTTGATATTGCAACCATTAAGATATAAATTACTTGTTACTCGTATTAGGTTTCTTGGATACATACATTTTAATAGCGTTATTTTGTTCGTAAATTTTATAGTTTAAGTGTAATCTAATTTTTATCGTATAATTGTTATTCTGTTAATGATTTCGGCGAGTCTTTATTTAGATGTGTGAAGTTGTATAATGTTTATTTTCTAAATTGTTATTAGAAATTTTGATCAAATATTTGCCTTTTAATTTTATCATATTATTAAGATTTAACTTTAGCTTTCAAAATAATAAATTAATTTTATTAAGTGAACAAAGAAAATACATTATCTTATAATGTGGCTATTTCACAAAAAAAAACTGCAATTATTTTATTGGAAATATCTTACTCGTGTGATTTAGTTTTATTTAAATAGGTAAATAATCTATTGTCAAATCTTCCATTACATCACTAATAACTTTAAGCAAGTTATCGCTGCTCTTTATGACCTCTTATTTGATTGTTAACAAACAAGATCTTACTTTAGTTAACTTAAGATCATAACAGGTAATTCATGGCCAGATAAGTCTTATCGGGCCTTTATTTTTATTTTTAGCTGTATATCTGTCACTAAACCAATATGATTTAATTTTTAAGATGTTCTTTCCAATACTATCCACGAAAGTAATCTTTTTCAATGAACTGCTGAAACAGTCTAATGTTATAAAGTTTTTTAACATACGCATAGCAAATAATATGGCCTAAAAGACATAAAACTAAAAGCAGTGCTATTCTCTTTCAAAACGGTCTAGAACTCTATCACGGCATAGAGGTTCAACCAAATAAAACCTACTTCAAAAGGTAATAAAAGTTTTATTTCATTAAACCTTTATCGAACATCGAGTTTGAGGCTGTTACATAACAGCTCTCTCTGTCATAGACTACAGTACAGTCACATATTGTACTTACTTTATGCTAATTGTCCATACAGTGCTTATTGTTTATAAAAGAATAGATTATTATTATCGTTATAGAAATGTTTCATCTTTTTCTTTATCTCTATCTTAAGATGTATCCGCCATTTATCTATTTACCCTTCCAAACTTTGCACCCAATCCCCCACAGTATCCCTATTGTTACATTCACTTCTTCACCATAAGTTGCCAGAACAAATCGGAAGAGATAGCTGTTTAGCAATTAAGCCGCCTTTTTTTACTCCTTCTCTTCATAATATGTTGATTAATTATTGTAAACTCTGATTCCGGGTGCAATAAAACATTTTTTACTATTATTATTATTATTGTTTTTTTGTACCTAATATTTTATTAATAACAATAACGACATATATTTTGTTAAATAAATAAATATTATAATTAATTATAATTACTTTACTTTTAATTTCGACATCCACAAAATTATTGTCCTATAACTCATTTCTTAAAAAACATGATTTGAGTATTATTGATATGTATAAGTATCGACACGTTAATGGTATCGGAACCTCCCTACAATTGATATTATTATCGACGTTGAGATTTCCTTCTCTTCTTGCCTGTTCCTCGGGGAGATGTTTAAGCTAAATTTCTTTGAGTTGTATGTATTAATGGCGTCTCTAACCAACATATTTTCATTTATGCTGATTATGTAGTAAAAAAATCCATAAATACCTTCGTAAAAAAGACGTATTTGGAGTCTTTCAATATCCAAATGAATTCATTAATTAATTATTCTTTATTGTACATACACCATATAGTCAAAATTTAGTTTACGTATATTAAATCTAATAATCAGTACAATCGGCGACTTTATCGCTTAGACGCTATCTTTTCCAGGCACAGAAAGGATAATATAAATAATAGTTGGGGAGAATCGTTATTTATTTGCAGTATTCATAACTTACATTATGATACTTATAAATAAAATCTTACATATTACATAAAATATAAATAGTAAGGCATAAAATGCGTCACATTAAAACATTATTCAAACATATATTACAATTACCATGTAATCAAAAGACTAAATACAAAGATGAAGAAAGCAGACGGCGTTCATAGTGACAAATAATACTCCTTAACTCTAATTTTAAAACTGTCTATAGATCGTGCACGTCTCACATCTACCGATAATGCATTCCAGAGACGGGTAGCTTGAATAGTAAAAGATTTATCAAAGAATATAGTGGAATGCATTGGTATCTCTCATGACCTTAAAACATAACTGTATCTATTATGAAGGAAATGAAAACTTTCCTTAAGATAAGTAAGAGTAAAAAATTTCAACAAAATACTGTAAAGAAAAGAAATAATACGTGCTTTCCGGCGAAGACGAATTGGGAGCTACTTGAGCTAAGTACGAAAATCGGATACGTTATCATATTTGCATAAACTAAATATTAATCTAATACAAATATTTTGAAGTCACTCAAGTTTGTTTAACTGCTCTTCAGTAAAGTCAGGACTATCATTAGTATAATTTAAGCTGGGGAAAAGAAGAGTTATGGATCAAAAATGTTTGCTACGGCGGCAAACATTTTTCGGTTCACTTCTTATATTTGAGACTGCCATGTAAGATTCTTATCTATTAAAATACCCAAGTTTCTCACTTTTAAGTTTGATTTGGTTAATATTTCGGAAATAACAGCGTCGTTACTAGTTTAAATATTGATATTCTTATAGCACGTACGAACGCCTATTAATATTCTTAAATGTTGGTCGTTGGTCTATTAATAATTCTTTTGCCGGAAAAGACCTGTTTCTTATGGATTCGAATAAAGAGAACGGACCATAACCTATCGCATAAGCCCATTGCGGATTGGTGAGTGTTAACTATTATAGATACAGCCGGTACCAATGGCTTAACATGCCTTCCGAAGTATGATAAAACTCGAGATAATAAATATTTGTTTTGCTATCTTATGCCCGACCGTTACAAACATCATAGACTGAACGCGCTAACCTCTATGACCGATCTAACTATGTATTGTCAATTGAAACTAGAATATAATATTAATAATAATGTGTTTTTTAGCATTTGTTACTGATTCCACGAACTTCATTTCTTCTTTTACGTTACTCTGACCTATAAAAATAATGATGGATTACGTAGTGTCATTAACCCACCTCGACGAAGTAGTATCGATAGTTTTAACTGAACACTGACCGATGATCTTAGCAACAATTATATAAGTAAAAAAATGATAAGTTTAAATAATTCGACATATATAAAGAAAAGTGATAACCTCTGTAAAGATAGGTTCGTAATAATAAATCTCATTAATCTACCCCTCTTTATTGTGAAAGATTTTGATAAAATAGATCAAAGTTCAGAAATAAAACCCAATGTGACTTTCAATGACTTTTCTTTCTAATACCTAAAAAGAGATTTTTGGCCAATTAAGTAATTATTAAATAATTTATTACCTTTATTTCAAATCTATTTTGGATACTCAAAGTTTATCTATACTAGGAGAATATTAGATCTATTCTAATGTTACAAGAGAAAAGATTTGATTGTTTGTTTGTTTGCAATGACTGGACACTGAAACTATTGGACCTATTTTAGCTGTCATCATCCAGCATACGTCATGGTATGGTGGGATGTCTCCTAACAAGGGGTTACAAAACTCAATTTTTGCGAAAAAGGAGTGCAAACTTCAGTCAAAGTGTATCAAGACACCGCGTTAGAAGCAGTAGTTAAACCTCTCAACAACACCTTATTCAAAAACGAAGTGTGGACATTCCAACAGAATTCAGCTCCGGGTCATGAGGTGCGTGTTCAAATTTGGCTTGAACAAAATGTCCCAGACTTCATAAAGGCTGATGATTGGCCTTATGCTAGTCCTGACTAAAACCTTTTGGACTATAAATTGTGGTCTGTACTAAGGACATGGCCTGCTCTAAGCGTCACCCAAATATTGAGTCGCTCAAGAAATCTTTGCAGGCAGCAGTGACCAAGTTTCCAATGGAAATCGTTCGTAAATTCATCGACGAATGGCCCGACCGTTTAAAAGCGTGCATTAAAGCTAAGGGTAGACACTTTGAACTAGTTTATTGCGTTAACATATATTTTTACTCTACATAATCACATATAAAACTTTAAAATAAAGTTTTTTTAGAAATTATCTTTGTAACAGAACTTATGAGCAGCTAAATGCGGGCAGCGCAGGACCGATCCGGCAGCGGCCAATCAATTTAGTTACTGTTGATTGCTGTCATTTTTATAATTTGCCTATATAATAAATAACACATTTATTAAGATTATCATTTAATTTAATTAGATACCTGTCATCTTGGCGCCCCCATCGGTCCTTGAAATTTTTCAGAACTTCCCTTTTTAGGGGTTCCTAACATAAACTATAAATTAATCAAAAATAAAGTTGAAATGGTTTTTATTAAATTTATAGGTACAATAATGTGTCAGAGCAATGTTTAAAATATTTGAAAGACATGTAACGAGTGGCTATTTTAAAAACGGAACTGGTTCTTTTTTTTTACCCTTCTAACTCAGAAGCGTTTCTGAAAAACTTAGTGCGCTTTGGACCAAAGCCTCGATTTCCACCGTTTCCAATGTACGAGTTATCCAATTGATGAATCCCTATCATTGATAAGATAGTAGCTAGCTAGAGTAGCTCGGTGGCGTGATAGATAAGCGCCACGGCCCGCGATCGTTGTCGTTAAGCAACTTTCGCAAGTGTCGGTCACGGGATGGATGACCAAAAAATTATTATCTCGAGCTACTTCGTGCTTTGGAAGGCACGTCAAGCCGATAAATGAATATCAATGGTATATACGACATTGACTGGACGGTTAATAAATTTTTTTTTTTTTAGGAAAACTGCCGGTAGAGCCCTCAATATATCTTTTTATATTATTTTTATGGTTATCTACAACTAATAACGCAACTTTTGAGGGGTCTTGAGTAGAGAAAGTCAAAAAAAAAAAACGGGTCACCCTAATGTAATGTCGTACTCGGGATGAAATATAGTAGACTCCATTTTTTGTACCTCATTCTTGAAATTGATGTATTTTTATTCTTAAAATACATCAATTTCAAGAATGAGGAATATTATATTTTTTTATTTAAATTCTATCTATAAACAAATGTCCCTTTTTAATGAGCTTGAAAATCCATAAAAATATTTGTATTTCTTTGTTATTATTTTTATTTTGTGTAGTGGATCTTAAAAATACAAGTACCACCACTGTTGGCTACTGGCTGGAAAGCATACATCCTAAGTTTTATATTTTTACAATATATTCTTTTTTCCTTTTGATTTTGCTCTTTATTTTTGTCTTTCATTGTCATTGTCGCTTCCCGTGATCTGTAATTTATGTATTTTATTTGAAATATAAACTCTTTCAAATAAAATACATAAATGACAATATATATCCATTATTTTCTTCTCAAACAGTCCTCATTCCCACTACCTATCAACAACCTCTAGTTTTTCTTCTTCTTTTACTGTTAAAATACAAAGGACATCGCCGAAAATGGCCCCAATACCATTAAATATTAATACTTCAATAATAATTACTAATTTATTTATTAAACTGGAATCAAATATTTATTTGACACGAACAAGCTGCGATCCAAAATTAATATTTAAAAGTACTTTAACAGTAACATTTTATTCGCAAATATTCACATTCAATATACTTAAATTCTATCGAGTCAGAAGGATGTAATTTACACGTCAGATCAAGAAGATCATTTTTTTTTTTAGATAACCTTTAAATTATCGAACACAAAAACATTAAATTAAATTGACCAAGAATTAACTTAAATTTACTAAAAGCGCCATCTCTTGGTGATTTTCCATTTGTTTCTATTACATTACCTTTATATTTCTCGTAAACATATTAACATCATGTAATTTATGTATTTAAGGCGCCATCTTTTGATGTAAACCATCAAAAAGCTATAGGTTTTTTAATTTTAAGCTTATCAATAACTATTAGAATGATTTATTTGTCTATTGATTGACTTAGAAACTTTTACAAATCACAACGAAAAACCGATTTTCTTAAAGTTGAGTTTTTTGCTTCGACAATATAAATTATAACCTCAAAATACATTCTATTTTGCGTGATAATAAGTTCTCAAACTCGGTCGCGGTATAATAAATACATAATGAGAATTAGTTAGTGACACACAATAACATAAGTATTTTCCTATATTTTTATAGCTCTGGGGCCACCAATGTATGGACGTTGAGCAATGTCCTTTGACGTTACGTAAGTACCTACCTAAATTACCGTTACAGTAAACCATTACCTAATATAAAAAGGCTGATTTCAAATTGTTATCACATACAATATAAGAAATATATTTTAAGGTACCCCTCCTTATTTTAAAATAAGTATTTTTATTTTATTTCGATCATTGTATAAATGATTATTTGTATAGATTCCCTTTTGTAAACAACTAAGATAGAAAACTTATTTATTGTAGGTACCTATTGTATAGGCAGTTAGGAGGATAAATACTATACTTCTTAGAATAGTGAATAACAATTATACTTTTTATATTTGCTCTATGATATTCGAGATCGATTAGTCAAATGGTAAAATCTTAATGGTAAAAACTTCTAACTTGTAAATTAAATCTTAAATTTGTGATTTAAATTAAATGATACAATATACCTATTAATAAAAACATTTTCTATGCGTTTGTTGTTGTACCTCCAATCCAAGTACATTAAATTAATAGTTTTTAGCAGTCGTTTTTATAAAATTCTAATACTCGCAAAGCAAATTACATATACGAGGGTCAAACTGAAAGTTCTTAGAAAATCAAAAACTGATTACATTAGCCAGTTATTAGTTTTATTATATCTTTTCAAAATATTGTCCATTCACGTCAATAGACCGCTGCATGCGATGGAACCACTGGGAAAAGCACTTTGCCCACTCGTCCTTAGGGGTCTCTTCAATGGCATCGCGATACGCAGCCACCGCTTCTTCAGCATTCATAAACCGCTTTCCTTTAAGTTTTTCTTTAATTTTTGGAAATAAATAAAAATCACAAGGCGCGAGGTCGGGGCTATACGGTGGGTGACCCAGTAATTCAACGTTTGATGTCGCCAAATAGTCGATCGTTCGCTTGGCGGTGTGCGACGAGGCGTTGTCGTGGTGAAGGAGGATCCTACTGCGAGGTCGTTTCTCTCGAACTTTTTCCAAGACAAGTGGCAAACAATTGGTAGTGTACCATTCTGCAGAAACTGTTTTTTGATCCTCTAACACAATTGTTGCAAAATGACCTATCCTTCCAAAGAACGAGGCCACCATTTTTTTTCCCGCACTTCGATCTCTCTTCACTTTAGTTGGCAACTCCTCGAAAGGAAACACCCACTGAGCAGATTGTCTTTTGGTTTTAGGATCATAACAGTAAATCCAGCTTTCGTCACCTGTTAGTATGTCGAACACAGCATTTGAGTCACCTCCGTTAAATCTTTCAATCATTTTACGACACCAATCCACACGATGGAGTTTTTGAGCCTCAGTCAAATTATGAGGTATCCACCGGGCGCAAAGCTTCCTGACCGCTAAATGTTCGTGGAGGATTTTGTGCACTTGACTCATACCGATGCCTAAGCTTGTCCGAATCTGTTGATAGGTCACTCTTTTGTCAGTCTCTATCATACGCCGCACAACACAGATGTTATCTTCAGTCGTCGCCGTAGAAGGCCGTCCCTCACGTAAATCATCAGTGAGATTAGTGCGACCACGTTTAAACTCATTAAACCAGTTGTAAACAGTCGCACGAGATGGGGCTTCATCGTGAAAGGCCAATCGTAGTCTATCATAACTTTCTTGTTGACTTAAATGACATCGAAAGTCATAAAAAATCATTGCACGAAAATTTTCTCGTGTTAAATTCATGATGACGTGACACAGACAATTTTCAATTTGCCGCCAAATCGTAAAACAAATGACAAATGAATGAAATATATACTCAGTAATATTGGCAAAGAGTTATATTTTCAAATTTTAGAATAATTTTTTTATTATATTGTTTATAAGTGGCCAGTTCTAAGAACTTTCAGTTTGACCCTCGTATTATACGACTATGATGCGACATCTGTCAGCGAATAGTTTATTTAACATTAACTTAATGCGGCAACAGATGGCGCGTTAAAGGCAAAGAATGATGCTTTTTAACGAAAGTAGTTTCAGAAATAATACTAGATGGCGAATGCTGCTGCTGTAATTTCTGATAGCAGTATATTCATAGGAAATTTAAATATTTCAAATGTGCGCGATTGGTTTATCAAAACGTAGTATTATGGAGTGCATTTGGTCCCCAATGCTGAGGTACAGACCGTGAATAGGCAGAATCTAATCAGATATAATCTAATCGAAACGAATAAGGAGAGCCAAGAGAGGTGGGTGTTAATGACTGCATGTGGGTCAAGGGACTTAACGTGGAGCTCAAGATAATACATTTTTGGTTGCCCATCCCATGACCGACCCTTGCGAAAGTTGCTTAATTTCCGTATCACGGATCGAAGGTTCTGACGACTGCACGATAAGAAGATTATGCTCTACAACTTTCACAATAGTAGGTTATCTTTATCTGATCTAATATTAACGTAATATAATAGGTATTAACGTAATATAATAAGAAGTAAATCTAATTTTGTTTATTTGATTGCAGGGAATAATCTTCGGAAATAGTGATCGACATGCTGGTCGCATAGGCTATAATTTACGCTGGCAAACAAATGAACATGACCTGACTCAAAGTAAACAGATCAAAAGCTATATTAATATTTTATTGTTTTCATCGGAATATATTTATATAATGTATATTTAGAATAAATTAGTCTGTTTATGTATAAAATCAATTATTTTTTGTTTAAGCATTGCAGTTTTCGATATAGGTTATATACATTTGTTTGTTCAAAATCAACTGGAATTGATTATTTTCTAATTGTAACTTAATTATGAAATATTTTATGTATTTAAACTATAACTTAGATTGATATACTGAGACAAGAGATAGGCCAACTCAGAGTACCAAGGACAATGTGAATGGTTAAGCATTCTTCATTAAGAATATAAAAACATTTATAAAAAAATAAAACCAACATGAAAGTTAAATTATAAGGTTTTCTGTACTTTATTAAATAGAAACCGCCGACTTCGATAGTTCTTTAAAATTTCACCGCTTTTATGATAATTATTATTCTCCACTTTTTTAAATTTGAAGTTGGTTTTGGAATAAGAAATGTTTTTATTTCATTATTTTTTATTGGTATATAATTTTTTGCTTATTACTTTCTTTTCTCTTTTGGCTTTCTTTTCTGTCTTGTCATTATATGATATTCTTTTCGCATTATTACTTTTTTCTTTCATTTTAGGCGTTAGCCTATGCTGTTTTTTCATCTCTTAGTTTATTTATTCTATCTTACGTTTTTATCTTATATCCTATGTATTTACATTTCTGTTGTGCACATTGTCTTATATTCTAGTTATGTTCCTATTCCACATCTTTTAAGTATATCTATATTTTCATAGTATTTGCCTTAAAATATGCATTTAGTACATTTTCTAATCACTTATCTATACCTTTATACATTCTTACCACATTTAAGTTGCTTTCTTATAGTTAATATCACAGTTAATCTGTTGTAGAGTCCTTATAACTAGCACATTCTCCACTATTAATTTAGCGTGCTTTATAAAATGTTTTTTTTCCTTCTTGTCCTCTAGTATTTTGTGCAGGTTCTCCTTACCGAGTGCCTGTGTTGTCTCTCCCCGTTTGGGAAGAAGACCATCGTCGTGGTCGCTGTATTCTCGCTTTTATGGCGGTTATCCCATTCTGCTTTTTATATGTCTTTTGTCAAAAAAGATGGGATAGCGGTCATAATGCGAACGACATTTCAACCCGAAAGCCGCTTCCTTTGCTAGTTAGTTTGCCCTTCATTTCCAATCACCCCGACGTGGGCCCTGATCCAAAATAAATAGACCTTGCAGTCTTTGTCCCTAAGTTGGATCACATTACCCTGTAAGCTTTTTAATTTGTATATTTCATTTAGACCCGATAACTATGAAAGTGCTGTTAGGAACTTAAATGAAGATCTGGTGCATGTTGCGTACTGGTCGTACAGAAATTTTTGTTGCTAAACCCTGACATAACAAAATTCATGCTGTTCGGAACTAGAAAGCAACTGCAAGATTTGCAGCAATTGAAAGTATAAAAGTATATATATCTTAAAAGTATAAAAATAGTTCATATAGCAAGCTATTTAGGCTTAAAAATTGTCAAAAATCTAAAATTGGAGGAACACATTGCAGATTAAGTTAAAAATTGGTTTTAGCGACATAAAATATATATAAAAAATAAGGTCATCTCTGTCAATAGAATTGCGTGTACAATTAAACGAATCACTGGTTTTTTCTAAGCTCAATTATGCTGATGCCGTTTATGGACCACGGTTACTGGGTAGGACTGAGCGACTCATATAACGTGTACAAAATGCTTGCGCTCGTTTTTGTTTTTCTGTGTCTGCCAGGTACCATGTCACCCCATATCTAAACGACCACTGGATGCTTAAAATGAAACCAGGAAGGAAGTTGCGTTTGGCATGTTTGCTTTTCGGTGTTATTAAGTTCAAAGAACCGTTATACTTGTACAATAAGCTCAAGTGGGTCGCTGATGGTAGGCAGACTGTGAGAAGACAATGTTCACAATAATTGTCTATACAATGACATAATTCAGCTGAGCTTATTTCAAAGATGTTTTCGCTATGGAGCTTCCAAAATATGGAACAATACCCCACCATCCCTAAGAGCTATAAAGTCGAGCGTTGGTTTTATAAAACAAATTAAAAAAATATCTTTTGGATGCACAAATAGCTATGGGTATATATAATGCAAATAGCTCGTATATATAGCGGCTTTTTTGTAATAGATTGATAATTAATTTCCAAAAATTATAGGGGGCAAAAATTATATAACCGTTTTGAAGAGTCAAAACGGTTTCTTGCGGTCTTGCGGTCAAAACGGTTCAAAACGGTCAGGAACTGCAGTTAGAAACCATTCGTCGTCCTCCGAATTCACCAGGCCTTGCTCCAATGGACTACCATTTTTTGTGATTGGGACATTTATCTATGTGACAGGAAGTTTTCTTTCCAGAAGACAGTACAAAATGCTTTCACACAGTTTGTGCAGTCTAGATCCTCAGAGTGCTATCGCAAAGGCATTAATGACCTTCCTATTAGACAGCAGTAATGTATAGATAATAAAGGTAACTACTCTGATTAAATAAATTTGTTAAAAATTAAAAAATACAATATTTTCAGTACAAATCGGCAATTTCATACTTTAACCACTATTATATTCAATGGGTGGGTGATAAAGATTTCCAAAACACTTTTGACAGTTGTGCTTAATAGAAATTAGAGTCCCATATGATGATATTCGTTCACTTTTACTTAATAGTGACTTGTTCATATCACTAGAAAGTAAATTACAATACAATGCTCATACTGATTTACGAAAAGCAATAATTACCACAAAAATTTTATTTATTTATTTCAAGAAAAAAATCCACAGCAAGTTCTTATCTTAATAATAGTAGAACAATTTTAACATATCTTAATGCCAATTACAGATTTTCATTATTTAAATACATAAAAAAAAATTAAACAAGCTCGACCAAATACAGCAAGACGCGAATTATGTGTGTGTTTTTGTGTGGGTGTGTGTATGTGTGTGTGTGTGTGTGTGTGTGTGTGTGTGTGTGTGTGTGTGTGTGTGTGTGTGTGTGTAAGTGGGTGTGTGTGCGTGTGTGTGTGTCATATTTTTTTCTAGAACCAATCCACCAATACCCTTGTAATATGATTTTTAAAAGATGCTTTACTATTACAGGCAAATATATCAACTGTCGCAAAACGCATATTGTAAGTTCTCTGTAATCGAAATATAATTGAGTTTTGTGCATAGTTTGTGCGACATAGAGGAATTGCTAAAAACAATGAAGCAGTATGCCTAGTACGGGTTGTGGGTGTGTTGAGCGTTAAAAATGATGATGTAAGCTCTGTACAGTCAATAGCTCCACTGCAAATGTCATACAGAAATGTCATGTCCAGCAAAATGCGCCTATTTTCCAGACTGATTATTTTATTATAACGGCATCCCTCCTCATAATTCACAAAATTACTCTTTGTGCGATAATTAAGATACTTAATAAACTTTGCCTGAATCGACTCTAAATCTTGTTTATACGTAACATATTGAGGATTCCATATGTTACAACAGTACTCGAGAATGCTACGACAATATGCATAGTATAGAACCTTAACACAAAATATATCAGTAAACGGTTTGCTCACCCTTAAAATGAACCCTAGATTTTTATAAGCTTTGTTAACTATTGTTTAAAGAAAAAGTTAATTTGTCATCAAAGAGTATACCAAGATCCCTTACCACATTCGTTCGTATTATAGATGTGTTATTCAAATGGTAGTTATAAGCAATGGGAACTTTTTTCCGCGTGAAAGAAATTAACAAGCACTTAGCCACATTAACGTTTATTTTATTTTGTCGATAATAAACACAAAGTCTACTCAAGTCCTCTTGAAGGCTCAAGCAGTCAGAGAGAGTACGAATTGATTTATAAATTTTTGTGTCATCCGCATACATTAAATAATTTTCACATCGAAAGCACTGACCAATGTCATAGAGAAAATATTAAGAAAAGCACAAAACGAATTAAAAAAAATACAATATTTAATAATGATATAGGGTGTGCTTTGAACGAAATATGTAAACATTTTCC
Source organism: Diatraea saccharalis (assembly GCA_918026875.4). Lineage (NCBI taxonomy): Eukaryota > Metazoa > Arthropoda > Insecta > Lepidoptera > Crambidae > Diatraea > Diatraea saccharalis. The sequence goes on from OU893333.1 coordinate 6,892,215, forward strand.
ACTTGAATTTCAGCCCTTATGATTTAAGGATAGAGTTTATATGAATCACGTAGTATTTATTGTATTATATTATATCAACTTAAAGAAAGCGGTGCCCTAGTAGTGTTTTTATCACTTTTCCTTTTAAATAATATATTGACGTACAAAATATTTAAATATATAAATTAAATTTGTGTATTGATTAATCTTTTTCTGTTGATGGTTGGTATATTTTTTCCATGATATCTCGTAGTAGTAGAAATGAGGAGATTCCATATTTTATGGAACCTGCCGTACCGTTATGTATTACACATTAAAGACTTTTCACTAGTACATACTCGAATATCAATGGAATGAAACAACATCTTTTTTTGCAAATGCACAGCATAAATATATTTCTTCTATTATAAGTAATAATGATTAATATAAACATCTAATACATACACTAATAAGATATATACTTAAATACATTCGTTCCTTCTCGATGCTTTGAAGTAACGGTGGGGCGAAGTGCTAATGTAAGCTTCCATATTTACGACTAATTAGTTCTCTCGATCGACCGTTTGTTGTGGAGCATCGGAAGTATTTGAAACAGTCTTCTCACTCGAGGTGATCCACGATGACTTCGGGAGTATGTTTATGATGAATTAGCACATCCTCGAACCATATGTTATGGAGCTTCTGCACTTGCCAATTGCGGAGCGGCCTGTCGACAGGGAAACCGAGAGGATCGCTGGTCATCCGACGAGCACCAGAGCCAACGCCGAGGGAGAGGCTTGGATTGAAACCGGTGCCGTACACGACGTTGGGTGCGTTGTACTGGGATATGTGGACCATCACTACGTAAGGCATGCCGCCGACGCGACCTGAAAATAAAACGATTCATATAATTCAAAAGTTAAACCTACTATGCTTCGAAGGGGTAAGTTTTAGCATATCCACCTCACATAAGTTTTTTCAACCTTAAGACATTATTACATTATTCAAGACGTTAGAAGAGACATAATTCAAATATTTTAAAGAAAGACCTGATAGAACATGTGGTCACAAAGTTGAAAATATATAAAAATAATAACATTTCTTTTCTTCTATTAGATAGATAAAACAAAATAGTTTGTCACTAATAAGCTGGTCCTTTTTTATTTTAACTGGTCCTTTGATAATAATTTAGTAATTATTTACTTTATTTTCATCAGCTCGTCTCATACTCATTGTAATTCAATTATCATAATAAAGGCAACTAAAACTAAATCAAATACAAACAATTACCTTTAGGAAGAAGAAGTCGCTGAGGGAAGTGATCGATTGGATCTATCTTGTATAAGAACTGGTCGTGACTACTCAAACTGTTTACAATTTTGTCATACATTTTGTGAAAGGAAGTCTGGTCGTTTGTGGCAAACTGGTTCTCATTTGATGAGTGAGTGATTACATTCTCTCCTTGTTTTACTGAAAATTTTACAAATCGTTAATGCTAAGTTGGAATTTCATAATTATTAACAAAAAACTAAGTTGCGCAAACTGTATTTTACATTTGAAATGAAAAGGCTAATTGTTAGAATATCAATGAATAAAGTAGTTTTGAAATTATTTAAGAAAATAGGCGATGATTGAAATTTCCCCCTCCCCTTAATCTCCGAAACTACTGAACCTTAATTTTTGAAAAACTCAATAAAGAAAATAGCACTTTACTTATAGATTACAGAAATAAACTTCGAGAAGAATATCATTGTATAATTATGCACATAAATTAAACAATAAATAAATTTTCTTAAGTTTGTACGAGATCTATTAATACCGAGAACTCATCATTCAGTACCTATAATAAAAAGGTTGCTTAATTTGAATATATTTTTTATAAAAGTATTTTACTTTCATAAATGCTTATTACTTTCTTAAAAGTATAAAGTCGAAGTGATAATATCTCTTTTCTATAGTCATGCTGTTTTAAAGGAGAATAACAAAAGGAGAATAAATTATCTTGTACATTAACATTTTCTTATGAATATAATAGCTATATTACAAGTTTAATCAGTTATTCATAAAGGAATTTCCAGATAGCCACAAAATTATTCCACGTAAACATGAAATTTAAGCATTAAAATGTATAAGATAACAGAAATTAAACAAGAAATCACTCACATGTGTACAGGAATTGATCGAACAGGAAGAAGTTTTGGCTGTTGATTTCCAGAGGGATCTCGTTACCTAGACTGTCATATTTGGGAGCAAGGAATAAACGTACAACAACGTTTTTAGGCGCATCGCTGTTGACATGGACGCGAACACTGAAGACTTTGTGGTTAAGACGATTGTGCTCCACTAACACAACTTGATCCTCATGTAAGTGTTGTCCTGTAACCCCGAGATAAATATCAGTAATAAAAACGGAACGGGATGGTGTAATTGTCTAAGATGAGTAGTGTGAAGCTACTTTCGTAAGGGCCGGTAATATAGATGACAAAATAATTATACTCTTGAGCTCCTGCGTATAGCAAGAGTCATGTTAAACCATTGATCCTGGCTATATCTGCAATCATAATACTCACCAGTTCGGCATTCGTGATGGGTGGCTCCTTCTCCCTATTTTATTACATCCTAAAAGAAGGCTGTGCCACAGCAGAGGGGACATTAATAGACGGGACATGATGAATAAAAATTTAACAGCAGAATAATTTCATCCTAATATCATGCAATACATACTCTTGGACACAGTTGTATATAGGTGGTTGGACACATTCATGTAAGTATGCTCGAAGTATGTGACTAGCTTGTCGACCTCTACTTTATTTATTACAACTCCAGGCAAGCCAAGTTCTTCTTGTGTGTATGGAGGAAGCTGTTCTTTCCATGATTCAACAATTTTCAGCACTCTCTTATATATCATATAGAAAGCTGAATCACGAAGGTTAGTTCCGTGTTGTTCCAGGCATGATGGAACCACAAGCGAAGTTCCCCTAAAATATTTTTGTGTAATAAATTGTATCTGTGTATACTATTGTTTTCTTAAATTTTATTATGTATTTGAGAAGTTGATTATTTCATTATATTTAAGTATTTAGTTATAAAAAATACATACTTCGGAGTCATAGTGCTGAAAACTTCAGAGTTACCAAGAAGAGTTTTCCAAATGCTGATAAAATCTTTATAGTATTGGCTGTTAGGCGAATCAACACCACTTTGAATAATGCGGCCAATTACATCAATAGCATCTGGTTGACTAATGTCAACATGTTGACCAGTTGGCTAAACATACAAATTAATAAGTTTATCAGTCATCCAAATAAAATATACACATGAGTAAGTATGAGATATATTTACTTACGGTCAAAATATATCCTTGGTCAATGGCTTCTTGAATGCGACTTTCGTATTCGAGAATATAAGTAATGTCATCAACGAAATCGGGCTGCTCTAGGTAATAATAGTTCGGTCTTGAGGCGAAAGGAATACCACTATAATATTGAAGACCACACGGATATCCTTCCTTAACTACGCTCGTACCCAATACAGGGATCTCTCCAAGACCGTTACTCAATCTCTCCATATAATAACGGGCTAGAATTTGTTTATGGATAAACAAGAACCATTCGCCTCGACGATCTTTCACCAAAGGCACGGTTGAGCCACCAAGCCAAGATGGATACAAAAGATGCATATTATTGTAGAAATTGTTAAGGGAATAGTCATGAGTAAAGTAGGCTACGAGCATGTTCTTAGTTGTGTCATAACCCCATAAAGTAGCATTTCTTCGGATGACGACAGCATTGTCCCTAACGTACGTATTCGGGTAATGCTCTATGAAGTTTTGGTGGTGGGTATTGATTCTCTGAGCGGTAGTCATAATTGCAATGTTATTGAAATACGAAGGGAAAATTTCATATAATGGGGGTACAATGAACCCTTGTGTATCTGGTCTGTGTAGGATAGCAACAGATACGACGTAAATAAACATATACTCGTTGACATGGGCTCTCAGATATACAGCTGTTTTGTAGAAAGTATCTACAGTCTTAGCGGAGTACAATAAGTTGAAGAGGGCAATTGCCTGCCACCTTTGGTCCGGTTGCAGTACTGTGAAAGGCACACCCTGTGGGAGCACCCATTCATCGTTGATCAATATTTGACACACGTGGACTGCCGTGGCGTTCTATAAAATAAAGATGATTATGATACTAATATTATTTTATAAACATACCGATTTTAAAAACTCTTTCACCTATGGATAGCTACACTATACGGGTAATGCACGCGAGCGTAGTCGCGGGAAAAAACCTCAGTTTCTGTAAAATTACATTATCATCAACACTTTTACGTCCCCACTGCAGGAGCTCAGGCCTTCCTTATGGACGGTTAAGGAGGATGGGCCATGACCCTCCACGCTAGCCCAATGCGGATTGCGACTGGGATTGGACAGGGTCTTAACGACTGCAAATGCAACCGGGACCAATAACTTAACGTGCCTTCCGAAGCATGGAGTAGCTCGAGATAACAATTTTTGGGTCACCCATCCCGTGACCGACCCTTGCGAAAGTTGCTTAACGACAACGATCGCGGGCCGTGGCGCTTATCCACTACGCCACCGAGCTACTTAAAATTACATTAGTTGGTATTAATTATATTGACTATATATTATAATAAAAAAATACATACATTATATTTGTCAATGTTCTTTAACAGGTCCCATGTGTTTGCGATTTCCTGTTGCTCGGGAAGAATAAGTGGCTCGTGTGGATGTACATATAAGAATAAAAGATTTTTTTGCATCTCCAGATTTTCTTGGCTCACTAAAATACGAAAAAATAAACGTGGTTATTTTTGATAAAACTTGGTAAATTTTATCGATGTTTATTTACTACGATTGATATTTATTTTATATTAAACTAGTAATTTAGCACTTAACCAGTAAGCGGTAATAATATAATAATTTATAATAAACGGAGTCCATTAATCCATTAATTGAACTTTATAAAATCCTAGCTAGAGAATTAATAATAAATAAATTCGAGCTTTTATTTCTACTGATATTACCAAGGACAAAAACTCTCTCCATTCTTTGGATAATTGGTCTTCTTAATATATAGAATATTTCTATAGACCTATAAAACTATTCACACCTAATGCTTAATAAATCTGTCATTATAGAAAGTTAAGTTAAAGTGCGGATAAAATAACATTTAATCCTCCAGTTTATACTTAGATCATAGACACTTAGATTATTATATTTACGAGTCTAGGAGATGAATATATACACATATATTATTTTTAATTTTGTGTCACTGACCTAGGACTGCCAGTGAACAAAAAAGTTTTCAATTGGACAAGAAAATTTATATTCTGAAAACTACTACATCTCGGCGATTTGACAAATTACATACATCGAATTATGGGCTTTAAATTCTTTTTAGTTAAGTTGTTCACATTATTATAAAAACTAGTAGTAATTATTGAAACCAATTAATAACGTTGTCCACTTCTAGGAAAGAGAAGAAAATCGCATTATACGCTTTATAACATAATAATAGGTAATTTGTGGTTTTCTTTAATATTTCCAAACCGCCCAATAATCTGTTGAATGCGCACTAAACATTTCTATTGGCTGCCTTATCACTTTACACTTCATTCTTAATAAGGGTTCTTGTAAAATTAATAAAAAAGCAGATTACATATCATGTTTTTAGGTTGAAAACACTATTTAAGACAGTTATGCTTATCTATATTCCCTGTATTTTCACATGCTGGATCCTATCAAGGGAAGGGAAGAGAGAATCACGCGTTTACAATGCATGGCCCTCAGAGACGTCATTTGCAATTTATATTCGTAACTTGAATCATTTATCGATTTTTGGGACCAACGTGATATTAAAAGATGAGCCTTATCTTTCAGAGGTTTTTAATATTACAATTGTCCTTGCACATTCGCGTTGTATATCAGTTTTATCATTCTTTCGTCTGGCATTGTTTCCATACCTGCACAAGATATTTTTTCAACTTACCGGGGACGGGTGGATATTGTTCCTGTGGAGCTACCGGCTCTGGATGAGCAAGTACCCCGACCACCAACAACGCCAACAAACACATCGTCCACCGAGCCATGATTGCCAATGTTGGTCACTGAACTATCCCTTCCTTATATATGCTGCATTTGTCTAAATAAATAGCTTTATCAAGAAACAGGTCATGTGCACGTCAACTTATATGATAATACTATCTTTAAGGTGTTTAAAAAAAAGTTTATTGAGCGCATATTTATTTATTTTTTTATTATGATCATTTACAATGTGTTTTTTTTTTAACTGATGCTCGACGATTTTATAAATATATATAAGTTACCCGGGATAGATACCACTATATGATTTAAGCATTTCTATCAACACAACTAACTTTCTTTCAATAAAAATGCTATGTTTAAAGAGAACTTTATTATTTCTAAAATATAACTGCGACGTGAGAATTTTGATAAAAATTATACATAAAACTGCAACCAGTGGTAGCTCATGGATAGCATTTTATCGGAGTTATAAATAAAGGATACTTATTGTTTAAAACCGAGACGTATGCTTCGACAAAATGTTAAGTGCATAAATACAAAATCGTTTAATATCGGTCAGTTCGATTTCAAAGGCATGTGTAGAACCAAACATTTTCATTCAGGCGAAATACAAAGGGACAAATTGACGTAAAGCAAAACCAAATGAGCTAATTCTTTAATTTCAATATCTTTCGCAATCCCTTCCAAATATTGCGATTATGGTAGCGGCTTATGGATGATGTAACTTTTAAAATCACATTTGGAACAAATGATGATTGGAATGATCAAGAAATATAATGCAATGCTCCTAACCTAAACGATTGAAAGATGTCACAAAGCATTTCGTTTGATGTTTCTCAATAGCTTTCAAATATATTCTAATGATTGTCTGAGACAATTCCAATAAACGTTAAAATAATGATATCTTTCATTCAATATTAAAAAAACTTCGTCATCTCAATCGCTGTTAGATGACAAATACTTGAAGCGTGAAGTTCGTGAATATTTAAAAATCAATTATATTTAAAGGTGGTGTACTGACTTCTCTTTGATTGAGTTCAGTTATAAACAAAGTCTATTTATAAATTACCTGATCACCTTATTGTGCTACAATTAAAAAACATATTTTCGACAAATAATGATATTAATGACAAATTTATAAATATTTACAAATCATCGTTATCCTATTAATCCTATTCAGCTTATGAACTTACATTTTCTGGTTATAAATAACCTATTTAACATTAGTAGATACTGTATACATATTGCATTCCTATATTCAACATAAACTGAATGTAGACTTACTATCAGTATTCAGGAAAATGAATCTTACACTTTGTCAGTGATCAAAGATAAAGTCGTCGTAATTATTTTGCGTATTGTATTATGAAAGCAATTTAGATTTTACCAATGAACTAGCTATAAGCCGCGGCTTCATCTAGTTGGACCGAGGATACTATTTGCAGACTGGCCTGCTATACTGGAGTCATAAGCTAATCTTAATGAGAAAGTATTTAAGAAAAAAAAGAAAGTACTAAAGAAGCACCTCCACTAGATGGCGACTCTAGCAAAAGTTGATTTTTGCAGGAAACAACTGGCCCAAAGATGGTCATTTCCGTTCCTTTTAACTAACATATAAAAAAACTGAAATTTGCGTAGTTCGAAACTTAGATATCAATACAAATACTAAAAAGGTACAAATAGAATATGAGTTGTTTATTGAGTTTTGAAAACTAATTTACTTTTATACATGAAAGAAAACTGGAAGGGTTGTCATGGAGAAATCAAGAAAGTACTGTAGTGACATCTAGTTTGATTTCAGGAACGAATGATTTTTTTTTAATAACTTCCTCATTAAAAATCTGCCAGTGAACATCTACCTTTATATAAGCTATTGATGATCATTATCAACGCCCCCCTACCGGGGCATAGGTTTAACCAATCATGGAAAATCTACTGGTGTTTCTGTAGATAACGCGCATGTCTTCATAGAATAGACCAGTTACTCTTCTTTCTATTTTACTGCGCAGTAATACGCCTTGTAGGACACAAATAGTATAATTACGCCGTCATTTTGCTTGGGTTTGGGTAATTGACTATTGTGATAATTCTCTACTTCCAAATAAAGGCTTTCATTTTAAGGACTTAAAACAGTCTGATGCTTTGCCTGTGTAAGATTCTAAGACTAATCCTCATAGCAACTTGATGGTCAGCTGGTCCTTGCTTGCTCAATTCAGCATTTCCAGAATTTTAGGGATTACATTTTATCAACAGATATTCTGCCATCTCTTCAATTTGTATTAACTCTGATACTTTGAATTTTAGTTGCTATTTTAGATGAAACTTTTTTATACCATTGGTAGCTCATTTCAAGTACTTTATGATTTTTAGTCATTCGTAATTATTGGCAGTTTAGTACATATTTCTGCTCGACTGCCCCCTTTTTTCCATTCCATAAAAATATAAAAATAAAAAATATAATTTAACGCCCCTCGGTTAAGTATTAAAGTATCTCGTTATGTCACCCATATATTATTTTGATGTCTGATGAATAATTCTCCATTAAAATATATTATTAAAAAAACCGGGCAAGCACAAGTCTGACTCATGCACGAAGGATCCCGTATCATTAATAAACACAAAAAACACGTTTGTTATTTTCAAAGTTGTTTAATTGATTTTATTGATTCCCGTCCGAATGGTTTCTTTTTAGTAAGGGGATCAATAAACTACCTATGAGATGGGAAAAGTGCATATATAACAATGGTTTATACTTTGATTTAATAAATATATTATAATTAAAAAATATTCGACTACTTGTTCGTCCCATACTAAACACCAATTTCATATGTAATGACCTAATAAATTACAAAAGGTTAACTAAATCTAAAAACGGCCTTCTCACACCTCAAATATTTTTAATAGGCCCATCTACCGATGCAACACGCTATGGGAAGATAAAAAAAATCATGCCTCACTTTACATGCAGGGGAGGTAACCGAAAAAAATATTTTCAACATTTTATTTTACCACTTTCTCGGTTAAGCTAAACCGCGGATTGATAGACAGACAAACGGTAATGACGAAACTATTAGGTTCCTAGTTGACTACGGTACCCCAAAAACCGCTGAATTGAAAAGTGCGACTTTGTTTGATTAAAATCAGAAAAATAATCAAGACATCAAATATAAAATCAAATTAAATTATATTCCCCATTAAATTATGTTATTGTAAAAACCGCAAACTAGAAAACCATAGCTACTTTGTTTGATAAACTTCGGAAACAAAACATAGTAAAAATCAAAAAGCCGTTTTTAAAGAACAAAAACGCTATCTTGTGATTAGTAGTGACAGCTAAATGTAACATTTTTCATGTACTTAACTAACTAACTACCTAACTTAATATATGTATTTAATATTGGAGAAACGATTGTACCGATTTGAATTATTCAAAACATTATTTAATCCTGCTTAAACAGTTTGAATTATTTAATAATATAGATGTGGAAAAGGATGACCTGGAATGTGATTACAATGACAAATCTTTTTGTGCTTTTTTCGGAATAAGATATAGAATAGACATATACTACCGAAGACTTTCTTTTAGAACTTTGAAAAGGAATCAATTTTATAATACACGATTTTGGTGTAGCTTTCACCGTTTACGCAGCGCACGCAAGGAAAGCTCTCAAAAAGTAAAATATTCTCCCGTTTTCGTATCATTTTGCGTATTAGTCATAGCGTGATATTATATAGCGTTCAACACAAAAAAATGTTCAATTTTAACTAGTTATTTCTGAGATCAGCGAGTTCAAGCAAACAAACTCATCAGCGTTATTATTAGTATATAGATATGTTTATGTTCCTTAGAACGATATTATTTTATTTTAATTCAATTTTCGTAATAACTTTGTATTCGAATTTTTTTATTCAATCATTTTTATTCTTAATATAATTCAGAAAGTACAACAACTAAAACCATTTGTTAAATTTGCTGATAATAAAAGAAGAATATAATAAAAACAGAAGTATTATCACTTTTTATAAAACAGCTAACTTTTCACTTGTCCACAATTATTAAAAGGCCTACATTTTATTATTGTTACCCTATTAATCTGTCATTATCTTTTTTTATATTAAACAATGGCCATTCAGAAACTTTTTTAAAACAAAAGTTGACTTTATTATAAAATAAAGCAACATTTTTTTCAATAGAAGATGTATTAAAGTGCTAATTTGGTAGCATCCATCTTGGTGATGTTATGACTCAGAAATTTTACTAAGTACTGGCTGTGCCTGCGTTTTCGTCTGCATGGGAAAGTATATTAGGAGAATTCTGTCCTCCCTATGGATGGAATCGAATCGAATTAGATCAATGGGCTTAATCCGAATTGGTGGGTATTAACGACTGCTGCAGTTTAACTTGCATTCCGAAGCACAGAGGAGCCCAAGATAATAACAAAGTTTTTCCATCCAATGCTAGGTCACCTGGAAGAAACCGCTGGCTAGCAATAAGTTTATCTTTTGTCCATAGTTATGTAAGATATTTTTGTATGTTCATGACACTTTTTTGTTCAGCAATAAAGAGTATTATTTACTTACTTAACCGCATCGTAATGAATCCTATGCACTTACCCACTCTGCCATTGGATCTCTTTTAATCTATAGAGAGGAAAAATTTCATTGTTTTTTGCATGGAATTGGTTCCGAAACCACTGGATCGATTTTAAAACTTGTTTCATCTAGGGAAAGCTACATCATACTCGGGTGACAGGTTATAATTTTCGCGGTAGGTTATATTATATAGTAAGACAATTTATTAGCGGTACGCTTGTGGGATACAGGCAGGGTGAAGGCAACACTGATTGGTGATGATGGAAACTATTTTCTTGTTCTCTATACTGCAAAGTCCAAGCACTTTAAGAGCTCGGGCATATTTCTTTATCAAAGGAAGATCCAGATTCATACCATATTGAACGTGTGTTACGATCAACACTTAAACGTGTAAATTTTTTCTCAGGAGTTTTCTGATATCAAACGCTTGCTCTATGAGTTCTCTGAGATTTCCTGAAATTTTTACAAGGGTTGTCCACGGGATGGGGAACCAAAAAATTATTAAATAAAGAACTGAGTCCCTACAGTAGGATTATAGAAGAGCTGAGGATGACGATCAATATACGAAACACTAAAATTTAATAAAAAAAAAATCATTGCAATGTGGCTAACACAATAATTTAAATTGATTGAAATCAGTTCAGCCGTTTCTGAGGTTAGCGTGTTCATTTTTATGTAGCTAGAACGCAGCATGAAACACTCGTTGAGCGACGACAGCTTGAAGGCACTGAGTATTGTGTGGCAGAGGGTAATTTTATATCGATGCTATTATCATTATCATGTTTGGTATAATAGTTCCTCTCCTGAAATGATTGCACGATAACAGTTGCACACTTTGACAGATTTTTTTCTGCCACGGAATAAAATAGGCACTGAACTTAGTCTTAAGTTTTCAAAACAAAAAACAAAAAACATTCCATTTGGTAGAACAACTTGAAAATATATATAACTTAGATGTATTATATATAATTATCAAAATCAAAATCATTAAATTGTTTGATTAATGGGTTCACCCAAAATCAACATTGTTTGCACACAGCGCAAATCCAATAGTAATAAGTATATTGTGATCACATATAAAATACAAATACTTTTTTTATAAATTTATAAGTAGACAAACTAAAAATAAATTCCTAGACCTAATAACTAATAAAGAAAGTTAAAAAGATAAGTGGTTAAGCTCCTTATGGCAATCTGTTAATAGGGAACATTACGGAATTGGTAAGCTAAGGTACAGTTGATCATAAAATAAACAACAACATAAATTTCGAAAGATTTTAAAAATATGTTCAGCGATGTAACATTAGGTAAATGTAAAAAAATAAGATTTAGTTTTATTTTAATCATAGTAATATTTTAATCATTGTTATATCAAATTTTAAAATTATGCTTGTCACCGGTAAGATTTATAATTAAGGTATTCTGTGCAGTACCTGGACACTGTTTTGTAAATATTTTTTTCCATTTTAATTATACGTTCTCTAGGTAAAATTTGCCGTTCCTAGGTATCGTGAAGTACCTGCTAATCCACGCATAACATATTAAATATTAGCTGATATTAATAAATACAAATAAAAATTGATGTTGATTTTACCTATTAATTAAATGATGTGGAAAATGCACTTTAATACTGAATAAAAATTTTCCTCCTCCTTATAAAAGTAGTAGAATTAATAAAGTGAAAAAAAAAAGATATTTTTACAGGTACTAAAAACACTTTTTTGTACTTTAATTGCTTTTCCGTATGGATGTCTATAACACAAGTACTGTAGCTACTAATTTTCTTATATTCTCTTGTATTGACGGACATATATTTACAGTATCTTAACACTATTCAAAGACATAGCCATTTCAAAAAAATCTAATTTAATTTTATAATATGTTAAATTAATTGACCACATAAGTTATAAACATTAAAACAATGTTGTCAGATATTACTATATATGATTATTACTCTCGCTCACGACTGTACCGAACTGTGACAAGAACCAATATATCACTTGTCCTGCGTCCGTCGGTATCCAAAAGTTTTGACGTATGAGTAATTTATTGGCCTAAAAAATAAATTACCGGATTGCCCGCACATTTGTCGGCTCAAGGTGGTTGATTCGGGTGTCCCGCAAAAAATGGGCACTGCCCGAGGCTGTATATTAACTTGATGCCGTTGCTCCGAAAATTGTTAAAAAATCATATTCATAACTTATTAAAAATGTCGTCGTTGTCATTATATAAAACTGTTTAACACAAATAAGAATCGTAACGAGTGGTATTATACTGTGATAGTACTTTCAGTCTTTGAGACCATGATAGTCTGAATGATATACCCAATTAAAATTTTGAATTAAAAGTGCTGAGTGACTCGCACGAAGGTTTTAAGGAGTTGCTAGCTCAGAACTCCCGGGTTCGATACCGATTGTGTCAATTTATTAAAAATAAACTCTTCTTTATTGTGAAATATAAGAGCATTAGTTACTTACTTTGGATTCTAATTAATATATTACATACGCATTATTTTGTATAATTTGTTTTTTCAATCTAATTTGTTACATTATTTTTAGTAAGTACCTACTTAATACTTACTACCGTACCTTACCTTACCTTAGAAGCTGACTATTTGAAGGCTTAATACTTGTTGTTTTTTCATTTTAATTTGTTACATTATTTTAAGTAAGTAATAAGTACTTACTTAAGTATTAAGTACTTACTTAAAATAATGTAACAAATTAGAATGAAAAGGCAGCACTAATCTATTCTTAGTTCCAAATACATTAGTTTTTAGAGTAAGTTGTAGCTAAATTAATCAATTGTTCCTTTTTAATCTCTTTGATACATTTGTAATTAAATGTACTCATGACTTTGTATATTATTAGCTTTGATACTTGAACTATGCTTTGAATGTCAGCATCCTCCTCTAATTAAATAGAATTTATAAAGGAATAACACATTACGAACAATTCTAGAAAGCTTTTAAAACGAAGCATGTTATATTCGTCTCTTCTAAAAGTAATTAGGGAATTAAAATCAACCAAATTACTGTTGAAGATGATAAATAATTAACAGGCTTGTATAGAATGGGAGCGGCAAAAACCCAAAGTTTCACCACTCCAAGCCCACCGCATAATTTTGAAATATAATTAAATTACTCGATTACTTATAAATTTACAATTCGATTACTTATATAATGGTAAGCATATAAATTTTAAAAAATGAATTTACTCATAAAGAGTTACAAAATCTGCCGTAAAGAAAAACTTACAATGAAAACACAAATACACATAAACTATAGTATAAATAACAGTTAAAAAACTGAGGACTTTATTTAAGTAAGATATTGTAAAAAAGGTATGTGTTTTGATTTTGCATTGGTATCCAAGTAGAGTGTTAGTGCTAAATTTTAACTGAATAAAAAATTAAAAGAAGGTTATAATGTGTAGTCGCCTATTGGCACGGCCTCTTTGATTTATAATAAAGTAGAATCATGACCTACGTGATTTAGGAATAAACGGGATTTCCGGCGACTGGAACTGCATGAACACAAACCGCGGTCCCAGTTAATTAATCAATTCTAATATTTTTCTTCTATTGTTCTCACTAAAACCAGTACAGTCAAAAGAAAAAATGTTTAACGTAAAATTAAAACCCTAATTAAACAATATAATTTATTTATATAATTTAATTGAAGTCTTTCACTTACTTTTTTACTTATTTTTTTTTGTTAGTCTGTGCTGTATTGGCTTGTACAATATAAATTATTAATTCAAATTAATTTATATATGATCCCTGTCGTCGGAAACCTCGAATAAACGGAGAATGCTTCCAGCCATCTTGTGTTACATTTTTCTCCCGTATATTAACATATTATTGGTGACGAAGATATGATAATTTGTAGAGATGATTTCGGAAGCAACAAACCTATATGAAGAATAAAATTTTAAACAATACTTATCTCAAAAGCGACTTATTCAAAAAACTGCTACCGACTTCAATTGCAGTTTCTAGAATAAGTTACTTTTGAGATAAGTATTATTATATATCCATTTTTAAAGTTTGAAGTCGATTAATTTTTTTAATAAGAAATTTATTTCATGCTTTTCAGCGATATTTAAATTTTTCGTATAATAGTCAACATTAAAAATATTATATATCTATATAAAAATATGTCAGCAAATTGAAAGTTAGGAAAGCATTTTGTTTTTTATTTTGTCGACGTAGGTATTTTTTTCCAATATCGATTATAAAATTCTTTCACCTATGGAAAGCTACATAGGCTATTATTTACGCAGGCAAAGTCGAGGGAAAACAGCTAGTTTTCTATCAAATTTGCACATTTAATTAAAAAAAAAACAATTTCTATAAATTGGTTCAGAATTCGAGAAGAACTCGATGAACATACCTACTTACATAAATAAATATACATGCCCATTGAACATAGAAAATCCTCTGTTTGGATTTTGAATGAATATAAAATAAGCAATCCTTTTTTTCATCAAAATATTTAGGTGATACTTTCGATAAGCATATTTTGTTTTGTTATAAAATGAAAATTACTGATTAGATTTCGATAAAATTTGAATGGGAGCAACAAGGTCCATAAAGCTGTCGAAAAAAAATTTTAGAAAATTGATCAACATTTTGCGAAAAAAGCCATCGAACATATAACTGCCTCCTTTGCGTTTCCCCATCTCACGGTGCCAGGGACCAAGTGGATTTTTAAGCATTCTGTATTAAGGATATTTTCCAGTATAGCATTGTGAATGCAAAATTAATCAAAATCTAACAAAATCTTGCCGGAGAGAGCTGAGAGCTTGGTGTTTATGCACCATAATTTACCATAAATTAATTTATAAAATTATGTATATATTTATTCTATTTATTATCTCTAGATCTTTTATTTTATTTATTATCTCTAGATTATATTTTTATAGTGACTATAGTTTCTAAAATAAATATATACAATATAAAGCTACATTTCCTTATTTTATTAAACACATTCTTCATAGGATTTCTTCGAATTTTATTGTAACATATTTCCCCTTATAACTGTCGCGTAGCCAAGAAAATAGAAATACTCGAACTGAATAATTTGACCGAATACAAATAATGAAAAGGATACCGTATACGCCAAATACCAAACGAATATTCGGCGCATCTCTAATAATTTGTAACATTTGTTAATTTCGATCAGAATTGCCCCAAACTAACACGAAAAGTTAAATAAAAGCTTATAAATACTTTTTCTAGTATAAACTAGACCATTGTAATGGTTGATAACTTGTAATGAAATGTTTCACATACCACTGTGTACATACTCATGTACACATTGGCATTCATTAATATTAAAATGATCGTTGAAGTTGCACGCAGTTAATCTTTTAAACATTTAGTCGACAACAAATCCCAGTAACGAGGCATAGGTCCCGTTCAATATTCATATATTTGTTTTCGACGATCGCTGACAGTTTACGGATGGCCGTGTATTAATTACACCATCCATGAGCGTGCATACATTTGAACTCTGTCGAGTTGCTTGTACAAATACAGAAAATGTTATTGCATCTATCTTTCGCTTTTCAATCAAAATGTATCAGTGAGTATTTAACGAAGCTATTAGTGTGATAAATCGTTTAAAATAATTATACGGTAAGTATATTCGCTACTATTTTGATGATGTGAGAACTTCATTACGTTTATCGTTTTATTTTTTATATAAAAAAATATTTTTCAGACTATAATTTACAAAAAATAAAATGATGAAATAATAAAATGAATAAGTAATGAAATTCTCATATCATCAAAATAATAGCGAATATATTTACCGTATAATTGCCCTAAAAATCCCACCAGCCGGTATATAGATTTTCCAATTACTTTCTTTTACACAAAGTCTCTTCTCACCGGTAATTGACTTATGCCAGTTTTCACTAAACTTAGGAGTCGCCCAAATCTGTCGCCTAAATATTTAGGAATCCTTCCCGCCGGTGGCTTCGCCCACGTGGTCCCTAGAGAACTGTTTATTTAGATATCCATTCGTAAGTAATTAAAATGACAAATTGCATAGTAAACAATGGTTACTGTGATAAGGTTTTAATTCCCTATACAAACTTCTACTCCTATTTTTATCCCTTTACTTGCTATTTTTCAATATAAAATATTATAAGTCTAAATAATAATTATAAGCCTTTGTTTACCACATATGATGTAGCTTCCCGTAAGTGAAAGAATTTTTAAAATCGATTTAGTAGTATCGAAGCCTATTCGTTGCAAACGAACAAACAATCAAACCTTTCCTCTTTATAATATTAAGTATAGATAATATATGTATAGACTACGTGAACCGGCGAACTACGTACCGCCATATTTTATTCCTCCAGTCGTTATTAAGGATTTTTTTATAAACTTTCTTACATAAAAACTTATTCATGTATACAAATATGGTGCAGTCGTTCAGAAGTTATGCACATTACATTACGAGTACATTAGGCTGTTCTCCCGAGACTTCATTCGCGTAACAGTCCATATCACTCGCGTATGATGAAGCTTCCCTAAAGCACACAATAGCGCTATTGATAAAGAATAACGCCATCAATAATTACTATTTGTAGTAGTTCCAAAAGTAATGTAAACACAGCCATAGCGAATTTACTGACCATAATGCAACGCAGGTATTCCATCGAATCGCTGAAGATATATGATTGGATATTTTGAACTAAGTTTTTATTGAAAAACAATCCTATTAATACTATAAATGTGAAAGTTTCTTTGTTTGGATGTTTAGTCAATCACGCCGAAACTACTGTATGGATTTTGATGAAATTTGGTATACAGATAGGGTATTAGCTGACATAGATAATAGGATACTTTTAAAACTCACTAAACATTTCCGTAGGGTCCACGCGGGCGAAGCCGCTGGCGAAAGCTAGTATTATATATTTTCCATTAGGGTCGTCATTAGGGTACATCCGTTAGGGTTTAATGACGCCTGTTAACTATAATGAATATCATATTTGTATGAGTAATGGCGCTTTAAACTAAAGATAATTTTAATGGACCTTTATGCAACTGGCAGTGAATCTTATAAATAAATGAAACTTTTAATGTTAATAAAAAATATTTAATTAATGAAAAAAATGTCTCTTTATGCTCAAATTTAAAGTATTTTTGATGGCAAACATTTATAGTAAACATACTTCTTAGAAAACCACTCTCACTGTCACAAAACGTCTTGAGACGGTATTATAGAACAATGAGCCTAATCTCACTACAAAGGGGAGATTACGCGTCAAACGACGGTATATCTGCAAAATATTTTGTCAATTTTGTGTCACAATTGGTGGTAAAATGATGGGACCATTGTTGCGTGTTAGCGACAATGTGATTTTAGAGTTCCTTGACTGTTAGAATATCTATTACCAAACTGTGTTCATTGTTTTTATTAGCTACTAATTATGCAATTCTAACAATATTCGAAATAATTATGTAACTCTTTCTGTTACGCTTTCACAGGTAAATCTGCTAGCCAATTGTGATTTTTTTGTTCTAATAATATAAACAGGAAAGATTTGATTGTTTGTTCCGATACTACTGAAGCAATTTTAAAAATTATGTCACATACGGGATACTAGGCAAACGGGTGATATTAGGCTACAATTTAGACTAGCAAAGTAGCGGGAAAATAGCAAGCTTGGAGAAGAAAATACACTCTTTTTTGCCAAAATATTTTAAGTATGTACACTTTGAAAAAAAATATGTCACAGGTAAAAGCTAGTTCAATAAGAATATAAGTTTAAATTCTACAAGGATTTATAACATAGTCTCAAGATCTAATATCAAGTATATATGACAGTAAAAAGCTGTCAAATAACGTTATTAAATTTTCATACTAGATGTCAGTCCGAGAACAGGATTATTTAATGCAATTGGACGGATCTATTTTTTGAAATTGTTTTTTTTTTTTTTATTTTTATAATGGCGATAAGAAAATATCAAAATTAGCATACGGAACTATTGCATTACTTTGACGTGTCACTTTACAATCGTCTCTTTCTCATCACTATGAGGGTGGCAAAAATATTATTGGATTGTCAACATAGACGAGTGGGATTATCCCTTCATCCTTTTAAAAGCATTATATTTGCAGTGCTTTCACTATCGTAAGTGAACCCACTTTTTTCTGTTTTTTTTTATTTGTTTGTAAAATGAAAGGATTGCATTTACGAATGTATTATTTATCAATAGTGGTGGTTATGTTTAGAAAGTTTAATGATTGATGCTTTAGAATTGTTTATTCTTATAAGATTTTCGTTTTTCTTTAAATATAACTGGAGTTCTGTCAACAGCGCAAATTTATACAAAACTGTTAAATTTCTCAATCAACATAAACCTTAACAACCTTATAACTATAACAAAAAATTGTTAATTCACTCCTGAAATTTTCATTTTTTCAAATTCTTCTCGTAAATATACTCTTTTTTAAATGAAAAATGGATAAACATACTAGAGACATACGATCTCGTAATCTGGTTCATGTTTAATGATATTATTGAAACACTTTTTGTTATTTTCTGTTTAAAAAAACAGTTGATAAACAAATTTTAATTGCAGGTGTGTTTGTCACTTTATTTTCAATTATGAATGGCGTTCGAATGAGAGACATAACACACTCGTTCAATTAGGTTAATTAGTTGATATGATTTTTACGTGCAATACGGTAAATAAATGATATTAATAAAATTGTATTTATTTTTGTGGACACACTGCTAACCCAGCTAAGACATAAAAATATAAGAAACCATATAATGTTATAATTTTAACAGACTTTATATAAAAAATAAACCCTACTTAAATGAATATATTCAATTAACTTCATTTGAATTTATGTTATTATGTTTACATCTTGACTTCAAATTACAGTCCATTTTTTTTTAACTTGGTTATAATTTGTTTCGCAATAATTTATAATAATATAATTCAAATCATGAATTTTATGACTATCATTATAATCCTGTTAATGACCTAACTGCTATACACAGGACTTCCCAACCATCATCAACAATTTTACGTCCCTATTGCAGGCACTCAGGCCTTCTATATGGTTGCTTAAGGTGATTTCAAAAGCAGCTGGGACCAACGGCTTAACGTGCTTCCGAAGTACGAAGAAGCTTATGATGTTTTTCTTTTGGTCACCCATCCCGTGACTGACCCTTGCGAAAGTTGCTTAACAACAAGGATCGCGGGCCGCGTAGTTTATCCACTATACCACTGAGCTACTCAGCTGCTGTGTGTACCTACAAAATGATGACGTAAAAAATCCAACTTTCTGTTATATATTCCGATGATATTTTTATCATAACAAAAGCTGCTTATTCTGAAATGCAACAAATAATAAAAGTGATATTCAAAAGGTCAATCGTGTCGACCACACATAAAGAACCCGATAAAATGAACGGGACTCGACCAATAAAAATTATATCCGACTTTCGTGCTCTATGGCCATTACATTTCGATCTTGTTATACCCGAATTGTGTATTATAAAAAAAAATCACACCCTATCTTGCCAACAATGTGTTTGTTGACTAATTATATTATTTTTATGTATCCAAGATCACTCTGGTCACCTTTGTTTCGTTAACTTAAACAGTCACATTGCGAATTTGATAACTTATATCGTCTTGGTAACTATCAACTTAACTATCGCATAAAATACACTGAAATGACTTTCAGTACTATAATTATAATGACCTGCGTTAACCTTCCAGAGACCGGTGAAACATTTTGCTTAACCGAAAGTTAAACCTACTATTTTATAAACCTAATAACTAATTAATAAATCTGGTTTTAGTTTCTTCATAAATCATAATCTTTCATAACCGAATAATATTCTTATTTAAATTCATTGTATAGATCAGCCCACTTTTGTAATAACTTTACTTACCTATTTTATTTAAATAATTGTGTGCAATAAGGAGTAAAATAATAAAATATAAATTATGAAGATCTGTGTCAACAGTTTTACCAGTGATAAAATTAAATATACCTACCTACTACTCGTACGAATTAATATAACACCTTACAATATCTCGCCTTTTTTCAAAATGCAAATACGACTCTACACAAATAAATGCAATGGATAATTTATGGTGTATTGCAAAATTATAAGAACTATTCATAATTTTACCAGTTTTCGTTTGAGGATAGATGAAATAGGTCCTCAGGTGTTATGTTAATTCGTGCAACTTATACCCACATCTTCAATTTGATATTATGAACTCCGATTAAAGCTTAGTTTAACCGGCCCCGGAGTGGTTAGAAGCGCGCGCGCATCACACCTGTGCGCCTTCAAACGTGCCGCTCCCCCTCCAACCCCTCACCTGGATCACACGAGCCGCCTCGCTCATAATACTCCCACGAGAACTACGAATGATGGTTAACGCAAATACTTTCTAGATGTGGCTCAAATCTACGAGACGAAATTTAAAATTTAATATTATGTTGTTTATTGACTTTAAAATAATTTACCAAACATTTCATGAATATAAAATAAAACAGAAATAAAATATCAAAATTAATGTATCGGAGCTATCTATTTAAGATAATGGACTCTGTAATGGGAATGACACAACTTTGTTTATAACAGTATTATTATCAATTATAACTCTATTGTTGCACCTTCCAGTATCTTAACATCCTTATAAATAATCAAAATATACCATAATGGCCTTTTTAGAATTTTATTGATTTGAAATACCTAATCTGCTGATTGATTTCTTTATTGCTGAGTGATGCGCCCGCGCCGTTTTGTCATAATAATGTCGATCCTATTGAAGCTTGTATACTATTAATTGTGTTAATTGACTGAGAATTGATGATGTTCACGCATCCACGAGACTTGTTTTTGGCACCTAATTATTTTTTATTGGCTTATTGTTGAGAATTGTGATTGGAAATATACGTAAATAAACTTTAGTGTGACTCACCAATGTAGAGTTAAAATATCGAACTGTATATTAAACAACATTTTGAGATAAAGAAACATTGAACAACATTTTCAGTCTATATTATCGTATGCGTCAAGTTTATTCATAAAAGAGGCATTGGTGATAATTCTGTTCTGCCACATTTTAAAGTTATACCGTGGATATATACAATCAAAGAAACATGGTATAATATTTAACAAGATTAAAAATAGGTTTAAAAAAATTATATATAACTAAGTAAATCTAGTTTCTGCAGTAGAATTGCTACCATCGTCTCGTTTGTATATTTACCGAATACCGAATCGTATCGCATCACAGAATAAGAAAGATACAATTAAATATCAACATTATTGATATTAATTAAGATTAAAAGAAGGAAGTGAGTAGCTCGCTGGCGTAGTGGATTAGCGCCGCGGCCCGTGATCGTAGTCGTTAAGTAGCTTTCGCAAGGGTAGGTCACGGGATGGGTGACCAAAAAATTATTATCTCGAGCTACTCCGTGCTTCGGAAGGCAGGGGCTCAGGCCTTCCTTATGGATGGTTAAGGAGGATGGGCCATGACCCTCCATGCTGGCCCAATGTGGATTGGAGGGTATTAACGACTGCAAATGCAGCCGGGATTAACGGCCGAACGTGCCTTCCGAAGCACAGAGTAGCTCGAGATAATAATTTTTTGGTTACAAATTTGGTCAGAATAATAGTTATTTTAAATTAATTTTTAAAATCTTATCATAAATGGCGGAGTTATTACGTAAATACGCAAAGAAATATCATACAATCGAATTGAGAAACTTCTCCTTTTCTGAAATCGGCTAAAAATACAGTATATTCTTTATAACACTTAATATAAATTCGTCATCATCAAACTGCTCCAAAAGGTACTTACACCCACTTTATACCGAAAAATATTACTGTTGAACTTAAGCTTGATCGCTTTTTTACGATCCAAAGTGTGCGTATTCGTTTAAACATATCATTAACTCGTATAAAAAGTCTTAATCACTATATCAATTACGTAACTCATTTAGAGAACAGTTGCCGAGAGGGCGGTTCAAGATTGTGTCCGTGGTGGAACATTTAATGACATACCCGATGTCTTTATTACGCACAGCGTTTGCAGTATGAAATTTAAATTAAGCAGTCAAATTATGTAATCAGATAGGAGGAAATGATTTGACTTCTCATAAATAAATGATTTTCGTTGATAAATAAAAGATGAAATACCTGCAGTTTCATGTCATTATCACTGCATCTATATGCAATATATAGACAGACCATTATTGAGTAGCTCACTTGCCTGTTTTATCGGCTATATCTGATACCCGGACGAGTCATTGTAGATATTATTTATAAACAATGAGGACTTGTTAATACAGCACCTTCTTTGTATTTCGATAACACAAGAGCTTAATCTTTTTGAATGAATTTTAATTTAATACTTTTTTTTAATTTTGCGGTAAACCTAGTAAAATTGGTTTAGGCAAATTAATGCTAATGAAACTCTAATACCGAATTACAGGATCTTTAAAGATAATGTTAAAATTCGACAACAAAGGCAGTGCCTTAGTTAATCAAGTGCTAAAGCAGCTGAACGGAATGCAGAAAGTCGTCTTTTACGACAAGAGTGCAGATTACTCGTTTATAGACTGATATTTACGTCACTCATAAAAATCAGTGTGTGTGTTGAATTTACACTTGAGTACTTGCCAAACTAGGTATATATTCTATATTATGCTCTTCTCTAACTATTAAAGCACGTGAGTATAACTGGTTTATAATGACTAACTTCTGTGGCTGAGTGGCTCGCTCGTCGAATTCAATATCACTGGGATTCGATTCTCGCCCGGATCAATGTAGGAAAATAAACTTTTCTGCATTGTTTCGAGTTGAGTTTTGTGATACCTTCGTTTTTTCAAATTTCCATAATAGAACGACTTAATCAACTTAGTTACCTAGGCGACGTATACATATGACATCTTCTCTTAAAATGAACTTGAGTAGATATCCCCACATTTTTCAGTAAAGATAATTGAGTAAAAGAAGATTAGATATTTCATAACTTTATTAATATTACCATACCGCTAATGATAAGATTCGTGGACTAACTCGCAAGTAACGTCCACAGTTGAAATATCCAACGATTTCATAACACTCTTATGTGAATTTTCTAGCTTAGCGCATAGGCGCTTATATTAAATTATTTAAATATAAGTAATTCAACTCAAAGTCATCGAAAACTTCGAAAGATGTCTAAAATGGTTGAATAATAATAAAGACAGCAGCTCCATATAACGAAAACGTAAATCCCGCATTAAAAATATTATCGCAATCGAATATATAGTTATTAAATAAAAGAAAATGTTAAAAGGATATAGTTTTTTTTATATATATATATTAATAAATAATAAGAAATGTATTCATTTTTTTTTTGCGAAATAATTATTTTACATATGCATCTTTGAATATGCGTAACAGGATTTAATCTTTGTATGGACTATGAAAAAAATATTTTTTCGATTTTTTTATATGAGTTTACCATGATGAGAAACCGAAAATCAAACTCCAGATGGTACGTGATACCCTCGACGGTCGTTAAGAATTATATAAGAAAAGATTTAAGAAACTTTTAAGTCATCAAGCAAAAGCGATTAGAATTCTACAATAATTCAAATTCTATTTGAAGCAAGTGTGATTGTCTGACGAGCTTAAATGCAATAAAAAAAAGTAACGGGGATATTTTGTATATTTAATATTTGTCTTGTGGAACAATACTTAAAAACAAATTCAACTATCTCAAGAGCTTGTTGATTTGAAACATAACAGTTCGCTAATCGGGTTAATTCGGGATTGCTAGGTTAGCCCTACGTTGATAATTTAAGGCCAAACATTGAGCCAAATATTATATTAGGGTTCTATTTCTCAAAAGGCCTTGTAATTCATGTTGTTAACCATAAATAGTATATTTTTTTAATTATTTTTTGTATAGGTTTCTGGAACAAACTAACCTGTTGATGTCTCACAGCTAGAACACAGGTTTCCCTATGGATGAAAACGAACCAAATAGAATAGAGGGAATGGGTACTGACCCACTACGCAAGGCCAGTGTGGATTGGTGGCTGTTAATGACTGTAGATGCAGACCACCGGTTTAACTAGCCGAAGTACAGAGGAGCTCGAAATAATACTTTTTGGTCGCCCATCTTATAATCGGCTCTTGCAAAAATTGCGAAAATTAACGACCGCATCGTCGATCGAACGCGCTAACCACTACGTCATTAAACTCCTGGAACACAAGCTCGTAACATTAGAATTAATTAGTGTAACCATGGTGACCAATTTGACAACATGAATTTACAAGATTTTTTGTTTTCGCGGTAAAGGGCCAATTTCGCAATTACGTGTTACTTAGCAACTAGATTTTTACAAGTTTAATTTATCGAATGTTTATGTACAATATTCGTCTTGTTATCTTACAGTTTCTACAGAGCTTCACGGTACTAAAATCCAAATCACACACACACTTTATAAATTCTTTTGTCAAGTTTCAGTTCAATTCATATAATATCATTATAGCATTGATATCGCCAAATAAATTATTATACACATCTATTTTAAAAGTAAAATTACTAGTTACCTTGTTACAAATGGTAACTTATCGTACTTGAATAAGACCTAAGAATAGCTCGATGACGGTGCCTGCAATGCAATTTTTTGAAAATCTGTATTTATTAGGATAAATTAATACAAAAAGTATTCATATATAATTGTGGTGATGACATATTTTCCTTTCTCTATAGTAGCCGGGTCGTCTTCAACACTTGACTTTCACAGTTTCATGAAGGTGAAAATCAGTTGTCACTGTTTATTTTTTAGTTTTCGTAAAATTATTTATTCAGCTTCCTTTATTCGGTTACTATAAGCCCTATTAACTAAAAGCAATTGATATCATTACAAATACAAACTAAATAAGATAAATAAAAATAGCCTCAGACTTATTTTGGCAAACATCTATCAGAACCCATCCAATCATGAACAAATTCAAATAAAAAGAGTCTATTTCGCAAGTAATTTTGTTAGCATTATCAAATAATGCTAACAAAATTACTCGTTGCTGTGAAGTTTTTATTCAAAAAGAAAAAGTTTTACCACAATTACTAATTGAATGGGCGCCTATTTCGAATTTAGTGTATTGAATTAGCATTCGAAAGCAGGAAGTGAATGCGCGCAATCGTTCACAATTGCGTAAAGATACTTGATTTTTTCAATGAAATCTATACTAATATTATAAAGTTTGTTTGTTTGTTTGTTTAAATGCACTAATCTCAGGAGCTATTGATTCGAATTGAAAAATTCATTTTGTGTTGAATAGACCATTTATCGAGGAAGACTTAAGGCTATATAACATCACGCTGAAACTATTAGGAGCGAATAAATAATGGAAAACGCGGACGAAGTCGCTGGCGGCCACTAGGTCTTGATATAGCGTTTCCCGGTTCCATCCTAGCTCTTGATGTAGTTTTTTCAAAGAGAAAAATTGTATTACTCCAATATTAGGTTACATAGTAAATGTTATGGGATTGTTGAACTTTTTCGTGATAGCATTAAAGTTTAAAATCAATTGAATATCAATTTAAAATGTTAAAAATCCACTTTGTCCCTGGCACCCTGACATTCGAACCCACGACAGGATGCCAGGGACAAGTGGATTTTTTAAGCATTTTGAATTAAAAATATTTTTCATTATTGCGTTATGAAAGCGAAATTGATCAAATATAATTATTTTTTTTGTCTTTTTGTCGGTTTTTCTGTGGGTTTGTGCACGCTAATCTCAGAAACGGTTGAACCGATTTTAAAGCACTGTTTTCACTATTGTATTGTTTCACTATTATAATTGTGGTAACCTTCCGTTAACATTTAGTGTAAGTTTTATTTCAATCTGTTCATAAATAAAAAAGTTATATCAATTTGAAGTACTGTGGTCGCCAAAATTGCTATGAAATTGATTGCTTTATTAAATATTAAACTCTAATATATTGTTTATCATCGTCAGCTCTTTTATATCGCCATACAGTTAAGCTCAGGCCTTTGCAATTAAGCATCGAGTAATTTACAATAAACGCACTTATAAGGTTTTTGATAGTAAATTGCAGGGCCTCACCTGTCTGGGAGAGGCTCTCGACGGATCCGAGCCTCTCCATCTGCGATGGGACCAATCGTCCAATACTTGAGGGTCCTGGTGACTCGGCTGCGGCTGGGTGGGTTCACGGAAAAGAGTTCTACTCACCCCCTGTTGCTTGCTGAGTAACAGGAACAGAGCCTCAGCAGATACTTTCGCCAAAAAAGGTACATAAATTGTAATAATGCCTTGAAAAAAGGTCAAATATGCAAACATCCTGCAGCGAGACGTAGAAAAATTTTAGGTCAGTTTACGCCCTACAGAAACTTTGGCTCAGCATGAATCTAAACTGGGTATACACCGTTCTCGAATAAGTGAAGACAACTCAAGTCATATCAATTTTTCCTCTTAATAGTCTTATGTTATTCTTTTTGTTTTTTTTTTTTACATTCAAATCGATGGAAAAAACATAGCAAAATTAATAGATTACGCATACAAGTAGACAGATAAACAAATAACATTTCAAAAAGATCAAAATCAAAAGAAGAACAATTGAAACAGCGTAAGTATCACTAACATAAGTATACCTAATGTACGATAAAACTGAACATTTTTATCGTACATTAGGTATACTATCACAGATAACTATCGTAAAGGCCGTTCATATGGTGGATGACCAAAACATTGTCTTATTATTATCTTGAGCTCTTCGGCGGCATCAATAGTCGTTAACATCCACCAATTCGCTTGGGCCCGTATAGTGCGTTATGGACCATTGATCCTACTCGATTCGATCCCAACCATAAGAAAGAAACAATTCTCCTGATATAATTTCCCACGCAGACGAAGTCGCGGGCACAGCTAGTTTCAAATATACCCGATTACAGCTAAATCACGGTCTAAAAAGTTTGAAACAAGAAATTTAATTTATAGCGATAGCTATATTATATTACAATAGCTGTCCACCGAAGGATCGATTATAATATAACTATCGCTATCGGATTTAATTTTTGACCTTATTTGTTTTACTGCATGCTATTTCGCTGGTTGCTATTTTTTTTAAATACTTACCTCAATGAGTGACATCAATAGAATAATTTAATGCTATATCTTGAAAGCATTTTATAAATGGATAGCGAAACTTTTACAAAGATACTTTAATAATAAAAAAATACATAGAAACTGTAATCTTCTTTAGAGTACTTATTGAGTTATACAATTCAATATAAGCATTCGTGTTCATTCATATATTTGGAGAGACGATTCGTAAATCTCAGAGAATGCTATTGAACTTTATATAATATAAAAACGTCTGATTCACTCGCTTTGAGAACGCTTCCAATATTATGTTATCGAGAGGATATCTATATAGAACTCCGTCTGAAAAGGTACACTTCTCATGAAACAAAAAATTGTATAATAATACACTTTACTGTACTCAAAAGAAGAAAACTTACAGGAAAAATACCTGATTATGAGAAGATGGAGAAAACATCAAGCTGCCTCTATTTCAGAGAACATATGGTAGGTACTAAATGAATAACAAATACATGTATATAAGGATTTATTATATTATTATTATAACATGGATAAGACAGTTCCATAATGATTGTAATGATATGTATATAAATAAAGAAGATAGTTTCAAATATAGTCAGAAAATAATTTCTAACTACAAAAATACCTTACTAAGTGGGCCTTCCTGTATAACAGAAAAAAGCGCCGCGGCCCGCGATCGTAGTCGTTAAGCAACTTTCGCAAGGGTCGGTCACGGGGTGGGTGACCAAAAATTATTATCTCGAGCTACTCCATGCTTCGGAAGGCACGTTAAGCCGTTGGTCCCGGCTGCATTTGCAGTCGTTAATATCCTCCAATCCACATTGGGCCAGCGTGGAGGGTCATGGCCCATCCTCCTTAACCATCCATAAGGAAGGCCTGAGCCCCCGCAGTGGGGACGTAAAAGGGCTGGTGATGATCTGTGATGATGATTCCAGTCTAGTACTCAAATCAAATAGGAAAACAAAAAGAATAGGAAAAGAAAGACCTGTGACAAGATTTAATTTAATAATGTTAGGTGAATATTAACTTTATAATATAGATTTCAATTTCATCCGTATCGAAACGAATGTATTGTACACAAAGACTTTTCTATACCTACATTACTCGACTAGCGACACTGTTAAAGTGCTCACTATGATGCTGCAGTGCTATTCTCTCATAAAATCAGCGTTGAGCCAGACGTCGAGCACAGCGCCGTCACAGCGTTGAGGTTCAATAAAATAAAACATACTTCCAAAGGTAATATCAAGGTTTTATTTCATTGAACCTTTATTTTATCAACTTCACAAATTGATAAACTTGTCACTGACTAAATGTTGTCATTATTTACATGTAGGTACATGTTTAAGCGTAAAGGTTTTCTTTCTAATCCCAACAAAACACTATTTTTACTAGCACAGAAGGAAATCTAGACTTTAAACGTTTTGCCAAGGAATTCTAAACAATTTATCTATAGATTCTTTGGTTGTACATTTATAAAGATGTTTTATGAGAAGATTTTAATACACCTCACTCGCAATGAATGAGTTAATAAGAAAATAGTAAAGTATCAACTTAAAGATTGTTTAATTCTTATCACTTTTTCGATGAGGTCACAATAAATGTAAACATTATGAGTTCTATAACAATAACAAAATCATGATACAGATAAAATTAATGTACATTTTGTTAAGGCATTCACTGAAGGCATGTCTCTACACCAAACATTGTATTTTCTCCGACTCTATATTTAGTCAGAGGCTGCTTCAGGGTATCGTAAAAGATACCAAAGTTGAACAAAGACATCAATTGGCACACATTTCATCCTAAATTACAAAAACTCCACTCATAATATAGACTTTACATGGACACATTTGTTGATGTTCGAAGTGTTCACAAAGGCTCTTAAATCTGAATTTAGCATTCCGCGAACAAATTTAACATTCTGCTCGGGGCTATCAGTGAAAAATACCTAAAGAATAGCAAACAAATCTTGTTGGATTAGCAATGATGTGAAATCATGACGCAAATACATTGCTTTTAAATTTTTGTTTGACGTTATTGCTGTTGCGATATTATTACTTGCATGCAATAGTATTAATGTCAAAGCAGATTTATCATTGTAACTTTGTTAATGCAAATATTCTGTTAACAAATCTCATTGTAATAATTTTCGATTATAGCGTTTGTTGGAAACAGAAATTCTATTCTGAAAAATTATTGGAATGTTAATCTGACTTCGTGGATTCATGAATATTATATTTACAAATATTGTTAATTTTAATAAATTTTATTAAAGAATATTTTATTAGTAGATTATTCCATCACAAGAGAACTTATTGTTGTAGGACCCATGATGGTTGGAAAAAATTTCGATGAATTCGTACGTCGCAACGTTGCAGAAAATCAAAAATTGATATCAACGCAGAAGGGACTTTCTTTACGGAAGAAAGCACGACATTTCGCAGGTGAAAATGTAATTTTCACGTCACGACTCACCCACGGATATTAACACCTGATCCCTGATACTGGAATAGTAAATTCGATATTATTCGTCCGTAGACAACCAATTATTCAAGCATTTCGCTCAGGTCACCGCAGGTTGGCGGTGTTCCGTTTTTTCTCTGTAGATGCTTCAGATTTCTTTAGAAATTGAACCGTCGCTAATTACTGATCTAGGTATAGTTTAGGAAATCTTTTCCGCGATCGTCACTAATTTTGAAATAACAATTAGAATCGAAATAATTTATGTAAGCATTCCTACTGTAAGAACTAATATTCCTATAAAATGTAATGAGAAGCATTCGTATTACAGAAATTCTAATACTCCATTGATAATAATTCAAATAAGTATAATGACCAGTTTTTATAACTATATCAGTTTCTTATTGTCAAGATTTCACATTCATTACTTTTAATTATCACGTTCAGTATAGTCGAATTATCATGTAATTGAATAATTTCAATTTACATTATTGTACCTGTAGAATTTAATAATAAACTATTATTCAAACTTTCGTCGTGCAATACAATAACTAAGTATTGCATCTAGTTTTTTATTTAGACTCACTTTTTGCCTCGTATTGATTTTGTCAATTTAACTGGAGGTAGGATTTGCAATAGCGTCTTGATTTAGAAATTAAGAGCTCCTTTTAAAAGCGAATAGATTTTACATTGTATGGAATTAGATACAAAGTCTTTAATTAAACAATGAGTGTTCATTGTGAAATGTTACAAATAATTAGTATGAAACTCTTATATGTTTTTAGAATAACTATAAGTATTCCTAATGAAAAATGCTTACAAAATCCACTTTGTCCCGGGCACTCTGAGATGGGACTCGACCTCATGACCTTCCGCAATCTGGGCGAGATCGCTCCAACCACTGACCCACCCAGGACCTAAAAGGACTGATGAATTTTTAAGTGCTTGTTACTATTTTCATCAATTTTCAGGCAATCTATAGCCTAATAAAAGCCTAAATAAATACATTACAAATAGTTACTTTCGATAAAGATGAAAATTTGTTCTCCTTATTATATTTCAACAATTTAGCATTCACAAAGCTATACATAAAAAAATCTTAATAAAAAATGCTTAAAAATCTAGGGACAAAGTGGAATGTAAAATTGACCAAATATAATAAATATCTATAGATGCTTATAATACATGTATTTGTACCCTTTTTCTATATGACTTTCCGATTTCATCGACTGATAGAGTTTTATTAAAGGATTGAAAAACCGACCCCAAGACTAGATTAGAAGTATAATGAAAAGGGTTATCTTTATGAAAGCGAAAAAAAATAAATAAAAAAGAGTCAAACAAATTGTAAAAAGCATTCGATAAAATTACGTAGATTCGATAGAGTCTGTCAGTTATATACTAGAAAAATATTAGAAACGTATTTTTTTGTTTCAATTTAACAAGAAATTACTTAGAAAATAGGCATTACAGTTGAGGGGTGGAGGCTCGTTACGTCACAACTATGTAGAAAATTTCCTCGTCACATCCGTCACATCCTGTGGAATTTCAAGTCGATATATCGCCGTAATTTATTGACTATGCAATTCTTTTTATATATATTTTTCAATGATCCACCCGACTGACAGAAAAAAAGAGTCATCATCTCTATTGTTTAAGTTTAGATCTGAAATATAGAAAAAAATTCAAACCGCAACGTCCTAGCTAGAAATTATAACAAACTACACACTATCACACAGTTACACACCAATAAACTACCACACCGATACTGCATTAATCACAATGAATTAACAGAACTGTAACACAATCAGTAATTAATAGTTCATATTTATCTCGACATAAATACCATCATCGTGTGCTCTATTATATCGAGACTAAATAAAATACTCCAGGGACCTCCAGGTGTGACTGCATAAATATAAAACTACGGGCGACCCGCTGGCAAGACCATGCCCGCTGTCATATTAACTGTTACATTAAATTATTGCTACGAAACTGATCGACCTTTCGTACTTATTATCTTAACTAAAATCACACAAATATATACCTTATTTTAAACCATAAAGTCTCCTATTAATGGTGGTGCCTACCGTTTCTTTCGACATTTTAAATATGTTAAGCTCGCCGGCAATGTACCAGAGCTCGCACATTGATTTCGGCTCTTTCGAAAAGCTATCTTTTTTGTTCATTTGTTTGTTTTAATAATATTTTATCCGATGTGATGGACCGACCGCATTTGTCAGCTTTGTGAAATATAGCCGCATCACTGAGAGCAATCCTGGTTAATTAATTAGTATGAGTATGTTAATGAAGGGATAGACAGTTAATGAGCTTTAGCTCGCCTGATAAATAATGAAATACAAACACATCTACTAAGCGCATTCATTGTCATATTAATCTATGTTTGGTGATAGTTTATATGAAACAAACAAATAGCAGATTTTCTCTCTAAGACAATTTTTTCATGCCACCAGTATTTCATTAGTAAATAAAGTACGCATAACCAAGTCCGATTAGCTCGCACAACAATTTTAAGGTGTCGCATTCTATGAAAACCCGGTATAAATTTCCGATCGGATCAGTCTAAAAAAAGGAACTTGAACTACATTAGAAATGTTTTGTTGCCTTTGTAGTTTCGGATATCCATAATTAAAGTGCTAAAAGCTACTTAATTTGGGTACTGAGCTTTGTCATATTGTCTAATATAAAATAAATAAACAAGTATGTTATACCGCGAATATTTCTCAAAATAACGTCGTATTAGACAGATCCCATCAGATCAATCGCAAAGTAAACTGCAATTTGCTAATGACCCATCGCGTGACGTCATATATACTATAAGCGCAGCGTGTCCGATACGTTTCGGCGTCGGTTCGTTATGTGTCGTTTGCCTAACAACTCGTAATAGGCGACTGTCATTAACTGTGTTAACCCCACTGACAATTCGTAAGGGTATATTGCAAGTCACTCAGTGATAGGGTTGCAACGGCAACTGTGAAATATACCTGTGCAGTCATTGTTATTTTTTTTTTATATAAGCAAAGATGGTAAGAAAGACAGTTTTTACAAATTAAAATTAATTCATTGATATCAAAACTACTTTTCTATTTTATTGTTTTACATTTCAGAAAACATTTTTATTCTGTATTATTAAAATATAAAAATCTTCATCTTGGTCGGGTCTGATTCACGTACCCAATTTGTCTAATTAGGTTAAAGTTATGACATTACGAATTAGCAAAAAACAACCGTGAAACAGATAGACAGATAAACAAACATATATTGCTAAAGCATATTAATGGTATCCTATTGGCAATTTTTAATAAATATAAACAATTAAAAACGAAAAGTATACAGAAAATATCTAGGAATCCATTTCAGTAGATAAAATACAATTGAAGACATGTCTGAATGAAAACAACTTATATATGACGAATGCAAAATTATCACCATCCACGATATCACAGATAATCCAAGTCAAGACAACCCTAGAATGGAATAGAGTGGGGAATCGTCTCTTCCCGATTAAGAGATCCGATAACAGGACGGCGCTTGTGATCTTTTAACATTGAATTTCATCTTTATTACTAAATTTTAAAAAATATCAAAATTTTATGTTATCACCGCTCAACCTTAAATCGATAAATCTTCGATAATCCTAAAGATATTCAGTATATTCATAATAATTTTATAGTGCAAAATGTCAGCAATTCGAGTAGCAAACTATTAATAAATAACGGCTTCTTTGATGGAGTAGCTTACACACAACAGAAACCTTATTGTTATATTTTTTGAATTTCACATTCATATTGCTATACTTAAAAATATTATTAATGAAAAATTAAGATAGGCTTCAAAGTCCACTTGGTCCCTGGCAACCTGAGATGGTATTCGAATATTAAGAATATTTTTCAGTAAAGCATTGTGAATGCTTAATTAATCAAATATAATAATAAGGTTTCTGTTGTGTGCGAAGTTGATCAAATATAATAATAAGAACAGATTTTCATGTCTATGGAAAGTTTAAATATTTGTAAAAATATTTCTTTCGGCTGTTTGGGTGAATTGCCTGAACGTCGATAAAATACGCTCGAAAAAGTGACAAGTGCTTGAAAGATTCGTCAGTCCTGTTGGATCTTGGGTAGCTCAGTGGTTAGAGTAGTCACCCGGATTGCGAAAGGTCATGTGTTCAAATCCCATCTCGGTGTGCCAACCTTGTTATTAAGACGCTGTCCATCTGTCTGATCGTCTGTTACCAGGCTGTATCTTATGAACCATGATATTTAGATAGTTTAACTTTTAGATAGTTGAACATTCATCTCTGTTTCCGTTAAAAAATAACTACTACATAAAAAAAACAGAATATAACAAATATGCAAGGATACTCCCACCCTCCTAACGTGTTCATTTTTTCTATATAACCACCGATCTGGGAAATGATTAATCTTCTTAGATCCATATCTTAATAATACAGAGGCTTAATCTTGAAATCTGAACAAAGTATTACATTATGTACACAACTAAAAATTTACTCATTCAATCGAGTACAACATCGAGGTAATTAAAATACCTACTCTTTACTAAGACATTCGATTATGTACTTCCATTTCGATACCGTAATCTAACTTTCATATATTATGCATTGATTAGTATACGTCTGTGGCTGCAGATTAAACTTATTAGTTACTAGTGGCCGCCAGCGACTTCGTCCGCGTTTTCCATTTTTTCTTCGCTCCTAATAGTTGCTGCGTGATGTTATATAGCCTAAAGCCTTCCTCGATAAATGGTCTATTCAACACAAAAATAAATTTTTAATTCGAACCAGTAGTTCCTGAGATAAGCGCGTTCAAAAAACAAACTCTTTAGCTTTATAATATTAGTATAGATATTAGTGATGTTATTATCTTTGACACTGGAAAAGTCAGCGCTTATTTTATTTTATTTTTATAATACGTGTTAGAGCGTACATACTTAAATGGATAAGTACAATCTAGTATAGTATTATAATGTCTACGGCTACAATTTTGCCAAATTCGTAATAGAACCTTCGATAAAGGATATTTTATTGTTACTAGGCTGTTCGTTCCCCAGATAGTTCAATTGTATATAAATCCATAGTAAAATTCTACTTCAAACTGTATATAAATAGATATCAAAACCTTGCACACTCAAACCTCTAAAGAAATCATGTAGGCAGACACCGTTAGTGTTTACGGGACGAGAACGTCACGTAACCGATCCGAGGTAAATAACTACTCATTACCGACGATTACATTATTATATTCACTTAAGACCGCTTTACCTTTGTCACGAGCTGTGTTGACACGATTCGATGCTTAACTTGATTTGCCACGAGCCCACACATGTTAAGCTGTAACACACAAACCGTTTACGCTAAACAATAAATAGCCGTTTATCACAATAATAACAATATAACAAATCGCATGATCTGAAATAAAAGCAGCGGTAAATCGGTAAATATTTCTCAGAAAAAAAAAATATTTTCCTTTTCAGGACTCGGTTAAATCTCCCAAACACCCAAAATAAATATTTGTGAGGATATTTCTTTTGGTTAGAAACACGTTAAAAATAAGGGCAGCTGTATTTTTTAAACTTATTTTACTTAAGTTTAAAAATATGCTTGTGTTTTCGAAAAAAGAAAACACTTCAATTTTCAAACGATTCAAATCTTCTACAGGTTCCATGTTCACTTGAAAATATGTTTTAGAAATACGTTTCACCTAATTTACCACTTTTGCTATTTTTTTACTTTCCAGCATGTCTCAAACGCAACAAATAACTTATCTCAACATTTTTGTTCCTCTCTTAAAAATTTAACGAAAATAAAAGTCGAAACATCGGAATACAATCGTTACTTACTTGTAAACATTCCCTCACTAACAAGCGGAAAGCAAAAGCAATGTATTTTATCGGCGTATTGTTAAGTTGGCCGAGAACAGTGCTCCATTACGATGTAAGGGTTCCTTCAAAATTTGTCTTACCCCTTTTACTTGATGATCCATATTAAATGGTGTTCAAACCTTACTTGAAGGTGGATAGAGTTGGATTTCCTTTAAAAGTATCGTTTATCTTTTTTAAGGAAACTATCAGACCACCTGGATGAAGTGGAAAATGGTCATTTGGCGAACGGAATTTCATGACATGTTTATTCACGTATGTGTATTATTATTGTTACTTTACATTATTATTAATGTGATATCAATATATTATTTAATATCACATTAATATCTCTTCCTTAAGCGAGAAAGGTACACAGTCGAAGTTTTATCTACGCTCTGGATTCAACGAATTCAAAAATATTCCTTAGAAGGGAATAAGGATTTAAAAACGTTCATTTTAATATTATTGCGTTCTCAGTTATATTTTATGCAAAATAATTTTATCTTTTAATAATATAAACCACCTGAAACGCTTAAGGCAGCTTAAGAAATACATTAAAGTATGAAGGAAGTTCTCGAGTATTCTTCTATAAACATTTTTTTTAATTATTAATATATTTTACATTTTTAATAGTAGTTGTTTTCCTAATTAATAAAAAATACTCTTTTTGGTCCTTATTATACATATATATAATATGTAAATGATCTTTCTGCTTGATGCTTACCCCCTATTGTCCGTTCACACACCGTTGATGATAAGCAGCTGATGTATCTGTATGTTCACTGGAAGTGAATTTTCATTTATCCTACATGATACACAGAGAGTTTATATTCGCCATTTATCGCGAAACTTGTTCATCAAATTTTAATGAGAGCTTTATGTTACCGGGTATCTGTATAACCCGGTATTCTATACAATACCTTTACAATGTATTGAATATCTAAAACGCTTGATAATTAACAAGTGTATCATCCAACTTATAAAATATATACTTATAAAAATAGAAACATTATTTTTTTCTTTAATTCATTACTTATAAGCCCAAATTAATCACGCCAGTAAATATTCCAATTAATAACTACAGATAATATTTAACGTTATACTAGTACTACTATACACCTAAACTAAAAATTTCAAATAAATAAAAATAGAATGAGTCACCTTTTCTGATTACAGTCAGAAAAGGTGACTGTTTTAGTCTTTAATAACTTTTATATTGAAAATGAAGAAAAAATCCAAGAAATAGAATAACATTAGAGCTCTTTTCGCAATCATAAACACTTGTTCTTAAGTTCAAATACAAGGAATGTAATTACTACACTAATTAAAATGCGCAAATGTAATTAGTATCTCAAAGAATCTGTTTTAATATGGATGAAATAGTATAAGTACACTGGCCTTGAAGCCTTCGTAAATGGGCTCTGTTTTAGAGTTATTCGTCTCGCGTCGTACGTTTTGCGGCTCGCTCTATTCGTCTTTTTAAAAAAAAACCACAATTACTATTCCTACTTTTATTAGGATAACCAACACACTGATTCCTAGATCCCGAAACGTGGAGAGCTAATGAGGACTGCTCTTCGCGGTTGCTAATGCCGAACTGACTTTAAAATATTAAAATTATTATAATAATGGAATATGCAATCTTGCACTTTACATTTACATAGTTTCTATGGAAAAGTACTGAACGTGTTGTCAGCTATTCTCAAGTACAATGTTGGGTTATAACAGCCCCCCCCTTTTGACGGAGCTTTATCTAAATTAAGATGAAGCGGCGTTAAAAAAAAATGTTAATATTATTTCAGGATCTAGAAAATTATAAAACATTACATTTGTAAAAACAGTAAAGTTAAAATATGTAAAGAATTACAATTTTTATTTTGTATGCTTATTATTTTTAACATAACATTTTTCTAATTAGAAAGATTTAGGATAATATAAAATAGTAATTAGATTTAGTAACATTGTATAATATTACAATATTTAAGATATTAAAAATCACAATTTTATTTTTATATAGTTTTATTATCTTTACGATAACAGTTTAAAATTAAAAAGATTAAGTACAATACTTATTTCATCTATGCTAGTTACAAAATATCGTTTTATGATAACATTTGAAATAAGATAAATCTAACATACTACTAAGAACATGAGAATCAACTAAAATATTAAAAGTACTTTTTAAAATAGGTAAGTACATACTAGAACGAGACACATTTTTTATTTTAAGTTATAAATCAATTGTTTAAATTTCTATTGGATGGATATGATTTAATTACATCTTCATCATCAGAATGAGATGACATCTGGGACATCTCAATCGAATTTGTTACATCGGTTTTAACTTTTTTCTTAGTATTACACTGGTTAAATATTTGAATACAACAACTAGTATGATTCCGTTTCTTACTTATGCAACTATACAATTTGTAGCACTATATATAAAAACATAATAACTATAAGAAAGTAAGTAAAGGCAGAATAATAGCTACCGTATTTATAAAAATGAGATTCACTTTGGAATCTGTTAAGATTATTCTCAAGATCGTCCAAATGACGAGATGCATGAGTTAACGATTCTAAGTCAATATTATTTAAAGAGATAGGCGAAAGTAATGGAATTGTCTTATTGACAATATCTTTCTTACAACAATCATCTTGGGTGATGTCGAAGTCTATGATTATATTATTTTTTATAATTTGATGTAATTTCAGTAGATGGGAAGAATTGCAATGTTTTGCAGAATCCGATGCAATCGGGAGACAATTCTAATAGACCAGTGCCTTTTATAGGATAGTCTTTAATATCATCTTTACATTTAATAGTGAGTTTATTAGTTTTTGACTGTACAAAAATCCATTTATCTCCAAGTAATTTCTGCCAAATATCTATTTGTCCATGCAGCAGTTTATAATTACATTCACGAGGCAATGATAGAATGACTTCTGTAAGCAATTTCGACTCAGAACAAGGATTAGTATTAGAAGATAAAATAGTTACAGATTGACATATACTAAATTCATTATTAATTTTAGAACATTCCTTTATATTATCTAATAGTGCATAATTTTGCCTATCATCTGAGATAGCGATATATGATTTACTAGGATGAATCAGAGCAAATGTCTCTGGAACATTTTTATCTGAAGGAGTTGGTAAAGGGATGAGCTTGTAAGTAGAATATTTAATAGGTGAGACGAGAGGTATACGTAGAACAAATACAATTCGATTATTATAATAGTAAGATGTTAATTTAGATACATCAATTATAGTATGGATTGTCTCTATATTAAGAGGAACAGGGAAATCTAATCTTTTGTTTATCATTTGATTCGTCTTACTAAGTTCTTTTAACAAATTAGTAGGTGTGATTACAATAGGATGTAAGATATTCGCCTTAGCAAATAAAATAGAGTTTAAAATAGAATCTAAAAAATTAGAGATCGCTAAAGATGAGCTCTCTAAAATATTTATTAAATTATTTAACTTAGAAATATAAATGAGTTCATTGTTATTTTTTGTCGTTTGAGACAAAATTTCATTTAAACTATTTATCTGTGAATTCAAGCGATACTCATTTTTTGACAATCTAGACACAGTAGAATTAAAAGCGTTTATGGTAGACTTAACTATATGAATATTATCTTTTATGAGGCTAAATAATTCAGACTCGCTCTGTTGAGCAGATTCTATAGCAGCATCATATTTCCTAGCATCATCAGCATCCAATGTGCCGAAAAAGAATTTTAATATCTCACCACCGAACTCAAGAGACCTTTTAACTCGATTCGGCGAATCAGAGCCTATAATATGAGATAATGAATTTAACTTTAGAAAATTAGATTGTAATAAAACTTCGATAGGGCTAATGACATCTTTACATTGTATATATTCATTTAATCTCGATTCAATACATATATCAATAATTTTTCTAATAGAGCTCTCAATATTATTAAGATGAGGCTCCACAGTTATAATATCTACAAAAGAAACGACATTCCAATAGTCGTTGTAAAAATATATATTAGTTACTGGGTCAAAGTAAATCCCAGGACTATGTACAATTGGAGTAATGCTTGTCGCAGTAGGCTCCACAAAACCGGGAAGCCATAGTAATCTGAAAAGATAATATTTAAGAGTGAGATGGCTTGATCTCATTTGTATGATACTTAACATGTTTCCTATTAATAGATAAAGTAACGTTATGCTTGCCGTTCATTTTTACTATTTTGTAAGGCCCTTTCCACACGGGTGATAAAGCTTTTCGAAGACGGTGATGGTGTTTTAGGTATACCATGTCACCTGTTTTATACGTAATATTACGAGA
Organism: Diatraea saccharalis; assembly: GCA_918026875.4. Classification (NCBI taxonomy): domain Eukaryota; kingdom Metazoa; phylum Arthropoda; class Insecta; order Lepidoptera; family Crambidae; genus Diatraea; species Diatraea saccharalis. Next base: position 6,932,678 of record OU893333.1, read on the forward strand.
ACTAGAATCATAATATTGCTTAGATTTTTCTTTACTGTTATTAATATTTTGAATTGCTTTCTCTCTGCTAAATCGCATCCTATATTGTAAAGCACGAATATATTCATTATAAGTAGTATTATTATTAGTTTCGTATAGAGAACTGGGGATTGATGGCTTATAACCATATAGCAATTCGTATGGAGTAAAGTCTGTTGTGCAATGTGGCGTTGTATTATAGCATAAAATCGCAGTGAATAAGTAACAGTGCCAGTCGTTCTGATTGTCGTTTACAAATGACTTTAAATATTCCTTCATAGTGGCGTGCGATCTTTCCAGAGCACCATTTGTTTGAGGATGGTATGGGGTGGTGAAAAGAGGTTTAATTTTAAGAATTTCTGTAAGTTGTTTAAATAAGTCAGAGGTAAAACACGTGCCTAAATCTGTTAAAATTGTTTTTGGAAATCCAAATAAGGACATGAAATGGACGAGATTTCTAGCGATTTCTTCACTAGTAGAAGTTACCATAGGATAGGCACTTGAGAATTTCGTCAAATCATCTTGTAAGGTTAAGATGAATTTAAATTTTTGAAAACCAGCTTCCGGTAATGGACCAACAATATCTAAAGCTAATCTTTGAAAGGGTTTAGTGGATGTGGAGGTTATCTCCATTGGGGCTCTGTTGCATTTTCTTAATGGTTTGTTTATTTGGCATTGCTTACAATTTTTAATGTAGTTTTCAATATCAGAACGCATTCCTTTCCAATAATAAGTGGCCTTTATTCTATTATACATGCGTTTTGTTCCGGGATGACCTGCGATTGTCGAGTCATGGTTTTCTTTTAATATTTTTGGGACTTCAATAGGTGTGGGATAAATTAGTTGATTTTTGTAGATGTAAATTTTTATATTAGTATCATGAAATATATAGCTTATCATATTATATAATTTTGTATAAGTTATCTTAGAAAAAGGATCAGAAAAATCTGATAATGCAATCTCAGTGACAAGAGGATTTTCGGTTAAAATTTTATCTCTAAGTTTAATTAGTAGGTTATAAATATCTCTATACTTTGTTTCTTCGTAATGATGTACTTTTGTATATAAGAAATAGTAGGTTTTATTTTTATCTGTAATGACTTGTATAGTAAAAGGTTCGCGCTCGCAATTTAGTAAGTTAGTAGAATTTTCAAGTTGTGACAATATTTCTTCACAATGGGGCATAGAATAATCAAAGTCTAAAGAGACTGGACAGGCGATTGATTTTGATTTAGATAAGTGTAGCGCTTGAGTACATTCTTCGATAATGGTATTAGATGTAATTGATTTATTTAGAAATTGATCTTTAAAATACTTTTCGTAAGTGGCATTATTTAATTTTTTTATATCTATAACATTAATAGGACAACGTGATAGTGCGTCAGCATTTGAATTCAAACGACCTTGCTTATAAACGATTTCGTAGTCATATTCCTCTAATTTGAGGCGCCATCTGATAAGTCTACTACCAGGATCTTTAATATTAAATAACCAAACTAGGGGTCGATGATCTGTTACGATCTTAAATTTTCTACCATAGATATAAGGACGGAACGTCTTGACGGCAAAGATAATAGCAAGGAGTTCTTTCTCCGTAGTGGAATAGTTACCTTCAGCTTTGTTAAGTGTTCGAGAGGCATAGGCTATAGGTTTATCTTTACCTATATCACCTTGTGATAATACTGCACCTACGGCATAGTTGGAGGCATCCGTCGTTATTATGAACGGAGCGGAGAAATCTGGGTATTGAAGTAAAGGGGCAGTGATGAGTTTATCCTTGAGGACGTTGAAAGCGATGTCCTGTTCTGAGGACCAATTGAATGGAATATCCTTTTTTAACAAAGACGTGAGAGGTTTAGTAAGCTTAGAGAAGTTATCAATGAAACGTCGATAATAACCGACAAGACCTAAAAATGATTTAATTTGTTTTTGATTTTTAGGAGATGGAAATTCGGAGACAGCCTTGACCTTCTCGGGGTTAGGAGAAACACCTTTATCGGTGATTATGTGGCCTAAATAAGCAACTTCGTGACGTAAAAATTCGCACTTGTCCGGCTGTAATTTTAAATTAAATTTGCGAAGTCTATCGAAAATAAGTTTAAGTTTGGTAATGTGTGAATTTAAATCCGGAGAGTATACAATACAATCATCGAGATAAACATAGGAATGGAGGCCTTGAAGACCAGAAAGAACGGTATTCATGAGTCTTTGGAAGGTTGAGGGCGCATTTTTTAAGCCGAAGGGCATTCTAGTAAACTCATAATGACCAGAAGCATCAGAATTAGTGTTTACTGTGAAACCTGTCTTGAGAGCGTCTTCAGGGTTCATTTTCAACTGGTGGAAACCACTAGATAAATCTAGGGTACTAAAATATTTCGAATGACCTAGTTGATCTAGGATGTCAGTAATAAGAGGCAAAGGGTAACTTTCGGAAACAGTGACATCGTTGAGACGGCGATAATCTATTACGATTCGCCACTTTTTCTTACCTGAAGCGTCTATTTTCTTAGGGACTACCCATACTGGGGCGCTCCATGGCGAAACAGAAGGACGAATGATATTTTGGTCGAGCATTTTCCGTATTTGAGAATCGACCTCTTCCTTATGGCATTCCGGAAAACGATAAGATTTTACATGGATGGGAGGTGCATCTCCTGTATTTATAGTATGCTCGATCGCGTTTGTATATGTTAGAGGCTCATTTTCCAAATGAAAAATATCTGTGTACTGAGAGCAACATTCTAAAATGGACCTTTTTTCTTCAGTGTTTAAATGGGAACAGCGAATAAGATTAAGTACCTTTTGTACTCGATTTGAACTAGAATATGAAATGGAATTAATAAATTGAGATGATTCGCTGATTGTATTGTTTTTCTCAATAGGCGTTAATTTTACGCAATGATTTTTTATCTCAATATCAGAATTAGTAGTATTTAATATAGTGATATTAATTCTCTTGTTAGGTTTTATTGTTACAATGCTGTTAGCGAAATACACACCGTCACTAAAGGTGTGATCTAATAGTAGTCCTTCATTATTCGGATAATGCTCAGGCGAGAAATTTGATACCGCGCACTCGATAACTGCTTCGGCGCGTGCAGGAATAGTATAAGTTGGCTGAACATAGTTAATGTCCAGGCTTTGTCCGCAAATAAATATTAAATTAGAATCATAGTTTATATCGGCTTTAAAATAACCTAAAAAATCACTACCGATGATGCCATCATATTCTAAATTGATGTCATCGTTTACTATGTGAAATTTATAATTGTAAATGTCTTCAAATAAGAAAAAATCTATTTGAGATGTACCTAATGTTTCAGAGCAAAATTCAGCGTTATTTATACCTTTTATCTGAGATCTTTCGCGAGATAATTCGGGTGTTTTATTTAAACTTGATTGTTTTATAAGACTTATGCTTGCACCTGTATCTATTAGAAATCGTAAAGGTTCAGTGGAATAATTAGTTTTTAGAAAAATATGGGGTAAAGATATTTTATTTATATTAATATTAGTTTCATAAATAGGAATGTTACAAGAGATATTATTATCTCGGAAGTTAGAAGATATAGTATGCGACTCGTGGTCGAATTTATTTGAATTATTTTGGGAATTAGGATAACAATGATAAGATTTAGTAGGACTCAGCTCATTATTTGAATTAGTTAAAGATATAGAAGATTGATGCTGAGATGTTTGACTCGGGATCGTGTCTCGAGATGTAGATTTTTTAAAACTCAGACTCGGAGGCTGAGGTGAGCAATTAGTATGACTCGGTTGTCCTTGACATTGCCGAGATGATATAGTTTTATTAAGACTCAATGGCTCATGGCTGCACTGAGGTGTATAATAAGATTTAGAATAAGAATAGGATAAGATTTGGTATAAGATTTAGTATTAATTATACTTTTAGTACGACTCGGAGCCTGTGCCCGAGATGCAAATAGACTCAGAGGCTGTGCCTCTTGAGATGTATTAGATTTAGAAGATTTAGTAGATATAGAAAAATTTTTCGTGTCGTTCAATTGAAATTGAGATTTCGGTAGACACGGAACCGAAATCTTATTTAGTTTAAATTATTATCGGCACGGGAATCGAACCCGGTCTCGTTAGTAGTGCATAACTTCACAGCACTGCTGGTAGTTGCGCGTGGCGACTGATAGTCACGTTGCGCTTGGTTAGCGTTTTCGCGGCGTTGCATATTATACTGCCGTTTACGACAAAATTCTATAGTATGACCTATATTTTTACAATAATTACATTTAAAATTACTAGAAACATTATTAGAATTATTAGGAACATGATAGGATTTGTGTAAATGAGGACGGGATTTATTGCGATTTTGGTAGCACTCAGATGAATTGTGACCTTGTTTATTACAAATTTGGCAATATTTAATACTACGAGAAGATATCTTATTGAGGTTGTATAATTTTTCTTCCTCAACAGCAAGTGTTATGGCATCATTTAAATTATTTGGATTACGACATCTCACAATAGTTGAAATACTAGGGTTAAGCCCTGTTATAAATGTGTGTAGAGCGAGATCTTCTATAGCGGCGATTCTTCCTATGAGTTGATTTTTATCATGACATGAATAGTGTATATCAGCTTGTAATCTGGTGAGGCAAGCTTCTATACGTAAAGAATATTGTGTTATAGTTTCGTTACTCGTTTGTTTGCAATTTTGAAGATCGGATAACAGATGCGATGAGTGTTTCTTCTCACCGAATGTAGACTTTAAAAATGATTTTAATTCAGGCCAGTTATTAAATGTTTTTAAACTACAGGCTAACTGTGCTTTGCCTTCTAATTGAGAATATATATATTTTGTTAATATATTCTGTTGGTCTGAGGCTGCCAAAGATATTGCATTATCGCAATTTGTAAGGAAGGCGGGAAGTGAATCTCGATCGCCATTGTAAGGGCGTATGAATTTTGAAAGGAAACTTATTGTAACCTTTGAAGTAGGTTCGTCTTTGACGGACATTGTGATAAGATAAGGATTAGGAAAATTTACAAATATAGACTATTTATAGAGTAAAATATTAAGATAAAATTTGGACACTCACAGTAATATGGTATTCACTTTCACTATCATTGGCACTTATTTGTTGCACGTGGTTGGAGGCTCGCGCTACTTAGCACGGGCGGCGATGAAGACGGAGGGTGGAGACGCGCGGCGGGCAGCGGCGCGGTTCTCACGGCGACAGGGAAATTTGAGACACACGTGGATATTCCACGTGGTTGAAGATGGTAAAAATGAGTTGGCAGCTGGGCTGGTGCGGGCTCACGATCTACAGCGGAGACTAACCGTCGACCTCTCTAGGATGCTCGGTGTCGGTGTTCTGGTGTGGTGGTGCGGGCTCACGCTAGCTAGAGCGGAGGCTGATCGTCGACCTTGTGGTGTCGCGGCTGATGCAGGCTCGGACTTGGCTGAGACTTAATGTCGATCACTTCACGAAATTAGACGAGAATAGGGGCCTTAGATTCAGATGCACGGACTTCGACGGAAGCCACTTACAGCATCCCACTTCTGACACCAATTGTTTTGCGGCTCGCTCTATTCGTCTTTTTAAAAAAAACCACAATTACTATTCCTACTTTTATTAGGATAACCAACACACTGATTCCTAGATCCCGAAACGTGGAGAGCTAATGAGGACTGCTCTTCGCGGTTGCTAATGCCGAACTGACTTTAAAATATTAAAATTATTATAATAATGGAATATGCAATCTTGCACTTTACATTTACATAGTTTCTATGGAAAAGTACTGAACGTGTTGTCAGCTATTCTCAAGTACAATGTTGGGTTATAACAGTACGTATATCGTCGTCGTTTGGCGTAAGACATTCGCTATTCTTTATTTCCTCTACTGCAATCAGCGGTTTCAAACGCTTGTTAATAAATGTTTAAAACACCAATACTTTTTACAGTATTACATTCTGTTTCATTTTACGCTGACATTCTATCTATTTTTGTTTATTTTCATAACCATTCTACTTTATTAACCAGTTAAAGAATTTTTTAAGCTAACTGCAATATACTCTTTATTTAATGCGGGTGATTCAAAAATTGAACTCCTGGTTGCGGCTGAAGAAACAGCTTAGAGTTTTGGCAATTAGAGTATTTTAAATTACATATCCTAATATACCATGCACAATAATAATAAGAACGCTGTTGTATAATAATTTCATAACTTCCAGTGTTTCCGTAGTAAAATAGCCAGAGGAGTAAATTTAGTATCCACTTTTTATACCTTAAATACCTTTTGAAGTTTCTAGCAATGCAATGGTTTTGTTTGCATAATGCAATTATTAATTTTATTTTTTAGCTTACATTATCTATTTATCAAATCATTTTTGTTATATCCATATATTCGAAGATCGTTTAATTCAGAACACAATTTTAATACAATGCGAAATAGTGATTTATCATTACTAATAGTCGGACTCGTTGTAAATTCATTAATTGTATTTTTTAAACAATACATTTTTCCTTAAAAACTACACAGTTATGGAAGCAAAAAAATCAAAACACAATCAATCCAAACTAATAAAAATCGTAAATAGAATTCAACAACTGGCATTCAATTTTCAATGGCCACAACAAAAAGATTATAAATATCGAAACGCATTGCATCTAAAAGTTATAAATCGTTTCATTTAATCGATAATACAAAACCAATCTACGGCTTAACTTGTCACATTTTCCTTTTTTAAGCTATGCTCCAGTACTTACTTAACATTTTAAGACTAGTCAAGCACAAATCGGAATTTTAAACAAATCTATTATCCAAACGAATGTTTTAAAAGAGTTTCAGACTTCAGACTTATGCTCTTGGTAATTAAATTCTCGTACCGGAAAATTATTTCCTTATAGTAATTAAGCAGTCCAAAAAAAGTTATGTAATTGTCAACAAGAAATGTCACTCTTTTGAGTGACGCTAATTGAAAAGAGACATTATTTTAATTTAAACCTGGGGGTATAATCTTTAAATTAAAAACAAAATCGTCAATTTTCCCGTATCTCTTATTATTTTCTCGAAATATTAAAGATTAAAAGATAAATCAAATAGATATGTACAAAACAACTCACGAACAGTAGTATTCTGTTTGGTTTGCGTGCTTAGATATTTTTAATATTAGGATAGTTGGAGTAAATAAATGAACAATATAACTCATATACAAAAATAATTAATATAGAATACCAATATACTGTGAAATAATAGTGGTAATATGAATATGTCTGATAAAATTTGCAAGGTTTGTTTTTTAATTTTGAGATTATCAACTTGCAATTTATTGACAACGAATCCTGATTACATAAAATAAACAATGAAACCCCATCTAGGTTTATATTTACAGTTTAGTATTTGATGGACAACATTTGCAAGTTTAATTAATTATATATGTTGGCAGCAAAGTTAGCTGGTAATCTTTAGTTATTTTATATTTAATTAGTTTATATTCAATATCAGTTTCGAATAATGAATGGTGTTAATAAAATCAACGTATCGTTATAACTTTAAAATAAAAGTGACAAATCAAGAACGGAAAGATAACAGTAGAAGAAATGTAAAAACGAGGGTGACTCGGGCATTACACTGCGTAACCTGTAATGTTACAGAATAGAGGATAACACTGCTGGAGGAAGAGGATAGAGCATACAATGCACAAATTGATAAATATACCTACTTCATACAAACTGTGACATATAAAATGCTACAATACAGTCAATTGCTTAAGTCAGGAAAATAGTATTATAAAGTTATGCCCAAAATCTAACCTGAAATGTTACACCATTGCCGATTTTTCTACTCAAAGTATACAATTCAATAATAATCAGGGTAATATGTGGTAGGAATATAGCGTATATGTATGGCGATCTATTCGGAAATGGAGAACCCTAATAAAACTACGTGCTTAGCAAACATTTTTAAATGTAATATTTTATTCTGAAATACCGTTAGACGAATAACCGTAAAATAAATCTTATGAAACGTTATGGGTCGTTTGTGAATCTTTGCATATAAACGATTTACGAAATGACATGCACTATTTACTTTTGGTACGAAATAATTACTTTCACACCTTTTTTTTCTAAGTTTGTGAGTCACAGATAGCATTGCTTCGTCCGACAGATCGGACATTTGCTAAAAAAAGAAGATAAATTCGTATCTTAAAATAAATGTCTTGATGGTTTCCCACGGCACTGAAAAACTGAAGTAATTCTTAACAATTTTTTTGTTTATTCTAGTTGCAACGTAAATCGACATTGGACTCTGTACCTGTAAGTTTAGTCTGGGCGGTCGAAACAAAACCTGAAATTATGCTCTAGATGTTATTACAAAAAGCAGAATTAAAGCTTAATATTGACCTCTTCACCTAATCTACGGTCAATGACCTACCTATCAAACGATTAAGGAATTTCCAGATAGGTGAATCATGTGAATGTTTCTAGAATTGATCCATCGAATATGAAAAAGCTCACGAAATTCGGCCTTTCTCTTGAGAATTTTTAATTATTTTTTAATTTTAATGCCTAATACTAAACAATCTTTGTTCATATATTGATGATAGCTTGCCACTGGCACTATGAGCACATTATCACCTCGAAAACAGACTCCTATTGTATAATTATTCTTTTATTATGCAAAACATAATGACACTTATGATAACAGTATACTGTTTTTGTTCTTTGCTGAGAAAGAAGATTGACATTGTAATTTGTAATACTTATAAATAAAATAACTTGTGAAGTTATATTTTTCTAATATAAAAATTAAATGACGTTTGTTAGTACACTTAAACTCCAGAACAAATCGATTAGGCTAACAAGCTAATAACTATTTAAAATATTTATGAAATTGTAAGTATAATTATCTATATTTTGTGATTTTATTTTATGTTAAACTAATAGAAAAATAGTTTTGATCGCGTTTATCAAGGATTATGTAAATCTGTGATTTGAAAATGTCGAAACTAGTTCAACAATAACTGGAACTCAATCGCGCAGCGGTTATAGAGTACTGAGGAGATTAAGCAATATTTGCAGAGGCACTGAGAGAGGATTGGCAAATATAGGCAAGAACATCTAAAAATATCTTCGAAATCCGTGGCTTATCTATAAGGCCTATATATAATTAATTGCGAATTTGTGAGGGTTTTCGAGGGGATAAACAAATGTCGATAGTTGCTTACATATCTGTTTCTCCATATATCAAAATTTCCAGGCACTGTTCTGCCGTTCTTATGAAGACTGCAAAAAGTTGTGTAGAGTTGATTTTTCTGATCACGAATATGTACTTAAGTCAGTTTGCCTAAATGTCGAGTTATTTATTACACTTATCCCCGTAAGGACGGTAGTGTTATAAGCGAATGTTATATTAATGGATCATCAACTCAAATCGAATTCAGAGTATGTGTCTGTGAAATAGTAGCACCCAGTTTCAAAGAATCAATAATTAGGATTATAATATTGTTCACATTAGCACAACCGTTGGATGGTAAAATAATTATTTGAACAATATCTTTAAAAATGGAATATGCGGATAGACTTTACACATTGAACCGATTTTTTTATTCACCACGATTGTATATCTTTGTCTCATAACTAATGCCCGTGACTTTTTTCTTTTACCATCACGCAGGTGAAAGAACTGGCTAGTTATCTTACCTGCAAGTGTGATAAATTTTCTACGTCATCATAAGCGACCTTCTCTTTAGGATGCATACACTGGAGGCGAGAAATGTAATTTCATGGTCCCCCAAAAATAATAGGCTTTTTTTAATGACAAACCTGATCGATCAAGCTCCGAACATCTGCTGAAAATTATTTAAAAAATATATTGTATACAAAAAACTCCATCGACTACTTAAATAGGACTTTTCATTGAACATTACAACAATAGCTCTTCTTTCATTGGCACACTGACGTTTGATTGCGGCTTATGTATGGTTGACAAAATAAATAGAATAATATTAGACTTGTTATTGAACAATTACAACGTATAAAATAAACTTGCTTTGAAAAAAGTTGTGAAGTTTTAAACGTGAATCCAAATTTAGAAATTGGTGCATCTCGGGTTGCGAGTTTCAGTGATAATAGAAGCAAATAATTCCTCGTCTACATTTAGAAATATATTATGTGTTTATAGTTCCGGTAGCTATCTATTTCTATTTTCAAACCTTTTTTTATGAACTAATACTACGTATAAATGCTTTTTTCTGGGACTTCGGAAATTTATTCTAATCAGAAAGTGTCCTGACCTTGATAAATTATATAATATTAGATAAACTGTTCGAATTTTGTTATTTAGAATAGATTTATTAATTTTTTTATTTATTGGATGAATCAAAATATTTTATTTTTCATTAACTTTTCTGCTAACGGTAGGTTTCACGCACACAGACGCATGTCGGCTATACATACAACTAGTTAATTTCCTTTGTGACAAAGGCCCGTCGCGGCGGGATGGATGCGTGGAAATCGCGATGCGTTACGGTGATCCACGCACCGCGTCTGTGTGGGACGCCAGCAGCAAGCATGTGATCAGACCCTATAAGGGTAAAAAAAAATGTTGCTATAAAATAAATGAAGAAACAATTGAATAATAAACGAAAACTTTTTTGTTATACTAGTCACTCTTTATTGTATACACATGCAAAATCTTACAATTGCAGATATAAACAATAAACCCAAGCACAATGGTGATCTTATTGCCGAAAGCAATATCTGCCAGGCAACTTTAGAATAGAGGTAAAGAAATTTTATCTAACGATGGGCTAGTGACCATTTTAAGTGAGCAATATCTGCCAGGCAACTTTAGAATAGAGGTAAAGAAATTTTATCTAACGATGGGCTAGTGACCATTTTAAGTGATAGGAAGTGGAAGATAGAGGTAGATCTAGATTCTTGAATCCATTGAAATATTAACAATGTTCTTTATTACGAACAATACTTATATTTACTCCACAAATAAATATGACAGTTGTGCTTCACTATTTGAAATTATATAATCATCGCATATGATAGGAGTACTGATATAAATCCAATAAATATTCACATTCTAAATTACAGTAAACAATTGTAAATTTATATACTGCATGTTGTCTATTAGATGAACTGCTGAACCATGAAAACATAATGACCCATAACTGGGTGATTTGTCTTCAAAATTTAACTGACAACTCATATTCTGAGTGAAACAGCCACACAGTCTGTTCCGGCGGCCAATCTATCCGACGCATTCCTGGAATAAGCTGCGATTAATAGCTACACAAACTATTTCCGCTACAGCGAGACAAATCATAATTGCTCCTTCGAGCCCGCTCTAACACACCCCTCTTTGATGTTTTTACACAACCAACTTAAAACAAATAGGACGTCGACGATTACACGTCACAGTAAAAGCGGTTAGAAACGGTGGCAGTGTTTTCGCCCATTCCTGCCCCTGTGTGGTCCGACAGGTTCTGTTAAGGAAATTTCATCGTTTTGTCTTTCTTGTTTGTGGCAGTCAATAATATGACGGTTGCTAATCGATGGGCACAGCCCGTTTCCCACGCGCGAAATTAAGGTTACAAATTATTTGTGCTTTTGTAAAAACAGTCGATGCCTTAATTATGTAATGTAAACAAGATAAAATGCCGTTAACAGATAATTTGTATTAACGAGTATTTTTACCAAAAAATATGTATATTTGAGTTTTATTCCACATAAAAAGGAAATTTGATTTTGTCTCTGTTTTTGAATTGTTATTTTTATTTGTTTTTCTCATTATTTACTAGGGAAACAATCCTATATTTAGCAATTCAGGAAAAATTTTACTTACAATAAGGTCATATAAAATAATGACAGATAATGTCATAAAATAAAGACGACGTATTTCTATTAATTTATTTTGAAATTTTATGCATGTATCAATTATCAACGGTGTGTATAAATTTTCTAATCCAAAATGGATTCTGCGTTTTAGTATTAAACTATAACTGATTTAACCAAACTCTTATAAAATTATCAACAAATCTCTCACGTTCTATAGGAATAAAGATTAATTATGTACCGTTAAACGAACACTGTGAGGTTTGTTAATATGGCCAGTTAGCTTCCGCGGTACAATATCAATAGTGCGGCTCAGACAACGTATATTTTGGTGCAGGCGGGCGTCGCAGATGGCACATCCGCCGCTCCTACGTGAAAATCGATTTTCCACGCCACACCAGCTGGCGCGGGCGACATCTATGCAACCATTGTAATAACCAACCATCCTAAAATCAGTTAAAACTTACAACCTAAATAATAAAGCTCATTTTCGTATAGAAACTTTATATATAGGTGTCTAGTTGTAGTCGCATCGTTGTATGTAGCACGAAAGTCTAAAAGTCCCTTTGTTGATATTTTTAATGTTTCGCACATTGTCCGCTTACCGCTTTTGATCCGATTGCAGTAGTTATTTATGATTACAAGAATAGTGTGAGGATACCGAACCATTAATTTATTAAAGCTCAAACATTAACCTTTACGCAAATAAATTACTGTCATAAATAATAAATATCAATAAAAATACAATGCAGAAAACTTTTCATATTTAAAAAAGATATCAAACAAAAATTTACATATACGACAAATCAATAATCATTTCATTGCTTAAAAATAATAAAATACTTTATTTATACAACAACGAAATGAGATACTAAAGAGGCTTCCTAATATAATTTTATTAGTATTATAAAATACGAATGTGTACATAATTTCAGTGTTCGTATATTATTAAAATAAATAATGCCAACTTATTTAACTATAATGAGATTTATTATCCTCGAAAAACAAGTAGGTACCTAATAAAAAGTAGCTTCACAAAGCATATCCAGATGATTGACGAGTCACAATACATTTCGCCTTCAGTTGTAGAAAGAGTGATTGCAAGTACTTTAAAAACATCTCAGAAACGTCAAACTTTGATTGGTAGTTCCCATGTGTAATACAAGTAGCTAACAAAAGAGAGCTATTACGACGAAAAGCGAATAATACGTCACAATCCATCATTGTCCGTCGAAGGTAGCATCTCAATGAAATAATAGGAAACTCGAGTAAGTAACAATAAAATTGCCAGTGTGATAGCCAAGTTTAATACTAATACGATTATATTCAACAACATCAACATCTTCGTAAAAGTATAATGTCGTTCGTTATGCAGCATTTATTTATTACTACCATATAACATATAAACTAAAACTTAAACTAAATTAAAAATATATGGAATATATTTTACGATAAAGGCGTACACAGCATTCGCTGTCAAATTATTTATAATAATTGTATTCGTATAAAAATAAATTTAAAAAATATTTGTATTAAAATTATAAAACAGATTAAATATAATATTTGTATAAATAAAAAGTTTACTTAATAGCTAAGTCAATTATTATTACAAATAAGAATATGATCGAGGGAACATTAACTTGATTAAATAATCCATCTCTTCCTTTTACTATATTTTATAAATTGTTATTTATCGTATAAAGATATATTCACAATTTATATTATACTATTTCCTATTTATGTGTACTAAGCTTCGGTACGATTCGTCTAACATCTTTAACAATTACAAAAGCCTGTAAGAAATTACTTTTTAGTGATAAAACCGTCAGTTGTACCGATTAAACGTTTAAACTTATTGGTATATTTCAGGGGAAAAAACTAGGAATTTATTACTAAACTCCTTGAAATTACAGACAGCAATTTTATTTTCACGATATTTCAATGCCAGCTTTTCATACTGGAAATTTCCTTTTTGTTACAGAAAATATGATAAATGGCGTTTCACTGAATGCAGCTAATCATCTTTCACCTCCAGACGGATTCCCAGAGAGCTACTCCAAATTATATTTTAAACAAACACTATATATAAAACGTTTAAAATTATATTTTAAAATTATATTTTAAACGTTTTATTTTATTCAACTTGGAATGTATGTGTGCGTTCGTTAAATTTTACAACTAAACTTAAAGCAATTTCCCTCCACTGGTTGAAATAAAACTTTGCATACAGGTTTAGTTTAGATGACAATACATGGTTAGCTAAGTTACGTCATTTTAAATATAGGTAATATGATAGATATTTCAAAATGGTTATTTCTGCGACTGTCATGGACATAAAATAATTACAACATAATAAATTAATAACTAATTTTTGTTTAAAAAGGCTTCAAATATAAAAAATAAATTTTGAACCCACAATTTTGTTACATTAAACTATTACACATAATATGGTATAAAAACATGTCACTATTATTTTTCTTAAAATAAAATACTATTCAATATCTTCTAACTTTATTATTGTCAATTGCATTCCAGTCTAAAATAGTAGAACAAGGCAAATATTCAATATTACAATATTCAATATTATAGTGGTTAGATCACAAATACTGTACTATTATCACGTTTCCTTTCTCCTTCTTACTTGGCACACATCTAACTCGAGAAAGATATTTCTTACTACCAAACTCGTAAGTCAAACTCTTTGTTCACCAAACGTATGTCTATCATCAGTTTAAAGTAAAAGTAACTTAAATACAAACCTTGCCTTGTATTCAGAGAGAAATGACTACAATTTGCTCTTAAAATATAAATTCTTGCTAACACGTAACAATTATACTCGAATCATTTATTATTTTTAGGCTTTTATTTTATTTTAAAAGCTATATAAGTATTTAATTTGCATGACAATTGATAAGGAATGAATAATTAAATTATAACTACAATAATAACACCAAAAAATTGTGTCAATTTAATTAAAAACGTACCTTTGCACTTGTTCTATAAAAACAGCGGTGTTCTAATTATATCACAATTTATTTTTTAATGAGTAAACTCGAGTCACAAATTAAGACGTCCCTAATTGGTTAATCCGAGACGATAGATAGAACACACACAAATTTCTGCTAAAATAATTAGGCATGTGACATGAATTCAACGGCTATCACAATGGAACAAACGAAGCATAGCATCGTGATATGGCGGCGTAGCAGATGCGTGTTCGCTGTGCTCTATGAGGATGTGACCGCTCAATCGAAGTCACTAAATACCTGGATCCAATCAGCATTTCAACACTCATTTTTAACACTTAATTTTACACGTATCTTAGCGTTGCGAGTGAAATTTAACGCGTCAGTGTGTGGTTTCACCTTTTAATGTGAATTATAAAGCACTGAGTACTTCAAATTTATGAATATGAATACGGTTTTTATGAAAGAAACGTTTTAAAAGTCAGTATTTAATGGTGATATTATTGCAAATCATGAACAATATTTCGTTTCGTTTGCTGTATGACTGATTCGAATTAATTAAAAGAAGCGGCTGATAAAATAAACTCCAGTTTTTAACAGCAATATTGTTGTGGAGTTATATTAAAAAATCTGTTATACGTGATTCATTCTGTACTTGTATAACAACAAAGTCAGTTTAAATAAAAGATGAGTGACAAATCTATAAAAATCAGAACTAGGTGTACTGCTAAACTGAAAATAAACTGAATACAAATCTTCATTAAATTTACATGAAAATAATTCAAATCAATTAGTATATCCATAACCATTAGGAATGTATTTATGTTCAGGCACAACGAGACATAAAACAAATTGAAATACTTTAGTCGACAGTGATGCAGGTCTCTCTACTACTCTCGTAAACACAAATTAAACATTGTTTTGTTTCCGAAAAATAGCTGTCACCCATTTATGAGACAATGGTATTTTTTTAATTCACTCTAGTAACGATTTCAAATAATAATAATACGAAAAATATAATAAGTGACGAATTCAGGAACCACTAGGGCGGATGGCTTTAAAGTCATCTCCCCCTTATGATATGATCCCCTTTTCAACGAGGCGGAACCGAATTGCTACCGTTACAAAACCCATGGTATAAATTATTCCCTTCCCACCCTAAATGCGAGCATTTTTAAATATAAATCGCACAAAGTAAATAAACGGTTACCATTACTGCCCTGATTATTTACCCCACGCCAAGCGGCCATTTTGTTTTTATTGTCATTTTTTTATAAACGAAATGCATCGAATATACCGAAAGCAAGATCGCTTTCGGTATATTCGATGAAAAAATGTTCGATAAACATAAATTGTTGTGATAGCAAAAATTAAAAAGCAAGGCTTCAAATTCTTACATTACTTTAAAAAATTAAACATTCAATCAGGTTAAGACAAAGAATTGTAAAGATCCTTCTTTATAATATTTTGTAGATAAAGTTCGTCAACAACAAATTTGGAAACTTCAACACTTTCGCATTTAGAATGTCAGAAAATAATTTCAATGAACTTTTTAGCAAAACACTTTTTTACCTTTTACATTATAAAATGCTCTACAATACTCAATCGCACCAACCCTTCCTAGGAATGATTAGCTTTTCAATAATATTATTGTATTTGAATAAAATTATTAATAAATAAGAAGCTAACTTAGATCTGAAGGTTCACCTAGAAATAATAATATAATAATTTTATTGTACCAGATTTATAGTAAAAGTTTCTAATGTCACGAGTATTTTTATACTTATTCAATGGTTTTAATGGTTGAAATGATTCTAATAACCATTTCAAATTATATATCATACATATCAATGTGAATAATTATTTTTCATATTACCTAGAACCAACCTTATAAATTACTTTGATGAAATACCTAGACATTCATTTACATTTTAGATGATTCTTTAAAACAACTTATTTCGGTATGAAAACAAAACGGATCTATCGATCGAGCTGAAATTTCTATGAAACCCTTACAATACGAGATTTTATTTTTCATAGACAGAAATAAAAAAATTGGTTAAAATCGGTTGTTAAACGACGAAGTTATGGTCGAACGTAACCAAAAAATATACAGACGAATTGAGAATCTTCTTTCATTTCATCAGTGAAAAAATTGTTATTCTGTATGTAGATTTCTAAAATATTATTTTTGTCCTAGAATGTCTTAATAATTATGGTTATTTTTTTTCTGTTGTAACATTTAAATATTATTCCGAAATAAAGGAAATAAATTTTCATGCAAAAGAAAAGATAGATTAACCTTGGTGTTGACATTAACAAATCGTTACTTCCGAACACACAATCATCAACTCGGAAATTGCAAATATTTTGCACCTTTTTAAGGTAACGGAAATTATTTAATAGATTTATGGTATAATAAATCTATTAAACCATTACTAACTAAAAGGTAGGTATATATAAAATTAAAAATCTTGACTTGTAAATTTTTTGACAAGAATATTGGCTGTAGCCAGAAAGTAAACAAAGAAGTGGATTATAAACATAGGTCGTTTTGTTTATATTGCGAATATTCCTCACAAAGTAACATAGAATGAATTGAACATTCTACAACATAAAAAAGTCTTATAATTCATGACGGTGGGCGGGCGGACGGCAATGCAAATTATCTCGCAAACATTCCCACCGTCGTTGTCGTCGTGTTTTATATGAAATTCCTTCTGTTACTTGTATCCAGTGGAGTATTTAACTAAAAATTTCATAACTTAAGAGTGCTATCCAAGAAAAGCTAGCGGTAGTGTTTTTAATTTATCAATAGGATTATTTTACTTTCTTCTCTAATCACTGCGCTATTGAGCTATTCTTGATTGATCTTCGGCGAAAGAAAAGAAGTAGGTTAACTCATATCTCTACATACACAGTGAAGATGTTTCAGAATACTTGTTGACGAATGATTTAGTTAACACACGACAGAAATTGATTTTTTTGTTTTAGAAGGTCACAAAAATGTTAAATTGTTGTAATCAAACAGATAAAAATGCACAGTAATTAAAATTGAGGAAATTATTATCCTATATTTACTGGAGATTATAAATGACTCTGTCAGAGTTATTAGTAAGAGAAAAATTACTAATTGGAGAGAAAGCTGAATTATATTTTTTTTATGTAACAATGTTATTGTATTACTCGGCTCAGCTTTTCAGTAAAGTGTCATCTTAAGAATATAGTGAAAAACTCATTCCCCTTTTTTGTTTTGTTTTAGTACGGAACCCTAAAAGGATCACTCGCATTTCTGTCTGACTCTGAATTTTCTAGACTGATTGAATTGAAATTTGATAAGTCGGTGACCCAAAGACGGCTGTACGTATAATGTAAAGAAAAAGAAACACGGCGAATATTTATTCATCGTAATCGTAACGAATAGTTTTATTTATTACACATATTGTTAGAGCTAAAAGTAAGTAGCGGCCATCTTGGAATTAAAATGAAGCTATCACTTTTTACACTAAACCTTTTTAAAACTAATCACATAAACGAGTTTTTAATCAATCTCAGTCGCCGTCTTTGAGTAAAACAACCGACCTATGTTGGTCTCACGACTCACATATGTAAACTTCATCTCAGATACCTGTACAAATTTACAATGGGAAAACACTTCACACCTATTAGGTACCACCCCGATTCATTCATAATGCGACGCCACACACAATGACATCGACATAAACGTCAACCCGGCGGCGCTTTTTTCAAAAATCGAACAGTCTTCATTCTCTTTTCTACCATGATGAATTAGCCACGAATTAGACGGCCAGCTCTTTCATCTGGAATAATAAAATGTCCTTTTTATGTTATCTCTGTTGCATTCACGAGGTGACAAAGTAGTTACGCCCATAACTTGCGTGTGGCAAACCTGGGTGGTTTCCAACTACATAAATGAAAAATATGTGTTGTTTGGTTGTTTTTAAAAAACATCATTTTTTAAAGTTAATAAGATCATTAATAATAGTATTCACAGAATATTACAGCAATACATAGTTCAGCCTCAATCGTGAAAATGGTGTGTAGTTGGGTTTTCATGCGCTTGTCACGATATAATGGCTCTTCCTAGAAATCCTTAATCTCCTTGTTATTTTAAGATATAACCATATAAGCAAACTTATATGTTCTATTACAGCTTATAATAAATTGCTTGTCAGTATTTATGTAATTCGAATTTCCTAAGCTTTGGACATAACATTTTAATTTTCATTTAATGATAAATTTAATAACTTTGCACAGAACGGGATTGCCCTTATAAGTTTCATTTATCTGCATCGCAAAGTTATATTATTCCTTGGGACGATTATTTGTATTTATTATTCCATTATTCATAATAAAACGTCACATTAGCAACACAATTTTCGTTTTACAAAATCTCATAAAATTACTGTTAGAAAAAGTATTTGAGTTGTTGTCTATAAAGCTATTGTCTTCTGTTCTTGAATAAAATAACAATATTATGATTAGTAGTCATACGAAGTTATAAATCAACCAGGTGAAAACAGAATTACAAAAATGGAGAATACGATCAACCTTCTGAATTTTTAAATTTAAATTAGGGGCATTAAACAAATAGATATTATATTTTTTAATTAATCTTTTACTCGTATTAATAATATTTAGAAATTGAATCTAGTTGTAGTTCAAACTCATAAAGTCATAATACACTACAGATTATGTAGTCTATTTTTGTAACATCTGGTCTACACATATGCTTGACAATAAATAATTGAGTATTCAAAATCAAGTACGTATATAATATTTCACGCGCGTGCCAAAATTCATGGAAATGAGAATAATGTAACTCGTAAACTACGTAGTGAAGGTAAACTTCCAGGAAGGATCTTTTTTGTCCTCGCATTTATAAACACTTTTTTATTTAAATAAATGATGTCACAATATTATATATTTTACAAATTCAAGGTATTATCAATTACAAAATTGAAATAACCACGACATATTTTATCATGTTTTCACATATATACTAAAAATTATGAAGAGCTAAATTTTCTAATAATTTTGGTTTTTTGTTTGTAGAGAGTAATCTCCAAAAATACTGTAAATCACGAAAATTCTTACACTTTCAATTATAATTATAATTTATTTGTGTAGATTAAGTCAGGAAAAAACAGCTAGTTGAAATATATTTATTCATAAACTTTCGTATTCTTAGATTCTACTTCTTTATTAACGAGAAGGACTTGTATATGTTTAACGAGTAATCGAACAAAGAGAAGGCCTTGTCATAGTAACATCAATACATCACTCAGGAAGCAATCAATAACAAGTGGCAAATCTGTCATCAAATACCGATACTCGAATAGAGGCATGAACCACCTACTGACACCATCATAGTTTGGTTTCCAACAATAACGGTGGAGACAATAAGAATTCCTGAGGCACGATATCTTTCAATATTGTGGTTTTGATACAACACGGCGGGCGACTCGAGGCTTCGCTACTGAACAGTAGGCTTCCCTCATTGTTCTAAGACCCCATGAGGTCCTAAATTTTGCGGTAAAGAGATTCGTCTCTTGCAGTAAATGAAGATACCACAATTTATTGTGTATGCACTGTTTCTTTTCTTAAAGATCACTCAAACTCAAGAAAAAAATGTATTGCAATCCTTTGAAACCAATTTATAGTCCATCGCTACTTGTGTGAATGAAAATAAACTTATAAAATTCAAATTATGATATGTCATGCAGTTTAAGCAAGAGGCTCAAACAAGGCCATAATTTAATTTTCGATATTTATTTGTCGAACTTTATTGTCCAGCGAATAAATAATACAATAGGCGGACTTAATGCTAATAATATTTTCTACCAGTGATTTTTTTATTAAATTGACCTCTTTGAAATTATATCTAATGTTATTGTCTAGATTGGAAACTAGAATCATTGCCGTTAATAAAATTGAAGAGCCGACTAGAAGCGTCCATTTATTGTTTCTTTACTACACCTTCACTTAGTTTTATTGCTTTAGTTAAAGCAAACTTGTCCTTTCTTATGCTTTTAAACTTTCAGGTAAGAGAATAAATAAATATAAATATTTATTCCGGTATAAGATATTTCCACATTTTAATAAACCTTTCGTATATAAGGCACTATTGCAAATGGTTCAAATTATATATTGGATAAGTTTCGCACAAAAATGATACATACATCAATTAGATTAGAATGATTGTTCAATAAGGGATGGCTTTGTGAAAATCTCAATGGTCCACTTTACCTACCCCTATTCGGCGTGAAGATATAGACAGATAAAACAATTCAGTTAACTTCGGATATTTTTTAAATTGTTAGATAAAAATAAAGAGACAGAGTCGCTATATCAAATATTGGTCTAGAAAATATATTTTCAACATAACTGTAGACGACAGACACTAGCCATTGGCTTTTGTAAATAGTTTTTGTATATCTTATATATTTATATCTCTTTAAATTTTTATTTTCAACCTCTTTGATATGTCACATTATAAACAATCTTTTAGCTACCATTGATGAGAGGTTTTAACATTATTTTTAGAAATACAAATGTTAACAATATTTATATTTTATAAGTTTAATTCGTAAAACATTACTTACATGAACATAAAAATTACTATCAATAACGATAACTAAAGCAATTATGTTGCAATTCATAATATTCTAAATAACATGATTAAAATGAACAGGTTCGTTACAACAGATTGAGAAATCTAACATTATTTGCAGCAGGAAAACAGATACACTTTACACATGTCTTGGAAGAAAAAATCTTGGATGGAATAAGATTTATGCAGGTCGCCATTTTTTGGTGTTACCAGACTACCAGGTATTATTATGTATAACTTTAACTGTCTTTTGCTTATTTTATTTTTATGTTACGATAGAAATTAATAGATAAAACAAACAAAAACAAAAAAATGTCAATAAAAAAATTATACCCAATAGTATTCGGGAATTTATAAAATAATCCAATATATATAAATAATTCAATATACAAATCAAAATAAAAAATGGCCGCCGTTGGCATCTCATATCGCCCATATCATGTTGCATCCCTCTGCAAGGAATGGAACATTCACGTTATGGAAAGATGAATCAAATATTCAGAGTGACTGCATCGTCTTGACTGTTTACGTACTGCTCAAACAAGTAGCCTCGCTAACATGCCATGCCTGGTTACGTGCCTGATTACATGCCTTTCAAATGAAACAAACAATGGTTGGTATCTTAAATGAGCATCAAAATTTTTGACACAAACAAATACATTGAACTCGAATTGTCCAATTTTTTTTTTGAAACGATATTTGAAATCTGCTCGGAACAATACCAGTCGTATCAACATTTTATTCAAAATGTAAACAGATTTCTTCATTTGATCCTATTGACCCATTGATCTAATTACCTTTAGTTTAAGTCAGTTATGTCCATCATAAATCAATTAACTAGCTGATCCAATGATCATGTTTCTGTCAAGAATCTTCCTTAAATTTATCTTTTTTACAGAGGAATTTGGACTATAAAAAAAAATAGACAAATCAGTCTAGTAAGTTAGTAAGTAAGTTAGTAAGTAAGGTAGTAAGTTAGTATTTAATTTAGAATATAAATTACTATAATAACTAAGTCTATGTTGAATATTAACAAATACAATTACAAGTCTCCTAACTAAGTTTCACAATGAATTCGTTAGTGCATTCATGTTCTGAAGCCGACCAATTACCGTTGTAACACAATTAATTATAACTGCGCACAATACAGAGAGGGTTCTACAGAGAATATTCATAAAACACCTTAATTTATTCAAATGTCCATACATACACAGCTAATGCCTTCTTTTAATGTATAAACGTCGTATAATCGTTGCTAAATTTAAAGATAACAGATAAAATACAATAAATAAATAAGTATGGTAACTGTTAAGAGAAATCCAGTGATCATAGCAAATGACACGCCAACAAAATTGTTTGACTGCACTTTGTTTCATTCCAGGGAACAATCTGTTACACAGGCAGTTGTAAATTAGTTTAATTACCAGTATTTTAGCTGAAACTTTTTACAACACATTTTAGGGTGCTACCTCCTGCGGCTTCGGGAGCCAGGCAGTAAAACAATAAAATTCTCCCTGGTACTGTTAGCCCTTTGTCGAGCTTGACAATCGATGACATTGGCTCTAACTGCCGAGCATTGTTTTCGAAAACAAATGACTTTAGACAATGTGCGGACGGCGCGTAACAGAAAATTCTATTAGATTCTTAACTTATTGACTATCATTACATATAAATTTATTTTCAAAAGACATAATACCTATATCAAAAATTAGAAAATAAAATTGAATTAAAATTAAGAGTTACGGTTAAATCGTGACAACACAAACGAGTACACTTCAGTCAAAGCTGTCAATGATTATTCTAAAATTCGATATTTTATATAAGTAGAAGTATATAAGTAGTATATAAGTAGAAAATCAGAAATATTTTACTTTAGCTAACATTTGCTTGTTTTTCATTCTATCCATAAAGAAGACCTATAATATTTTTTTGGGTAACAATAAAAGATCACTGAAAGATTCCAAGTATAACTTCCAAGTATACAGCAAGCCTACTCTACACAGGCGCAATACATTAGCAATAACACTTACAATATCTAGGTGTATTGGAAGTGCAATCGCTAAAACTAAATATTATTTCTAGCTCATGATAGTCAATCATTGTCAACGCAACAATAAAGTCCACCTTCCAAAGGAGCCATTAAAAATAACACCTCAATAAAATGTTTGTAAACAAGCAAAGCCCTCCAACTGAGCCAAGAAACACCCGCTGACGGTCGAACTAAGACAATAACTGTCTAATACTGTCCAATGACTCACATGCTATAAATAAAATCATTGTCCGAAACTTGGACGGTACTTACCGGAATCACGACTCGATTGTCGTGTCCTCTATGCTAAACCAGACTAATAATTTGTTCAAAACAAGACACGATACGCTTTCGTCAAAGGGTCACAGTATGACGCCTGACGAAACTCTCGCGTCTTTTGTCGATTACAAAACAATACGGCACGTCAACACCCCTCGCTTCTTTTATTGAAATTCTGTAAATAACAATTCTGCGACTGTCGAATGTGAAACAAAAAGTCGGAACGAATGTCTCGCCTATTCAATATCTCGCAACAAACGATAATGAACGTAGCTATTTTTGAATTATGACCGCTATTGATACAAAATGTTGTATTCCAATATAGTTATTATGTTCTATTTGACTTTCACGAGTTAGATGTGTCGAAAACACTACAAAAAAATAATAGTGTTATAGTTGTGAAAAATCGAATTAGAAGTCTAGTGAAATCTCAAACGTGCTCATTCATATTATTTGGTTATAGATGCTAGTTCAACTGACTATCTGTTAAGAGGCATTCTGATGAATAATCAACAAAAAATAGTCACTGATCTGTGAGCTAAACATTTTTTGGTGGAACGATCACTGGATATGCACGACTTTCGTGTTTGATCGAGAATACCGCTGGGGCGAGGGAATGCCGTGGATTCATTTCTCGTGAGAACTGATAATGGGTAACGCAGACAGCAACAAGTGCCGTCAAATATTCTTGGGTGATTGTAGATTTTCGCTAAGCAAATGGTTTCGTCACGCTACTAAACTCTTTGAATCTTTCGTAGCAATTTTGTTCTGTGTCTTCTGGTATCATCATAATTACCATTTCCTCTTTGATCTTAGGTCCTGAGAATTGTGTCAAACTTTATTTCCATAAAGCGTATCGAGTTTTAACGATTCGGTGCATGAATGCATATTAATAACCGTTGATGATTGTATGTTTCATTCATAGTTTTTTATAATAAAAATTTATATTCCAAGTATTACTTTTAAAATACCATCTTTAACATTTAAGAGTTTATGAATGAACGACGCTTATTTGCAATAGCAAAGCTTTTCTCTCCACTTTTAAACCGTTCATCGCTATTCATTTCTCAACTTTACGTGCAGTAATTAAATCGTAATAAAACGAGTAATCATTTCGCACTACTAAACTGTCAATGTTAATAGTTAAAGAATAATGGATTTAGTTTTCGGCAAACAACGCCTACGAAACAGTCACAGTTCCCGTAGTGCTCAATCAGGCGACAGTGTGTCGAATCCCCGGGACCGACACGTGCGTGCACTATCCGCTGTGGAAATCGATCATCAAAACTTTTCCGAAAAACTAGAGCCAACGGCCGATTACCTATAATTATCGACGCCCCGTAAACCGAACACGATCCACCTTCGACCACACTCGGTCCGCTATAACTGTCGCCGCCATCTTGAATCTCTAATTACCGCAATTCAATTTTTAACAATTCTCACGCGCTGCAGTGTGAGAACAATCGCCGGTCAGATCGTTTAGGAATCGGCCACTCCGTTATGCAAACTTTATGATATCGTGCAATATGATTTTACGTATGGGAAAACGATCTGGCTGGAAAATCTGAACTTTTACCGACGCAAAGCGTAGCATGATAATATGAAAATATCCATTACACAATAGTTAAATTTTAAAGTAATTTTAAAAAACAACAAAGTTTAATTTCTTATTAGTATATAAAAAAAAACAAAAAGCATAGGGAAACACGAAACACAACAATACGCGATTTTGTTTACTTCGACGACACAAATATTGGCATTTGGCGGAACGCTACAACAGCCTATTAATGACTTCATTGCTGGAGTACAAGCCTTCGTTAAGGATGGAATCGAATAGGGAGATTAAGCCATCGCCAACCATACGAGCTCGATGTTTATTAGTAGCTGTCAGCTACTGCGGATGCAGCCGGGACCAATTGGTTAACGTCCTCTTGAATGTCCTCTAGCATGAAGTTACGTGATTACAATTTTTTGGTCACACATCCTCTCACTGACTCTTGCGAAAGTTGCTTAACAACGTATCGCAGACCGAACGCGCAACCACTGCACTATCGAACTCCTAAACTTAATTTTAAACTTACACCGTTTTTGTAACTTTAATGAAACTACCTCAGACCAATATTGGTAAAAATACATAAAAATCATACACATACTATGTTTCATTTGTATAAAAAACATACTATGTTTTTTATGTACTGTATGTTTACCGATAAGAAACTCCTCGTTTTTAACTTTGAAGTAGATTAATAAACATGTATTTAAATTTTGTATGTCCTAACATATAATAGATGTTGCTATGACCACTTGACCAATCCCTAGAAGTACCAGAATCTTAGTCCATCGTAAATCGGTTCCATCAACTAATATTACAAATAACTTATTATGTTTTTAAACTATCCACTGTCCCAACATCCGCCTCCACAAACAGTCCCCGCCCAGTTTTCCGGTAAACTTGATTCGTCATGTCCAATTAAAATGGAGGCACGACTTTTCCCATCGAGACAGCGATCTCTAGCATTAAAAGACTACTGGATGTGTATTTCATATTTTTTTTAAATAAGTAATTATATGTAATATTCATTTGATTTAATGTATTTCATAAAATACAATACAAGCAAATAAAAGACGTACTTCGCAAAACTTCAAACTATTACATTTAGTATGTGCGATTTAATTTACGTAGATTAAGTGTTTTATTGATATATTCGTAAAAATAACTTTAATTCTTCCCCAGACATCAAACTATCACAAATATCACCGTTGTCGGCGCTACATTTTGGCCGTGAAAGCAGTTATGCTTTCGCGCCGCAAACAGATGTTGTTACTTTCGTATTCATAATGTTACTGGTGCTAATATGTAATATATATATTAATAATTAAATAAATGGGAAAACTAGACCCCGCAACCCATATAGTCTTGTTTTATGTAAAAATTACGTTAAAGAAATTTATTTAGTAACACACACTACTAAACAATTGTTTAAGCGGTCAGATTCTTTCAAGTTGGAGTTATCAGTTTGCCTTAATCATATCATCATCGGCGCTTTAACGTCCCAACTGCAGGTCTCAGATAATAATTTTTTGGTCACCCATGTTGTTACCAACCCTTGCGAAAGTTGCTTAACAATAACGATCGAGGGCTACGGAGCTTATCCTCTACGCCACCGTGATACTCGACATAGTCATATCGTATTATAGGCGCCACATCTAGCTACCTATTTATCTATGGAACAGACGACAGCCGTGACCACAACAGTGGGTTCCCACGCGTGTGCTTTACCGAAAACGTTTTTGCGTCCAACATTCCGTTTTTATACAAAAAAACCTCGGATTCGATCACGTTCTAGGCATTCGGAGGCCTACGCCTCTCCATCTATTGGACTTCGTCGATGGCATTTCAATCATTATATAATTTATTTGTACAGTGCCTGTGATTATGAAACATTCAACTTGTTCATATTTCAAAGAAAATATTTGACCATACTTTTTTTACCAGAAAGAATGTGATACATCCATAGTTGAAAAAAGCACATACAGTGGCTTTGGCCAAATATGCACTAAAAGTCTACGCAACTAATGATATGCCACGTTTTTAATCGAAAAGGAAGAGGTTCTATATTTGACAGGTATGTATCTTTATTTAAAAGTAGGTTGGTTTACCGATTTCCTTACGAATCGTAGACAGATTTACAAAATCTTTTTTTAATCGAAGGCTTATAGGCCCGAGGTGGTCGTTTTTGAAATCGGATTATTAATTTTGTTTTTACAACAAAATAGCTGGAAGCGTTCTGCCAAATAACGAAATCACTTAGATGACATATGGAATTATAATGGAAGAAAACAAAAGATTTTATATTTTGATTTTCGTATTTTTATGTTATCAAAGAACGTTAAAATTAATAAAAACCCTTATCCTTATTCAATTTTATCACCTCGCATTAGAACCCATTTAGTTACTGTAGGCTTGGATTGGTCCTTATTTGCATGAAGTAAGGTTTACTTTTGAATGAGCACGTTTTAGCTATTCGTTTTTATATATAGGTATAACAGAAATATATTTTTTAAACAATTTGAAAAATTCATAAATAATACTCTTCTTGAAGACGGTTCATATGTATAGTTCACATCCCCCGGATTTCAATAGAATTTTCTTAAAGCTAAGCTAAGCATTGTCGTAACTTACCTTTCTAATCTTTATTATTCTTTGGTTGCTTATCATTAATGATGTTCATATAGATAAGCTTTTGGTTTTATTCCATTTATATTCTTCACTATGTTCTTTCTGTGGCTGTGACTTTATACCTGTAATCATTAAAATCCTGTAATATAAATTTATCCAACCTCTACGAACTTTCATACTTTTGAATTACTAAATTGGAATCGTTTGCTTCCAAATTTGAGCTCGTCTTCGATATATAAAGCCTTTCCCGTGCAGTTCTTGCAGGACTTGAACGGCTAGAAAAAGCTAGCTAGCTTAGGCAACACTTGCCTAAGCTGGCTTTTTGAGCTCGCCCTGAGCTACCAAAATTCATAAAAGGCCTAGGACCGACTGCCCCGCGCCCTCGGCGCCGCCGGGTCGGTCGTCAGATGAGTCTTTGGACGAATTCGACGGTCAGGCCCGGCGGCGGCAGGGGCGCGGCGGGCTGTGGTAGGACCACATAGGGTCCTGCCACGGTCAGCGACGAAGGGATGGAGTCGGCTGCGGCTCGGCGGCGGGGCACTCACCACTTCGGCGCATTCAGTCGTTGGGGGGAGGAACACTCTAATACAGAGTGTTCGACAGACGGCAAAGGGAGTCTAAATTGCACAGTAGCGCATCTTTACTTCCTAACGGGGCGAACAAAGGGTTGGCTACCTTGCGTTCATTGCACGTCCCCAGCGGTCTGAGGAGGGTTCCTCGGAACTACCCGGGAAACCTCCTGACCGCAGAGGGCGGACTTCGGTCCCCACGATCTGGATCTATCTGGGACTTATCATAAGATACCAGGTACCCGGATCAAGCGAGAGGGTAGTACGGGGAGTTTTGCATGGTAGGCCCACTGCACTGGACCGCCGTCCCTTGCAGTGGGAGAGCCCGGGTTCAGTCGGCGTCTCGCCCAGGTCGATAGCATGATAAGGTCAGTTCCGCTCGGTATAAAAAAAAAAGGACCGACTGCCCCGGGAATCTTCAAGTCGTAAGACATCTTTAACGACACTAAACGACAACAACAACCCAATTAGTCTACTGCATGCTCCTTCAGTACTACACCACCTGCAATTTTATCCCAAAACCTCCTCTCCTGGAGGCTATCTTTTTTACGTACACCTGGAAGCCTGGCCTTAATTATAGCAGGTACATAACCTCTAAAGCCTATATACAAACTCATGATACATAAAAGTATTCGGAAGGAAACCCAGTGTATATAGTTAATCATTAAAAACATATTATTTATGCAAAAAAAAATAAGTTACGATATTTCAAGGGAAATTTAATTGAATAACTGTATTCACAATTGTACGTACATATTGCTATGAAACAAGTGATAACTGTGTACAGAATAAAGCGGATAAACCCAATTAAATAATTTACTGACAATTGAAAGCAAAGATTAAAGAGATGTGTGAGATGTATAGTGAATGAAAAGAGTATGTTAGTGGTGAAGTTGGTCCTGTAAAGCGAGCATGGGTCGGCAGTGAAATTCCGTTTTGTGGTATTGAAGTGACGAAAGTAGTGGCATGACGTCAGCTCAAGGGGACTACAATGTCCTCCAACAGTCTTGAGTGGCGTTGATGAAGGTCCTTCGATAGCTCAGAATTAAGCAGCAGCTCCAGATGAAGACAGCCTCCAGGAGACGAAGTTTCAAGATTTGGTTGCAGGTGGAATAGAACTGAAGGTGGTTAACCTTAGACTTAGGTTAAAACTTAGGTTTAAGCTGGTTATGTTTTGATCATGATGTGGTCAACGGTGTCGGTGTGCAATTATATCTCATCTGTTTGACTTTAAAAGTTCAATGTAAATTGTATCACTGTTTGTTTACCCGTGAAAATAAATAAAAAGAAAACCAGAAAGTTGTCTTATGACTTTGAGACCGTAGCTTTGAAGAGTTTCCGGGGCAGTCGGCCCCGGGTAATAGGCCTTTTACAAAAGGTAGCTCAAGGTGTCAACTGTTGCCGTGAAAAAATCCAAGAACTACATGGGTAAGGCTTTATATATATCCGAAGACGAACTCAAATTTGGAAGCAAAACGATATCAATTTAGAACCTTAAAAATTCAAAAACTATAAAAGTAGAATATCTAAAAATGAAAAAAAAATAAGTCAATTTTCATAAAGAGTATATCCATAGCTAATTATATAACGAAGAAGACGAATAAATATAAAACGAAGAAATACTTTTATGTCAATAATGTTAAAATAGTTAAAATTCAGCCATAGAATGGACAGAGTGAAGAGTATAGACCTATGGAATTAAACCCAAAGCTAATCGTAATGAGATGAAAAGTTAGTTACGACAATATGTCTGTTTTAATATAAATAAAGAAATTCAAGATAGATCTTGAAAGCAAAAAATTGCATGTGATCTAGCTAAGTCCTTG
Organism: Diatraea saccharalis; assembly: GCA_918026875.4. Lineage (NCBI taxonomy): Eukaryota > Metazoa > Arthropoda > Insecta > Lepidoptera > Crambidae > Diatraea > Diatraea saccharalis. Next base: position 6,963,004 of record OU893333.1, read on the forward strand.
TACATACATTATTCCAGATCGGATTCATGGGAGAGTAAGTAACAGGTGGTTAAGCTGTCACAAGGGTGTATGCAACAGGCTCGAATCTAGGTAGTTAGTACTGAAAGTGAGAATAGCTAAAACAAGAAAACAGGATCTGTATGTAAATTACAGTTGAGATTTCAGCTTGTTATGATTGCAAACTCGTGGCTGCAGGACATAAACATTTTTTTTATTGTTAGATATTTTTTTATACTTTCACTTGCAAAGTTCGTTCAAATGATCTAACAACAGTGAAGAATTATGTTTATTATTTTTACATCGAAAACAGGTTAATAATATTGTATGAAAATAAAATTTTCCTTTCCTTTGTTTTTTTTTTTATGAAATTCATTCTAGCTACATGTATAGTATCAAATAGTACAGCGGAAAATAAAGAAGATTTTGAGTTTAAATTTTAAACTGAAACACGTCTACTGACGGGCTTTATACTTTATTTCTAAGATAAACTTACATTGTGTTTTTCTTATTTTTTTCTTTTTTGTGTAATATAAAGAACTACCTTTTTTCCGCAATCGTAAAAATAGCTAGTGCTTAGTTACGCGTACCGCGTCAATTATAGCCAATATCAACCGTGTTAGATGCAGCTTTACATTGATAAAAGAATTCTTTTAATCAGTCCAGTACTTTCAGAGCTTCTTATTGCAAAAAAAAATGTTTTCTTTTAATAATATTGGTAAATATAAATTACTCAACTAGTATAATTTAAGTTTCCTCCCCTTCCCTTCGTGCCTCTAATATCAATACTCATTTTATGAATGAATGAACTATCAACTCCTACTCCGGCCCTGGGCCTTAAGTGGAACATCTCATAATCTCACCCTCCTCCCTCACATTCAATACGCTTATTCACAACAATACCTATTGTTGTACATTTAATACAGGTACTACTTATAAAGCAATAATAACTTAGTTTGAATTGATTACGCACTAATATCAAAAGTTATGAAGTTACTCCTATATCGAGATTTTATTTATCAATTTAAAATTACGAAATTATATTATTGGATAAAAATACGAAATTCTGTTTAGTCTATTAGTCAGATAATATAAAAATATTAGATACATATTTTTGTGTTTTAATTTAACAAGTAATATCTTAAGATAACTGGCTTAATGTTGAGGAGTAGGGGCTCGCTACGTCATAACTACGTAGACAATGTGAACCTTTGTACATTTTCTACGTCGTATGATTATTATGAAAATCCGAATGTCCACCAGTAAATTAATTTTTAAGAAATGGTTACGTGGCTATTTTTCGAAAGAACTGGATTCGTCGATTTGATACTTTTATCGTATATTTATTATATGTATGTATATAGTATATATAGATTATGTACGCATATTGATATATATGTATTTGTTATAGATTTTATGTATTATAAGTTTTTATGTAACTACTTGTTTGGAAAGAAATCTTTATCCTTTAGTTCCATTGTGCACCTTGCCACCATCGGTTTCCCCACAGCACGCTAAGGTTGACTGGGAGAGAATGCCTAAGGCATTAAGTCCGCCAATGTACTTTTTTGTGCATGAAGAATTAAATAAATAAATAAAAATAAAATAAATAAATAAACAATATGAGTGTCAAATTAAAGATCTTTATGAATACAAAGTCTAAAGTATATCTCTAGGTTCAAATCCATATAAGTTGTTTACATTCACTGGTCAGAAAAATAAAATAAAAATAATTAAATAAATAATAACACGACTGCCAAAATCGAACTAAATATAAAAGAACAGGTTGTATTATGACTTAGCTAAACAAAATTTTCATTGCAGTCGAAGGGCCAATCTGTGAGACGTTTGTAAGCTTAGAGTTTTGTGTTTTAAAATTTTTAAATTAATTGTTTCCTTTCTACTAATAGTAACTTTGAAATTTATTATAGTTATAATTATAATAGTAAATATGATACAGCTTTTCTATCTTACTGCAACATATAGATTACCAAACAATGTGTCATTAACAAGAATAGCATTAATTGAGTATATAACATGAACATGGCAACCTTGTCTAGAAATGTGTGTGTTCGACATGAATGTATTTGATAGACTAAATACGAACGTGTTAATTAAGCTAATTCGAGCAAGCGTTGCATCTAGAATAAGCCGGTTGCATAATGCCGTTCTGATTTCAACAGACCTTACTTAAATCCCTAGAGTATTCTAGAGGTATACACGGAGCGTAGCGTAGCTATCTTATTAAATTTCAAAGTAATTTTTTTTAAGACCACAAAACCTAACATATGAACAAGCTATTTCAGCAAACAAATTAGATTTCTTGTTTGGACACCCCACATTAATGATATGATCAAACGTGGATTGCCATATCATTAAACGTTGGCGCTTAAATGATATGATAAAATTATGAAATAATCAATTCTACGAAACAGCCACGACATATACATATTAAAATTGCACTAAAACACATCCCAACTTTTTTACCTGTCCACTTGGTGTGAAATACTCCTTGTATACTCCTTATCTATAAATATACGTTGTTTTCCTCTGATCTACTCAAAAAGAAATATAAATGTCAGATAACTCTTATTCCTCGCAAATCGAATAAGTCAGCTGAAAGAATTAGTTTTATATTGCTATTTGTGTAGCAATACAAAATCATCCATTTCATCTTTATGTACTGAGTTGGAATAAAATATTACTCTAGCTTGTATAATAATAATAATATTTATGTGACCATAAATTAATGAAGTTATTGATATAGTAATTATTTAAAATACACCTTGCTTATAGGTAGCATCCATCACCGAACTAGGTTGTGAACCTGAATCATCGGTATATGGCGCCTCTAACCTCGGACAATAAGCAATGTATTACATTACATATATGTTTTATTTAAAATGTTAAATCTTAGAAAAGTTATGCAATTTTGAAAATAAATTGTACTAAAATATAGAAAATAATAAAGCCCTCTCTGTGTGTAATGTAAGAAATGCATCTATGAATGTCGAGAGGGTGTATGGTTAAGTTATATTATATTTGGTAACATATTAAATTATGCATATAAATAATTTATATCTGTACTGATGATTGGGGTGAATGTGAACATTCGCAATCGTACCCAATTCAGAAATTTGAGCAAAATCCAAGGTTACCCAAAAGTTTTATTTACTATTTCAGTATCTTCGTATGTTTGTTCCAACAACCAATTTGTAACTTAAATTTTACAATCAAATCTATTAAGGCTATAAATGTTAAGTATTTTGTTATAAAAAAATGGACCCAAGAAAAGATAAAATCTTTTCAAAAACTGAGTCTTAAGGCTAATATTTAGATGAAAGGAGTAATTCATTGCTAATTTTAGACAGGTAGTAGTCGATAAATATATAAAGTGTACTTATGGGCTTTCAATTAATTGGTAGCAAAATGCCTAAAGATTTGCCTATGCATTGTTGAATAATCACATCCAACCTGAAATATTAAGTTGAAATAAATCAATTAATATCAACCATATTCACACAAACCCTGTAACCACAGAAGACGTTCATTATCTAAATTCCCATACATTCCCGTAGAAAGCGGGGTAATGTATAATTGATTTATTCAAATCATGTAAAGTTATTTGTAATTTTAAATTTAGATAATTTCATGAATTTGTAGTGTCGTGTACTTAAAAATTTTTGAATCTATTTTAAGTCACTGAATAAAAAATCCATTGTCACTGAATAAAAAATTGGTTATCTTAACATTATTAACAACACTTACCTTACACGTTAAATTAACTGTAGGTATATTTTTATTTGTTGCTAAATTGATATATGTATTAAAAGCTATATTCAATTCATGTTTACATCCTTAATTACCGTCAGTTCCAAATTTGGTAGTAACTTCAAAAATTAACCTAACCTAACTTCTTATTACAATTTAGAATTTTTGATAAGGTATTAAAATTTATAAGAAATTTTAAATATAGTAAGCGAGAAAGTTAACTCTTACCAATTCGAAGTAATTTTAGAAACAAATTTAAATAAAAGCATTATACTACCTATCTTTTAACCTCATTAATATTGGTTTAATTAATTTAAGTCACTGCATGTTTTTTTTTATAAAATCTTTACTTTTGTTAGTTGGTGATATCCCTCCGCTCATTTCTTTCAATCTGCGAAAGGACTTCCTGAACGAGTAGGTTAAAAAATGTTGGAAGATTCAAAAGGACTTTTCAAAAATTAATTTAATTAAAGATCATTTTGAATTTGACCTTCTATTAGAATAGCCAATGGCAATTAAATGCAGTTTCCCCTATCTACCAGAATATAAATACCTCAAAACTAATTTGACATAATAATCAACTGACCTAGTATTTGAATATCCGAATTCAAAATGCATAATTTATTTTGGGGTAATTTCGTTTTGCATAATAAATGATAAACCAATCAATTGGTAATGATTGTGAACAAACCAACTAGCGAGCGAAGCGATCGTGCCGGCTAAGCCATGAATAAACCTACTTTGAATATTTTAATAATATATGCAAAAAGACGGTTCTTACTGTAAACTTTCTGCGAATAATGGTTCGATTTTTAATTATTTTGCATAAATAAAATATGAATTTTGTGAAGATTAGTTTGACTTTCAAAATTATAAACGCATACTATGTGAATGTGTTCCGAATGAATTTCTAGAAGATGAAGTTCATAATATCTGTGGTTTTGCATAATAATATTGAAATATAAAAATTCTGCCATAAAACGGCAATCCGATTTAATTTTCAGGTCTTCAGTATTTTATTGTGATTCACAGTGACAGGCAAAATTTTTCGAACATTAGAATTTGATAAAAAAAAAAGAAATTTTCTGTGCTTAATATTTTGTCCATAATTGTATTTTTCGGTTATTCCTTTTTTTATAATTTCAATAGCAGCTGAATTTCCAAGAATATTTCGAATCCTTTCAATTTGGTTAAACCAACAAAATCCCATCAAAGCGATGACTTAAAAATTCCATTATAATATAATGATACTTTCATTTACGATGCGTCAAAAGAATAATAAATTAAAAATAAAATTACTCCGAATATCAAAATTATAAAAACGGTTAGCAAAGATCTCAATAAAAATAGATATAGTATTATTTAGATTCATTTATTTTGGATGTACATAGCTATTTTACAATGGTGCTTAGTATTTAAACTATTCTAGTTAGGTTACTATGAAATAAATACATTTTCTGAAATCACAATCTTATATAAGGCGTCATCAAATGTTTATAAACAATAAATCTCTATACAAAAAAGTAAAAGATTTGAGTTTTTAAATAAAAAAATATTGTAAAGTAAATTAATGTTAGCATCAATCAAAACTACCAATTTAATTTGGATAGGATCAACTACGTAATCTATCTCAAATTTTATGATCACCAAGGATCGCCTGAATAAGAAAGGTGATGAGTACGATTGCTGCTTACTATGAGTAGTGTATTATATTCCAATGTAATTTTATTTAAAATATATTTTAACGTTAATAACGTCAATTATAAATTTACAAATAAACTGTACATTCTGTAAATATAATTGCTTGACATTTCAATACGTTTGGCTGTTACCAACAAGTGGTTATTGATAGTTTTATTACAAAACTAATTACATATAGATTTACACTATATTGTCAACAACTAAATATAATAACATTTCATACAACAGGCACTTATTAGTTAAACGATATCGATTCTAGTACTAGATTTCAGGAACTAATAACTCAAACAATTTAGTCTATCATCAGATCATTCTATATAATACAAATAAGACTTACTATTTAGTCATTCAAAGGAAGCTTCTAATACAAATATATACATTTAAATATCACTATATAAAATACTTGTACATATATCATTCTTAATTTGTCTCTAATGAATTGCAAGGCACAGGAGATATGTGTTTTTATTATCTGTTTTATTTCACTCAGGAATCAGTTGTAAGTACATATATTTTTAATTTTTAACTTATTGCCTTTTTTATAATAATATTTCTAATGTACTCTGCCCATGTCCATGCCCCCCAGTTGCCCTAAATACGGGTAGCCAGATTTAGCCTCCGTCGGCGAATGCGCATGGGACGCATAGTGTGAAGCTTGCGTCCCGAAGAATGAACTGTAACAATGAGAAAAAGTATAAAAATATTTTCAGTGTTTAATTAGCAGTCGCTATTGGTTAATCTTGCAAAAAAGAAGTAATAGATGAAATCATCAAACAAATCGACCACCTCGAGCGGGAATCGAATTCAAGGCCATCCCCGAGTAATTCCAAAATGATTGCTTTCCTTGTCGCAACTTTTCGATGTTTTGTGCAGTGCATGCTTAATTATTGTGTCATCAAATCTAACCGAATATAACGAAATTCGTTCGATATCAAAGTTAAGATGGGCTTTTCCTTTCAATACAATTCGCTGGATTCTAAGCTTAGGATCTGTCCAGTAATTTTACCACCGGTTACAGTTATATTTCTATTTTAAGTAAACACGGTTGTGCAAACTTGACAATTTGTGATAACCTAATCAGCACTACGCTACATATATTGAGAGCTTTACAGCTAAGAAATACAATAATTTAACTGAGTTCGTAAAGGAGAACCTACTATGGTCACAGTCTCACGCCTCTAATTGAAGACAGATTCTCAAAATAATTCTAGGCCTAGTCGCAATCGCAATGCAGGAGCATACCCACTAAAACTAAGCCTACCTTTACTAATAAAAATAAAAATATTGAATTCAAAATTTATTTAAATCTGATCAGAATATATCAAAATGCCTAAAAGAATTCTTACAATTTTGTTTATTTATAACTATACTAGCTTTCGCCAGCGGCTTCGCCCGAGTGGTCAATAGGGAAATTTTTAGTGGGATAAAAAGTATCTAAGTAAGCAATACGTTCAGTAGTTTCGCGGTGATTGACGGACAAACATCCAAACAGAAACTTTCACATTTATAATATTAATAGGATCTTTTAATTTCCTATGAACAACCATAATTATTAGATCTTATTTATTTTCATTTATTTATGAAACTACAACTTATTTATGATCTATTTCGACGTTTTTATAAGTCTTTAAAAAAAGTGAAAAATAAATTAATTTTAAGACAATATATTCAACATACTTCTATTGAAGTAATGATTTATTAATATTAACCACCTGTCTTAAATAGGTTTTTGACACGAATCACCTTTAAGATGTGTTTTATTTTTACCGTTAAGTTCAAGAGTTTTTGGTTAAAAATATAAAAAGTTAGTAATACAAGTTAACCTGCATATTTAGTATTTATTTCAAAATACTTACTCGTTCTCGATTAATTTTAAATGCATATTACCTAGATACAGTAATTAAATGACAGTAACATAATAAAACGTGGGAGCGATTGCAATGTAACTGAATAAATCTTTGGTAATAAGCACGGTATCGATTATAGGAAGCCAAAACACGCAGAGACCATCGCCTATAATATTATAAAGGTTGTAATAATAGGCTGGAGGCTATAATATCCCAATAATTGTTACTTAGTTTTAGCCTACCGATATACGTAATCTTATATAGGTAACGTCGACACAACTGTTCTTTAATTTATTCCGTGTGTACAGTTTGCAAGAATACCTTATAGAAATTATTAATTTTCTACCTTTGTCTCAACTGTTATGGTAATTAAGCACAAATATTTAACGACTACAGCAATGTTGACGGATATATGTATGTACTACTTCATGTCATCCTGTCAACCTGCTAATAAACTTCATTTTCTTAAATTTAAATGTTGCACATTCCAAATTTTCGAATGTAGACTTAAAAAACTAAAGAGATATTTAGAAATTTTTAATATAAAAAAAAATCAAGAGTTTTTGTAAAGTTGTGTTTTTGACGATTATTTTAGACATGAAACTACCGTCGGCACCATTTTAAATCAGATATTTGTCTAACCTAACATTGAATAAGTTAAATATACTATATTTTTAACCATTGTACTATGTGAGAGTACTTATACGGAAATATTTCATCTTTAACTCTTTTAAAACACGTATACATGTTACTATAATTATTCTGATTTGAAAATTTCGCAATAAATCAAAGGATGTAAGCCTTCAACGTACAATAACATGTTCAAGCGTGTATTAATATCACAGCTGTGAAAGTATTACAGAAGGCAAATCGTGACTGCAAAGGGTAATAAAACATTACATTAAAGTAATTGAATCTGCTCTTAATTGCTCGCAGTAAGGTCAACTGCTTCCAAATATATAGTAATTCTCGAGAATTGGGACTCCTTTTTACTGAAATTAATAGAGAACATCTGCGTATAATTCATGTCATGATAATTCGATGTATCTTAATGTTAGAGACGCCTCCAAATATAATTACTCATATTTAGATCCTAATTTGTCTATATTTTTTCTTAAAAACAAGAGAATAATTCTCCTACAAAATCTATAATGAATCTTCATTATCCGATTATTCAGTAAAATATGGAGAACGTAGCGTGTACTTGCATCACAATGCATAAAAGAGGCATTTGCATGAACATTCAAATTATATTGAGATTGTAATATGTGATAAATTAATGATTACAAGCACTTAAGTAACAAAATAAGTAAAAGGGTGATTAAATTTCACATTGAATGAAAGAAAAGACATACTAATTCAAAGTGTAAAAAGGTTTTGTGTCAATTTCTACAGTTTTATATCAAATGAAAAAAAGATTATTACCAATTTATTATCTATAAGTAAACAATAAATTTGAAAGGTCTTATTCGAAATATCGAATAAATTCAAAAAGTAAAATCCATTCTTAATAGGTTTACGTTTAGGAAGTCAAATCAACAGCTGCAGATAAGTTTTAATGCCGGTCTCGACGTCAGCTAATGCGCGGCTGCGGCAACCTAATGTCACGTTCGACCTTTCATTAATTGCATCTTAGATAAACGCAGTTGAGAACCGTCTATTGTGTTAGAATATGCTCTTATGACGGTCAGACATACGATACGCTTTCTTACGACGAAAGGTTTTGTTTATAAATTCCACGATTTACATTCAAAACTCGTACTTTAGACATCTTATGTTTAGCATAGTGATACCGCAAGATAGATGAGGTTTTAGCAGTATTAAAGCAATTTAAAATAAAACCACGCATGTATTATGCTACACTCTCAACGAAATTTGTATAGTGACACACTTTATTAAGTAAATATTTGATAAACTGAAAGGCTCAAATTGATGTCGTTTTGGAGTTTAGGTTGAGGATAATAGGCAAAATAATAAACTTCTACTGGCTGAAGACACGTACATAATAGCATATAAATAATTTTGATTTGAATTATGAATGAATAACTCAAATTTTACTTTTAAGATTTTATATTTTAACTGATAATATAAATGCTTAATTTTGATAGCAAGTAAATTATAACTTTACAAAAAAGAACTTGGATTTAAGAGGCAGGATGTTAAAATTATAGCTAAAAACCTGAAGACAGAGGCAGCCAAGCGAGATGGGATCCCGACAAAGGGCTGAATCACCAATGACGGCGATGACTTTAAATATCGATATGATCACGTAATGATTCATTGTCATTCTTATGTCTGATTCACAACAATAGATGCTGTACTTAAAACTTAGAACAATTAAATGAGAATATTGAATGCCTTCATATTCTAAAGTAACCTAAGGCAATAAAAACAGTCAAACGAAACAAAAATTACCGTGTTTTCATATATGTTAAATTAGTAGTTTGTTAATTTTAAAATTATTATAACAACATGATATACTGAAACGATCCTTTCCATATTTACATTATTTTCGGCAAAAGAACAATAGTACCCTTTTATACGGCACCAGATAACGCACAGACATACGGCATATAATCGTGGTTAACCCATATATTATTAGTTTGTCCATCATTGTGCAAGGCGATATATTGTGTGTGGTCCAATACGAAGTCTATGGGCGTGCTTTGTCTAGATAACGTAGATAAATGTTGTCACCGTATACGTAAGTACAAAGCGACAATGTGTCAGTCACATTCTCTTTCGACAAATTCCGTGTGGTAGTAATGTTCGAACTATTCAAGACAAGACTACGATTCGTTTTTTTTTTCAAGTATAAAGATGTATAGCCCCTTAAATACCGTTACAGATGAAAATAAATGAATGAAAATTTAATTATAAATCGATTTAAAATCCTATAAAATTCGCATCCCTATTGCATTCACGATTGGATCGGAATATTACGAAGCGGGCCGGTAATAACCACCCGCGCGGCGTATAATGGCTGACTTCTTACACTCTTAATTGATTAGCGGCCGCTCCGGCTAATGATAAAGGAAGGTGAAAAGAAATAAAACGATCCTACCTCGATTTGCGATCAAGCCCTCATACGACCTATAGCCACCGGATGCTACGATAGTCTAGGCCAATACATCATCATGAAATACCATTTTAAGTGCTCGACCGTAATTATAAGATAGACAGAAATAGTGAGATGATGTCATTTAAATCGTTCACCATAATATAAGCCTATTATTACAAAAATAACAGCCGAGTCTACTGTAATAAATGGTCATTTAAATCTCGGTTGCAAAGGTCACTTTAAATACTTGTAAATACTTATTCATTCGTCCGATTCACGTTGGAATATTAGAACATCAATAATTCATAAAGCTACTTCTTCAGCTTCGATTATTGAGATGTGTGTACAAATCATTTATTTTATAAATAATAACAGTACCGTGTGACTTACCTGTAGTTTTCTGGCCACGTGCTCACTTCTGCGAGTTTATTTTGAGGGTGCCCACTTAGCTGTCTTGAAGTCCAATGGTTATGCGCTGACATAGCATGTTCTTGTTTTGAGTAGTCTCCATAACCATAAGGATGAGGAACAGCATCACTGGCATTTGCATAAGTGGGATGTTGATAAGTAAGTCCACCAGACTGATTGGTCGATGGACTTGTTGTCGCAGGACTCGAACTTGGAGGTGTAACATCCGCTGATGCTTGTAATGGTGTTGGTAGTTCCGAAGAATGTGACAGGGGCGTCAAATTTCCAGTTGTAAATGAACTAGACGTAGGAGGATGCAACGATGAAGCAGCGAGTGCCGACTGGCAAACGGATGGCGCCGTTAGTGGCGATTGGTGGAGAGAAGGTGCTAATGCAGAATTCAAAACCGAACTGGACCCCAAGGCTGATGAATAAGATTGTTGCCAACTGGCGCACTGTGCATTGAAAGAGGCTGGTGGTTCATATTGTTGGTGAACGGCAGGAAAAGCTGATTGCAAAGACATTGTGTTGAAGGCACTAAGTTGTTGAGAGTTCAATTGCTTACGAAGTCGGGCTCTTCGGTTTGAAAACCAGACCTAATAGAAAAAATGCAATGTTAATACCATAATCAATTTATATGACTTAAAAAAAAACAGTCCTTTATTCCGATTTAAATCCACTCAACTAATTATATCGGAGCTAATCGCAACGTAATCCCTAAGATAGCGTAGGACAAAAATTAATTTACTCGATTGATGGAATAAAAGAGTTCGAAATATAATTAATTAATATACTTTCTATTACCTAAACTCAATGAAAGGAAGTTGATTAAACTTATACTAAAACAATATACAATTACTTAAAAGTTAATAACATTCTAAAATGTAGTAATATAACGGTAGCGATGAGCAGCATATGGTAGCTCGTTTCCTAGCATTGTAATTAATTATAAAAGTAATTACATCATTTTTTACGTCACGGTTTTGTTGGGGGCGGGAAGTATAGGTGATATAACAATGAATTTGTTTGATTACACTCATTTATCATTATTATATTTGGAAGAGTATTGATGCGTACCTGAACCCTCGCTTCAGTTAGTTTCGTTTTCTGTGCCAACTCTTCTCTAGTGTATACGTCAGGATATTGAGTTCTAGTAAAAGCACGCTCCAACGCCTCGAGTTGATCACCAGAGAATGTTGTTCTTGATCTTCTTTGTTTCCTCTTCAACGTTATGCCTGGTTCTGATTCCGTATCTGAATCTTCACAAGATGATGGACCTTTTGAAACAAATTATATTTTTTAGCAGCTTTCGTAGTATTAATGAATCTACTTAAAATAAAAAAAAAACATATATAGTGGAACACAATTTGAAACTATTGTCCATTTTGACATCGCAATAATAAATTGCCACTTTCTAGAGTCAATGTTGTTTTGTTTTATGTCGATTATCGTCAAGCTACCGCTTCGGACCACACGCATCTGAGATTAAATTAAATGTAACCACATTATGTTGCTTTGTACAAGCGTCACTTCTTTTGGACTCAATAAATATTACTTTAGACTACATGATAATGAAATAGAATTAAATTATCGTTGATGGCTACCGCATTTTTAACTGAAGCGTTTTCTCTACTTGCTAGTAGTTCAATTTATCATAACATCAGCCTGAAGAAGTGATATTTCTGTCTGTAATTTATCTAACTTTTCCAGTACTATTAATTTCAAGAAACTTGCATGCAAATATTTCCACGAAATGTAGCGACTGGAAATACCGTTGCACCGTCACGAGGTAAGCACGAACCGCAAATTTTCAATACGCGTACTGAGTGGTACTGAGGACTGCTTTTCCTGTGTAGATATTACTTTAGCGGCGCACAACTTAATATGCATAATCTTATCGCGGTGCAGAATCTCACCGGCAAAACCGCACTCCATCGCTGCACCGGCATATTAGGAGCGCCATTTTATATTGGATAGCTATACGGCACAAGACGTGCAGTACGGACAGATTGTCGTAATGCAAGCCCCGCGGTCAAACGCGATGGGATAATAACACCTTTGGATACTAATTTCATTTTTATAACCTACAATTTCGAAGCCGACACAAGGGGCGCTGCTGTGGCGTGCGCGCGCCTCGCCCGCTTCACTTTTACGTGGATTATTAACTTTATACGCCGTTTTCTGAAGTTTGCAAACGGTCCGACAGTCTCATTATAGGAATAAATTTATAATAATAGTGTGCTTTGAACTAAATTAAGTGATTATGGGCTCGAATCAGCGTTAAGGACTACGATGACACGGCAAGTTATTTACGCGTCATTACATTGAAGGTTTCATAACGTTTTAAATATTGTATTTTTGTCAAGGATTTCTATTATTGTTAAATATAATATTAATATTCCTATTTAAGACAACCTTGCGTTTAGAAAATTATGAAGTAAACCGCAATATTAAAGTGTACGCGTTTCAAGGGTACATTGTGTGAATGCAAAAATTCTACGGCAAACTAGTGCAATATAAAGTTTTGTGCAAATAAAGGCCGCTCTTTTATTCCGAGAGTGCTTGATAAGAGATACTGTTCAACATCTATATCTCACTTCATTACAAATAATGTCTTCATTACAAAATTACTGTATATCGGGACCGCGATAGAGGCATATCTTAAACGACAGACTAATTACAAATTTTAAGCGATAGTCAACAAACAGTCAAGGTAAGCGTGACTCACCTAGAATACCATCAATGCTGTGATTTCTTCTAGGATCTGATTCGTCACGTTTGCCTCCTCTTATAAGCCTCGAAATGGAACTGACTGACGGCGCGGTGTTTTTATCACAGATGCCTTCTTTTATAAGTTTATCTCTAATTTCCCAGGAAAATATACCTGGGTTTTGTCTCTTCAGCTCTTCGATCCTGTTCTCTACTTCGGGCGTTGCAACTCTCGGCTTTGATCCTCCTATTACACCTGGACGGATGGAACCGGTTTCCTGATAACAAAGAAAAACATTATTAATATAAGAACATTGTGTAAGTGTTAATAACATAATTATACTGCTGTTAATTAAAATATGATCATTTTGCTTCTATTACCCTAGTTATCTTCACAGTTGATAACCTAGTTTGTAGGACTTAACCTAAATGTTGTCTAGTTTGTGCAACATAATTGCTACAATCGTGCATACTTATAATATTTGTGATCGCTACCTGGTATCTGTTAAGAATCTTGGAAACGCAGCCATGGGAGACCCTCAGCTGGCGTGAGATGACACAAGGCCTGACTCCTGCGGCCGCCATCTCCACTATTTTCAGTCTGATGTGGTTTGGTAAAGGTCGCCCGTTAATGAACACCCCACCCAGCTGGTTCATGCGACCTTGACCTATAACAAAATATTCAAAAATATATACAAATATTAATATTTGCTCGCCGCATTTACTTAAATATTTAACTTTACAGACGCATACTATACATATATTAATTTGTCTTTAAGCGGTTCTCCAATCCTATCATATCATTGATTCCCATTTAAATATAGTTAAACATTTCAACTACCGTCTATAAATATCTTTTATAAAGATCCAGAGACCAGTAGCTGTGTATAAAAGCTAAATAATGGCTGAAGTATCAATAGTAACAACAATACATCAATATCACAAAGTGATCGCCATGGTAGCTGATGTACTGCTATAATTTAAGCTTTATTAGAATATCATAAAGCACATAGTAGCATACATTCAGTTTATTTCTTTCAATGGCCAGATTACAAGTAGGTTGTAAATCGGTAGCCCCTCAATCACTTCGTAATTTTACGTTCCATTGCAAGTCTTCTGAAGCAAAAGTATCCAATTTCCTAGAACACGCATGGAGTACAAACGATAACATTCATACAATAAATGCTATTTAGGAGCTTTGTCCAAGTCGATTAGTTTATACTTTACTATTATGAAATTAAATTTCACAAAAAAAAAATATGAACATTTGGTACGATGTAAATTCTAGATTAAATTCCATTTACGGCGTATGGAATCGATGAGTCATTCTTCGACGGCGGCCATCAAAAATTTAATTAATGCTTTAGCGAGATGAGTATTGGTTGTAATTAAATTCGGTGCTGATTGCTAAGAAAACCTCTTGGGAACGAATGTGGTACCTAATCTGGAATATAATAAAGACTGTATGAGTATCTAAGTGTCGCTATTATAATCACATCATTCAGCGTGCGGTGGGACCACCTATCGTCAAAGAAGCCGCCTTCCCTTGATTTTTGCAACGCTTGTATTGCATTATATTAGTTTCTATTGAAAGAAAATACGGATCAAGAAAAAAAATACACCGGTGTTATATTGGTTAATATAAAATATTTTTTTAATATTCTGTTGCATGGTCTAAATTGAAGATGAGTTAAATATAAAAACATCACAATATTAAATTCCAATCGTAAATTAGCATTTGGCTTGAGAACAATACTATTATTTAGATTACGCAAGTAGGTATAAATAAAAGGAATTTTATTTTGTTTAATAAAGTAATTAGAAGATATAATGTGTATGTGTGAAGATATAGAAAGATAACGCTGTTTAAAACGCTTAATAATTCCAATCACACCACTTAAGCAATGTGTTATTCGAAGATTTAAATAAAGATACACCTTCAATCATTTTATTAATAAAGCAATCTCAAATGATATATTGATGCCTACAAAATTCTTTCAAAATTTGACAGACATAAATTTATAATAAAAAAATATAACAGTGGCATCTTCCACTTGTGAAGGCATTTATAGTTTATCAATTTCAAATAATTCCTCAAAGGTGCCGCCATGTGTAAGGCCCTAGACCCCTACTGAGAAACACCAATCAATTAGACAACATGTCAACAAGTATGTCCTTTGCTACGGGAAGAAACCAGAGTTCATGCCAATCACTCAACCGATACTAAACCGTAACACAAACAACATACAGTATCTAATTGTGGGTGGTGAAAACAAAGAAGCCTGACCACAAGAAAGTGATATATATCATCAAAATTTGAACCTTATTTTGTAGGATGGTAGAAGGAATATCGTTAAAATTTGCTGCCAATTCAAACCACACGTCGGTCGGCATGGTTCTGCAAGCGATACCCATATTTTTTGTCGGAGTTGG
Organism: Diatraea saccharalis; assembly: GCA_918026875.4. Taxonomy (NCBI): domain Eukaryota; kingdom Metazoa; phylum Arthropoda; class Insecta; order Lepidoptera; family Crambidae; genus Diatraea; species Diatraea saccharalis. Next base: position 6,978,931 of record OU893333.1, read on the forward strand.
TAGACGTTGCGGTGCCTCGAAAGCCCATGTTTTTGAGTGTTAATTTTATGTTCCCGAAATATTTATGATGCATAGCGCGTCCATAATAACCCCGTTATATAAATGTGGGTGGCTTTGTAATAATGTATCACTTCATTATAATATCTGTTGCATTATTGGCAAGTAGGTGTATTGTTACATTAAAAATATACCTTGCTATTCACTATGACAGGAGAAATGTTATGTATGTTAAAATCGATTGATGAAATTCAATATTAATATATATAAGTAAGAATGCGTGAATAAATACTCAATGGATGGATGAATGAATGAATGATCACAATCATTCGAAAACCAACAAGATCAGTCAAAAACACAATCGATAAAAGGCTCACAACAAATGCACAAAAAGGGACTCAAGTGCACAATGCGTAATAGAATTCACAAATATTGTAACGCTATTAACACGAATGGATGTGAAGTTAACAACAAATTCAAACATTCGTTGACGACTAATCGTCCGGAAGCGCTTTTAGATCATGCACAAGTTACGTTCGACAATAGCTGCTACCCGGGTGGCACAGAAATGTAGAGCATCAATAATAAAGCCAATAGAGAAAAAAATATATATTATTCAACTCTATTTCAGCAAGGAGAATTTATTCTATACTCACGTGTTTTATTCATAGCAAGACTCGACTTCTCGAAGCATAATCACGAACTAAACAGACACAGTAAACTATAAAATTCTATCACAATCACATAATCGTGTACCAATTCGTTCAACTGGCGCATTCGTGTTAGACGAAATTGAAACATAGTCAATCATTTAATGCTAAACGTAAGAGGCATACCGTGACGGGATAAATGAAGATTTCGAATTCATCGACCATTTCTATGTCAACTTTAATTAACAATTTTCATCAACCTTCGCACAAAGTGCTTGGGTTATCATGCATTGTTGAAGAGATTGGATTTCTTAACATTCTTTGTGTCGCCAAACTTCATTTTCAGTTTGATCGAATTCTATTTCCTAATCATTAACTAGCGATAATAAACTCTGTTTGCCTCTGTGAAGAAGTGTCATCACATTTTAATTTCATCTGTCATTAGTTTTTTCAGGAATGCGAGAAATCTTTGCATACTATGTTGCTAAACTATTTCTTCATGTCTACTTTAAATACTTTCTTTTTTTATGTTTAACGATTTTTTCCCAATAAACTATCGACTTCACGTATGACAGTTCATAATGTTCAAATTCGATATCGTATTGTGTAAATAAATCGTAAACCCCATTTCCTCAATCATAATATGTTTCTGGTTGCAAATCAATTTCACGTAACGACATTAATGTGCCTATGGTAAAATTTATATGAGGTCTTACGTCATTCAACATTACTTTTCCACCATATAAGTCCTCTGATAACCATTCCCAGTTGTTTAACTCTATTTCAACTTTAGTTTTCTATAAAATATCATTGATGATAAATTTTATATGGAAGTGCCTTTTTTAAATATAAAAATAAATAAATATGTCGTCCTTTTATAAGTCGGTCAAAAATCTCAAATATCACTTCAATAAATAGGTCTTCTATTATATAAATTTATATAAAATTGCAATCAAATAAACAATGCGGTAAAATTTGTAACATAATAACAATTTCTCAAAGGTTATCAATGAAGTACTAACGGAGCATACTAAATTGGATTCGATCAACAACGCGCAATATTTAATATAATTTAGAAAAACATGGTATCGAAGAAAATAAAAAAATTAATGGGTCGACATTGATTCTCTATTGTACCTAAACTATTAAAATCATCTGTAAACCAATAAAATAAGCTATTACTATCGAAAATCAAGCAACAAAAAGATGAAATGCCATCTGAATAGGCATTAGAATTGGGCGGCGCGTACAAAGGTTGTGTCATTCCATTAAGCCTCCTTCAAAGGCTTCGAAGTGTTATGTGTGGCCGTGGTCGCGTGGCACGGAATGTAGCGCAACGGAATATCAAATCAATTGTATTATACTTTCATAGTTCATACACTGCATGGCTGGATGACGCCTCATTATTCTGACGAATGCCGGAGAATCATCCGCTTGCGTCACTTATACAACAATACTGTTGATAACATATATCAACAGATGTATAAAAAATTCCTAATTTTGAATTTCGTTTTCTATTATTTTTAATATTTAGATGAACTTTTTGTAACATCTGAAATTAATTTACATTCAAACGTCAGAAAACAAATTCAAGAAAACAATCAAAAGGAGCAAGGGAAGCGGCTTAAGCAAAGAGATAAAACGCCTTGTTTAAATTATCTAGGACCTCGCTATCACCGTTGAACCAGCTACCAACTGTTCAAACTAAAGAAACTCTTTTGGAGCCGAACATAATATGCCCACGTAAATAATGAATGGAACTGAATATTTTATTTCGGCGTAATGGAGTATGTTTGAGTGCCCTGTTTGACCTCATTCCGTATTCATAACGCGTTATATACTAATTTGACGGACTCTTTTCTTTTCAAATACGAACTGGACTCTTTGACGTGGTCACTTGCCGCTGCTGGAACTATAATAATGCTTTTGAACATAATTTCCATCACAAAACTATGAATACCAATAAGAGTGAATTCTCATTTTACAAGTCTTTGTTAACATAACTAATTACATATTTCAAACTATTGCTTTATTTGATACATTTTTTATATAGGAAAATATGCAATATGTCTAAGTTTTATACTCTCTGATGGTAAATAAGCTATATCGCAAGATTGTAAAATGTTGGATCATAATGATCTTCCGGTTTATAATTGTTTTTATATGTGTTAGAAAAAAAATTGATAATTAATAACATGTAGTCCTGACAAGTATTAAGCAAGTTACTAGATGACAAATTCCTAAAACGAAAATTAAATGTTGGTCTTTTCCAAGACACGTTTCTTAAATTTCATAGTAATATTTTATGGAAAACTGACCAGATATATAAAAAAAAAACAGACAATGTCAATCCATGAGTAGATTTTTTTAAATGTAAAAATTCCCTCCTCTCGTATTTTCTTTAAGATAACTATAGCTTTACGATTACTTAACTCAACGCCTGCGATAATATCTAAGCGTACCATACTTCTAAAGGCGTTCTATACAAAACTGTGGTCCCGTTATTACTCTAACCCCTTGAATAATGACTCGCGTTTATCGCAAGTCAACTTTTCATGGGGCCTCAGGTAATGATGGAGAATTTACGTAATTTTAATGGAACAATGATACCTTGATCGATGGACGGACCGCGCACGTGAGCTATTTTGCGAGGCTTCCTCTGATTGGGTATAGTTATATCTCTAACACAAAATTATATTGTACCGTTTTACTATTTAAAATGTTGTATCCAAAAAAATATTTCTTATAAAAGAGAGGTTTATAATCTTATAAATCTTAAGGTCTACCAGATACGAAACTTATTAGTTTATCTGTTCTATGGATCTCGGAGCAACATTATTAAAATTTACATTAAAAGCATGACATTATAGCATATCATAACCAACCTTCAACAAGAATTTCCTAAGGGTGTTGCGCTAAGAGAAAACCCTAACGTTATAATGCGTTTGTCGCGAAAGGCGCGCGCGCCGCCCGAGGCGGTGTAGATTTAAATCTTTAGGGGATCGATTAAATCTGATAAATCTTTTCAACGCGCTGCTTTCCCGTGATCAATTCAGTCTGTATTATCGATGATGCGAATAAAACACCAATCATTAATGTAGAAACAAGCGCCTGTCAATTGAATGGTTATTTTTTTACTTATTATCTATTAAGAAAAGATGCTATTGTTTTTTATCATCATTAACCAATTCAACTTTCTGTGAATCCTAAACAATTAAAAGATAAGGCATAGAAAAAAATGTTAAAAATTGCGCTTAAAATTTCGCGTTCACAAATCCTAACAATAGAGAACCATATTGTACCGAAAATTTATCCAAAAGTCTGAAGTCCTTGAATTTGTAATCATAATTCTCCGAGTTGTTCGTTATATCAATTTGTTTATTAATAGATCGGCATAAGTAATAGCAAGTACCCCGGAGGTTCGGAGCATTCTGCAGCCGTCGGCGGAGGCGGGGGGCGCGTCGTATTATGCGGCTAAAAGAGCCTGTCGGTGCCTTTGATCTGAACCGCCCGCGCGCGCCGATGTGCACCGCTTGTCGGCCCGTCATACGAATGCGACTAAACCTTGATTATACTGAACTCTTTATAGAGGTCAAAAATCCAATGTTTTGTGATGTTTGTTGTGTATTTATAATTGGTCGGGCAAAACGTTCAGTAATAAATCCCTAATGGGATGTTTTATGGCTGGTCTCTGATTCGGCCGGCACTGTTCTTTTAATATGAGCCAGCAATCAATATGCTTAACTGACTATCGTCACGCAATATATCTTACCTAAACGTTCGTCTGTGATCGGATCTAATCCTTTTGATATGTATTGTTTAAGAAGCTTATATTAATAAAATTGATTATTATGAAATCGGTATATGGATTTTATAAGCCAACCCATTTGATAGCCATTTGAAACTTTGTTGCAGAAATTTTGCAAAGCTTAATTTACCGATGCTTAATCTGAACTTCGATTCAGACGTCCAAGTATTAATTAAAGTAGGTATATCTTTGGACTAACGAATGATATGATGCGATGTAAAAGTCTACTAAGGAGAATTCATCGTTGAACTGCTTTTAGAAAAATATCATCGCGATTGCAAACCGCATATTTGCGTATTAAATATCGAGCACATATCAATTGATTTCATTATTAAATTACATTCTGCTTATGTTATATGAGAATAGAAAGCTGTTTTAAATTTAGTATTAAATTATTAAATAATATAATAATAAATAAAATAAATAGTACGTAATTTATACCTACTTAAAGGCTCAACTTATTATTTAAATGATATTAAAAATTCCTAAGTTAGCTTTAATCGCAGAACTAAAATGATTCCCACAAATTATTATTTAACTTATTATTATTTATTAATTATTTAACTTATTATTTAAATGATATTAAAAATTCCTAAGTTAGCTTTAATCGCAGAACTAAAATGATTCCCACAAATTTTTGATCTGCAAATATCTTATGGTTATTTGACTGTAATGGTAATAAGAAATACAAACAATATAGTAATAATGATAAATCGGCAAACGTAAATAAACCTTGACCAACGTTGTTTACTAAGCGAATGTATCTGAACGATCCCGAACATATCAGAGCGGCTTATGACACTAAGCTCTTCTTACATTTCGAAAACTTGTATAATTTTGGTCTCGAATTAAAACTTCAAGAGTTTTTATAACATGTAAAGGACCGGTCTCGCCGCCCGTTAGGTAGTTTATAAGTATGTAGTGACTCACGTACATACTAAAGGGCTCATAATTCTTGAAAATTGAGCAAAACAGCTACTTTTGATTTGTAGTCTTCCAAAGATATAATAATGAAAAACAAAAAAAAAACTAACGAAAAAAGCTTCGGAGTTATTTGGAAAAACTTCAACTATATACTTCCAAAGCATACAATTTTTTATTATTTGAATTATTACTAAACAAAATTAACATTATTAAAGAGTTCAATTTACTACTGCATTATAATCTTTATATTATATACAACCTATTTTAATAGGCAATGTGCGATATTTTGGAAAATATAACGTGATGAATTTTGTTAGTGTAAGTTTTATTGTTGTGTTATTTAAAAACTATCAACTGAATAAAAAAATTAATATAAAATTTTAACACTGATGCAGATTATTTATATTAAAAAAAAAATCTTTAAAATCACAGAATTATTAATTAATTCATGATAAATTATAGACTACCAGTAAGTAAACAATTATTACAAGAATAGTTTAGATATTCAATTAAAATGGAAAATGGAGGAGCCACATTCAAATAAATTCAACAAATTAATGTCAAGAGAGAGTGAGAGGTCCCGTAAAAAGTATAATCATCGGTCTCAATGCTAGAAGATATTACTAGTAGTGTAAACAGCCTATGCCATGGATATCATGGGATAAACGCACTGTAAGGATGACGAATATGCATTCATATAAGAAAATATCAGAAATTGGAGATCCGGGTTTGGTTCTCATCTTTGAAATTAGGCTACGATATATAGAGCTTTAGTCCACTAAACTCAGAGGTCCACCTTTGCGAGCTTAACTGAATGACTTAACCTCGCTATTTGAAAAATTAAGGATATATGAGGAACTCATTTCCTTTACAATAAAAAAAAAATAGAGAGAACGCCGAAAACAAAAAAAAAATATATAGAGTGGACAACCTATATACCTTTGACATAGAAGACTATAAAAAAATGTTCATTTACAAAATCTAATCAGCAAACTTATGAATTAGTGTGTAGATAAGCTGTTATATTTACTAATTGTGAGATTATTACATTAAATTTACTTCAATATAATAATAGGTAATTGTAAAATCTAAGAAACCTAGCCGAAAACATCATCGAACTCATAATTTTTTTTTAATACAACACCACAGTTTTTACTTAAAACTATAGTACCTAAAGATTACAAATTATCCTCGGAAATGATTGCCGGCATCCTTTTTAAGTTTCTCTCTCATTCTAACTTACCTACTATGGCCTCCGTCTTTTTCTTTTTAATTTAGTTTAAACGAAACAGGTCATAAGTCCAAATGACATTTTCAACAAAGCAGTCGAAATGTTTTCGTATGGTAATGATTTATGTGTAAAAACGTCATTGGCATTTGCTTTTTAGAGCGGCTTGGGTTGTGTTATTGACGCGTACCTACATACGGTAACACTTTAAAACGGCTTTTACATCCGCAGTGGAAACAATAGCGTATTTAATTGTAAAAATTAAATCATTTTAATTATGAAGCGCAAAAGCCTTTTTATGGATAGACATTTGCATGGGAAAATATTGTTACCCGCCACATAGTAATATAATGATATTGAACTAACCAGCCAAAATGAGCGTTTCAACAAGGAGTGTCTCGAGATACCGGATACCTCCTTGCAGGATACTGGACTCGTATATCCGCGTGAGATGACCACAATGGTATTAGTAGGCCATTCACACTAACCTGCCATTCAGAACACTGTTTGCTGAGCCCTGATATAAGGTTTAAAGTGCATTTCCTCTGTGTTATCAAATAAAGGAATATCTCAAGATAGTGATGTTATGTCACCCATCTGATTGCCAGTCCTTGCCAAAATTGTTTAAGCTCCCGAATTATATTTCACTATGCCATCGATCGTGTTGATTGAAAAGTTAGTTTCCATGTATAGATGAAATATCAGAGACGTAAAAAATGTAATTACAGAGTCTACAAACTAAACACTAATATATGTATGTATAAATAAGTGGCGCTGCGCTTCGGTTGTTTCGTTCAATATATTTCTCAAGTAAATAATTTCGTGGACGATACAAACGCATTATACCTGCTAGTCGTTAGTTAGTCAACAACAGGCATCCAATATTACTTGCTCGTTTTTATTTCGATTCTATTAACAAGCATACAAAAACTCAGTACAGAAGTTACAAACTTTTGTCATTGGGGACGTAGAAAAGAAATGTCGCCTGCAATAAAATTTTGTTAGAAATTTTGTTAAGGGACGTTTGGAAACAAAATACGCTTCAATGTTTTTATGATTGGTCATAATTCCTTTTGAAAGAATGTCCGGACATCGATCTTTAAAAATAATTATGTCAATAAATTAAAATACGCAATAGTTAATGTCAAATTAATCTTAATAATTATACATTACACTACAGAATTTATGAAATTAATATCTATTTTAGTCACTAATACTTTCACTGCAAGCACTGAATATATTCGCGGTAAATGTTACAATAATTCCAATATAATTTATATTGATTATAATAAAGTTATTATTGCTATTTATACTACATATTATCTTAAAGATATACATTTTAAGATATATGTTGAAGTTTTCAAACTTGTCGCAAAATTAACCAGTTAATTTATCAGAATTTTATAAATAGCAATTTACGTTCATATGTTTTTAATAAACACTACATAATTGAACTGCTTTTTTTTCTTCAATTATTAAGATCAAGATCGTTTTGAGAACGTTACAATGGCAAAGTCGTGACAAAAATTCTTTATTAAATTTGAGACAATCGTTTTCTATAACTGAAGCTTACGATCCTTGACCATTCCAGATATTTAACAAGGTCCAGTTACTTAGCTAATGAAAAAAAATAGTCGCACCCTTTTTTTACAAAATATGGACCCGGCGGCGCGTGAGAATGAAATATTATTTTATTGTTAGCAATAAAACTCACTTTTGGCTTTATAATTTGTTCATGATTTTATATATTTATGGCCTATTCGAATCTTTTTATAATAAAAAATGCAGGTTGATCTCATGTAGTAATTTTAAAATTTACAATGGACTTAGGTATTAGTCACAACAGGTCATATCCCTCTATATGAAGAATGAGATGTAACTTCATGGATTGTAGTTTTGTTGAGGTTGTATATGAAATTTTAAAACCATATTCGGCCTGAATATAGATATATTTGTGTATATTTTACAAATATTCAATTTCAGAAATTAGTTACTTTAGGTAATATACAAGTGCACCATAATATAAAAATATATAATATACAAAAATATAACAAAAACAAAATCATTGTTAATGACTGAAAAAAAAAAACTTTTCTATAGAAGCCGCACACGCATCATTTTCAGTACACTAACGTTTAGCGCCAAAATAGATAGGTAATGTTATCACAAATCAAATCAATATATTGGCGTGACCAATTTACATGTACGTGTATAGTACAAACAAAAGCAACTTATTCTCAAGATTATTACCTATAAACAAAGCATGATAAATAATTCCATGTTAGTAATATTTCACTAATATTTATAACTAAGTATTAATATTATAGAGTAAGAAAACACATTCTTATATTAATAATTATCTGTAACTTCAAAAACTTACCTTGAAAGGAGTATCCTGTAAAATACGGCGTCATATTCAGTGTTGATACCGCCATTGACTTAAGCTACAGAAGAAGATGTAAAATTAACCGCTCCTAACACTAAATCAGTCCGGGCGCACATACAAAAGTCCAACGAGATCACAGTATCAGTCTTTCACTATCACAGGTTGCACGCAGACATAGTAGTACGTAAATGAAACTGCGTGTATCTAATCCGTGTTACTTTGAAGACAGCTCAGTGGCCACTGACGTGTGATGTAAAGATGTATTTCGACTCTCAAGTGTAATCTTTCACAATCAACGGTCCAACAAAAAATGGTCAACCGGCCGCCTCCACAGCCTTGGAGACCGCTTCACCTGGTTACTTGTCTCTTTCTAGCATCGAGCGTTTGCCATCGACCATAGAGTCACCGATCTACCCATTTACTATTAAATTATAAATCCTTAAATGGCTTTTAAATTTTTGGAAACTTCATTAAATTCTATTTTAAAACAGAAACAAAATCTGAATAGTTTTCTATCTTTGAAATGATTTTTTAAATGAGAAAATCCGAAACAATCCGAGGTGCGCCGACGATGAAAAGGGACAGCACGAAGGTTCCAATCCGGTATCTTCAAAGTAAAGAGCGCTTACGTTAACAATGTGTGAGTCGCGCCTGAGTCGACGTGCCGTGACGAAAAACATGAGGCGTGTGGCCTGAACGATCTATGCCTACCACGGCCACTGATTGGTCAAATTTTGTTTGGGGCGGAGTCACCAAAGCACACTGAGGCAAACGAAACTCTGTAGTTGTATGAGTTAATTGCAATGCCGGTCTCTCTTGGCGCACACATTTTATTTCAAATGTTGTATAATTTTTCAGTGTTACAATACCGTTTCACTCACCAACATGTATGATATGCGATGGGAATTACATCTGTTTGTTGATTTTAGTTTTATCAGTAAAAATAATAAAAACATTGACTCATATAGGACTGTAATAAATAGTCAATACGATCTTAACAATTGGTAAATCATTCGTATTAATTTAAAATAGTATATCTAAACTTCATACCATATTATTAAAAAATATTCTAATTAAAATTTCGTATGAATGTGTTTTGCAAACGCTTATTAAAGTGTTGTTTTTACCATTAAGTAAGTAATAGGTACATACCTTATTCTAGAGCTTGGAATGGGTTCCACTTGTGTTTGAAAATTTAAACTACCTGAACTCTCTTCGTACATTACTATTTTCTCATTACTTGATGGGTTTTAATATTAAACTAGTGGTTAATATTTATTAAATGACTACAGTATTTTTAGGTATTATACACATAATACCTAAAATAATATATTATACACTAAATGTTTAAACTGGGACCACAAATTGACAAATTGTCCAATGGTCTTAGCTCTGCAGCATATGCGGTAATCTGTGCCGGTTAACTGATGGATAAATACTACCATATTAGTGGAATTAAGCTATTTTTCAGTGTAATGCAGTGTTGCCAACTTAACATTTCCGTTGTTAGATCTAGCACTGTTTTCATAAAATTTGCTCCAAAATTTGACTTTTAGCCCATAGCACCAAATCTAGCACTATTTAGTATTTCTGATTTATTTTCGGCTTACACTTAGAATAGCAATAGTTGTAAACGTATCCTTTACCTGCAAGACTAGTCTATTAAAAATTTAATAAATGCATTCAGGGATCTTTTGTGTGTTTCTTCAATAATGTTGCAAACTTGCTGTGTTTCTTATCGAATCTTCTCATTACAAAGTCTCCTGCCATAGATTTGTAAACCTATAGCATGGGATTTTGATATTCCCAAGTGCTTATAACAGCCAAGACTGAATAAATTACTCATAACTCAACAGCAGTTGCAATTTTCGAACCCAGTTTTTATCTCTCTCTTCTCTCTTTTACAAACATGCTATTTCTTGAATGTCTACTATGAAGCAATGCAATAATTTTGAAATTTCTTAAAGCAAGTCACTTGGTAAACTATGAAAATTAGTGCTTTGCCCTTAGTATCCAGTGAGTATTCACATGGGCATCTAAATATGTCTGTAAGTAATAGGTTTTTCCTATGAAATTGCCGTTCTGACCCTTCAAAATATTTTTTTGGCTGATAATTCTCATTTTTAATTAATTTTATTTTAAAAACATAAAACACCTTTTTCTAAAATCGTCATTTATTTAATAGTTAGTGTTTTGTTTTTAACGCATTTGAACATTTTGCGTCGTTATGGATAAGTTAAAAACTCGAGTAATTACTGAGTATGAATACCGTCGTGGCAGCAAAGCGGCACAAGCGGCACGCAAAATCAGCGAGGTTTACGTCATCCACCGTATTCTCCAGACCTTGCAGACCTTCCAGACCTTCCTAAAGACTTCTATTTTTTTCCAGAATACAATACCCGAGAGGAAGTACAAAATGAAGAATTGGTTTCCATTGCCCATCCAGCTGATTTCGTCAAGAAGGGCATCAATAAGCTACCATAATGTTAGCAAAGATGCATTGATTGCATGGGTGGTTACTTTGATTAATAGAAATAAAAAATATAGAAAAAAATACGCTTAATTTATTTCATGACAAACTGCAATTTCGTCGGTAAAGACCAATATCTGCACATATTTTTCGAAATTTAGACTTTTGATCACAATTATTCATGATTTTGTACAGTTTATATATATTGTTTTTATATTTGATGTAAGAAACTGTTTTATGAAACTGTAATCAAATTTAAATTTTAAAGTCTATTAAGTTGCTTCCTATAAGTATTACGAGCCTTATTTGACCTTACTACTGTCTCTACGTGTAATAGATTGATCTTGCTTTGCCGTCATGGTCTGTAACTCTTTCTTCCAAATTAGAGCCATATTTTCTTTCAGTCCCTTAGTATGTTTACTATAAATAGATATTAAATCGGTGCAAATATGACGTAATATATATTTAAAACAAATAAGAAAAAGACCCGTTGAACGTATCAACGGAACTTTGCATTAGTACCTATGCTCAACAGGATGCGGATCATCCCTCAAGTGTGCATTGTCATTTAGGATGCTTTAGTATAAATGTACATAGTAAATTTTTTTCGCATATAAATAAAAATATTTGACAAGCATCCTCCGAAAGGCATTAAGATGAACGTCCACTGCGACCGCACGCATGCAACTAACGCACGGTACAGATTATATGGATTTTCCAATGTCATACGTTCAATGCATCCGGATTTTTAAGAGAAGTGTCATTCGGAAGTTTTGACATCACTGGGAAGTAATATATAATAGCTTTATAAACGTAATCTGTACAATCAATCAATCAATTATTTATTGCATAAAATATGGTGCGGGTGGGTACAACAGATGTCATAAAATAAGAGTATCACATATTTACTGTATAACGATGTGCAATAGTTTTAGTATGTAAAATTTGAAGTCGTCATAACGTGACGTCACGCATTCTCTTTGCTCTATAATACGTTCGGTCAGTACGAATAGCAGTCGGACTTCATATCATATAGAGTTGTAAAACATCAATAAGCTATAGAAAATCCGTTGTCTATCGTGCATCCGTAGTGTGTTCCTTTAGAAAGCGACGGATCTTCCGTCGAGTGTGCTATTTAATATGTTTGTCAGTTCTGATATAACGCTACAGATATGCCAAGAATCTTCTGTCAGAAATGTATTGACCCGAGCAAGAAATCTGGTGATATCTATATTAATATGAAATTAACTAGTTAGCTTGAAGAACATCATATTATTTCGCAGTCCCAATATGAATGTAGATCTAAAAAAATCAACTTCAGGTGCAGTGCATATACTGACAAACGTAACCAGTTTAAATATTTTTCTAGATCTTACAAAAGCATTCAATACAGTCTCTGCTTGAAAGAGTTGGTGTCAAGAATTTTCAACTCAAAATTTTTAACGATTACCTGACTAACCAAACCCAATGCGTCAAAATTAATAAATTGTGCAGTGAAGAGCTACTAAATACTTTTGATGTACCGCATGGCAGTATTTTAGGACCAACGCTATTTTTAGTATATGTCAACGATCTCTGCGAACTGCAACTTCCGCATATTAAAAGTATATTTTCAGGTATTATATAAAATCATACATGACTACAACAAGATTCACATGAAAATATTCTCACTCTCATACGAGTACTTAGATATACAATACATTCAAAATTTACAAAATTTACTATTATATTTTTCATTAAGAGCAAATTTACTCTTAATTGTTATTAGTTTTTTTCATTTTTCTTTGTAGTAAAATTACCACAATAGTTACTTTGTTATTTAATGTGAAAATATTCATATTCCCCGTGATATTTCACAGTTTCGTAAGCAAACAAGTTCAATTCGATTTCTATTTACAAAGGGTTGTTGTTCAATAAAAGTTTTCCACAGTAATTCAGGACTTATAAAACGCCCGAAAACCTTGTGTATTTCTATGGGTACGCAAACAAAAGATCTGAGCCTAAACGGTTAACAACAGGAATAATGCTACATCGAAATGAACAGAAATCGACGATTCATTAACACGATAACCTTGAGTCGAGTTACCAACATTTTAATTAAAAACGATCGCTTCACCGGCTCTTGGCTTACAAAACCCTTAATTTGTTGTTAACCGTTTTCTACATAATCTTTCGCAGGGAAACTCCAATTTAACTAATTTTGGACGAATTCTAGAGGTTATCTTAGTAAAAGTTTGTTAATAATTAACCTCATATTTTGATAAAACTTTCTTATTACACTACAGAATTGCTTTGATCTAAAAAGTCCTTCGAAACTAAATTCAGGAACCAATTAGACTATAACTTTTTGTCATTAAAATTGTTTAAGACTTGGACTTATCTTAAAGTATAGAAGAGAATTTGATATTTCTTCTTAAATTATTTCTAATAGTGTTTTTTTTTTGACATCGCAGTTAACGTTCCAAAAACAAAGAATAACCAACTACAAAAAGCGCTTAGTATTTACTAAATATAAAGTGAAAGTTATATTTACGTATAGAAAACGTGTGGGGCAATTTAATCTCTAATCTGGCTTACCTTTGATAAAACTATAATTAAGTGGTATCCCAGTTACAATTAACTGAGACACTATTACTAACTATGCTATTTTAATACCGTAGTTAACTTACCTAATTTATAAATCGAGTTCGCATTGAATTTACGAGTCTCGCAAAGACCCCAACCTAGGAACGATTTCCATACTTGGTCAACATTTGCGACTAATGCCTCTTTCGCTCCCTCTGATCTAAGATACCAACGCTGGACCATCGTAGACCATACATTTTCAATCCAATCATGTACGACATGAGCACGGCGTAGGTATATGGCAGTTATCATGCAAGAAAGTAATTTCTTGATGTTCCTGCTCCGGTCTCCCAGTCGGCAACGTTGTATCTTGCAGCAGTTCCCGATACGATACGATAGACATCAATCATCCAAACCCACATGTTCACCACTATCCGTTCCGATTAATTATTAGGTAACACGTCCCGAAATTCGTATCTTGCGTTGTTCATACGTCATAAATGTCGGCGTCCAATTTGGCTTGATTTAAAACTTTTCTCGTCTGAAAACATGACGTGTGAGAAATCGAAATCTCTGTAATCCCGTGCAAAGCGAACACGTGCCACTTTGTGACCTTCTGACAACAATTTTTTTTGCGAGTTTTCTATGCTTAATACCTATACTTCACAGCCTATTTCAAATTGTTTGCATGCTGCATACGTACTTTTCCGCGAACATCCTGGATCTGAACGGTTCTCTTTCATATGTTGTCATGATTCGTTGCATACAAGTCTCTGTCAGAACGGTTCGTCGTGGAAAATGGGGCCGTGTCTCCAGGACGCCCTCGTTGTGAAATCGCCTAATCCTCAGACAAACCGTATTTCTGTGTAATTAACAAAAGTATTTATTTTTATAATGATCATTAATTAACATAGCAAAGGGATGCATTCCGATGTACGAAATGAAAGAAACAAAAGACTATCATAATAAATGAAATTTTGTTCATCAATTGCTTGGCGACATCATTTAATTCTGTTGCGATTTCGGCAATACTTCGTCCTGCATGAATCGGCAATCAGCATATTAATCACTTATCGAAAATATCTCTCTTATTTCTAATATTATAATGGAATGTGACTTCTAAGGATTTCTAATGATATTCTAATGACAAAGAGTCACTTTTCAATGAGACTTCTCTGTGTGAAATAAAACAGGGAGAAAAAGCAGCCCTTTTCATTTCTTGCCGAGAAACTCATTTCTTGTCGGTTCTTCTCAGTACAAGGTTTTCGACTTTCAAAAGTGCTCTGTAAAAACCTAAACTGAATAAACAATTTTGATTTGGGTTTTAAGATACCAAAATTACAACTAAACTAACAGAGAGATAGTGTAACGAACAACCTCGTCAAGTCATACAAAAATGTAAACAATGAACATTAGTAAAATCAGATGGTCTATCTGGTTACAATGAAAAATAATAAGGGATTCATTTGATTATTGGTTAAGAAAAAAAGGGCGGGCATGCTGTGGTCAACTTGTGGAAGTAATATTTTTCTCAAACGGGGTAGGCAGAAATTTTGTTGCTAGTACATTGACATACTGTGGGTCATATTAAAGCTTATAAATCCACCACCACCAGCCCTTTTACGTCCCCACTGCAGGGGCTCAGGCCTTCCTTATGGATGGTTAAGGAGGATGGGCCATGACCCTCCACGCTGGCCCAATGCGGATTGGAGGGTATTGACGACTACAAATGCAGCCGGGACCAACGGCTTAACGTGCCTTCCGAAGCACGGAGTAGCTCGAGATAATAATTTTTTGGTCACCCATCCCGTGACCGACCCTTGCGAAAGTTGCTTAACGATTAAGATCGCGGGCCGCGGCGCTTATCCACTACGCCACCGAGCTTATAAATATGACTTTACAATATCATAAATTATATAACTGAAAAAGAAGCGAAAAGCCAGAAAACCATAACAATGTTACAAAAATTAATACTTCAACATTTCTATTATCTATTAGGTTAGAGAAAAAGTCTATTATGCATAAACTTGTAATAAAATCGTTCTGGCTATATAATTTATCAGGCTGGTTTCGGTATCATTAAAAAGTTAAAATAAGATAACTCTATAACTCTAAAGATAGCAAAATATACACATAAGTACTGTAACGTCCGTGCACATTACTATAGGCAGGTTTACTCTTCGGACGGTTTATGGTCAAGTGCTGGCCGTTAATATTTCAAATTATTACTTTTCGTATTCGAATTCGCGTGTTCGTGTTTTGCTGGTGAATAGTCTTTCTTTCTGATCGAGACCAGCTTAGAGTGAGCATCATAGTATTTGGTTGTAAGTGATTTAATACTAATTGAAAATAAATCAAGACTAAGGAGTTCTACCAGTTTTTTCATTGCGCCACCCACCTCCACCATTAGAACTAAGTTGCCATATGGTGGAGGCGCCATAAAGAATATCTAATATTCTTACAAAATGCCAATTACATTATTCGGATACACTCACCCAAACATAATATTGTTAAAACACTAAACGTTATTTATTGCACGGCTCTGCAATTCAATAAAATATAATACCTTTTTGTGATAATCATAAAATTACTTAATTTTTATTTACTACAGTAATATGATTCTGATAGCAGTATTTGTCTATTTCATCTAAAGTTCATTATCGAGTAGTGATTGTGTTTAAAATTGTGTGTGTTTACAAACGCAAATTAACTGTGACTTTTAGGAAGCTGTACTCATCACTTAAGAAATTGGACGTGTGTTTACTGTCCATTTTTTTTTTTATAAACTCT
Source organism: Diatraea saccharalis (assembly GCA_918026875.4). Taxonomy (NCBI): domain Eukaryota; kingdom Metazoa; phylum Arthropoda; class Insecta; order Lepidoptera; family Crambidae; genus Diatraea; species Diatraea saccharalis. The sequence continues at coordinate 6,995,749 of OU893333.1, forward strand.
GCACTTTCTTTGTACATACAAAAGCAAATGAAATGTTTGTAAACAAATCATTTACACAAGTCCAAAAAGTAAAGTATGTGATTGTGTGGTTCTTCTTCTTCTTCTTTTTTAATTAATGGCTTATCTGCGCATTTCGCACAATTCTGCCAATGTCAAGTAAATAAATTATTTTTTACATGTAAAATGAAATGAATAAAAGATGGCGATCAAAAATATGTCCGATTGTGTGGTATTTGTTTTGATATAACAATTGACAAGACCAAAGAGTAAACAAAACAGAATAGACAACTATTTTGAGCTTATAGGTTGATGAAAATTAAAATACATCTATTTGTACCGTTCTTGTCATGTCGATCGTACTCTTAAAACTGTTAGTATTTTTATTATTCTGCCACACTGAATTGTCAATATAGAGCGTGTCGTCTGAATACGGCAGAACTACATACGCAACTGATTAGCATATTAGAGTATTCATACATTCGTTCTAAAAGGTAGATAATCAGCCGATTTGGTAATCGTGATTTAGAATATGAATTTTTTTTAATGGCTGTTTAAACAGTGGTTACAATTTAATCGACTGATTTCTTAATCAATGTTTAACCGACAGTCGGTGAAGTCCAGCCTTACTTGACTTATGCTTTGATCAACAATACGAAGACTTTTGTGATCGTATCTGTTGTACTACTTTACTCATTGCATAATGCCAACACTCAAAATATGTAAATACCTTGATAAAATAAACGTACTATTTTTATGGCATATTTATGCCGCATGGTCTAGTGATTGGTGATATTCACCATATATTTTAATTCATTTCAAATGTAATTTTTACAAATAGATAATAATTATATACATTTTTATTGAGTCTATAGGCAGGATCCGGCTATGCTTTGTCGTTTGCAATCGTTAAACGGATTTGCTTGACTTATTTCAAACCACGATGCATAGAATTATGTGTTGATAATTGTTTTATTCATTATTGAAATAATAATTATGTCATAACCAAAATAGTATAATTTAGGTAATTACATAATTGATGTATCTAAATATCGTTACTTCTGATAGAGAGCTGGTAAGTTTCGTTCGCTTGTTCTTATTGTAAGCCGAAAGACGTCCTGAATAAGTGGTTGGGTAAAGAAATTTTGGACGATACAAAAATGCTTGTTCCTTTAAAAATATCAATTTTTTTAAAGAATTATTTAGGAAGTAATTTCAGTATTCTGTTGTAGGGTTACGATTCTATATTTGGTTTTTATTTTTTTAGTTTTAGTTTAGGGTTTTAATTTGGACATTGAATACTTAATCTTTTAAACTTATCAATATATTTCAATCAAAGTATTAAATACATTTCTTACATTATAAATGCGATAACTTGTTATAAAATATTTTTAAATAGCGTTACAGAATTCACCTTTATAACTGTAGATTACTTTTAGTACGTGCTACGGTATAATTCAATCGCTCAATCTAATTAAATAACGGAACGTTCTAACTCAGCGCAGCAATTAAGCCAATAGTTGACACCGCACGCATCATTAACAACGCACGCGTGTGATGCACGGCAGAAGCGTATGCAGGTTTTACAAAAAAGGCGTGAAACATGCGCTGAAATCGGTGCGCGCACGCTTCAGGGCTCATTGCGCGCCAAAGACGCCGCTGAATCTACGCTATGATGGGCCGCCCACGAAGTCGCAACTCTATTTTTATTTGGCCCTCAATAATTTCGCGGCATCCGTACAATTCGGTTCCGTAAATAAAACAAAACTGTAAACATGACATCTGCCAAAATGTTTGTTAGGCTATCTCGTTGCTGCGTAAACTTTATTTGTCATTTCTAGAGATATATTTCTGACTCTTCAAGTATGATCAAGCATGCTTTATGAATGTATTAGGGAACTTACAAGGGTCATATAGAAAATGTATTATTTTATTTAAAATACATTTCTTTTACTTTCACTAATACCCTTGTACTATAGTGTTTTGTAATTGTTTATGTAAAATTAATGTGTGTACAAAATTAAATTAAATATATAATTATCTAGAAGGGAGCCGTATACTCTGAATAATGTTCTATACTCTACTACATTAGCATATTAGCATATAAACATCGTACCTACTGAGTATTAGGTAGTATTAGGAACTAAGCATAAAATTTATATTTTAAATGATGTTTGTTCCATTTATACTTAATAATATGTATGCCTATAATATAGGTATAAGCATCTCAAGCAAATATGAAATGTATTTGATACTCATACTTTAAAGCGAAGTGAAAGATTGTGATAGTGTAGTGAATTCTTGAGATTGTGACATCGATTTTTAGCTCATCAAAATTTTTATATTACTATTTTCTATTGTTATAAACAGTCACGTTATCTAACATCAACGCAAATAAAACGCCCATATCAAAATAAAACATTCTAAACATCATCCAATCTAGCGGCCCATAAAATCATCTTTCAGCATTGTTTAATCGGCCACAAAGTTGAGTCATATCTTAATTAAAACAGTTGGTAAGTCTCTGCCTCTAATGAGAATGACTGGCAAGCCAACTATTACAAAACATAAAAAACAAACACAACAGTTTTAAAACGTCAGTGTCACAATTTGGTCATATTTGTTTTTGTAACAATTGCAATTTTGCTTAGATTATTCTTATCTTAAGGAATACCGTTTGGTAACATAAATTCAACTATGTTACCAAACGGTATTCCTTAAGATATAAATAAAAATTCGTGGTGACTTTTGTTAAATTCGGAAAATCCTTAATATAGGAACTAAATCTATAATTTTTACAATTTTTTGTATTAAATTGCATATAAGAAACATATATTTATAAGAATATTAATATTTTTATTTAAGACAAATATTTTAATCTGAGATCAAATAGTAGAATCAATTATGAAAAACAGATCGATGTTCTCACAAGATATGTAAATGAAACCTAAACCAATCGAATGGTCCATAAAATCATCCAAGGTATTATCTAATCGACTACATATAAGCTGAATCCGAAGACATTAAACTATGATGAGTCATAACTCCAAAATAAAGCAGCTAGCAGGTTCCTGCGGTCTATCATGTCTTTGTTCGCCTAATGAGAGCGGTCAGCTAGGCAGTAAATAAAAAAAAATAGAATAGAACATACGCGAATTCGTAAAATAATAATAGCCTTTTTCTAACTTCAACTTCTCTTTTTATAAGAATGTTTACCGTATGACCTTTCATTTTAGACAACTTATGAAATACGTTAAAAAAAAATAATTTCGTCTAATTGATTTTTTTCGTGTAAGGTTACCAAATTTATCTACAAAAAATTTTCAAAATCTTTTATTTTTTTTTAAAGAAAGTCCAATATAACTGTTATCGAAATTGAGTTAACACGTTTTGTCTTTATAACAAAACAACTTGAAAGCTTATTTTCCTTGCCTCTGATTATTTTAATAATAAATTTAATATACTTGAAATAATATACAAAAAATGCTTTAAAACAAATTTAATAATACTAACCTCAAAAGTGGTTAATATATTCAAGCAACTTCTATTTAAGTCGGGGTGGTTAATATTAATAATTTATAAAAATCACCGCCGGACTGCAACACAAGTGTCTTGAAAATATATAATATGAACCGCTTTCGAGATGTGTAAGTATTATTTAATTTTTATTAAGTAGTAGCTTTACATCAGCGGCTTCGCCCGCGTGGTCCTGTAGCATACATATAAACCTTTCTCTTGAATCATTCTGTTTATTAATCAAAACCGCATTAAAATCCATTGTGTAAATTTAAAGCTGTATTTTTTTTTAAATTCCAACGAATTATATATTTTAAATGAGAATAGCTACAAAACACACCCTTTTATACAACAAAAAATGTTTGTAAACTGCGTCACAGAAATGGTATCACAGACCACATGTCACAGTTCCCGACCGGTAATTATAATTAGTGAGATTCGACATGCATGTATGTTCTTTCTAGGTGAATTAACAACCTCACCGTCAAAAAGTTATTACGTTCATTAATGCATCTTACATTGTTGACTTAAGGGTCATTACAAAATTTCATTTAAAATAAATAAAATACACAAGGTTATTAGGTTTTGGTTAAAAATATGTCAACTATTTTAATCAATACTATACTCACTGAACCCTGACTCCATGGCAATAAAAATACACTCTAAGTAAAAATAGTTTTATGTCGCGTTAACCTCTCTTTTTTTGACTTTGCTGCTACTATGGGACTATAGACAAATTAATCTATTGTATTATAAATATGCATCCGCAATGGACTTAAAATCTTAAATGTATTAATTAATTTTTAAATGTCTTTAATAGCTATTCTGCTATACTGGGCTATTGATACATAACCAACAACACAAAAATCATGAAACAACACGATTATAGCATTTTCCTTTATGCAGAGTTTTTGTTAGTTTTTAATCATACATTACACTTTTGTCTACGATTTAGTTAAATAGAATATGTATTAAAACTTTGTATTGATCACAACTTTTGTTCCATAATATTGTTCCAAAAACTAGAATCGATTGTTACAATTGACTCTTAAAATCCTCACTACGTATCATAAGTATTTTGGGTCTGGGTTTTAAAAGCTCAAAACTTTGAATTAATTATGAGGACAAAACACAGATATCACGACTCTCCTTAAGTATTTATTACTCCCTTCTCTAAATTAAGAGCGTACTTTTCCGACTCATTCAAGTTAGTCCGCATAACTTTTGCGTCGGCACGAATTGTGAATAAAATCTAGGACTTCCTTTTGTTTTTGAACAATTTCATAAGCTACCAATTACTCCATCTCCGCTCTGATGGCTTAAAATGAAGCGCTAACCGACGGTTAAAGAGAATAACGATGACTTGATATAATCAATGGTGTGTTGAGCACAAAATTAAATTTTATAATGTTGGAGATTTTCTTTCAATAATTAGATAATTAAGTAACCAACACCTAGCTAAAAGATTTATATCGTTGTTAATTATTATGGTATTGCATGTAATTAATCAAAATCAAGTGAGAAAATTTAGAATTTTATTTTAACTTAATGAAAAATTATACAAATCTGTCAGATTTCTGCACTTTATTTTAAATCTTAATGTTTTGAAAGTAAAATTTTAAATCAATTGCAGAAATATGACATATTGTGATAACCCGACGTGCAGCCGTGTGTATGACACTACACTACACTACATTGTACTAGGCATTAAATAAAAATAATGAGCCTATATTTTATTACTTTGTTGTTTCCATTTCTATCTTAAAATCTTATTTGCCACCACAAGATATTTTTATATTTAATCACAATAAAACACATGGTAAAGAAAATATACCTATCGAAAGAAAATTAACATCTCCGAAATAGGGCACTAAAACCTTTTAAGCCATTGTAAAGATAAAAATCAGACGAATGGTAAATGTACTGAAACATTCCCTGAATGGCAATTTAACGCGCCGTGTGAAAAGGGGCCCGACAGAGTGAAAAACAAACACTCGTAAAAATGTTACCAAATGACAAGTAAAATTTTTCTGTGTCACTATGAGATATTGTAATGATCCGTTACGAAAATCGTAATGTGGACCATGCGAGAACGACATTAGACCGCCGTGGAGACATGTGGCGACGGATTACCTCCCATTATGCTAGAGAAAATTCAATTCACTTAGTGTGAATTGGGTAAGTTAATGGGCTATACAAGGAACTGACACAATAGCTGGATGTGACATCCAACTTTTTTTACACTGACTGTATAGAAATATTCTTGTACCCAATTTCCATTTACGATTGTTTTAAAATATATCACTGACAGGTGCCATTTCCATTTAAAATATATCACTGACAGGTGCCATTTTCAGGGCATTTCTAATACGATTCAGATTTCAAATAAATAAAATAGTTTTAATTAATAATTTCTGATTTGTAATCAAATAGGTCAAGGAATGACGTAAACATTCATTGCGAAGTTTACTGTTGAGTCTCGTTAATTAATTACTAATTTGAAGGTTCAACTCATTATTTTAATTGCCAATTTTGGTTACTAGTCAACTGTGAAAAGAAACTTGCCCTTTCCGTGAACTAATGCCATAGAAAATATTTGTAAATCAGGTAAATTATTTTAGACCAATGAATAATTAACTTGTCACTCATTATTTAACATTACTAGTTTATCACATTTTCTCGTTTTGTTTTCTTTACTCACAACCTCAAGACTTTATCATTGTATATTTTTTCTAAGACTTCATAAATTTTCCTATTATTATTGATGCATAATATCAATAGAATCGTTTTGTTGAAATTTCATTAAAATAATGTGATAAGATGATTGATTTGAGGTTGTATTTTCAGGTGAAACTAAACAGATAAGTGGGATTAGTTCTTTTTTGGTCTGCCTTTATGTAAACGCCTAAAAATATTGTACAAACATTGTAATTCTGAACGCCTAAATTTATACTACAAAAATTTTAAAATTTTGAAGAAACATACACTTAGTATACAGATTTAACAAAACTGAGCTTAATTGACGAATCAACCCTAGCCTTCTATCAAAAACACTAGTTTCTACAAAAATATGCGTATCACATAAAACTAGAATCATGAAGCATGCATGAATTGTGAAATTTGACGTCTACATGTGAAATCACTAGTGAAATTATTAATTATAGTAATTAGTTTCGTAGTCTAAAACTACCTACAAATGCACAAGGCATAATTTGGTTTGATCTATCGTTTTTGTATTATTTAGTTGTCCTTATTATTCGCAACTAATGATGCCATATCCCGTATTTTAAATCCACGTTCTCGTTCCTTATTTAACACATTTGAGTTGTTTCCACAAACACAGAATGGGGCGGCGCGAGCGGCGGCGCGATCACACATTTTTTCTTCAACTTTTTTCTGTCGGCATCTCCTCATCTCAACTCTTAGCTAATGACTGAAATTAACATTCACATATCTTATTAATTTCTATGCATAGATGACGGCCTGTTGCCTGAGGTCGCGGCTGTTCTGACAATCATTTTGAAAATTCTAAATGCTGATTACTTTTGATAGACATTTTTTATTATCGATGCAAGAGTAGTATAATACTTACTTCAAAAAACTTACTGGCTGGCTGAGTAACTTGATTATTATAATGAAAAACTGGGTTATTTGGGCGAATATGTTGACGCTTCCAGACTACAGAGAATTTCCCTATAGATAAAATTTCGTAAATAGATTAACTATGTAACAATTCCATAATAATTTAAAAATTATCAAATCTATAAAACCATTTAAGTATGAATCCACCAATTTCATTGTTATATAATATTTGAAAGGTTGTTTATTCAAAATACGTTATAAAATAAAGTCATTAGTGAATGTTATACAGTAGAAAACTAACCAGAATTCACAGAAATTCCACAACCTCTTAAAAAATAGCCTACTCATGACATTCTTCTATTCCACCATAAATAGAGTTGAATGAATACCGCCGATTTGTAAGCAACTGTCCAATGTCAAGAATGTGTCGTGTGTCACAACAAAATCGAGTAGTGTCTTGGGACTCTAGCGGCTTGATATTCACGAAATTCATCCACTGCAAATAACAATAGAATCGATACTTGAATTTGCTATGCCTTTGACAGTCATTATATTCCAGAAGGAGTAATAATTGTCATTACAACAATCAGAACAATTCGAATGTATGTACGAATATTTTCACTTTTAACATTTTTAATACACAATAAAAGGTTTAAAGCGACTTTTATGTAAATGGATGTATTATCTCAAACGACATGCTTTTAAAATAATAACATTTTAAAGTAAGTTTATATTCCAAACAAATACTTTCAGTTTTCTCAAATGGAATTGATCTCTAGACGTAGAAGATAAATTTTATCTAAAGTGGGTCCGTCGTAGAACCATTGTTCATATACGTGCAGTGCTTGCTAAGGCTCTGGATGGGCCACTTTCCCCTGCCCTCGAGGAAGCTCGATCGTCCAAGTTAAGTCTGTTTGAGTAGAATTTCTATATTCTGCAGAATATTATCTCTAAAATGTACGATTTTATTGTAAATATCTTATAACAGCGATAACTGTAACAACGATGGGTTAGGTTTTCATATCTGGATCTGTATATGTGCACACTATAGTGTGTACTACTCCTTAATATGTTACCAATAATCGCAGAAAAATAAAAGTTTTCATTTTAACTTTTCATAAAAAAACGATAATATGTACTTTTTGAAATCCAATTATTTTGCTTTATTATAGAATTTAGAAAAGAAACTTACTTTTTCTCATTTTAGAACTCCTTGTAGGAACAAGGAGTTAATACTCTACCTACACATTCAAACATTCTATTCTATAGTTACGTACGTAGGTGTAGGCAAAATAACACATGACAGTGCCTTGTTGTTGCACCAACATATATCGACATGATACCTCCTTTAGTTAAAATTAGATATACAATGAACTTTTTCGTTAGACTCTGATACCTCAAAGTATCCTTGTTAGAGATTGTATTAATAATCGAAATATAACCGAATTTCAATGCGCTATACAGGTAAAATTAATTTACTTTTTATATAAAAATATAGTTGCAATTATTTGAATGGATCTGATTTCAAATTAAGTAGGTAAAGTTCTTTTATTATGGGGGTCTGAAACAACGTAGGTCACAACATCCAGTCATCAGAAAATATAGAAAAGTTAATTGGCATTCACAATACAATATGCCTCTCAACCACGATATTTTAACCATTATCCTACAATATAGATTTTATATTTTCATCATAGAATCGGGTAGACGTTACCATCAAGCAGCTGGCTTTTTGAACTTTACTTGAAATAACGAAAAAATGGAACGCGAATCGAATCGCACGCAGCGTCATGACTTTCGCACACGTTCATGCCTATATGACTTCTCGTGATATTTTCGTTGTAATCTAAACCTTATTCTAATGTACTAAATGTGAGGCCAAAGCCATAGATGAGGGCGCGTGTAGGTACCGAACAATACTTAGTACACAATAGGTGATAATTTGCATGACGGCTTTTTATCGAACTATTGTCAGCTTACGCAGGCAGCTGCCGCTTGGCAAAGGGAAAATACTGTGACGCCAATGATATCCTATAAAAGAACCTTATATTTGATAATAAATATACCGTGTAGATATTAATGTTGTTCTTTAATGAGATTAATGTAACTCGTGTCATTTGTGAAAATACTAAGTTCACTAGTGAATCTATCTTAGACGAATTTCGGTTATACCCTAGCTATAAAATATTAACAAAAATGTTGATCAAGATCTTAATGAAGGAATAATATCTTTATAATAATAAGGAATATAATAATAATGTCAATAAAAAATATATTAAATTTTACTGACGATAACTTTACCAGCATCTTTAGGTGTTTTTATATTTGTTTTAATTTGATTTTCTATGCCTTTTGACACTTTATTGTTTATGACTATTATTGATATCTTGTCTTGTGCGTCAAAGTATTTTCAAATATATATTTTCCTCGCTTATTTATCTTTAATTTAATAAAACTACAATCTACCCAGGAGCTGTCTTTAAACACATTTTTTTATAAACGTGACAATTTACTTTTAAATTTCTACTATTACAACTTAACCTATATTATACTGCCAGTAATCTCAGAAACCCAAATCAAACAAAGCTCCCTTATCTACAGAGACAAAGATCAACTATTCCGAGATTGTGATCGCAAACAGTTAACTTTACTACATAAATTTACACCCTTTTATACGACATCCCATTCACAAAGTCACACATACGCGACAGCTAGTGATTTACTATTATTACTAGTAAATAAAAAGTGGTAGGGGAGAAAAGAGGTGGAGCGAAACACCATTGTAACATGCTATGAGTAGGGAACGAAAATAATGTGGACACTGCAAAGGGACTTTGTAATTGAATCCATTTTGTCCTACATGTTCGTTTATATCGCTTACTCTATAACTATACCGTTCAGTATAATGAAGTAACATTAATCTGTACAAAAAAGTTCATGTGAAAAGTTCGTTAAAATAAATCGACATGATTCCCAAAATGGAATATTTTTATGTATGTGAATAAAACTGTGAAGTGAAAGATCGCAATTAAAACATTATAAAAAATGGATTACACCACAGGAACTACGTCTTCGATGAACAATATGAGACCAATTTTCGGCGCGTACGCCTTTCAAGGTTAGTCACAAATTATTATAGACCATAGACACGAAAGGATCTCTAGAGAGATGAGAAAAAAGGTACGATATGCTTAATTACAATGTTCCCAGGTACCAATAAAACAAGCAATAATACGTCGGTATCAAAGAACCGAAATCAATATCGACTATTGCCTAAACAATAAAAATTGGGCACAGCACATTACATTTATTTTCCATGAACGGTTCCGTAAAGAATTATTATTACAACATGCCAAATGCAGAGCATCGGAGTTAGTTATACTTCGCGATATTAATGAATTTATATAACGACCGTTACCGTACACATTTAGAATAACCACACTCGGTAATTTCAATTAGTTTTAACAGCAATAGTTATCCGAATGCATATTGAATGTTGAACTTGTGAAAATTGTTTTTTTTAATTAATCATCTCAAACTTAACCCTAAATCATAAAGCATAATAAAAACAAAATAACAGAGTCATATATCTATTATGATCGAGGATCTCTAGAAATCATGGATACCTTTCAAAGTGCCGCTTATTAACTTCTCATCGACTGCGACCGTAAAATGTAAACTCGATAAAGCCACCAATTAAAACTAAATATGAGAATATCGACAATCAAAGCTCGAGCCGCTACATCTGACACCAAAAAACTTTTCCCAAAAATGATCCGCTTTTTTTGTAACCTAAGCAAGGTCGAAGGCGCAACGTGATTTTCGCCTTTCGACAACGGCAACCGTAGCCTGGCGAATAACGAGTACACGTATTAAAAAAAAATACTGCGCTGAAACATGGACTTTATGTCGTGGAGATTCGTTCAAATTTCATTATCACGATCACTGAGCGAAATTGACCGAAAACTTTAAGACGGGGTTAGGTGGTGATAATAACAATGCTTTATGAAAAGGTTTAGCCAACTAATTTGTTTTTTCTCGGCTACTGTCGATGTCGGTAGCGATGCAACCTTTTTTTGCTGGAGATCAATCAGTCAAAATAACAGTGTGATACCGCCTTTGATGCGACCCGCGGCCTGTTTTAATCTCAACTGATACATGATTAATTCACCGATGATGCAGCAAACTGTAAGTGATCCGAAATTGGACGAATCAAACCCACCTGTAGATAAACCAAAGGAATCCTGTTACTTACTTTTACACGGTAAGAGATTTGGCTATTCATGCTCTATAAGACATAATATGAGGTACTTATCCAACAAGTGCTTGTGAAAGTAAACACAATTATTAGTGAATCATTCTACGATTGAAGTAGCACGTTGGTTATACAAGCAAACAAGTTATTTTCGATTTTTATAAGGATTGGATAATTATGCTATTAAAGTAATATTAACCCATCATATTTATAGTTAAAAATATTTTTGTATTTATTTTAAAAACATTTGCATTAAAGATATCGCGAAAATTGGAAATTTAATTTATTTGAAAAAAGACAATTTTTCAATCAAATCATTTGTTGACTTGACCTCCCTTACCGAATAAGGAGAAAACCATATGACTCTGTAATAAATAAAGTGTACAGTACACTATTTGGTTTACTAAAAATCAAATATGAGTCGGTAGCAAACCGCCGAAGAGAATCTTGCGGTTTGTCAAACAAAAAATAAGGCGATAAAACATATGGATGTCAATGACATCATAATGGCCGTCCATCATTTCGTGAGTCCGTCAAAACTGTCTCAGCAGTGTATAAGGTGCTGCAATACGTAAGATCTGGGTTCCCCTGTAATGAAAAGGATCGGACCCTTTTATAAATAATATAGTTAAAAACGTTGACTGAGGAAGAATTCTCCTTAGCCGTATATTAAGTCTATATTGCTATGAAAATATTTTATTACCTAACCCACTTTTAGGTCAGTTAAAATTATGATAGGTACAAAACCTATTTAATGACCAACACTGACGACCATTCCTTATTTCAGCAATCGTTGTACAAACGCTCATCATAGTTTGTGATCTCTTTTATAAATACTGTTTCTGTCCATTAAAAGATAGTAAATGTAAGTAAGCTTACATCTGTTACAGAAATTAATTGAGTTTAGTATTATTTGCACGTACAATTTCTTAAAAAGCTAGGTATCATGCTTTCGTCTGTACGATAATAATGTCAGTAAAAATAATATGTTGTAATTTAATGTTTTGTTATATGTTATTAATATATTATGGTTTTCTATTTGTGAGCGTAGGAATCTGAAAGTTGTTTGTGCGCTTTTCAATATTTTATTTGATCTATGCGCCACAGTATATCTGAAATCTAGATTCCAGTTTCTGGGTTCTCGTCAAACCCGTAAACTTCACTCATCTAACAGCCCCTGTCTGGAATGCCTTAACATTAAGAAAGCTTCCAACAAAGCCCTATTTAAGATATGTTGATATGGTGTATTACTAGTATATATGCTCGTATTTGTATAAATATGTCATTTTATCAAAGCCATTTTGTTTTTTTATATTTGGTATGTCCGTGGTACTTTCTATTAGACATTTACATAATTAACCTTTATAGCAAAATTTTATTATTGCTATAAAGATTAATTTATATATTAATTGTCGATTTGATTTATCTAAACTACAACTAGGCTTTATGAGTTGTATTTTGTTGTTCCTCTTTTTTTAGACTTCATAAGTGATTCCAAATGGAAATCACCATATGTTGGCATATATAAACACAACCTTTTATTTTACTTTACTAAATAAAAAAATGAGAATTATTTTAATAAACTCACCGAAGTTTTGATAGAAGTGAAAAAAAACCCTTAACAGCAATATGTAACTCGGTCTTGTCGTATTCTTTCTTCCCCATATTTGACGCAGTATCTGATAAAATTCGCGTTGATATACCGAAGAGAAAAAAGGATGCAGTTGCCTTGAAGGCAAAAGGCGTCGGATGATTGACTTTATCATCTCTTATATTGATGTAAAATTACTACGTAAAGATATTTTGGGAATTATTAAAAAAAATCTTTATACTTTTATTCCCTTTTATGGAGAAATGACGATTTCTACTTCTTTCGTTTTTTTTTTTAAATCTCATTGGATTGTTAAATACAAAAAGAAACGATATAATATACAAAAACCCTTCCTACGGTATACTACTATTAGTCTTTATTGAACGCAAAAGAACATACGTCAAATAAAAGTAATCACAAAAGGCGGCCTTATCTCTATTAGAGATCTCTTCCAACCAACCAAGACGTTGTGGGAGATTAAGATGTCTGCGGGTGACACAAAGTGCAGTGATATGATTAGTTATACTGTGATTTATGAAATTATACAAAATTAAATTTGGAACAAATTTTATTCTAAGCATTTTTGAGTTATAAGCTGAGGTTTAATAATTTTATACTACTACTACCAGAAAATATTCACTTGTATTCTCTCTTAAACTCTCTCACAATCAAGTATATATGCATGACAATTCCATGTTATCTCACTTTCATAATTTACTACTAGTGAAGGTTTGCATTTGGAGCATTACATTATACATTTTAAAACGTGGACATTACCAACAAAAAGAGATAAGGAGAGATTAGAAGCATTTGAAATGTGGCGTTGAAAGAGAAAGGCCATCCATTCCTTCTAAATTGGATAGAAAGGAAAGCTAACGAAGAGGTCCTAATAATGGTCAACAAAAAGAGAAGCCTGCTCAACACCATAAAGAACAGAAGGAAATGATGAGACATTTATAGCGACACGATTGATTATTAAGAACATAATAGAAGGCAAAAGAAAAACTAAGCGTCGTATCATACCAAGAAGTGAAGTTAACGGTAGAGAATAAAGAACAATGGAAATTATTCCAACGACAAGAGTATTACTCCACGTTCCGCGTATTCACGTTTCAAGACCGTATAATGTAATTGACAGAATACGCGCTACAAATATTGTCACATAGGATATTAAAAAACTGTTCGAATCCAATATTCATAATTAAGACAGGATAACTTCTGTCAGGTCAGCTAGTAGTAATATCATTATATTACATTACATTACCGAAATACACTGAACTTCTTTAGTGTTTAAATTTTCTATTCATGTTATAAGTTCTACAAAATCTAATGGATACGTTTTTCCTTTGTCTCAATCACACCTTCAATAATATAGAAATAGTCATTAAATCGACCATAATAAGAGTAATAACTAAGAGGGTAAAACGAGCTACCGTAATTGTAATTCGAAATTAAATCGGAGCGGCTCATCTCATACGTCCATTGAGAGAAACACAATCGTAATCAAAGGAAGAAACTCAGAAGCTCGTATGATTAATTACATGGGATATTGTGTTTTCTTGCTTTCTTGAGTGGTTTTGTGTCGACTGACGAGATCATAATAAGCGCTCGCAATGAATATTAAATTTTCTAATACAACTCTGAAGCATCATATAATAAACAAAATAGGAACGTTGTATTTAAATAAAAGAACATTGTATAAATCTAAAGTATCCAGCACAATTACTAATTGCACAGCAAAATGCATCAAATCATGCATTTTGCTAATAATATGTCATGAGTATTTTGTTGTTCAAATTAATATATCACTATCATTACAGGTTATTATGAAACGAACTTTATCTATGGTGAATTGTCGTTAAAATTATTGTCGTTATTGATTAGGAAAATCTTAAAACATCAAACATTAGAATAAAGTAAAACGATAGGCATTTTAAAGCTGTTATATAAATATGAAAGAACAAATTGAACTCGATTCTTATCAATAATCACAATGCAACATAGTTACCACCTTTATTGTGAAAATATCTCAAGAATTAGTTTCATTATTTTATATTGTACAAAACGACCATTCGTCAAGAAAGACATCGACATTTCTCTCTCCTGGAACGCAGATAATGGTTGAAAAAGTATAAAATTCCTATCGAGATCCCGCCTACAAAAGACTGATTGAGTTATAAGCTATAGTGGCAATTCCATTTTGTTTTTGCACCGTTTTTCACTGGAATAACATGTGCTGAGGCGACCACTCATGTTTAATGTACACATTAAGTGGACGTAGGTCTTTGATTTTACCAGTCTTGAGACTTAAGAATGCGTGCCTTGTTTATTTTGATATTGTCGTCTTTGATATATGAATCCTTTTTGTTATTATCTGAAACACATTATTGCGGGTGACTGATGACACGGAACTCGATTGCGTCGCCTTTGTATGTCTGGAATTTTCACTTATTCGTTTGGAATCTAATAAGTTTCTTTTGAAAATTTACGGGCGTTTGGGATCTGCAAACATCGGCTATGGAATAACTATAAGAAAAACTTTGATGAAACAAATGCTCGCTATAGCGAACGTGAGGACAACCAGCAGTTAATATCCACACACAAAAACAATATCCAATCGAGACATACCGTCGCCGAGTGAGATGGTAAAAAACGTAATCTTATTAGTGAGCATTAAAGTTCATTTTCTTATTATCGAGTCTTGAAATCTGGCAGGTACCTGTGAGGGCACAAAGCCGAGTAGCCGCATCTTATAATCGAGAGTGCCTCCAGTTTGATAGTTAATTAAAGAAGTGAATAACATGCGGCATTGCAAGTCAGCTGCAATCTTCGACACTCAATAGGAAAAATATAGAGCTGATAAACCCACCATTTCAAAATATAAATCTTCATATCCAATTTAATTAAATATGATATTTAAACTAAATAAATTTCGCATAATAATACATAACATTCAGCTATCCCGTTTTTGTTAAGTTTACAATAGAGGTTATTGTTTTTGTATTTACCACTAGAAATTTGTTTATATTATATAATTTATTTATTTATAATTATAAATACACAGATAACAATTGTTCTGTATGTATTTATGTAATTGTCAATATCCAATAAAAAATATTAAATACTAGCTTTCACCAGCAGCTTCGCCCGCGTGGACCCTAGGAAAATGTTTAGCGGGATAACAAGTATCTTATTATCTAAGTCAGCTAATACCCTATCTGTATACCAAATTTCATCAAAATCCGTTCAGTAGTTTCGGCATGATTGACCGACAAACATCCAAACATCTAAACATCCAAACAAAGAAACTTTCACATTTATAATATTAATAGGATTTCATGATAACAACTCTGAAGTGTCCCTTCTCTCTTTGCACTACACAACGAAGGAGGGCCGCCGATTCCACCAAGATGAATCTATGCGGGCATAGCCAATATGTCAAGAAAGCCGCTCTACTTAAAAATAAATGAAGATAGCCCAGTACAAACAATTCAAAAATGATATTATAAACACCATAAATAACAAACATAGATAAGTATATATTATTATTACTTAGATAAGATTATTGACAAATATATTCATAAGGTAATAAAGTCCTTATTATTAGTTTATCCTTTTAATAACTCAGACGCGATATTTCTAGAAACGTACGTGATAATATTTATGTTAGCTATTTTCAACTTATTCGCTCTGAAAAAGGCACTCAACATATGCAAGTAGGTAACTCTGAAGTAATAAAACCTCTTATCGGTAAGTTATCGCAGCGCAACGGAGCGCATTTAGCATGCTTCTAATGAACGCCTTATGAAACAGGTAATTTATCACATGCTCCCTTATCACAAAATGCACTGATAACTTTTACATATGGGAACAAACTTAATAAACAATAGCCTTTATTTTTTCGCTGTATTTGATAAGGCAAAGCATGATTTAGTTGTCCAAAGTAATAAAAAAAAGAAATTCCGTCAGTAGTGCGAATGAATGTTAGTAAAATTTTATTTTCGAAATTACTTACATTAAGTATGAATCTTGGAACAATTGTATATACTGACAACAAATCTTCGAAAACTATTTCTTCATACGTACATACATTATTTGTTTTCCAAATTTCTAGTCCCTTCGAACAATACAGTTTCACTTTGGGCAGCCGATTACGTCTCGTGTTCTATTGAGTTTCACATCGGCACTCGTTACAAAATTTTAACGAGTTGTTATTTCAAAAGGACCGTCTTTGTCGGCTCCTTCAGTCTACAGCATGACCATGAATAAATCAATGAAAACAAATAGTATTCGGCTACTAGTGTTCCCAAATGCTTTTTAAATGATGATCAGCTATTGTTTCAACTCCCGTTTTTGTTAAGTTTTTCATGTATGTTAATTTATTCATAGAAGTATAATAGGTAGAGCATATTTTCCTGCCAAGATCGGGTGTGTTGTACATATAGATAGGTTTGAGGCGTAATTTGGTAGAGACCGAAACTAATTTATTTAACAAAGGACCGGTCGAACGATAGAGCACTTTTTATACGTGTACAAACACATTACATCCTACATATAGATACAGTGTTGGTAATTACAGATTTTGTTTACGCGTTCTTATCCAAGGAATAGATTAGTTGCTTGCTTACATTTCGATGTAAGCCGTTTACGTCGTGGTAGTGCCACGATTTATTTTTAATCTTTTATAACTGTAGAACGTCGCGCCATTGTGAAGTTGATTAAATCCGTTTTGAGTCATTTACTTAAAAACGGTTTCTTGATTACCTATAAAAAAATAAGACCGAACGTTAAATTTTAATTTTATTAATTAACTTGCGATAAAAATATTTGTAATTTATGTTATTTCTTTGCTATGATGGGCAGTTAAAATTCACTATGAACAGAGTACTTTCTATCCTACACGATAGCACCTTATTGTACGTTTATACACACAATCTGTGAGACTTCATACCATTATTTATAAATTCTTATTATCAGTTCATTCCCATCACCATTGGTTCACACAACACAATTACTGCGAGTTATTACCCAATTATTCAGCAATCCTGACTAGATGCTTAAAAACGGAATAATACCAGCAAAACACAAGTATCGCATCGCTTAATATTTTTATCAAATTAGTATGAGGTTCATTATTCTTTTCATGTTTTCCCCTTTTTTATTCGATAAAATTCACTCATTATACAAACAGAAAAACTATCAAAAATTAATAGAATGTTTCTTGTTGTTTTATTTGTGTATATAATGTTTTTATTTTTATGTATTCTAAGAAACTAAGAAGTAATTTGTTGTGTATATTGGCTTTTATTTCCCTTTAATAAAGTATTATCTTTTTCTTTTATTATATTTTGCCAGCAAATTACATATAATGTAACTAAAGACAGTATGTTGTTTAGTAGATACGTGTAAAAAAATAGTTTGTCCCTGACCTACTTTATTCACTCTATTCTAAAGGAATCATAAATTATTTCCATATTAAATCAAACACAAATACATGAGTGTCACGGTTTTTTCCCAGAAGGACTACTATTAAACGAGACCGGAAATTAAAAATTCCTCCCCCAGTTTGAAGGTTATAAAAACTTGGTAACCATTTTTAGTTACTTAGTTACAACAAAAAATGAAAATGCTGGAACATGAGCCGCACTTAACCGATTAATGTTTTGTTGATTCGATGACATAACATAGACAAATACTTCATTTATTATTTTAAGTATTATCATTAGACAATTATAAAAGGTTTTATCTCTGTAATATATGGGGGACTCAATTTTTTTCTTAATTTTTCTCCATTGGACATAAATCATATCCAATGGAGAATCGAACCTGACGTTCTGTTGATAGTACGCAATAATGTTGAAAACAAAAAAAAAAAAAAACAAGTCAAAACAATGAAATTGCAGCATTGCCATCACCTTAGGCACTGGTAGTGAACAAGCAACACAGTTGTGTTACGAGTGAGACCAAGTTCGTAGTACTACGACACGAATTTAAACGTAAGATCATTTCATATTCAATCTTATTACTATTGAACGAAAATACAGTCACCAGAAATTCAGGTTACTAAGAAAGGCCGATTTTTTTCCAATCCACAGAGTTCAAATAAATTGCAAACCTTTTGAAGTGTTTTTTACCAGTAAGAACTACGTTCCAATATTTTAATTTAATTTATTACCAGAGCTTCAAAAAAAATAAAACTACATAATATATATAGGAAAATGTCGTCGACTACTCAACCAATTACGAGTATATTTCAATACCTAAAATCCTGTTAATTTTCCAAAAAGACTCTTTTGTATCAGTTGTTGCTAGTTTGGAATATAATAATCACTGTGAAATTTATGAATATATACTGTTCTATACGAAGATTATAATAAATAAAAAATATCTTCTGCTTTGTCGTGTACTTTATTTTTCGAGAGTGTGTGACAGAACAATGACGTAGAGTCTAGTAGTAGTGTTGGGGTTACCAACTTACAAAATATAATTAACAATATGGAACATCCCCCCTTTACATGACGTTTCCCTTACTATAACCATGTATGTATAATGTAGGTACATTAGCAACTATTAAACACCACATATTACTAAATATATAAACTTAAAATCTAATACAGGTAATAATTTTTTAACCCTTGTGGAGCTTTTATAACCCTACCTGATCTAGTTCTAATAGGGATGTTTACAATCTCCTGTTCTTTACCTATGGGATCTGTAACAGGTACATCCCTATTATTTGTAACTGGTATATCTATATCCAGACACTCTTCTTTTAAAACTAAGTCATTTTTCCTGTTATTCAAATGATTTTTATTTCTACGAACTACATTGCCTTCTTCATTTAAAATGTTATACGATCTTGGCTCAACTTTATTTATAATCTTCCCCGGTACCCATGTTTTATTTGGCAAATTTTGTATCATTACATTATCCCTTTCTTTAAAATCTACCCTACTTTTTGCTGTTTTATTATAATTTTTTGTGTATTTTTCTCTAATTATTCTCATTTTTTCTTTAACATTAATAGGCAATTTTGACTTTAACTCTTCTTTAACACAAGGCAAAGTAGTTCTTAGAAGTCTTGACGTAAGCAACTCTGATGGAGAATATTCTAATCCAGCAACAGGTGTTGTTCTGTATGCTAACAAACCCATAGTAAAATCTGAATTATCTTGTTTACATTTTTTCATTAACTGTTTGACAATTCCTACTGCTTTTTCTGACAAACCATTTGATTTTGGATATCTAGGGCTAGAGTGCACTAATTCAATATCCAATTCTTTAGCAAATTTTTTAAATTCAAAACTGGCAAATGGCATATTATCACTTACACATATTTTAGGGATTCCATGTGTACTAATAATAACTTTAAACTGTTTAATAACATTACTAGAATTCTTTTCTTTCAAATATTTAACTTCTATCCATTTAGAGTAATAATCAATTAAAACTAAATAATCTTTTCCATTACAACTACAAATATCAACACCAACTTTATAAAATGGAATATCTGGTATGTCATGTGACATTAAAGGTTCTTTTACATTTAATGATCTAAATCTCTCACAAGGTTTACAACTCAAAACAAACTTCTCTATATCTACAGACATCCCTGGCCAAAATAAAACTTTTCTAAGTCTTTTCTTACATTTCACAACACCAGCATGTCCTATATGAGCTATTTTAATCATTTCTTGCCTCAAACATTCTGGTATAACAATTCTATTTCTATAATATATTATATTTTCTTTTACATGAAGTTCATTTCTCAATTTATAGTAAACTTTTAAGTCTTTATTATAAATATTTTTATCCCTACTTGGCCATCCTGTATTATACCAAGAGAGCACATTTTGCAAGTTTTGATCTTTAATTGTCTCATTTTTTAACTTTTGTATTTTTTCTTCAGCAATAGGCAACTCGCTTTCTAAACCAAACACTATTTCTGTATCAATAACATGTACAATTTCTTGCAAAGTGGGCTCTTCTTTTTTATTATTATTATTAAAATTTCTAGACAAGTAATCAGCAATAAACATCTGCGAGCCAGGTATATATTTAACCTCAAAATTATATTTTAAAAGTTTTAATACCATTCTCTGTAGTCGAGCTGAAATTTTATTAATATCTTTTGTTAATATAGCCACCAATGGTTTATGATCTGTTTCTATGCGTATTTTTCGCCCATAGACAAACTGATGATATTTTTCTATTGCTATGCAAATTGCAAATAATTCTTTTTCTATTGGAGCCCACCTAGTTTGACATTCTGTATATGATCTAGAGTAAAACGAAATTGGTTTCCCCCCTTGTAATAAACAAGCACCCATCCCATTTTTAGAGCTATCTGTTTGCAATGTTATTTCACCTTGACTACTCAACATTGATAATGTAGGTGCACAAATTAGTTTCTTTTTTAAATCACTAAATGCTTGTTTTTGTGGTACACCCCATGACCATGGTACATCTTTTTTTAGTAACTGTCTCAATGGTTCAGTGTTTGTAGAATATTGAGGAATGAATTTACTCAAATGGTTACACATGCCTAAGAACTTTTGCAATTCTTTTACATTTTTTGGCTCTTGTAATTCTGTAATTGGTTTAACATGTTCGGGATCAATTCTAATTCCCTCTTTTGATACTATTAAACCTACATATTTTACTTGTTTTGACTTATATTGTATTTTCTTTTCATTAAACTTTACGTTATACTTCCTAGCTCTATCAACTACCTGTTTCAAAATATTATTATGTTCTATTTCAGTTTTTCCCGCTATAATTAAATCATCATAGTAAACATATAAGCCTTTTATATCACTAAAGATTTTATTATTTATTTTCTGCATAACCTCTGGCGCTGAAGAAATACCAAAAGGTAACCTAAGAAACCTATATCTACCAAAGGGAGTGCCAAAAGTACATATTTTCTGTTCATCATCTAACAAAACTTGGAAAAATCCATCTTTTAAGTCTAACACAGTAAAATATTCATTACCCGATAAATTGTTATATATTTCTTCGGGAGATGGGATTAAATATCTTTCTCTTAAAATATTATTATTTAATTCTTGGGGATCTAAGCATAACCTTAATGTTTTATCTGGTTTTTCTACTATCACTAAGTTATTACACCAATCAGTCGGACCCTCTACTTTTTCTATGACACCTTTATTTTCATACCTTTCTAAAGTTTGCTTCAACCTGTCGACTATTGCATGAGGAACTCTCCTTATTGGTTTGATGACGGGAACAGCTTCTTTCTTAACTTGTATCTTATATATTCCTATGTTGCCTAGACCTGTAAAAATATCATTATTTTGTTTTACAAAGATTTCTTTTTCACTGTTATTATGTTGATCAACTTGATCTACCCTTCGTACTAAATCTAAATTGATACAATCCGGTAATCCAATCACTGGTTGTACTGGCAAATCTATGATATTAAATTTTATAATTTTTTTCATATTTTTATAACAGCATTCTATCTCTGCTTGTCCTATAGTGTTAATTTTGTCTCCATTATACACTACTAGTACATTTTTTGTTTTTCTTAACACAGATTTACTGTTCTTTATCTCATTATATGTATTTAACGATAACGTGTTGCAGTCTGCTCCTGTATCTATTTTAAACTCTATTTCTTTTTTCCCTATTAGTATTTTAATAAGCCACTGTTGTTTCAGACTATTATTTGTCATAATGCTTGAAAAATCAAATTCACTGTCACTTTTATCTTCAACTGCATGGACTTTCTCTTGTATATATTTCTTTCCATCTCGTTTCTTTTGTCTACAAGCCATTGCATAGTGATTATATTTTCCACACAATGCACATTTCCGACCATAAGCTGGGCACTTTCTAGGTTCATGTAACCGACCACATTTTTTGCAATTGTATTTTTTCACTAAGTTTTGTTTGTTCATTGTTTTTCTAAGTGCATCTACAACTTTTTCTTCTTTTATATTGATTGTTAAGCCTTGTAGTTGTTTTTTACTTATTTCAGCAGCCCTACATATGGTAATTGCATGTTCTAAATCAAGTTTTTCTTCTCTCAACAATCTTTCTTTTGTAGCTTTATTGTTTATTCCTATTACTAGCATTAAAGCCACTATTCGACTTTCCATGTCACCTAGTTCGCATTTCTTTGCTTGATTTTTTAACCTAGTACAGTAATGATCTATTGTTTCATAGTCTTCTTGTCTGTAATTAAGCAGCTCATATGTACTTAATACAAGACTTTTTCTTGGTTCCGAATATTTATCAAGTGCAATGAACAAATCCTTCAAAGTAGTTTTTTCTTCATTTGTTAATGCGTTATAGACCTCTACTGCTTCTTCACCACCCGCGTTGAGAAAAATAGCGATTTTTCTGCTCTCTGGGACATGTCCGATTTCAGCTGCTTCCATGTATATTTCAAAGTACTGTCTATATTTCTTCCAGTTTGCCCCTTCACCACTTAGTTTTAATCCTTTGGGAGGTCTCAATCCATCCACTGTGAGTTTTATTGAGGGACACGTTTTCACATTTTTATCTGTGACTGACATTTTGTTTTACTATCTAGTGTAATCTCTTGAATTTCACAAAGATTTTTCTTCTCTTGCGGTGTACTAGGTTTCTCACTTTAGGTTTAATAATTTTATATAAATATTTCACCTGACACCATGTTCTATACGAAGATTATAATAAATAAAAAATATCTTCTGCTTTGTCGTGTACTTTATTTTTCGAGAGTGTGTGACAGAACAATGATCTACGTCTAGTAGTAGTGTTGGGGTTACCAACTTACAAAATATAATTAACAATATGGAACATTTATGTTTTACAATGTGGGTAGGTATTATCTAAATTTCATTTTAACGTAGGCTTTTTAGTTCCGGGGTATTTATAATTAGTTATACTTAATGCTACTCCTATACTAACAACATAACGGTTATAATAAAAAGATGGGAGAAAGCACTTTCAGAAAATCGCTTCTTTATACATTTTCAATACTTCACTTTTTGTGCTGATTAAAAGGAAATACATTTCTGATTAGTTACGCATATATTCTAGTTAATGAAATGTTATTTTGTTTACTTTTGTAAGCCTAAGACGCTATAAAAGCCGTTATTTTTGGAGACTGAGTCTAAAAATCTACAGAATGAAATTAAATTAAATTTAGAGACGCGTGACAAACCCGATACGTCTACTTTCCATGTTCTCTTTTACAAAATAGAAAGGTAAAATTTTGTAGGACAAATTTATCTGTTTATTTTTACTCACAATGCAACCTATTTGGTAAATATATACATCCAGAAAAAAAAAGATATTACTTATACTTAATAAAAAGCATTACAAACAAAATACAAATCTCCTTAATAATCAATAATGCTCAATATTTGCAAAATAAATTACATTAAACGATTACCTATCTAAGAAAATATAAATAAATTTTGAGTAATTGAAAGAAGAGTGCTATGAAACAATATTTATCCTGAACGTTTGAGTTCCCAAATGAATATTTTGTTGGAAAAAAGCTGAGGAAATGAGTCACGGACGACGGAATGAGGGTCGGTAACGAGCTCGTATCGCTCCAATGGATATGGTAGACCAACCGCTTCCGGGACCACAAGCACTCTAAATGAAATCAAGGGAAATATACACCTGGTACCTTTTGGACATAATGTAAGAAACAAATAGGCCGTATCGACATCTCATGACAATGTAAAGTGCAGGCTGAAGATACATAAAGTATAATTTAGATTACTTTCGTACAAATAAACACATACTGTACTTTTTTCTTTTTTTTTTCAACAGCCCCGCCTTTTCTTGTTTTAAATTCATACATTAAATTATCAGTACAGTGCATGCAGGTTTTTTTTTTTAATATACATTATCTTTTCTCTGACCTAAGCGGAAAACAAATAATTTCAGGATGTTTCTTAATTTAAGAAAGCTTAGTATTTATATATAAAACGAAGGCTTTTGTAAAATTTCTAATTCACAAATCGTTATACATCTGTTTAATTTTTTTTAATAATATGTTCAATTTTATCTAGCGATAAATAAAATATTAAGTCAGAAGCAGTGTCCCAAGAATTTCCAGGGTCCTTTCCCTTATCCAAAATAAAAAAAAAACATGGAAGACAATCGAAAATTCCTATCCAATAACACAAAAATTTCAAAGCACATTCCAGAAACTCGATATGATATCTGAAAGGTATCCTGCTAAGTAAGTATAAATTAAAAAGAGGAAGCTAATAGACGAATCACAACTTCAGAATGCAATCATAAAAAACGCATTCAGAGACTGGACGCTTTATTTTTGATTCCCGGACTCGTCCTAAAAGGAGAGGTGAAAAAATTCGGCGCTAAAAAGAATAACACTGTGAGTCTATTACTCGTACAGCATGTCATCGACGGTTCATTAAAATACGATGACTTAACACAAACAGTATAGTGGACTTCATTGATGATAGCCTCTGACGTAGGTTTGTCGATATAAAAAACATCATCTAATAACACCAATCTAAACCGGACCTTATTCAACGGCAATAAAGGTGACATGTTAAATGAAAAAAAAAACTCTGGTTCGTTTCGGAATGAAAGATCGCTTACAATGGCGTTTCATTCCGTGGAATTCATTGATAAGTCGGATGCTACCAGTGTTACATCGCCGGTCTCACGACCACGACCGTTGGGAAACTCAATTACTTCCGAACAGACGTTGAAAACTGAAAGTTGGGACAGAGGGAGAAATATTTAAATTAGGTTAGACGATAAGAGAAAGACAAAGACCACGTATTGTACAATGTGACAAGTTATACTCTTTGCCATTCACAATACGTTC
Organism: Diatraea saccharalis; assembly: GCA_918026875.4. Taxonomy (NCBI): domain Eukaryota; kingdom Metazoa; phylum Arthropoda; class Insecta; order Lepidoptera; family Crambidae; genus Diatraea; species Diatraea saccharalis. The sequence continues at coordinate 7,021,519 of OU893333.1, forward strand.
TTACTTATAATGGAACACTTGATGTCTTTTGTGTCGCAATAATAAGAACGCGGATTTTAGCTTTGAATTGTAATTTATATTCATATTTCATTCTTCGTGTTTTATAGATCATACCAATTGTATTATTATATTTATATTTAGAACTTAAATGTACTCTTAAAATTACGAAGGTAGGTAGGTATGCTATTTGTTTAACCTTCACAAGGGATAACCATATAATATATTTAGCTTAATATTTACAACATCAACAACTTATTTCAGCAGACCGTATTCTTAATTGTTTGAATCTATAATTATCAGTTGACATAAAGTCATATTATTAAAGAAATTTTAACTAGAGATTTAATAAAAAATACACTTGTCTAATCCAGCTCGCTTATGAAGTTTCTTAACTCTAAAATAGAAAGCCAAATAACTATTTGCTTTCCAAAAGCGTGAGAAAACGTTCGCTTCAGCAGTAGTTGTTAGTATCTTACAGTTACAAATTATTGTGCCGTGGAAATTACCAATTCAATGCAAAATTGAATGCTTTGAAGGCACTTTGTGAGGTCGATTTTGTTTAGAATAAATTAATTATGGCAATTTAAGTCGATTTTCCATCGTCACTCGCAGCCAAGACCGTAGAAATTACAATTTCGTAGCTTAGCTGTTTATTGTCTAGCTAAAAGCAAATATTTTACCGTATTTATTTTATTTGTTTTGAGCGGAAGGAAACTAATATCAGTGTAATAACGGTTTGTTCTGAAAACAGCTAATTTTCAAGTAGCCTATTTTACTACTGACTTAAAAAAGTAGGTTTTTCCATTTCGTTCAAATTCTATTAGTATATTAATACCTACATATCTCCTTTAGAAGTGGATTATGTTGATCAATATTTTCTGTTTAAAAGTATATACTATCAATTAAGTCGCAAAAAGATTTTAAGTGTTACGCAATCAGCAATATAACCTTAAAGATTAATGGGCCTAGCCTTGTCACTGATAATACTGATATATTTTCATTTAATATTTAAAAAGAATATATTATGTTTGATCAATCTCGCATTCATAATGCTATACTGAAAAATGTTCTTAAAGAAAAATGCATAAAAAATCCACTTTGATCCTGGCACTCTGAGATGGAAAGAATACATTATTAACAAGCCGCATAACGAAAATATAACGAAGATTTAAATCCGAAGTTTGGTTTGTTTTTCGAGTTATAATGAAGGCGCTTTTAATCTAATTAAAATCTTTTTTAATCCTGCTCTTACTTAATGTTAATTCTATAATAGTATAGGAACGATAAAGTTCTCGTTATACCGAAAATTTAATTTAATAATCCCCAGAATATAAAAAAGGATCATCAAACTATTGGTTAAACACTAATTTCTATAACAAACTTTGCATAGAATATATAATCCTATGTTTTACTTTACCGTCATCAGATTTCTTACATATCATGCATTCCTTTTAGGTCGGCGTGAATATATTAATATATACTAAAGAAATATAAAATTTTAATTGTTATTCCACTAATTTATATTTGAAATATTGATGTGTTAACTATAACGTAATCATACTCAGGGCGTAGCTACTTCGTGGGTGAGGGCTATGTCCACCCACGACCTCTCACTAAAAGAGACCTCGAGAATATTCTTATTTAACTACCTTAAAAAAGAGTCTACAGTCAGATCTAAGGAATACTATTATCATCGTCAGCCTTTTATGTCATTACTGGTGGGACACAGGCCTCCCCTATGGATGGACTCGTGCCGAAAAGGGAGAATCGGCCACGACCCACAACTCGGACCTAATGCAGATTGATGGGTGTTACTGACTACAATTGCAGTCAGAACTAACGGCGAAACGTTTTGAAGCACGAAGGAGCTAGAAATAATATACTACCGCATCGCAGACTAAACTGCGCCATCGAACTTTCAACGATTATCTTTTGAACCATATTTATAGTAGCTGTGAAAACTATAAACTATAAATACGGTCACCATAAAAATAATGGGATCTTCATACTTAATTTATTAACATTATTTGTCTATCTTTTATTCAAGTAAAAGAAAGACACACAATAACAACAAACGACACAAAAAATGCGTCACACGAAATGCAGCAATGAATAGATTGCTTTTGAAGATTCATTCGAGTGCATCCAATAAGAAGACTCGATGCGTAGTTACACGTCGGAAAATACTTTTATATATCTTCCATTGTGTTTTTTTAGATTATTCTATATGAATTATAAAAATCTACTTTCATATCAGATCACAAACTTAGACATTCCATATTAATAAAGAGAAAATTACTTTCTGATAATACGAGTATGAATATTAAGACTGCCTAAAATGTTTTCACGTGCAGATTTAAGCTATTCATAATTTCATTCATTTCAGTTAGCGACAGAATTTTCCCCTTATTGTAAACAGCTAAAACTTGGTGCTTTTAGTCCTCGACGATTATTGTGGTTGGAGATGTAATTTTGTATGAGCATTCTGCAAAATTTTGATACTTGAGATCTGAACATTGACCAGGGGCTATGTATGGAGCAGTCCCTGCTGGATCCTACGACCTTCCCCCAAAAGTAAGAATGCATCAAAGGGAGTTTAGTGGGTATGCCATCCACGTTTTGACTAGTCTTTGGGCGGGTCCGTGTGGATGGAGAGTCCCATACACTCCCTGTCGCCTGTCAAACAGCAGGATAAACGCATAAAGCATTCCCACAACGAAACAAAAAAGTCTGAACATTGATATTGAGAGTCCCTGTTTTAAATTACATATTTCAGGATTCACTTTTCTACATCAATGTATGTAATCTGTTCTAGATTTTTTTTATTAGTATTTTAAAGACCTTTGTGGCTGAGTGGCTCACACGCCGCTTTCGTCGTCGCCATCTCTGAGGTCCCTGGTTCCCGGTATAGTGTAGAAAATAAACTCTTCTATAGTGTTTCGTATAGTGTGAGTAGCTCGGTGGCGTAGTGGATAAGCGCCGCGACCCGCGATCGTTGTCGTTAAGCAACTTTCGCAAGGGTCGGTCACGGAATGGGTGACCAAAAAATTATTATCTCGAGCTACTCCGTGCTTCGGAAGGCACGTTAAGCCGTTGATCCGGGCTGTATTTGCAGTCGTTAATACCCTCCAATCCACATTGGGCCAGCGTGAAGGGTCATGGCCCATCCTCCTTAACCATCCATAAGGAAGGCCTGAGCCCCTACAGTGAGGACGTAAAAGGGCTGATGATAGTGTTTCGGGTCTTACACGGCCTACCTCGAGCTGGGGTATTAATATATTTATAATAAAAATAATAATTGGACGATAACAATTAATCGCCCGGATGTCGAAACGTCATAGGTCATAGGTTCGAGCCCCGTCTCAGAGTGCCAGGAACAAAAAGGATTTTTAGCATGTTTTTTAGGAATATTTTTCAGTATAGCAAGAATATATTTTCATCTTTATCAAAAATTTTAATATTCGTACAAATATTTCTTTGGGCTGTTTGGGTGGATTGCCTGAACATTGATGAAAATACGCTACCAAAAAGTAACAAGTGCTTGAAAAATTCCTTTTAGCTCCTTTTGGCTCCTCCTAGCTCAGTAGTAAGAACAGTCGCTCAGATTGCGAAAGTTCAAGGATTCAAGTTCATAACAGAGTGCCAAGGACAAAGAGCATTTTCATTAAGAATAATATTTCAGTATAGCGTCGTGCATGCAAAATTGATCAAATATAATAATAACCCATAATACTTTAATTAAAACCTGGATTTTAATAAAAAAAAAAGCATTTGATTAATGTTTTCAACTAAATCAAATCCAAAATTACATGCCACTGATCTTATTTACTCCAATTATATAAGTATATTGCTATCAACATTACTTATTTTAGAATGATATAGAATTAGATCTCTCTACATTCCATTTAATCTTTCTGTAACAAAGGGTTAAATTGTCTAATTTTAAAATCTATCGCAATAATTTCAATTTAACGACGTTCACGAAATTGACGCTACAACTATTTGAGATGTGATACCGTTTGCGATCGCGCAGTTTATTGGAAAATATTGAATGAACAATATCGTTAATTTGACGTTAGTTGGAATTGTCCAAGGCAAGTGTTGGACGTAAATATTATGTTTCTTGATCATTCAATAACATCAATCTTTTCGAATGCGATAACGACTTTAAATCCATAAATAATTAATATAATTCCATAAATAATTATCACAAGCATTAAATCTTTGAAAGGGGTTGCGATAGATTTTGAAATTATATAATTAAGCCACCGATCTGCCTTACAATTTGATAACAAGTTAACATCGGACTTGACGTCGAACACAGCACTGTCACAGTTAATAAATAAAAGTTAATAACAGGTATAGAAGTTATAATAAAATAAAACGTATGTACACATAATAAAATCTACAAACAAGTAATTTAATCTGTTAAAAGTGTGTGATTCCAATAAAAGTATGCACAATGGTGTATAATGATACACCATCAAGAGTTTAACATCTTATTCGACTCATTTCATTGAAATGTAAGGTTAGATATATTATGACAAAAAAGATATAAATATATAAGGGAACTACTAAAAAATCAAACAATAAATTCTTTGATTGTGTGAAAAACTTGTAAAGAACATATTTTCATTGCATTTTTCCTTTAAATGTGAACAAGAAGAATTTGAAGGATTTTTAACTGCATATCAGTGTTGTGTATAAAACCCCATAAATCTAGACACTTCTGACCGTTCTTACTACGTGCTAACATAATTGATATGATCTAGTTTGATATAATGACATAATATACACTTTAGCACTGACACCTGCTGACCTATCATCATATAGTGACCGGAATTAACACTGACAAACCGCAACGAATCGTTTGGTTACTAAAAGGGTTAAAACAATGGTACCGCGATCGTGCTCTGTTAGAACGAGACGTACATATTTCTATGAGACACTTTGTAACGGTGGGCAGAACGCGCCCCCTCCAACTGCGCTCGCGCCTGTTTTGATACAATACTCGGGTGACAAAATTATGGCTTATCCCAAAATCTCTATCTAAGATAAAGAATAATATTATAGAGATAAGTATAATAGAGATAAGTTCATGTATAAATATATAAATTGTTTAGAAAGTATATTATTTTAACAAAGCTTTAATATGACCAATTAATGGAAAAGCTTTTTCCATAATATTAAAATTGTTATAACAAAATTATTGACATGAATTAACAAAAAATATATGTCATTTAGATTTTTTAATATATGTATAAAAACGGGCTTTTTCTCTTAAATTATGCAGTATCGAATATTTCAACTGCAATACTATATAACGTAAATATAATCGCCCACAGTGAATGCAAAAAAGCTGTTTTAATAAAATACATTTACTATTGCTTTTTAGCCTCAAATGAAAGATACATATATCCTACCTTAAATGTGGTGTGGCTCCACTACAGATTTCACACTTACACAGTGGGAGTGTTCCATGCACTCACCCACACACCCATCAAGGCCCTCAATATAACCTCCTTGGTAGAGCTCACGCACACACGCGCACCTCGCCCTGTCTGCACAAACACAGCGGCACTCTCAGTTCACTACACAACCTCATCTACTGCACTCACGCGCAGAAAAAAAAGATAACGCGATCTATCGATCTTTTTTCAAATCGAAAAAACTAGCCGCCTGATAGGCTTCGTTCCTATAGTCGGATAAACCTGACGTTTACAACCGAACGCGTCCGCTCGGGCAACCATTTATTTCTATCACAATATTTATGACAGCGTAATTAATTGAACATGTCGTTTTAATTATGTAAATAAGAATGGGTGATAATCAATTTAAATTACGTGTTCGGATCTCGTTTAATTTAATGTAAACAGATATTTATCAAACTATTGTGACGTTTTACGGTGTTAACAAATTCGTGTGTTTATGTTTTTAAAAAGGATACGGGACTATGTATGATGCTTGATCTTCAGTGGAATCGCTTTATTTAGTGTAGGTTTCGACTGTGGTTAATGGAACTAACACGTTGATCTGTCATACCATTATGGAACGCCACCAAAATGGTATGGATGTGTGGGTAGGTAAGGGTATATGTATAATTATTATTTTTAAAATCAAACTTGTTCTGTAAGAACTTATAAAGCTCTATGTGTAGTTTTATTTTTTTAATGTGTATTTCTCTATTGATTTTATTATTACCAAATAAATTCCAATTTTAATGTACATTGTAAAATATAACTTCAATATTTAATTATTTATGAGGATATGAATAAATTTGATGAAACGACTTCATCAATCAAAATGATAAATACTTAATGATAAATTAGTTATCATTAAATATTTATTATTTTGATTACATAATAAAAACTTAAATTTATATAATCTGACGTCAGTAAAAAACGAAATAAATGATCTATCTGAATAAATATATCTATTCAGAAAGTAAGGATACTTATAAGAACATAAGTTATGACTATCACACAAAAAAACTTAAGTTATATTATATTTAGCAACTCTAAAATGTCCCTTATAGCATGAAGATATGTATATTATTATAATAATGATAATAATATTCAGTTTATATACAATTAGATAGAATTCTATAATATAATTTTCAATGAAATCTCGTGTATAGCATAGAAATAGATTTTATTAATACAGTTTTTATAATAATAATAATGACAATATAATTTGCTATTAAAAATGCTATAAAAATAGAGCTAAAAATTTATTTAAGAATAATATACCGCCTGGGTATGAAACAAAAAAAATAATAAAAGAAAAATGAATACTTAAAGAAAGCTCTCGAATTAAATATTAACACTTTTCAAAACAATATTCTATTGTTTGGTTAGGTCAAGGCCGCGTCAACCAGCTCGGAGGTCTTTTCATCAATGGACGACCTCTACCAAACCACATCAGACTGAAAATTGTGGAAATGGCCGCTGCAGGAGTAAGACCATGCGTCATCTCACGCCAACTACGAGTTTCGCACGGCTGTGTCTCCAAAATCCTTAACAGATACCAGGTTTGTAAGGCATGAATTAAAGCCTTAGCTCCTTAGCTATTATGATTATTATTTGGATAGTTCATTGATATAATGATTGATATAAGAGAGCTGTCCGCGCTATATATAATTTACGGTCTAGAGAATCTCTCAGAGATATATTTAAAGAAATAAATATTTTGACTGTTGCCTCTCACTACATATATGAAAATATTATGTACGCAAGAAAACATTACGATTCCTTCACAAAAAAAGTAGTGTTCATAATCTTAACACAAGAAATAAAAATAAATTTGCCGTTCCAAGCTCCAGACTTCAGAAAACCAGAGGATCATTTCTGGGTCAATGCATTGCTATGTTCAATAAAGTTCCACAAAATGTAGTTGACCTACCCATAAATAAATTTAAAATTCATGTAAAGAATATATATTTTAAGAATATAGATATACATATACTAAAATATACGTATATGAATACATATACATATATACATGATATACATATATGAATATAGATATACTTATTATTTTAAGGATCGCAATGCATGAAGTTATTAGCCTTAGCTTTGTTCTATAAAGACTAATTATATGTTCAACCTATGTCCTACAGACTTTGAAAGTTGTATTTATTATTGTGATAATACATATTATTTTGGTAATGACATGATTTATGTAAATGTCATTACTTATGATAAAAACTTGTTCTTCTTGTCAGCTAAAAGACGTCCTGAACAAATGGAAGGGGAAAAATAAAATTTTGGACGATTCAAAAGTGCTTGTAATAGCCTACTTGAATAAAGATATTTTCATTTTCATTTTCAATTAAATGCATTTTATAAAAAATAACAAACGAAATGCACACTTTTTAAAATTAATGTCTATACGACTATGTTAAAATACGGAGATTTTGTAAAAAATATTAAGTGATTTGTTATTGAATAAAAATTAATATCAAATCGGGAATATAATACTGTATTAAACAGTCTCCTAAGTTTATTTATAGAAAAAATCTAATCATAAATAACTAGCTCCCCGCCAGCGGCTTCGCCTGTGTGGTCCTATTATACACATAAACCTACCTCTTAAATCACTCAAACATACGTTATCCTTCACCCGTATATATAACAATTGAAGTAATAAGAAATAAAGTTAAAGTAAAAAGTTACAAGGAGGTCCTATAATAAAATAATTTACGATTAATTTCTAGCTTCAATGTTTCTTTAATCCACAATTAATTTATTTATTGAAACATCTATTTCGATATAATAAGTTAATAATCTCATATATAGCTCTATAGCAACTGTACGTTGAAATTGTGAATGATTAGAAGTTATATCTAACCGATTAAGTTAAACGCACATATTACCTTAATCATAAAATATATCTTCAAAGAACTATGCTTAAAGTCATAAAGTCTGAAATTAATATAAAAATTCTATTTTGAAGTTAATATTATATTATGGAACAAGGTCTTCGTAACATAGCATTTTCTACAAATTTGTGAAATTTCATGTTACTTGCTACAAGACTCTGTGAAATTTGAAACATTTTACTTTATACAAAGATATTTTCGTGACTAACCGACTACCACTGCATAATCTACGCACATTAGGGGTATTAGGGGTTAAAGTATGAAATTGCCGTTTTACTGTAATAACTTCCTTGAATTGACATAGAATATTCGTGGTTTGAAGTTTTCGAAAGAAACTTTTTGACATGGTTTCTATGATTTTCTTCTTTTAAAAAAATTTAAACATTTGAATATTGACTTTCAATTGTTTTTGTTACTCAATTTAGACAAAGAAGATGGATACTGTGAAAATTTGAGTAATTTTTTATATGAGTTCCGACGCAGAAGTAAACTGGCAGATACAACCCGCAATATCCATGTTGCCTTTGGAGAGGGGTCTGCTAATGAGCGCATCGTGCGATTTTGGTTTATACGCTTTCGTGATGGAAACTTCGATTTGTAGAACTTGCCACGAGTAGGACCGCCCACACAGGTGAATAACGATGAATGAAGAGAGATGGTGGAAGTTGATCCTAGTTAAACTATCCAGGAATTAGCGGCATGGTTTAAAGTTACTTCACCCACAATATTGACTAATATGCATCAAATCAATAAAATAAAAAAATACGAAAAAGGATGCCCATGATTTGACTAGTCTGCAGAAACAACCGCGTGTTGAAACTTGTGTTGCCTTGTTGAATCGGAACAGAAATTAAGAAATATTAGATCGAATTGTGACATATAATGAAAAGTAGATTCTTTATGATAACCGTAAAAGAAAAATGCAATGGCTGACCCTAGGTCAACGCCACAACAGTCTCCTAAAGCAAAACTTACCAATAAAAAGGTAATGGTAACTGTTTGGTGGTCTCAGCATGGTGTTATTCACAATAGTTTTCTCTGATCTGGTCAAGCAAAAACGGCAGATGTCTATTGTGCCGAACTTCGAACAATGTTGGCAAAACTAGGAGTAAACAGCCCCGACTCATTCATCGATCTTCACTATTATTACTCATGATAACGTGAGACAACACGGGTAACCGTTTTGACCCTTCAGAAACTGCAGTTAGAAATCATTCGTCATCCTCTGTGTTCGCCAGACCTTGCTCCAACGGACTACCATTGTTTTTCGTGATTTGGACAATTATCTACGTGACAAGAAGTTTTCTTCCCAGGAGGAAGTACAAAATACTTTCACAGAGTTTGAGCAGTCTAGATCCTCAGAGTTCCATCGCAAAGGCATAAATTAACTTCCTATTAGATGGCAGCAATGTATAAATAATAATGGTAACTATTTTGATTAAATAAATTTGTAAAAAAATAAACAATTTTGATTTTCAGTACAAATCTGCAGTTTCATACTTTAACCAGTATTAAATCAATCTGAAAGAACTAGCCTCAAATTAACCGCATCGAAATGTAAAGATACTATTAGATATTTAAAATATATTTCATACAACATATTGAAGGACAGACGCGTAATTTTCCACCATACTATAGTAATTTTCAACCATACAACCAATGATAGCCAATAAAACGAGACACAGAAATCACCCGCAGTTTGCAATCGACCAAAGTAAGAGAGCCATTAAACCATTTAGCGTTATGACAATGGGAAATATTGCATCAAAGTAAAGTACTTAATAAAAGGAGAATATGAATAAACAATTCTACCGAGTATTAATATTAATGTGAAAAGTTTAATTTTTTAGTCATATTAGAAAGTCAGAATCACAAATCTCTTTATTTAAATAAAATAAACATATTATTACTTTTCAATCTTCCAACAATCTTCACCCGTGAGGTTTTTGGTTGACAAGAAGAACGAGTGAAAGAAACTCCAGCTCTAACAGAATTAACAAAAGAACAAAAATACTGAAAGATATTATATTTACTTAGCATTTAATACTAAATCGCGATCCCATAGTCATAATACATACAATACTCTGGCTATTACATTACACCTCATTTTTGTCCCTAAAGACATTAAAATTTTCTATCAGCTTGTACCGAAAATATCACATTCTAGCGAATATAAATTATTTTTATTTTTATTTATTTATTTAAACTTTTTTGCACACAGTACAAATGGCGGACTTAATGCCATTAGGCATTCTCTACCAGTCAACCGTAGAATTGTGTACAGATAGTATATGAGGCGGTGCGAAAAGATCAGTATTATATATGTATTAGACAAATATATAAATCATATATATATACATCATATATACATAAATTATAAAGTGACATCGCGAAGGGGATATTTAGAAAAATATGGTATTTTTTTTACTTTAGGCGAAATAAAGCGACAGAAAAAACTAAATTTATTTAATTTTATTATCGTTATTTAATAATATCATTGAATTTTTAAAGTAGTAGGTAACATGATATTTTGTGTCGTAATTATTTTTATACTGCTTCATTTTTAATAATAGTTGCTATAAATTTTGTCTTGTTAATGGTTTGTTTTAGACGCCCACTTAAGCAAACATAAGTGTCATCCTTTAAATATACAAATATTATCATACGCTTAAATTAAGTATCGAAATCGAAAATGATAGATTTATTTAAAGGTTCCCTATCATATGTAAATGGTGTGGTACCAGTTCGATACGAACAATCGCCATTGATCCATGGCCAGCGAAGCCTGAAGGTCCATTTTCACCAAGTCTTGACCACAATGCGTCCATTGTTTGGCCAGGAAGTGTTTCTCTACGCTCCAGCGTGAGGTGCGTACGACTTCTGCCAATGAGTAACAGTTAAATAAAATAGTCTAATACAAAAAAAAAGAAAACTAATTAACATACATTTCAGTCTCTTATTTACTATATTTAAGACGACGACAATCATTATATTTAAGATTAACTATATTATACTTACAAGACCAAAATTAGTTAAACTATCTTGTAATAAAATTACCTTCGAACTAGATGTCGAACAAAACAAATTTACAGCATAGGTGTTCAAATAAAACGTTTATTACCATTTGAAGAAGGTTTTATTTGGTTGATTTTCTACGCTCTGGCACCACTGTGGTCGACGTCGACTTCAACGTCGATTTTATTATAGATTAGCACTGAAGAATTTTGTACACACGGCGGTACATCAGATTATCACAATATATCTAATTTCTCCAGTTCATTTTAAACTCCACACATAAAGCGTTAAGGTTTTAAATCAAGTAAATAAATTTGACAGATTATCCTCACGTGCTGCTAACTATACAATAATTGCATTTAGAATATTTTAAAACTAAAGTTCTAAAAACAAAAATCAATGGCCATTTATGTACTTTTCAACGCACAAGTAAAAACAGGTAGTTATTATTACATCACAAATATACCTAAACCTCAACATTTCCGTGCAATGATTTGGGAAGAGTATCATAGAGTAGAGAGCGGAGAATACATGAACTGAGACTATTAAGAAGGTTAATGCATTAGGTCGACGATTTCAATGATTAAAGCTACTTTTGCAAAGTCGTCGGTTTGAATTCCTTTTTTGATACGAGTAGCTTTGGGTGTCCATAACATTTACCTATTCGCAGTAAACCTTCCCCATTCATCCCATAGCTGGTTCTCTATCCATATCTATATATGTTTAGGCAAAACTGCCCCAATGGTAATGTTGATGATTATGAAGCCTTAGGAGTTAGTTGCTCTTTTGGAAAGTATATAACCTATAAATCGTCACGACACAAAAACTTGATTAATAAAAAAATGTTAACTTTATTCGAATATTTTGTATTACATAATTACCTTTGAATTTTGAAAAAACATAACTTAGAACATAAATACATGCTTAATTTTTATCACATTTGTTGATGTCAGTTAAAATCTATATTCAGAATAATTTTGATAGATTCAAGTACATACCTACAAACATTACGAACGATGTGAAGTGAAGGTCAAAACCCTATTCCCCTTCGAATGTTATATTTACAATATAACCTTCAATCAAATCATATTTACAGATCATCTCAAAGTTCAAGGGTCTTTTACGATATTCATGAGTGCTGACCCAATTTATATACTTTTTCTTAATAAAGATTTGATTTACTACAATGATATGACTTAAATTTTTTCACTCCAGATTGTCAATTTTTTTTTGTTGCACTTTCTTAAATAACCTTTCAAAGTATAAGTTCAGAAAAAGTATTCAACTATCTGCGTCGACGTTTTTTTATAGGAAATCATATCTCATAATAGGATATTTAAGCCAAATATGCCCATTGCTTTTGAAATAAAACCCATACCAAAACCTTAGCAACTAACATTGTTATCATAACACACATTCCTATTAGTCAAGTGTTTGCAGAGCCTTATCTATATGTCAATCATTTAATTAGTAATTTTAAGATCACATTTTTTCTCTACGAATGAAAATATACTCCTAGTAGAGAGCAATATAATACGATAAATAACCAAAATGAAATATGCCATCGATCCTATTTTGCATATCATTTGAATACGACCGAGAACATCCTTATTGCAAAATTGACATTCAATAACGGCAACATCTGAACAGGAGACGGGGTCTATCAGACCCGGTGTGATCGGGGGTTCGAAACCGAGGGTAGCAACACCAGAAGTGGAGGCGAGAATTGAAGAGCTCAAGCGACAAAACCCGGGCATATTTTCCTGGGAAATTCGGGAAAAACTAATTAAGGTAACGTTGCGTTAATTAATTGACACTGAGGAGATTATCATCGCGATTTTCTTTAAGTGTCAAGAGTTTTACAATATTATAAAATTCAATATTTTCAATTTTTAGATTTTAATTTGTTGATGATTAAGTTTAAAACAGATTGTGAAAATTTGTGCAGTTTTGAGCTAATTACATTATCATTTTATAAATGGGTATATAGGAGTCTTACTTTATTTTATAACCCAGTCAGGCCATGAGTATTAGAACAGGTCGCTAGTTAATAATAACTTACAGATCATTAGTACCATTGAATAGAATCTTTATCGTTTTGGTTAATTTATTCGATTATAATGTTTCTGATCACTAGAAGATATATTTCACATTAATTGAGACAGAAAATAAGATTATACAAGTTTTCCTTATATTTCACAATGCTAGAAACATGTCAAGTTCCAACAAGCTAAATAAAAATATCATCGGATTGTGTAACGGAGAACAACAAAAAACAGAGTTATAAAATTACGAGTTCTTTTTACAGTCGCTAAATCCGTGAGCGGTCTTTGATTATTTTAAGCAATCGATTCAGCGACAAAAAGCCGCCAGCTCTAAACGAAGGTCAAGCGGAGGGAGGTAGATAACTGAAAACATTTAAATAGAATCTTTAAAATAAATTGTCTTTTTCTTAAAATACTCAATTTTTTAATTGAATTTTTCACGCTAATATATTTCAATGCGGTCATAAGTAAAAGTGAATTTTTACAAATATGATTAATCAATTTTAATACATTATTTTCAGGAAGGCGTGACGGATCCCCCGAGCATTTCGTCAATATCAAGATTGCTGCGCGGAGGTTCGAGAGACCCAGATGGAAAGAAGGATTACAGCATCGACGGCATACTGGGTGGTAAGTATGACTATTTAAAATACAATAATTAATTAAGTATGACTATTTAAAATACAAAATACAATAATTTACCGAGAAGTGAACATTTACAATCTCGATTAAAGAAAGATAGGAATATACACTCTATTCTTGTAATTAAAAAATAAATACTCTTGTACACAACAGGCTTTATTAGATAGTTGACAATTCGAATAAACCACAAACTTATATAATATCAAAGAAAACAGATGATGGCGTGGTTTAAAAAAGCATAACGTCATCTTACTAATATACTACTACATACTAATGTAATGATATCTTATGAAATTATAACCAAACGAACCATAAGCGAAAATAGAGATCGCATACTTTCTCTCCACATTAATCTATTGAAATTCTTCCACTCTTTTTTTAATATTTTAATCTCTTTTAATTTTATTGTAAATTTCTATTTAAATAGAAAGTCCTATTTTAACAGAATCTTGTTCCATGATTCCATTTCTCACAGTACAATTTATCTATATATCTAACAAGTGGAGATTAAATGAATAATTCTAAACACAATGTTAACCTAATTTTTAATAATAAAAACTACTCTAAATACAATATTGATAGAAGTGTCATTGATTGTTTTCATTGTATCATAGGATCAAAGTACTAAAAATGACATCAATGACATGACATTTTTTTAATGTGTAGTTCTTGGTCAACGTATAGGAAGTTATGATCCATACATTTAAAAAAAACATATAAATAATAAAGTAAAATAACTTACCCCCGCTTCTTTCATAGAACAACAGACCGCAAATAAATATCCCCTCAGTCTAGACCGCTCTAAAAACAATATCGCTTTTCTTATTATTGGTTCTAGCCACGACCTATATTGAGACATAAATAATAATCTTATGTTAAAAAGCTATAATGTAACAGCAGACGTTGCATAGCTTGTCATATTAATAGTTTGAATTACTTTGTATCTGTGTAGAGGACAATGAGTAAATATTTGCAGTTAATGAAACAACTTTAAAACGGAGTCATTGCGTTTGTGTTTAGTTTTATTGACGTTTCGGACCCTTTACAGGTTCCGTGTTCACATAAGAAATCGATATATTTGCATTTATTATATTTTGCTGGTTTTGGTAGGCCATACTTTCTAGCTAAATATCCTCGGATGACCGCGTATTCGATGACTTTAGATCATATCATAATTATATAAAAATTAACTGTCAATTCACCGGGAACCACAGAACAATAATACACTCCGGGAACACCGATATTTATTGGTACTTGGTAGGATTAAAATTAAAGCTAAATATATTGTAGTGGATGATTTTATATAAAATTCAAAAAATCTGCATATCGAGGGGTGAAAGCCTATTTGTTTTAAGCGCCATTTTTTTAACTTTTCAGGAGAGGGATTCAAAGTTTTTGATTTCGAAAAAAAAATCATTAAATAAAAACTACTGGTTATTTTTGCCTGAAGTTTTACAATCTAGATTATTTTTAAAATCCTCAAATTCTAGTTATATACTTAACTTTGTCATGATAATAATTTCGAAAATAAATGTCGGTTAACACAAAATGGCCGCATAATAGAGTCAGGGAAAACGGTTTAACCACCACTTTATTTCGCTGATCGGTGCGAGCAAAAGGCTTTAAGTACTACTTTAATTGTCTTTCTAGTTTGGATAAATGCTTTAACCAACTATCCACTAATTCAATAGAATAAACCTATTTGGCTGAAGAAGCAAAAATTTTCATTTCAGGGTCAAATCATAACAGCTTAAACAACAATTTAAAACACAAGCAATTGTTTTAAATCGCATTTGTTTGTATAACTTTATTATGAATGGCGAATGATACTATGCAATTTATTTCTCATTTTAAAACTTCAATCTTAGTGGAGATGGTTTTTTATTAAAATAAAAGAAGATCTCTGATAAAATTATTTATTGAAATATTCTCAAACATCCTAAATCAACAACTTAGTATTTATGTTACAAACTTCAGCATATTTAAATGTCTTTTAAAATACGTAACTTAACAAATCAACAACTATAAAGAGTATTTAAATGTCTTTTAAAATACGTAACTTAACAAATCAACAACTATAAAGAGTTTTTACCAATTCATAATATGTGACAAATCACAGCTATTTTAAATGTCCTTATAAAAACAGTCTTCGTATCATTTGACATTCTTATTTTAAGTAAAATAATCAATACGATGTAGGTGTTTAATGCCCATTTTCACCAACTACTCTTAAAATTAGGTGTCATTTAAATTGAGTAACTTACTTAGGGGACATTTTGATTTCACCATTGTTTATGATGTTACGCTTAGGACCCATGTTTCTAGCGCGTCTTAGTGCATCTAGCGCTACTCTCCCTGGATATCCACAAGTCGAGTGGGCCCGATGGTATCCCCCTTATTGTGCTAAGGACGTGCGCTCCAGAGTTGGCACCGGTCTTAACGCGCCTATTCCGGCTCTCTTACTCATCTCGCATCGTCCCAACCTCATGGAAGACTGCTTTTGTGCATCCGATTCCAAAAAAAGGTGATCGCTCAAACCCGTCCAACTACAGGCCGATCGCAATAACCCCTTTGATTTCAAAGAAAATGGAGTCCATTATCAACCGCCAGCTCCTTCGGTACCTAGAGAATCACCAGTTGCTTAGTGACCAACAATACGGATTTCGTAGTGGTCGCTCTGCTGGCCATCTTCTAGTTCACTTGACACATTTGGGCATACCGAAAGCCTTCGATCGAGTGTGGCACAATGGTCTTCTAACAAAACTTCCCTCGTATGGGCTTGCCGAGAAATTATGTGCATGGGTCACTAGTTTTTTGGCAGACAGAAGCATTAAGATTTTAATCGACGGTGAATGCTCAGACCTACTGTCTATTAATTCTGGTGTTCCCCAAGGATGTGTGCTATCACCTACACTTTTTCTTCTACATATTAATGACATGCTGCAAATTAGCGGTATTCATTGTTATGCGGACGACAGCACGATGGACTCCTTCTATAACGGTCGTGCAGGTATTTCTCGGGAAAGTGTCATTGAGAGCCGGAATCAACTTGTGTCTGTTATTGATTCTTCGTTAGAGGAAGTCTCTAACTGGGGTCGACTTAATTTGGCCAATTTCTTAATTTGGCTAATAATATTGGTGGGTCACTATTTATTTGATATTATAGTTCTGGCTTTTCAGTTTCCTTAACTATGGTTTATTTTCTTAATTTAGAAAGATTTGTGGTGGTGTCTGAAAAAATAATTATTAATTATTATAAAATACTTTTATTACTTAGTATATTTGGCCTAAGTAAAAGAAACAAGTTCTTACCTTAACAAGATTTGGCGCACACAAACACTCGTTTCCACGGTTTACGATAGGCTAAAGCGCCCGCGCTAGGGGTGGGGTATTTATACTGGCGCGAGTTAAAGGTGCCGGCGTCTAACGGTCATTGTTTGATCCGACGTTGCTAAATTAGCACATAGTGATATTTGCATGTATGAACGGACATAGATATCACTATTTTGAGTTTCGATAAGTGCTTCAAGTAGCACCAAGTAAACTTGAGATGTGTTTGACCGACACTCAATAAGATTCTAGAGTGCGGATAACTCACTGAAACGACACGCTAGTCAAGTTTAGCATTCAGACGATAATGATTTAAACAACACGCTATCATGAAAAAACATAAAAGAAAAAAGGTTGAGGGGCCGTGTTGTATATTTTTTAGGTAAAGGCTAATTGTTTTAAACAACAGCCGTGTTGATTTTTATGAAAAGCAAAATGTATTAAGCGACAGTCACCTCTAAAAAGTAGTGGCAGGCAAAACGCTTCAACCGCCGTGGAGTATTTTAATTGAGAAAACAAAAACAGTTTAAGCGGTTTTTTGTAAGATATATGTGTGGTTCATATCCATAGCCTCTAAAATTTTATTGATTTTTTTGGCGTTTAATACATCATTTTTCTAAAATGAGGCCAAAGTGTTAATTGTTTTAAAAGCCAAAAAAGTCATCCGATCTTTACGGGACCCCTCTCATTCGACGCAGAAAAATCTGCCGATTCCAAAATGGTATATAACTCAATTTTGCCCTGGTTGGCGCTTAAAACAAATAGGCTTTCACCCCTTGAATGATACAGGACTGATCTAAAAGATAATATAACAAACTTCTCATTTGTTACGTATGATCCAATACAGGAAACTAACGTAGCGGTAGCGGTAAGTCTAAACTCCCTAATAAATTCTTAATACTAATACAATTATACAAAGACAAGATATACAGCGATTCAGAGAGGCCACAGCGCCATCTATCGAAGTCAGACTAAGCAATGTATTTGACTGCAATTGTTTTAGTATGTCATTACGATTTCGATGTTTAATGCTACAGAAGTTAATAATGACATAAAATGTTAAACAACGAAGTTATTTTAGTCCTGTTGGTGATAGGTTATAAATTTTATTTTTTAACAGATAACAAAACTTAATGAACGTTTTGGCGGCTTTTAAATCAGCCGTCTTGCGGAACGGTTCGAATATCACAATGATTCAACAAGAAAACTAGGCGTGCAATTGAATAGCACCATCCAATTAAATTGCTATTTTAATTCCCTGGCAACTTTTTTGGAACACTAATAAACACTTATTTAAAAAAATCCAGCCATCTTCAAGGGCTTTAATTTTGATCGTATAAAAATTATTTAAACTAATAAGTTTTAATAATTTTCAATAAAAAAGCAAGCAAGTAGCAAGCAAAAGCAAATGCAAACTCTTTAATATTGATGTTAAAAAATAAAGCAATTTATTAATCTTAAAAAAATATATAGAAAAAGAATCCTGTATTAGATGTATAAAATAGCAAAAAAAAACAGGTAGTAATAAGCTATACACAAACACGTTAACTAAATATGTCTTCAAGAAGAAATAATGACACCGTGATCCAACAATTTCCAAAGAAAAGTCATCTATTACGATGTATATGAACTCATTACAAATGTGATATCACAAAAATTAAATGCAGGCTACAGATTGTTTAAATTTTATAACCGAATTTAACATAACATCAATAATACAAGCATTCAGGGCGGTTAGCTATATCGTTACATTTGATGGTCTCCGAACCCGCTTATCGTCTGACTCACGTTTTGGGCACGCCCGTCCGTCTTCCAAAAAAAACGTGTTCTATCATCAATTGGTAACTTTGATCGGAGACGTAATCGATCGCGTAATTTAAGACCTTGAAAAATGGGTGTTTTATTGTAAAAGTTTATTGATGTCACCTCAAAAGAATACGGTTACTGTGCAGCCTACTTAGAAACCTTACGATTTTATGCAAACCAGTTTATCCAAATTCATTAATCGTTGAAATCAATTCTTGTTATATTATATTTGCTGTCTATGGAGGATAATTGAACGAATTTGCTTAAAATATATACACTCTTCTACTTTAATAAATGAAAAATATGCAATCTAGAAGAACACAGTATAAAAATGCGACACAACCCATTGAAATACAACACAAATTTTATCTCTTTCAAACAATAACATTTTCTATGATCATGCAAACATGATCATAGAATAATCAATGTAGATTGACCCTGAAAAAATGTGTTGACAGATCAAAAGCTAATACAGACACCGGTCTCGGTAAAACTATATTGATGCTATAAACATTTTGTGCACCTTTTTTTCGCGAGAAACATAAAACTTTAGTATTGTTAGTTATACCAAATTTCATCTCATAGACATATTTACATTTGTGAGGATAAGGCAAAGACAATTATTTAAGCAAAATCAAAGTATTATCGCGTTAACTCATTGTTATTCTATGTACACTTTTTGTAACCGAACAAATTTATGTTTTTTTTTTTCTTTATAAAACCGCGTACATAAATATTCCACAGTCACTTCCGAAGTGAATACGCAAAACGCCCCGACACCGCCGCTTCCCGTCCCTTCGAGCGGTCATTCAGCGTTAATATACCAACCTGTCAAAGCTCGTGAGAATGTGAATTCAAAAATTCAATTTCCGCACACAAATCTTAGCGAGTCATTCATTGTTGCCATTTGAATTATGGAACTTCTCAAAGTGCCGCCCTTGCGCTAAGGTCGAGACTAAAAGTCACCCGACAAAGTCGCCGCAGTCGCCTGCCGCGCTACTCGATAGTGCTGAAATTGCGAACAATTCACGTAACATGTTTTGGTTGTTATTCCATTGTTGTATTGTCGCCTATTCTTGTTGACGTCTAATTGTCCTTTACGATTAGCCGCGTACCTGTGTCGGTTTGACAATGAATGCTCTATTTGGTATTTTAGGGTTAACAATGTTCCAAGTGATTTTTACTCTTTTCCACTGCGCAAAATATATCAAAGTCTATCATAATAGTAAAAAAAAGTGTTATTTTTTATTGTGAAACGGTTGACAATTTCCCAAATTACGTAATTGTTGTTATAATAAAAATAAAAAAAACACTAAGAATAAACCTAGTTATATAATATGCGTGACTAAATATAATAAATTAGTACCATTTCTCGAATTAACTATGTAAGTTTTGACAAATTTGTATTAAGTGTGAAGGAAAAGGTGGTACTTTAGCTACGCTCCATGAGTGTGTCCAAATATTTTATCTATTGTCTTAAATTTCTACTTTCCATTCTAGGGAAAGCTTTTTTTGTTGAAAACTGGCACTTATTTAATGAATCGGTAGCTATTAAAGATATTTTGTTTTTTTTGCGATTTTTATTATCTCGTATTATATTTTAAATTGATAATAAACATTATTGGATAAGACACGTTAATTTTTCACATCTCATAATCATAATCATTCATGAAGCTCAAGTAAAAAATTTAGTTTTTTTTTCGTAATCATAAAATTACGGCGTTACATTGAGTTAAAATTTCGCATGACGTCACGTTAGAGTACGTTTTCTACTCAACTGTAACGTAGCGAGCCCCCACTCCTCAACTTTAATACCTGTTATCTAAGCTATTTCTTGTTAATTTGAAGTAAAAAAAAAATACGTATCTAATATTTTCCTATTATCTGACTGACGGACTAAATAGAATTGCATTTTTTTTACCCAGTCATCATCCCTTTTAACAAAAAAAATCATAATCTTTTTTTACTCCAAATAAATGCATTCGGAAATTATTTCATTATAATGTTGAACGTTCTTTAGGAATAATCTCTTAACATCAACGTCATAACACCGTTTATTAAATTTATAGTAAAATATTTAACGGTGAATATTAAA
This sequence comes from Diatraea saccharalis, assembly GCA_918026875.4. Classification (NCBI taxonomy): domain Eukaryota; kingdom Metazoa; phylum Arthropoda; class Insecta; order Lepidoptera; family Crambidae; genus Diatraea; species Diatraea saccharalis. Next base: position 7,042,832 of record OU893333.1, read on the forward strand.
AATGCCTTCGACAATATTAAAATAGTCCTTTTATTAACAAACACGGCCTCGACATTTCATTGTGATATTTTAATCTTGAAAAGGTTTATTAAGGTCTTAGAATCTTGAGCTAGAAAATAATTTCAATAATATTTGCCTATGTTCAACAGTGCTATTCTATTATAAAAAATCAGCCTTGATCGGTAATAAAAGTTTTATTTAATTGAAGCTCTATGACGTGACAACGCTGCGCTCGAAGACGAGCTCAAGGCTGTTCTTATCAGACTTAATAAATAGATATTAAGCTTAATAAAATTGAATACCTTATAAAAAAGAAAATTCTTCCAATTTGCAAATAATGAAGATGTTGTTCTTGTATTAGCGGGACGTATCAAGATCAAGCAGAAAGTTAGTTGTAAATTTGAAGGGAAAATATGCCGATATTTTCATTCCAGAGTATACTCATAAATCCCGTATCTAAATAACTTTAATAACCTATAAAGCAAGCCTACAATTGCCTTAATACTCCAATGATACTATCATATTTAAACTGAATTTTCACAAGTCTTTTTAATAATAAAGAAAAAAGTTTTATCCCAAATAAATTTAGACTAATAATCGTGTAGAAACAATCCACATGTTGTGTTACAACATAAACTTTCACACAGAGAACAAAAGTGTATGCAATAAAATCTTTAATTTGCTTAATAGCATGTGTCGTGAGTACGATGTTATTTAAACTATTACTTAACCACCGCAATGAAATGTAATAATTTTACAATACAATAAAGTCACTTAATTTTATTTAAAACGGGAAAGTATTTTGTTGTGCCTTAGATAATTTAATATCTAAGTATGTCCTCTTGCCATTTTCTAATAATAGTTTTTCCAACGTTCTCGTCGTCATTCTGATTCTATTCAATTTTCTATAAAATTATTATGAATTACTAACTCCTCATATTATATTATCAGCGGCTTCACCAGCGTTATTATACATATAAATATCCTCTTGAATCAATATGTATATTGATGATAATGTAGTTTAAACATCTCATCGTATAGACAGCGGGTAGCGATTTTGTTTCATACTATGTAGAGGTATAAATTACAGATTTATTTACTTTTGTTTGTGGATGTAAGGAAAACAACTAAAAAAAACTGAAATATAATACTTATCAAAAGCAGATATTCAAGAAACTGCTATTGAAGACGGACGGAGGTTTTCTGTTGGTTATCAATTAAACGATAACCTCCCTCCCTCAATAACAATTTCTTGAATAAGTCTCTTTAAAGAGCAGTATTATTTTTCACTTTTAGGAATTTGATATCGGTTCTATTATTTGAAAAAAAAAAAGATTTTTGTGTGCATTTTTTAATATTTTTTATGTAGATAATAAATAGGTAACAGTAAAATATTAAATATCTACATAAAAATATGCCAACATAGTGACAGTCTTGGGAAAGGAGTTTTTTTTTTATTTGCTCGACATAAATTTTTCTATATATATAGGTTATTTAACGATATTTGTTGAAAAGTATATTTTGTTTTGTTGACAACTACTGACATGAATAAAATAATTAGTGAAAAAATCGGTGAACATACATAAAAAAAATACATCGCCGTCGAAAATATACGTGAGTTGAAAACCAAGACAAAAGGACGTCACTCACTATATACAACTAAAATATAAAAGATATGGCGATATGCAATGATGATAAGCTTGATGTTATAATTATATTTTTTTTTTTTTTAGTGTACAGGAACTACAAAAAACATTTAAAAAAATATTCCACATTTACTTTTCGTTCAGATTTTCCAAACGTGAAACTAATCTTATTTTCATTTTATTTTATCTAATATCTATTAATATTCTATTTTATGTTACGCCTTCGGGAATATATAGCAGAACTTCTTAAAAAAATTTAATCAGTGAAATGTAAACTAAAAAGTGTATTCTTTCTTCAGTTTTTTTCCTAAAAAGCCGATGGCAACAAACAGTAAACGATATCGAGAGAGATTTTCATTGCTTTATTTATTCTGATTGATTCTCAAATAAAAAGTAATTTATTTTCGTTTCGTCTAAAGGAATTTTTAATTAAGTTTAAGTTCATTTTAGTCAACTTAATATTTTGTTTTTAATTATTTTAATAGACTTCTTTAATAAGTGAGATACTAGATAAACTACATTACAATTTTGAATAACGAAAACCTTCGAAATAAGGCAAAAAAGGCTCAGTAACCCTCTGGTTACGCCCAAAAGCATTGAGTTATGACAGATTTTCTTATTATATTTCTGTATATTTTTCGAAGTCTTATTCCTAGTAATTTCTAAGATCGGGGGAGAGAATAGTCAATTTTCGTCTATTCCCTTAAATTACTTGAAAATTACATATATTTTTCACGATTGCCAAAAAAGGGAGTATTATGTATTTGGGTTTCATGCATGTTTATATGTGAGTTTCTTTGTTCCACCAAAATGTTTGAAAGACTTAACTGATATAAATGTATAGGGTATCATTTGAAACAATTCATCATCCCGAAAAACATTGGCTATATTTTTTATAATATAAAATATGGCGGATGTATGACATCATTTAAAAATATATCAATGTATCAATTTAAAGGGCATAATGAGTACATTCCATATATAAATACTTTCTATGTGTTTACTGAACGAACACTGAAATGAATAAAATAAAAACAAATAATTGAAAAATTAAAAACACAACTGTTAATATTGAACTAAAAATAAAGTTCTGTGGAACATTTACTATTTAAAATGACCCCCTACTGCAATAGCCAAGCCATATTATAATTTGTTTTATTATATATTTGTAGTTCTTTTGTAAATCGTACTTTTTATTATTTTTTGAAATAAATAATATTTACTTTGCAAAATATAGTTAACAAAACTCGCTGTTTTAATTTCTAAACTTTAAAGAATATTTCAAATTTATTTATTTCATTCCTTTGCGCGAGTTCTTGTTCAGTTTTCCATTTTGGCGATGAAACCTAAAATACACAAATCCTTTCTTTAGCGATAGTATTTGACTCTAACATACCTAAATAACCAAAACGTATTTTTGTCCTCTTCCAAAATTTTCAAGGGCATTTCATAGTAAATGATAAAAAAGTAAGTCAATCTAATTTACGTAACCCAATAAAAAAATAGTCTAAATCTTAACATAAAATCCCTTTATTTTTTCAAAAGAAACCTCCAAATTGATCTTTTACTACTTTATTAATATTTCGGAAATCGTACATCACAGTTTAAATAAATTTTCTATATCTCTTTACCTATATAAATATTATTTTTCACTATTTCAGGAAGATTTGACGTAACATATACATTCTGTTCTTATTACCACAAGTAAAATATTCGAAAATGTCGCTTACCTTTGTTCATTCATCTCAACATCTCAACTATTCGGAGAGGCAAATTAATTTTCTCGCATTATGTCGACACAATTCCATCTCAGCGGCCCTCCCATGTCGAAACACTGGGAAGTAACCGCAGAAGCCAACAAACTACAAATTTGTTGAAAAAGACTTCTATTTTAAAACCATTCCCTTTTTAACGAAAGAAATAAGAAAATGTATTATTAGATTTGGACCAAAAAAAAACAAAAAGAGAAGTTAGTTACGTAGTCCCACAAATTATTGCACAACCCGTTTGAAATACCTTCTTACGTAAGAAAGTATTATTTATTTAATAACAACTATATACTGAAATAAATATGAAATAATTTGTATGTAGGTATTTCTTACACTGGTCATCATTTTCCTAGGTTCTTTGCATTTAAACTTTTTTGTCTGTGATCTTAAAAGTGACTTTTGTTGTTCATTTTTCCTAATTTAAAATTATTGATACGTACGTAAAAAAAAAATACATTTTTAATCTCACTCCGCTTGGATTTCTCTACGTGATTAGTCATTACTAAAGATATTTATATAATCAGTAATTCAAGTGTTATTTCTTTATATTTTATGACGATCGTATAATAATATGTACTTGGAAACGTGCCTAAGAGGAGTAAGAAAGTTATTTTTATACTATGTCAAAATGAAATGAAAAAGAAAGACCCGATCATAAGTTATTCGATAAACAATAGTTAACGAGTTAGTTAACTAAACATATATCCATATAGTTATATACAAACTAAAAAAATCGCTGTCTAAAATACTAAAATTAATGTAGGTAAGAATCATCGTTCAAAATATTTAAGTAAACACACCAGTCCCACAATACAAATTAAACATAATTCAAATGGCATTTGTGGCAAATAATAAACTGCAAACGCCCACAAGTCAATGGTTCCTGCTTGGCCATCTGTTAACATCGGAATAACCCGCTGAAACAAAGGCGGTGCGGCTTTTAATGAACCCAGATTATGAAGGTGTTAAAACGCCGCCGCTCTTTCAACTTCCAAATTATGACTCGCCCCGGCCCGACTCTTCACGGGGTCACATTTCGGCAATCGGCAAAAGTTTCTCCATACTACTCGCACTCAAAAAATTTACATAAAGCTCTCTCCTTTCTTCGAACATAAAATAATTTTCTTTATATCGAAGCTAATCCCAAATGGAGCTTTACGATGCGTCTTTAAGGTCTGCTCTCGATCGTTAGCCCGCTCGAGTCGTTTAGTCTCATAAGTTAAGATCAGGGCACAAAAAAGTCCAAATAAATCTGTCCTTGTCTGGCTCGCGGCCGGAGAATTTGAGCAATGTAAATCATTTTATTACAATTCGTTCTTTTTTATACTGTGTCGCAGCTTTTGTGGTCGGATATGTTGCCTCGTGCTTTTTACGGCCCTTCCTACGCCGCTACAACTAATGTCAGTTTCCGTCAACTTGTTATTGACTTTTAGGATACTACAACATGATTAATATACATTGCAAATATATGTAGCCTTTAAACTAAAGTGTATCCGATGACAGTAAAAATTGGATATTACGTAAAAGTAGTGAAGACGATCAAGCATATCTTGAAATTATTTTACTTTACTTTAGTGATATCCAAGTTTTATGCTTATGATGTTTGTTTATTTTAAATCTATCTCAGTATATTGACGTAGATGCGAGTACATCAATAACTCCTAAGCAGTTACTGGTCCCCAATTTTCTGTAACCTAAAATTATTAACCAATATTCGAGTTAGGCAATACGATAATTAAACTGTAATATATACTAATATATATACTGAAAGCTCCCAATATTATTCTCTAAATATATGTATGTACATTAAATTAAAATCATAACCATCTTATAAATTTGAATTAGTATAAATATAACTTATAAGAAAACCTTTTATGACGAATTGATCTTAATAATTACTACATATACCAGAAGTCGATTTAATTAAATAGTAGAGTCAATATTTAGCTCTTAAATTTTAATCAAATCGACTACCAAATACTGTATTGTATATGTACTAATCTTTTTATACGCATTTGGAATTCAATCAACTGGATTAAATCCGCGCATTCGCTTTCATGTCATAAATCCCAATCGCGACACCAAAATATTGAATGGTGCCAAAATGTCACCTGAACTGCAAAGAGACCGACTTCTTTGTCGGTCCCGCGTCGCCTCACTGGGTGTTCCGTTGAGCCCCTATTTTTTCATCTTATTCAATTTTGACTTATTTCAAAGGGCTATTAATATAAGCCGCATTTTTTAAAATCAGTTTTAAGGCCCAAGTCGGGCATTGTTAAAGCATTTTTTTAATCTGTTTCCGTAGGATACCGCTACCGACTTATAAATGAGATGGACCGACCTGCGCCGTGCCAAGCGACCCTTGATTTGCCCGAATTAAAACATGATGTGGGTTTTTACAAAAAAACATTCGGCTAATAAATAACGCGTGTCAAAAAAAAACAGATGAAGACAAATTACGGCAATATAATGTCAAATAAATTATAACCTCCCATTGAGAAAACCATATTAGATTAGTTTTTTAGTGTTATTAATCAGGCCTAGGCAAGGTTTTGACGAGTTCCATTTTCTATTATTCTCTAAAACAAAATCTATTTCAGGATTCTAACTATATTTACACTTATCCGTTATAATGAAATCATATACTTTCAGACTAATGTAACGATAACAGCTAATAATTCCTATATTACCTATGAATGAAATTATATTAGTTGAACACACTTTATATTCATAACAAGACTTAACTCGAATAAACGCCGACAGAAGAAACGCCTTATTAAATTCAACTGCAATTAAAATAGATACTGTTTAGAAACACAAACATTCATGTTTCCTTTAATCTTTGTGATTAAATGAAAGTTCTATGTTTAACGAATATGGATCATACCGTTCAACACAAAATATACAAAAGGCATTTTTGTTTTCGTAAAATAAAAAGTTCTTGAAAAATTTATTAATCAAATTTATTTATTGGTTTTCATCCAACATATAACAAAAAATTATGAATCTAGATAATATTTAAAAAATAAAGGAATTGTAGCATTTTTAATATTAATAATAACAGCATTTTTAATAATAATAATAACAACAGAGACTTATGGCCACATTTTTATGTCTAACAAAGAAACATGAAAAATTTAAAGCATCGTTATAATAACACTAGCTGTAACCCGCGGTTTGGGTCACATGACCCAAGAATACTGTGTGCATACTGCCTGCTATATTAGAGTCTTATGCTAATCTCGATATAAATCTGCCAGTGAATATCCACTTTTATGTCATGGTCATTAGCTTATCAACGTCCCCACTGCTGGAGCAGAGGCCTATCCAATAGATGGAAACAATTACGGAAAATATCCGGTGTTTCTATGTATAACTCGTATGTCTTCATAGAATAGTCCAGTTAATTTTCTTTCCATTTAATATTCCTTTCCTTTTCATGGTATAGGTCTCTTAAAAATATTGAGGGCGTGGGTCTTGCCAACTAAATCTAAAAACGGTCATCGGTTTTTAGATTAGTTGGACAGACCCACGGTTTTTAGAAAAAATGTTTTTTTTTTTCAATAATTTATTTTACTATTTTTTTTGACTGAATCTTAATTATGCCTCTCTAACATCAATTGTTTTTAGCTTTACCTTGGACCGACGCATTTTCAGACAGTTTGTCTGGCTGAAAATACGACGGGGTGTGAGGTTCCGAGTTGACTATAGAACAACTGAAAATGAAAGTGACTTTGTATGTTAAAAATTGGAAAAACTATAAAGACATTAAACATTAAAAAAATCAAAATCCCGTTTTAACAAAAGAGTAGTGCCAGCTTAATGTAACATTTTTACTGATTTGAATTATTCAAAACATCATTTAATCCTATGTTAACAACTTAAACTATTTAATAATGAATTTAGAAAAGGATAATATGGAATATAATTTATAATCACGTTACAGATGATGTTCTAAATTAAGCTTATCAGTGGTTCTGAGAACCAATCGATTCTGGTGTCCTGGATCTAGTGACTGTAGAAGCTAATGTGGTATTGGGAGAAAAAACAATAGGGCTAGCTATTATAACTCTTCGTGGCAGATTTGATGGAGTTTCATATGACTCAACACGTTTTACTGATATTCGACCAATTTCAAAATCTTCTGGCGTGAAGTATTTTTGGTTCTAAAATACTTCAAGTAATTTGATGTAGTTTGAATGTTCTTTTGAAAGGGCGAATAGTAATGTTTACAGAACAGAACAGCATTTGCTTTATTTTGTATATCGGGTATATTTGTATCATAAATGGGAATAATTACGATGCCCTTGCAATTTTCTTTTGAGCAGTCAGCAAAAGAATATCGACAATGTCTCTCCCATTTGCGACGGCCTTATCACAAATTCTTTTGAGACATCCATCAACACCGTCTGGAGCACCCTTTCCGTGACCTTAAATGTCATGTGATGCTGTCAGCATTAGTAATATTACCAATTATGTTTTTTTGAGTTTTCTCTTTTGACCGTTGATGACAACATTTACGTTTTTAGTTACCCATCTTTGATAAATTATTATATCGAAACGTTTAACCGTACTGAAATCCACATATTGCGCAACACAATGTGAACAATTACGTTCTAAACACGAAACATCACGAATATTATTACAGCAAAGACTCTTAGCGACATCAGAAACAGTAAATCGTTTCATCAAGCTAAGATCATACAGGGGTATGATCTTCGCTTGATGAAACGCATAAACTATTAAATCAAATTTTGTATGGGTACGACATAAACAGATATTTCTTAACACCAGCAGTTAGTACTATTTTCATCTTCAATAAAATGTCATATATTTTTGCTTCACGTTAATTTTATCAGAATTATCACTTTGATATTTTTTTCTTTTCAGTCTTAAAATACTTATCCTGTTTTTAGCTAATTTTGTTTCTAATACCTGTTTGTTTTTTATTTTCTCTTTCTCAAGCCTAATCTTAGCTTTTTCACGCCACATTTTTATAATTTGCCAGAGCGTTTCTTTTTTGTTCTTCGCTCAAGTTTGATCTAAATCTGCTTGTATGAGGCATTTTACCTAAAAAATATGAATTTCATGCATCAAATATTGTTTCAAGAAAAAAAAAGAGGAAAAATATTAATGCTTCAGTGCAGTCGTCCAAGAAAAATAATGCTTAAGTGTAAATGAATACCCTGGCTTTTAAAACTTTGGTACACGTCATATTTATTTCTTAATTAACGCACATCGTTTTCTCCTGTGAACAAAAGATTCTCCTGTGGTGAATAATTTTCATGGAAAATGAAATGAAAACAGAAAAGAAAATAACCACATAAAATTATCACTTTCATTTTAGTTTACCGAACAAAAGCCAATTTGATTTCCAATTAACCCCTTCTTGGGTTTTAAGCTGTATGTTTTTTCAAGCACGTCGTAGTTTACTTACCACGAAATGTGAACAGAAAAGATGCACTGATACGTGACAAAATTATTTGAATAATTATTAAAACTTTTCACAAATTAGCTCCGTAACATAACCTTGCTAGATTCACTCTGGCACCAGGCTTAAAATATAAGCCAGGCTTAAAATATACATATGATAGTAACTTTAGTAAATTGCTTCGATCTCTAAATTTTTCGGTTCAAGTCAAGACGTATTACCGAATTTTTATTAATTATTATAACTACAGTATTATGATTAAGGTTTTTGCTAAATAAAATCGTATTCGTTGTTTTACAATATTGTATAACAATATTAGAAAGCAAATATTTTTAGAAATTACAACGTAAAAATAATACAATGTACCTTCAAATAACTTACCTGACCAACCAACCTGAACAGTCCACAGAAGGGGACAATCGGTTACATAAAAAAAATATTTACATTACTATTTACACAAGTTATTTCAACTTTCTTGTTCATTTTATTAACATTTACAGTTTTGATTATGTTCCCAATTAATACTTGTTATAAACATGATATGTTTAAAGTTATCACATCTGAACATGCTTATGTGTATGAACCTTTCTTTTCAGTTTATGATAATTGCTGAAAATATTACATAAAAATCTATTAATTATATTTGATGCAATTTCTAACGTTTATGTTTGCATATATGTTGTGTATACTCATCAGGTCGAGGTTCCGACTCATCCGACATAGAGTCAGAGCCAGGATTGACGCTAAAGAGAAAGCAGCGAAGATCACGGACGACGTTCACGGGGGAACAATTAGATGCCTTAGAGAGGGCTTTCCATAGAACGCAATACCCAGATGTCTACACAAGAGAAGAACTGGCGCTACAAACTGGGCTTACTGAGGCTAGAATACAGGTACCAATAAGAGATTGAAGTAAACTATGATTTTAATGTAGTTTTACAATACTAACATTTTATATCATCTCAATGTATCCTAAACCTTTTTATCAACAACAATACCTAGAAATTTCCATTGAAACAAAGTTCAAACATACGCGTAACTCTTTTCATGGGTAAATTTTATGGTTATTCCATAATTAATTTTAAAATGTTTACATATTATAACATAATTCTTGTTAACCAGCATGAAGAATCTCTAAAACCTCACAATTTTCAAGTAGCACTTGAATAATATCAATTTTTTAATTATGTAATTACAGGTCTGGTTTTCAAATCGCCGCGCTCGCCTTCGAAAACATACAGGGTCTAACCCAAGCCCCAGTCTTGCTGGATATTCCACGTTACCAATGCCCCAATTACCGTGTCCTTATCCTTCCAGCGAAATGCCTACACTTTCGCAACACCCCCAACACGATGCATGGCACCACCAAAAGTATGCAAATTACAACCAGTTGATGGCTCAATCACAACATTTGAACCAAGCATTTCAGAATGCAGCTTTCCCTAGCACATCAGGATCAACTTTCAGCCATCTAGTTTCCGCTAATGGTACAACAGCAAGCCAACTTTTGGATGCGGCAGTTCCTAGAAACGATTATCCGCGGTACCCAACCAATGATATTTACAATAAACCTATAGATTACATACCTAAGGAAACTGAAGGGGATGAAAAAGTTCCTAATGATGAGGCTATAGAACCAAGGGAAAACTCTTTTGTAAAAACAAGTGCTGATGACTACAACAAGGAGTTACCAAATAGTGAATATCCAAAAGTTCCTACAGATTATTCCAAAGTTTCTGTTGATCCATCTTCCTCTGCAAATTGGAGCCCCTCTCACAACTCCTTAAATATGAGCCTGTCTGGTCTATCTAGTGAATACAAATACATGAACGATCCTTATTCCTTCCCTAACATAGCTGATCCTTTGAACCAACATAATTACCCAAATCCACCACCAAATGCGGTAAACAAATATTGGATATGACATAATGGATCACTTTATTTAATATAAGTGTTTATTGTATAAAAAATAAAAATATATTGTTACTTTATTTAAATTATATATTAATTGTAAGTTTTGTATCGTAGTTAACTATAATTTTAGATACTGATTGAGAATTACCTCTCTTGTGCATTCCATTTGATAGATACCCATAAAAACCAAACATTTGTAAATAATTATTAGAACAGTCATTAGTGAATAAAAATAAATAAGAGAAATATGTCCTAAGACTTTTTTATTTATGAAAATAAAAAAAATACATTTCCTTTAGTTTCTCAAATAAAAAGTGTCTAATTTAGTATGAGTATATTATTTTTTTCATAATTCAATTCAAATACCCCATAGAAAAATGATAATTAATTTAACACTAAGTGTAATTTCTGTAATAGTTAAAAATTCAACAATATTTGCCGAATCTGTTTATTTTTTTTTCAATTACTAAAACGTTCTCTAAATATATTTTGCCTTTTAAACGAAACAAAAGTAGGTATTGAGAGTTGAGACTTACTTTTTTACATACTTAATAATATGAAAGATAAATTCTTGGTGCAGTGTGCTTGTAAAAGTTTATTCACATATGTTAAAATCAACTGCATAAAAAAATAAAAAAATCTTTAAAATTTGCAAATTTTTACTCTATATTATGTATTTACATTATGTAACATATTTTTTTTAATGATTAACAATTTGGATTTATGTTTTACTGAGTTGTGATTTCTACCACTGATGCTCCAGGCTCGACGGGAGGAATAGCATCAACATTCGCATTTTCAGGATTCACCTCTGTTGTTGCCTCTGGTAACCCAGTTATGGGTTCTGGTTGAATTTCGTTAACTGCATCGTTACCGCGTGTCATTGCATTTGTAGCATCCATTTGTGTGACAGCATTTTCAACTAAGCTTTCAGGTTGGGCAACCGCTATTGATAAAGATGGTTCGTTTTGGGGTTGTACCGGTTCAGAAACCTCAGAGGTAACAGGTGCGATATCCAGCGAGACAGGTTCTATAGGCTGTATAATTTCTGTCTGAGAAGTATTTGTCATTAACTCGGGAGCAACCGACGCATTTACAGATTGTGAAGACGTAACAATCGTTTCAGTTTGAGTAGATCCACTCTCAGGCTGAGAAGACGTAGATGTTGAAGTTAAACTTGGTACGTTATCAATAACAGCCCCAGACTCAGCAGGTTTAGTTTCCGACTGGGTAGATGTTGATGTTCCTTGCGATTCAGCTGGTACAATTTTAGGTTCAACTCCAACTACACCGTCAGATTGCACAGGAGTACTTTCAGGCTGAGTAGAAACACTTGCATCTTCTGTAGGGTTAATTACTGCTTGACCCATACTTGACACATTTTCAGCTTGTGTGGTTTCATTATCTACAACAATCTGAGTTGGTATATTATTAGCTTGAGAAGGGTCAGCGACCGCCTCAAACACAGTCGGTGTAGTTTCACTAACTATGGTATCAACAAAGGCTGAAGTTGAAGTTGTAGCAGGTACAGTTTCAGTTTGAGTGAGAGCTAATTCACCTTGCAGTTCTGGTGCATTTTCAGATTGAACCGATGCTACGATTTCAGTCTGAGTAGGAGCACTTCCTAAATCAACACTTGGGGTTGAGGCAGTCATGGCAGGTGCCGTTTCTGACTGGGTAGATGTTGATTCTGCTTGTGGTTGAGTAGGTACAGCATTGGCATCAACTAAAACAGTACTTTCAGGCTGTACAGAACTACTTGCAATTGGAGTAGAAGCAGCATCAGCTTTCACAGGTTCAGTAACTGCGTCAGCTACAACTGATACATTATCTGATTGTGTGGTTTCAACAACTGGAAGAGGCTGTGCTGGTCCACTTTTATTCTGGGAAAGATCAATAGCCACCTCAGATACAGATTGTGTATTTTCAGTTAATTTAATATCGACGATTTCAGTTGTAGCAGGAGCAGTTTGTGATTGTGTATTGGGTTGAAGTACACTTTCAGATTGAACTGATGTCACGATTTCAGACTGAGCAGGAGCACTTCCTTCTTGAGCAGGATTGATTTGTGCTATATCTTTATTTCCAGGTTGTGTTGGTAAAGCTGCAACAGCTACATTTTCAGGTTGCAAAGAACTAAGATCTACTTCAGATACAGGTATATTTTCATTTAATTCACTGCCAACTACAACCTCATTAGTAATAGGTACAGTTTCAGTTTGGGATGGTACCGATTGTTCTTGTTCTTGAGTTCGTACAGTTTCAGGTTGAACTACCGTTCCTGTTTCAAGTTGAATCGATGCATCATTCCCAACTTGAGAAGATATACTGTCAGATTGCATAGAATTTACTACCGGCTCAGAAATTTCAGATGCAGCTTCAGGTTGTGTAGATTTAATTTCAGTCTCGGGGACAGAAGATTCAATATTAGTGACTTTAGATGCAGATTCATTGGCGTTATTTGTTTCAGATATAATTCCTGTGACCTTTACATCAATTTGATTACCTACAACTTCATTTTGTACAACAGAACTGGCGGCTGTGTCGTTATTAAATGAAACAGATTGACCATTGATAACTGGATTATCTGGTTGATTTCCAATACTAGTAACATCTCCAATATTAATAGATTCACCTTGGTTATTTACAGCAGATCCTGAACCGGTGTTAGAAATAGAGTTTGTGACTTCTAATGTATCCGAATTAGTTTCAATCCCAGCTGGCTCATTAGCAGTGGTATATATTTCACTTGTTATACCAGAACCAGTTTCAGAGACAACTTCTATAGCGGCCGCATTAGCTGGGTCATTAGAAGATAGAGTTGTTCCAGCTAAATTGCTTGAGAAAGCTGTGCTAGTGATAGATTCAGTTCCTTCAGCCACAACAGAAACTACTTGCGTATTGGCTACGTCAGTTTGTTCATTAACAACAGTATTTATAGAAGATCCAGAAATGGGATTCGTACTAGAGTCTGTGGCAATTACAACCCCGGAGGTATTTTCTTTACCAGATACATTAGATTGCGTGTTAGTGGCTGTATTAGATTCAGTTTCAAATCCTACGATAGATCCAGCAGTACCGGAAGTTGAGTTTGAATCGTTTGTAATACTTTGAGTACTTCCAATTATATTTGATTCACCATCATTCCCAGTAACATCTTCAATACCAACTACATTAGCTTGATTTTCAGGAGTCGAAGTCAATCCAGGTTTATTGTTCACATAAATTATACTTCCTTCCGCAGCTTCGGAAACATTTTCAGCACCTGTGTTAGATTGTTCATTAGCAGTTGAGTTTGATTCTGCTCCATTGATACCCGTAGACCCGGAATTGATAGAAGTATTAATAGCAGTTCCTTCTGCAGTATTGAAATTAATGTCAGTGTCAGCTATATTGGGTTGCTCGTTAACAGGGACGCTTTGCGCTACTTTGTTTGCAACATTAGAAATATTGCTATCGCCAGTCACAGAATTGGATGTTACTTCATTAGCAGCAATAATATCTGAAGGAATTTCGGCACCGGCTACATTAGATTGCTTATTACCGGCAATGTTTTCCGAGGAAGTTTGTGCTCCAGCTACACTAGATTGACTTTCAATAATAGTATTTGAAACAGCTCCATTACTTTGCGTAATTTCAAATTGAGAACTAGAAGCAGAGTTAACATTAGCAGTACTAGCAGGTGAATTAGATAGGGCATCAGTAGGTGAATTGTTTTCCGTGTTAATCACTGCAGGAAGCCCTGTAACTTCACTGTCAATAATAGTATTCAAATCAGCTCCATTACTTTGCGTAGTTTCAGCTTGAGCACTAGAAGCAGAGTTTGAATTAGCCACACTATCAGGTGAGCTAGACAGGAAATCAGTAGGTGAATTATTTTGCGTGTCCGTCACTGAAGGGAGCCCTGTTATTGCACCGCTCGAAGAAACATTTATATCAGTTTCGCTAATAGCACTGGTAGAATTAATGGCACTCATATTATTGGTTTGTGTCTCACTTGAAATCCAGTTCGGCAACAGGCTTGATAAAAACTGTGATACGGCTTGTAATAAAGTTCTTTTTTCCTCCAGATATTGATGAGATACTTGTACAGAAGGTAAGTTGACATTATTCAATAAATTTGTTTTATTGTTGATTTTTTCTAGTTTTCTTTCCAGCTCTCCCTGTAATTGTTGTATACCTATAGCGTTAACGTGACTTAGAATATATTTTCTTAATGCATTTTGAGAAGCTACGTCACTTTGAACGTTGGACTGTATTAGCTTTATTACAGCTTGACGATATTCTCCCTTTGTACTGTTACCGCTAAGACCAAGCTCTTCTTGGAAATATTTGTTCAAAACTGATTTCTTTTCTAGTTTGGTACTGTTGGAATTTAAGCCATATTTTTCATAAACATAGTTCTTCCAAACATCCTCAAGATCCAAGGAATCGTTTTCTTCTAGAGATTCTTCAGAAATCACGTCAGTGTCGCTCTGTGCTTTTTCTTGTAGTTTCTCTAGTTCTCTTTTTTCTTTTTCTTGTAGTTTTCGTTCTCTCTCTTCCTGTTTTAATCTTTCTTTCTCCAACCTTTCCTGTTGCTTCCGTTGTTCTCTTTCCATCTTTTCTTGTACCTTACGTTGCCGTTCAATTATTTTCTCTTCATGTTTGCGTCTCTCATTCTCCCTTTTTTCCTCTTCTCTTCGTAACTTTTCAGCTAATTTTTGCTCTTCCTCCTGGAGCTTGAGGTTTTTCTCTTTCTCTTTTCGCCTTAACTTCTCTTGTCTCTCTAATTCTTTTTTATGTCGTTTCTCTTCCTCCTCCAATAGTTTTTTTTCTAAAGAGTTATTGTCGTTATCATCTTCATCTTCGTCTCTTTCAACAGTAGCTTCCGATTCATTGGATTCGGAATTATCGGAATGCCATAATAAAGATCTCCTTGTTTCTACTTCGTTTGGTAAATATTTCGCACTCACCAAGTAAAAACATACCTGCAAACAATAAAACTCAAAATCAATAATAGTATTAGAATCGGAGTAAATAAAACCTTAGTTCAATACAACAAAAAATACATATTAAAGCGATGCAATATTTTATAAAAACATACACAAACGAAGAGAATATATATATATATATATTGATAGTATGTATAATGGTGAAAGATATGATTGTTTTCTCGTTCACTTGCATTAAATAGGTTCCGTAACTACCGCAACGATTTTAAAAAATCATTTTACATTACACAAACTATAATTTACGATGGCAAGTATAATTTAATTTATAGTTTCAAAATTATCAAGTATTTTACAATCAACAGCACATTAGGGAACTCCAACCGACAGGATGACAGTAACCTCAATCCACCAGGACTAGATTTCTTCAACCAATTTCAACTCTTGAACTGAGACTTGAGTACAAAATTGATCACATAAATTACACTTTTAGTATTTTTAAGTTAAAGTTTATAATTGTAATAGATCATTTAATGCATGAATACGTACTTAAACTTGAAAATAAAAAATAAGATAATAATATAACTAAAATACAAAATTATAATGACTACACCTAATTCGTCAAAAGTATAGTCTTCATAAAAAAATACCAAAGCAAAATTAAACAACTGTAAAATCCGAAATCAAACAAATATTACTAAGAAAATCTGTTCAATAGTTTTTACGTGAAGAAGTAACAAACATCCAAACTTACAAACTTTTTCATTTATAATATTAGTAAAATTAAGATCTTAGCACACCTGAAGAGTATGGCTCCAACCCATAATTTAACTGATTACCTAAATTTAGCTATTAAATTGTTTCGTCAATATAAAAAAAAATTGACAACTACGATTGGCTATTTAATATTGACGATATGAAATATATTATATGACATACGATTTAATTATCAAACACAAAAGGCAAGTAAATTCAGAACCCGTTGGAACCGAAATATGCTAAGACTTTTATTCTGATCTCAAATTAATAACAAAACGAAACACCACCGACATCATATATAGATTTTAGACAAAGATTTCATTGATGACCTCCGCACCCGAGTGAATCCCGGGTTCGATTCCCGATCGGGTCAGTGTAGAACGTGAACTAGTCTATATTGTCCCGGGTCTGATCTGTGGTACCTTCGTCGTTTCAGACACTCCATAACACGAGGGCCTAAGCTACTTATCTTGGAATCTGAGCAATGTTCAGATTTCAAAATAAGTGAAGATATGTATTTAATTAAAAAGGCGAAAGAATCGACCCCACAATCAGTACTAAGTACTCATCATTACTTCTTCAACGTTCACTTCATCACATCACTAAGTCAATCACTTATAATAATAAAAACTTACAATAAAAATCAAATATATTGTCTTCATTTTGTCTGCTTCACTTTCTCATTAATGCGAAATTCGTTCGATATAATCACGTCTAATATAACTTGCGTGACATATAAGATCGTTCGTTAGAATATTCAGAAATTCTTTAAGCACATCCTTTTATACGACGTCGAGTAATTACAAAAGATAACATTAGATAATGAGTTCTGCCGAGATAAACGTGAAACAAACTAAATCTTATTCAAACAAAATGTTTTTGCGAACACACTGAGTCATGTTAACAAACTCTGTTATTATGCTTACAATACAATAGTTATCATTGCTGCATGAAGAAAAGTCAAAAACAAATTATTAAAACCGGATATTTACTTCCGACGATATCAAACATCTCGTAAGGGGGATTTGACGATTGTAAATATAGTTTATATATTTAACTAGTACTAAAATGATTATTACTTTTGAATGAGGCTTTATAAAAAATTCTAGTTTTTTGCAAAAAAAATTTCATTCTCACTAACTTGCAATTTTAGACACTAGCATGCCTATCATCTTATTAGATTCGATTCATAAGACGGTTCGTTAACATTGGATTAAATCAAAATATATTCCACGTTCAATAGGTACAGCAAAAACCAAGTCGAAGCCAATTTTCATACGCGTTAGACTTACAAGCTCCCCAGGTGTGGCTAGCCCGATGATTACGCCCGAGTACCCGGGTGCCACTACTGCTTTTCTCAACCGAAAGTCTGTCCAGAGTTTTAGTGGGTACCTACCCACTATTAGCGAAACCCTGGTCTTTTCCCAGCCCGCAAGAAAGGGGGCCCTCGCCCCTCACGGGTCCCGAAGTGGGGTTGGATCCGGCGAGCTCCTGACTGGATTCCTAATTCCACCGAGGGTATGTCACAGTGGATTTTACCAGGTAGGCCAATCACACTTCAACCTGTCTTTCTCAGGAGAGGATGGTTGCAGAGCCCTGGTTTAAGGCTTAACGTACATTCCCCTTGGTTACCAAAAAAATACATTAGCGAAAGAGGATCCCGCATGCTCACTGTCCTCCTGTCCGGTGGCAAGGCCAGTGCTTTTTGTCTGGATCCCCAAACTACCCAGAAATTAGCAGCATGATTTAACGTAACCTCACGTACAATATTAACTTATTTACATCAAATCAATAATCCAATCAGAATTGGCCAACGTGATGGGTCATGGTCCAACCTTCTTAACCATTCGTAAGGAAGTCTAAGCCTCTGCAGTGGGAACATAAAAGGGCTGATGATGATGATACGATAAAAAATATGAAAATCCTCATGGTTTTTAGAGTCCTCTTGTAAAATTGGTATAAAAATGGAATATTTTTGATTCTAATTGTGAAGTGATGAGAAGTGGATTCTTAACGATAAACGAATGTTGAAAATGCTGATCCCAGGCCAAACACCGCAACAGTGCCCTATAGCAAAGCTTACCAATATAAAGGTAACAAGTGTTCAGTGGTCTGAATAATATTCAGACAGATAGATAATGTTCGTAAATAATATTATCTATTATTCACTATAGCCTCAATCTGAAATAACAACAGATGTTTACTGTACCGAATTTCAAAAAATGATGACAAAACCATGCTTAGCGTACCATACCATACCATACCATACATACTATATTCTCAATACTTAAATTCTTTCTTGCAGTTTATCGAATCTAGACCACCAGAGGTATCGCAAAGACATAAACGAACTTCTGATTAAATAGTAACCATGAATTGATCGAGAAGGTACATATTTTGGAAAATAACGTTTATAAATTCAATACAAATCGGCAATTTCATTCTCAAAACCATAAAATAGCATTTTCCAACTAATCATTTGACAAAATACAAATTTTACCATGGTTTTAGTTTGCAAATACACTGGACCGCAAAGAAAACGGGTCGGTTAGAAAATCTTCAATAACTTGAAAACTACCTCACCTAGCTTTATGAAATAAAAACTCAATTGAAGAATATTTAATTTTATTTAACATAGTATATAAAACCTTTTTATTTACTTTAGATAATTGTTGTTAAATATAATTTGAATTTCGCGCCTTTTTAAGCCAACTCACGTTTGGCCATATACTTATTCTCTCTCTATGATCTGCTCTGTGACACCATTTTTCATACGTGTGTAATTTTTATTAAATAAAATAATCCAGTGATTAAACAACAGTTTAGTTTGATTAATTATATCAGGTTATGGGCCCAGAAAACCCCAGAAATAAGGACAGTGCAAAATCTTTCAATAAAAACTGTTACAATAAGATATTGAATGTGGACATAACCTCAATCGCCGGGAAATATTTTTTCATAGACCTCGTGGTGAAGTGTTTTGTTGTAAAACAGTACAGTTTTTAAAAATGACAGGAAACAATCAAATGTCAGTTATTGAAAAACTATCAGGCCGTGAAAATTACGCAACTTGGCGGTTTGCAGTACAAACTTACCTGCAACACGAAGAGTTGTGGGACTGCATTGAATCGGGTTCAAACACTCCAGTGGATATGAAACGAGATATAAAGGCTAAAACAAAGATAATTCTTTTAGTTGATCCTACAAACTATGTACACATTCAAGAAGCAAGCACTGCCAAGGAAGTATGGAATAAGTTATCGACAGCCTTCGATGACTCTGGGCTTACACGCCGTGTAGGACTACTGCGTGATCTGTGTAACACGTCGCTAACTGGATGTCAAAATGTAGAAGAATATGTGAGCAAAATAATGAGTACAGCCCACAAGCTCCGTAACATTGGTTTTAAGGTAGATGATGAGTGGCTCGGCACACTACTGCTCTCCGGTCTGCCTGAATCTTATCAACCAATGATTATAGCTATAGAGAGCTCTGGCATGAAGATAACCTCTGATTCTATTAAATCAAAGCTATTACAAGATGTAAGACAACCCGAGAACACATCTACTGCATTTGTGGCTAATAAAAAAACACAAAACAATAACAAGAAACCATCAAAAGGCCCTAGGTGCTACACTTGTAACAAATACGGTCATAAAAGTCCTGAATGCAAATCCAAAACCAAATATACACAACATAAGTCAGGCAATTCATCTTATGCTGCTGTGTTTATTGCGACTTCAACTCAAGATGATGCATGGTATGTGGATTCTGGCGCCTCCTCACATATGACCAGACATAGGAGCTTACTGCAAAATGAATCAACTCCTACCATAGAAAATATAAGAGTTGCAGATAATAAAGTATTATCTGTGCAAAGCTCGGGAGAAGTGAGTTTAGATATTTATAATAATAAAGGTGAAGAAAAGAAAGTGCTCTTTACAAATGTGTTATGTGTTCCTGAACTTGCCACAAATCTTATATCAGTGAGTCAAATTATAAGAAGTGGTGGACAAGTAAGATTTGATGAAACAGGATGTGCTATTATAAACAGTAAAGGTCAGATAGTAGCAACAGCTAGTTCAATCAACAACATGTATCGGTTGAATATGCCTGGAAGAGGCTATGCATGCATGTCTGATGTTAAAGAACAAGATGTTTACACATGGCATCAGCGAATGGGACATCTAAATTTTTACAGTCTCAGCAAAATGACTGAAAATACTAACCATGTAAGTTTTCCAGAAAAATTGAAAAATCTGACATGTGTTACATGTAAAGAAGGTAAACTGACACGACTACCTTTTAAGAGCGAGGGCTCAAGAGCTAAAAATATTCTTGATTTAGTTCACTCAGACATATGTGGACCTATGGAAACAGAAACACTAGGAGGTGCTAAATACTTCATAACGTTTCTTGATGACTGTTCAAAGAAGATATATGTATACTTTCTCCGGAACAAGTCTGATGCCCTGGAAAAATTCAAAGAATTTAAACATGAAGTAGAGAATCAGAAGGATGCTCGTATAAAAGTTCTTCGGACAGACAATGGTTTAGAATATATCAACAAGAGTTTCTCTGATTATCTGAAAGGTGCTGGTATCATACACCAAACCACCACACCGTATTCACCAGAACAAAATGGGACTGCAGAACGCATGAATAGGACTCTCATTGAAAGAGCGAAATGTATGCTACTTAATGCCAATTTGTCAAAACAATACTGGGGTGATGCAGTACACACTGCTGCCTATATTGTCAATCGTTCTCCAACTAAGTTGTTGTCATTTAAAACACCAGAAGAAATTTGGACAGGACAAAAACCATATGTGAATCATATGCGTATATTTGGGTGTGAAGCGATGGTTCACTTGCCAAAAGAAAAGCGAAAGAAATGGGACCCAAAGGCACAGAAAATGATCTTTATTGGATACTGTGATCACACCAAGGGTTACAGATTTATAATACCTGGTACACGAAGAGTAGTAAAAAGCAGGGATGCTATATTTTTAGAATCTACTGTGAACAGAAATTGTGTTCCTGTAGAGTTGTCAACGAATTCTGCAACAAATAATGATAATACTATCCAGAAAATAACAGGAGAAGAAAATACGCAGAATGATTCAATTTCAGAGGGTTCATATGATACTGTATGTGATAATAAATCTACTTCAGATAGTGATTACTTACCTGACACTAGTATTGAGTCTCTTCCAATCAGCAAAGTCACATTGAGACCTAGAAATAAAGAAAATAAACATATCACAAATGAAAACAGTTCTGATGAAAGTACTTACCTGTGTCAACATGATGAAATGCTTGCAGATGTTCCAAAAACATACAGAGAAGCCATAAAATCAACTGACAAAGAAAAATGGGAAATATCAATAAGTGAAGAACTAGATTCCCATCAGAAAAACAATACCTGGACATTGGTCAAAAAGCCCCCAAATGCAAAAATAATTGGATGTAAATGGGTGTTTCGAGTCAAAAGCGAACCCACAGGTCCACGTTACAAAGCAAGACTATGTGCCAAAGGATATGCACAAACTGCAGGTATCGATTATCAAGAAACCTTTTCACCAACTGTGAGGTATGATTCGATTCGATTATTGTTATCCACAGCCATTCAAAACAATCTCAAAATTATGCAAATTGATGTTAAGACGGCTTTCTTGTATGGTGAACTTGAAGAAACTATATTGATGTGTCCGCCAGAAGGCCTGCCCTGTGGAGAAAATATGGTATGTAAACTTAACAAATCTTTATATGGGCTAAAACAAGCTCCACGTTGTTGGAATAATAAATTTAATTCAGTATTAAAAAAATTTGGCTTTGTTAATAGTAAAGCTGATCAATGTGTTTATGTTGGTCAAGTTAATAATAAGAAATGCTACTTTTGTCTGTATGTGGATGATGGATTATTATTTTCAGTAGATGAATTAGCATTAAAAGAAATAACCAAAGAATTAAATACCATCTTTGAAATTAAAGTGTATGGCACTCCAAGCAACTTTGTGGGAATGCAAATAGAAAGATTTAATGATTATATATTTATACATCAGACTAAATATATCGAACAAATGTTAAATAAATTCAACATGATTGATGCCAATACCAACAGTATTCCAGTTGATCCTCACATGAAGCTTCAAAAAGGAGAAGGAGAACTCGAGAAAGATATTCCATACAGAGAGGCTGTTGGCTCCCTTATGCACCTAGCTACTGTGAGTCGACCAGATATCATGTTTGCTGTCAGTTTGGTGAGTCGTTTTCTTAACTGTTACACTCAAATGCACTGGAATGCCATCAAAAAGATTTTCAAGTATTTGAAAGCTTCCCAAAACTATGGACTATGCTATAAAAAGACTACACAAACAGAAATCAATGGCTACAGCGATGCTGATTTTGCAAATGATTTAAACACACGCCGCTCGGTTACTGGGTATGTTTTTATAAGAAGCGGAGCTGCAGTAACATGGGCAAGTCAAAAACAACAAACAGTGGCATTGTCCACTACAGAGGCCGAGTTCATGGCAGCCTGTGCCGCCACCAAAGAGGCCATGTGGGTCAAGCAACTATTGAGTGATATTGGTGACTACAAACAAAACACATTATGCCTTCATCTAGACAATCAAAGTGCTATCAGTGTTATTAAAAATGTAAACTTTCATAAACGGTGTAAACACATTGAAATTAAATATCACTTCATTAAGGAGAAATATCATCAAAAAATTATTTCATTAAAGTTTGTCAGTAGTAATAATCAATATGCAGATATACTTACAAAGGCCTTAGCCAAAGATAAATTTCTGTTTCTTAGATCTAAACTTGGAATGTATTCATATAGTTCTCTTCTATAAATTTTATATTATTGTGTTAAGATAACTTACCTATTGTAAAAGATTTCTTTTGCTTTTGTAACAATTTAATAAATTACTTTTGTTTTTTAAACCAGGCTTGAATTCAAGGGGCGTGTTAAATATAATTTGAATTTCGCGCCTTTTTAAGCCAACTCACGTTTGGCCATATACTTATTCTCTCTCTATGATCTGCTCTGTGACACCATTTTTCATACGTGTGTAATTTTTATTAAATAAAATAATCCAGTGATTAAACAACAGTTTAGTTTGATTAATTATATCAATTGTGTAAGAAAACTGGCAATGAAGATAATGGTTGTTTTTCAATTTAGTTCTAAAAAAATCAAAGCATTTGTTTTAGTTTTGACATAAAAACTACAATAAATATCGTGTGTTTGTCATACAAAATTGTATTCTGAAGTCATCATGTCGTTAACCCCTGAAGAATGCACCAGGATCCTGACAATGCTTGAAGATGGGCGCAGTCAGCGCAATACAGCGAGAACTGTTGGTGTGAGTCTTTCCACAGTTCAGCGGGTACTCCAGCGTTTCCATGAAACTGGATCCA
Organism: Diatraea saccharalis; assembly: GCA_918026875.4. NCBI lineage: Eukaryota > Metazoa > Arthropoda > Insecta > Lepidoptera > Crambidae > Diatraea > Diatraea saccharalis. The sequence goes on from OU893333.1 coordinate 7,066,713, forward strand.
ACCTAAGAAGACCAGGAACAGGCCGAACGAGGTGCACGACTGCTCGGAAGGATCGCTATATGGTGTCAACAATTTTGAGAAATCGATTTCTTACGGCCGTTGAGGTAAAAAATCACCATTTACGAGCTGGAGGAAACTATCTGAGTACAGATACAGTAAGGCGACGTCTGGCTGAAGCAAATTTGAGACCATTAAGGCCTGCAAATGGCCCAAAATTAGAAAGACACCACTTAAACTCAAGGCTGAGTTATAGCAGAGAACACGAAACTTGGACTCTGAATGACTGGTCAAGAGTTATGTTTTCAGACGAGTCTAGATTCTGTTTATACAAGCACGATGGGAGGAAAAGAGTGTACCGAAGACCGGGAGAGCGCTATAACCAAGCTTGTATAGAAGAAAAAGTACCATATGGCGGTGGCTCTATACACGTGTGGGCTGGGATTTCTTCCGAAAGCCGTACTGAGCTAGTAGTGATAGAAAATGGCAGTTTAACAGCAGAACGATATGTGAATGAAATTCTTAATGACTATGTTGGTCCATTTTTAGTAGATATGGGCGAAAATGCTGTTTCTATGCAAGACAACGCCCGCCCGCATACAGCTCAGATAGTGTTCGACTATTTTCACGAAGTAGGTATCACATGCATGGAGTGGCCAGCACGAAGCCCCGACTTAAACCCCATCGAACATGCATGGGACGAACTGGGACGACGTGTACGTCAACGGAATCCGCCGCCAATCACGCTGCGTGAATTGAAAGGAGCTTTGATCGAGGAATGGCAGAACATTCCGCAGCATCGCCTTAAAAACCTTGTGGAAGGTATGCCGAATCGCATAGCCGCAGTTTTGCAAGCTCGTGGAGGCAACACGAAATACTAATATGCGTAAAAACGTCACATCTTTATACAATTCATATTTACGAAAATGTCAGAAAAACTACCTTTTTCATTCGTTTGACATTTGTTGAAAATAGACAACTTTTAATTTGTATTTTTTTATATTCAATAAATTACAATTAAATAATCTTTAATTTAGTTTTTATTTCATAAAAATAAGTTAAGTAGTTTTCAAGATATTGACGATTTTCTAACCGACCCGTTTTCTTTGCGGTCCAGTGTATTTAAATACTATAAATAGAATTCCAAAATATTCATTTGATCAAGTATTTCTTTTGTCTTTGCAATTTAACAAAATAACATGTTCATTTTGCTCTGCATTGTCATTTATATTACTCGTAACATAATTAATAAAACATTATAGTTTATCAAATTATGCTTTGACGTAAAAAAAAATTGTCTTTAAAATATTTGTCAACAAGGTTTTTACAGAAAGAACACTTTGTGGAGTATTACGGCTAACGTTATCATTAAAATTGATATATTTGATTTGTTTTTTCAAGTCGTAAGTGCAGATCAGTTTAAAACTCAACAAGGAAGTTGAATTCTTTCTTAAGTGAAAGAAAGTGATCTCAAGTCATGTACTGTACTTTATTTTTTGCAAAAAAATGTTAATTTGTATTCTTCAGCTGGTCCAAAGACAAGTGTTGATTTACCAACCAAATTATATTTTGACTCCACAAAATGGAAATTGACTAATCGATTGAAATGTTGTATTCAAATTTATCATAAATATGTAAAATACAAGAGGACTGGTAAAATTAGCGCTGGAGAGCAATATCCTCAAGCAAAGCCGCACAAGTTTAATTAAAACAGCTATATTTGAGAAACCTACATAATTACATATTAAGTTGCTTGTTAGAATTTGTTTACCCCGATTTTAATGAATCCATAAATGAGACTGCTATATATAGAAGCGTGAGTGGCCGCTGGTTAACTAAACAGTATTATGTGACGTAACAAACTGAATATGGTGCCCTCTGACGAACACAAAGCGGCATATATTTTGGTTTAAATTTTAAACTTACTAATTTAATGGAGGTCTCTCATTTGTGTCTTTATGTTAAATTTGTCAAATCTTTGTATCAAATGATAGATGAAGAAAATTATCTGTCTCCGAAGTAATCTGAATGTATTAGAAAAAATTATAATGTTCTCTTCTATAAAAAAATTTAACGTCCTTTCTTTCCGTATCATAAAATTTTCTATATTTACAGAGACGAAAAAAGATACTTTAAGCATAAGGGCAATTTCCTATTGTACGTGAAAAAGTATAATAATGACAAACAAAATTTGGAAATTGAATATTATTTTCTTGGGACAGTAAGCCCGGTAACAGAGGATTATGTGTATGCTGTACTAACGTATGTATATGCGGGATACCGAACATTTCGTTGAGCAAAAAATAGCTGCAAACTTCAGATATCGTCACTGGACCAGCCTAGCTTTAGTAAAAGATACTTAGCAAAGGGTAACTTGAAAGCATATTCCAGTGGGATATCTACATGATACATCCCGGAATGTAAGTGACGTGCGAAATGAAACTTATTTTATAAATTTTTCCCTAACTTTTGTCACTTTTACATAAAGTAGTAGTATAAATATGAAAGTTTCTAAGAAATTAGTTAGTTAAACTTAACGAATAAATTAGATGATATAATAAATTTCCGCTAACGGAAGTACCAATATTAAATTAAAAGTTGCTTTTATCTGACATAAAGATTCTCTACGAATAAACATTTCATAATCTAAATAGACGAGATTCTAAAACCCGGTTTCTGAATTGAGAATTTGAAGTTGAGCACATCTCAAACCGTGTTTAATCCATTTTAAACGTCAATTTAACAGGTTTTTATCACTGATTTATAATTTTTTAATCAGTTGTTAGCAATTTGATAAAACTAGGACTTTTTTGCCATATAAAACGAAAAAAACTTAAGTTATTGAGAATAATCAGTTGAGATTTTGTGCTATTCTCAATTCAGTAAACGGCGGTAAGTAAGGTTCAATTTTTATATTCGATACATTTTTCATTCATTGACTGATGATAAAAAACAACCAGTCCTGCTGATACCTATGATTTGTCTACCCTTCCTACTGCTGTAGTTAGTGTAGTAGTAGTAACGTAGTGTAGTTGGAAGAAACCAAAAATGTATTTAATAGGCTAAATGCTTATAAAGATAAACAACAGAGTACTTATCAAAATAACGTTTTAATGACCGAGATTATCGAATCATATAGCTAGTTACAACAAAAATGTGATATGAAAAAAATCCCATTTTCGATAGATCAGTGCTAGTATTTCATGTAATCAAGTAGAAATACCATTCAGCTTTAATGCATTTGCATCTATCTTCTTGATATTCATCTATCGTTTTTGTTGGAAAGCTTTATAACTATTTTTTATGTATATATATTTTTGTTTTCTAATTTTATTCAGGGTCAACCAATAATTACGCAATGGGGATTTAGTCACGCGCATTGAAACCAGAGACCACAGACCTTATCTCGGAGATAATAATGTTTACATTCCACTTTTATTGTTCACAATATAACAACAAAGAGCTTACAAAACCTGTACGGCATAACCCATTGATTAGGAACAAATCATCGATACCGATTTAAAACACCTCATTTTGAGTATTCACATATTTTTATTTAAAATTTTCCTAATACCGCTTAAAAGCCGCAGAGTGCCAACAAATATGCCTTCTCTGCTACTTCTTCTATCAGGGAACCGTATTTCTCGTGTTTTAGAAAATTCTACGCATACGTTTATTAAATTTTCTTTACGCATAAGTAATGACTTACCACACCTTTAAGATATTAATTTAGTTGTTACCTAGTAAATAAATATTATCATATACGACGGCTTTAGTATTTTAAAATTATCTACCTTGGTTTATATTTACATTAAAAAGTATACATTGACCTACGTCATGTCAACTAGTATTTGTCTGTCAGACAACAGAGTGTCGCACTAACAAACGTTACTTTGTGTGGTAACTGTTGTCGTCATTACGAGATAGTTTTTATCAGTTCTACCTGTGACTCGTAATGCAGATACGGCACATAATGAATGGAGATGACCGAATTAAGATATTTTAATTTTCCATGGCTGCGTTGAGAGGAGCTCGTACTGTAGTTGGCGCGTTTGGTTTGACTAATATTTCTAGTTTCGTGCATTGAAAATCATCTAATTTAAAGGTTTGTTTCGCCTGCATCTGCAGTGCCAAGACAATCACCAAGCGTATTGGACTTGTGGCCTATCCTTTTTGTTTCTTCAACAGAAATGGCATATCTAGCTGAAACAGAGGTCTCCTCTCCTCATTAATAGAAAAGAAGTGAAAGATTTATAATGTATAATGACGATCTCCTTAGCAAATTACGCCAGTTTCAAGGCGTCGCCATCTTTGTTATCTGTTCTATTCCCGAACGATTCAATATAGAAAATGAACCCACCTAAACGTGATTATTGTTCATGGCATTTATTACCCCCAGAATAAGGTTTAAAATCTAGTAAAAATGACAAATACCGTCCAACACACTTATATACTAAACTCATACCATGAGTTATGTTTATCATAGTCATAAGCACCTTTTATTCATACCGAAATGTATAAATAAAAGGTTTTTTTCTCGCAACCATACCTGCATTTAATTTTTTTATAAGAGGTTGTAGGTATCTTTTCTTTTCTCCTTGAATGGTATGGTGCATTGTCCATGGCAACACTTCCCTTCCCTTGGATCCCTTTCCCTTCCCTTTTCCACTTGGATTTCTCAAGCCCGTTGACAAACCTTCACAATGAGCTTCTCTTTCTGATGTTATTAATTCAATTTGCCAAACTTTGCTCAGAGTATGTCCTGTAACGAATTGTTAGAACATTGATATGCAAGTTCATAGAGAACGATCGTCAGTTTCGACTTAACATCGTTATTCAAGGAGACGAGACCTTATTACAACATGACATTATTTATTAAAAGGAAATATTTATGTTTTACTAACCCCCGTACCAAGTTTCATCTGTATAATAAATTGTTTTACCTTCATTTCTTAATTTAACTATTGTATTTAAATATTTTATCCTCCATAATACAATATCAATCCTGTCAATGAGTGCACTTTTGCGGTTTCTTTTGGCATATTTACCACACAAAGTAACGTTTGTAACTCCTCAATTTAGTAGTATTATAATACGTCCAATTTTAGGTGTTTTTAATGTCACTTTCTTTTTTCAGTAATTCTAAATGCATTTATATTTTGACATATTAAAGAACCTTTTTCCAGTTTGTTTACATTTTGTCTCCGAGGATGATGAACAGACTTTTATTGCCCACAAGAGGCCGCTTCTTCTCCTCCTCCCTCTCACATACAAACTTTCATAAATATCGTGAAGAAATACTTGTTTAAAGGTATTAAATGTTAAATGACTATTCTTATGAAGATTCTTGTTAAAGTATTACCAACAAAATACACTACCAGAAGTTAGCATATTCTTTTTATAATTTTATTTACAATAATTTATCATCGTCGTTACCCAGTGATTTTCCATATTAAAGGTAGGCAATAAATTTCCGAACCTTTAATTTGTCCATAGCCAATCAATCTTTCAATTTTATCTTTTTTTGTTGTAAGGGAATGTTTCATGCACTGTCTTCACCTCTTGACAGTGAGGGGACTTATGTGTGAATCCCCATCCATACGGACCAGCCCGAAGGCTAGTCAAAACACGGATGGCTTACCCAGTAAAGGCTCTGCGTGCACCCTCACTTTTGGGGGAAGAGCCTGGGAGTTCTCCACATACAGTCCCCGCAATACATTCTTACCTACTATACCTATACTCCATATATATATATATATCTAACTAAAACTTTACTTTACCTACTATACCTATACTCCATATATATATATATATCTAAAGAGCCTGGGAGTTCTCCACATACAGTCCCCGCAATACATTCTTACCTACTATACCTATACTCCATGTATATATATATATCTAACTAAAACTTTAAGCACTTTTTATTTTCTTCCAATTTTCCATTGGCAAAATAGATTCTGCATCATTTTGTTTTGTAGCAAGTTTTATTTGTCAATAACGAATTATCATCCTATATGTATATTTTCATTTACTTATCATTCAGGCTTATTAATGTAGTAAGTTATTTATAATTTTGTAAATATGTATATACATAAATACATAGTCAACAGCGCAGCAGTGTGCGCTAGTATTATGTCTGAGTGTCGCAAAGGCTGATCACCAGATAACAATTTATTCTCTTTTTTTTTATTTTTTTTATTTATTTATGTATTAAAAACATTACAGAAGGTACATTTGTTATTTTACCTTTAGTTCTTAGCTTCATCTGTGGTGGTTAAAACCCACCAGTCTATGCTGGGCCAAGCTAGAAATTATGACCCATTATTCCTTTATCTTTTCCCGTTTTCCTTATAAAAATTATGGGGATAGGTATAAATAGGCTAATAATGATGAAATATATTGTCTTTCTAATTTCACAAACTCTTATTAACATCACATACATTTCTAAGTTTCCAAGATGAGTACCTAGCTAAAGTCCTCGTATTACGAAGTATCTGAAACAAGGAAGTTACCATAATACCTATACACGAGATAATATAAAAAAGTTCATCTCTACATTGATCTAACCGGGAATAAGACCCCGAGACCTTACCATATGGTGATGGCACACCATATCATCATAATCAGTATGCGAACCACTCTGCTACGAAGTCAATCAATCTATATAGTTTAATGAGGCATAGAGATTAGAAAAATTCTATATTGAACTGATCAAGAAGTTACAATTTTGAGAGTATTAGATACTGAATTGATTTCATCACTGTAGAAGATATGATGTCATATCATTATAATATTAATTTCTATTATGAAATTAAAAATCATCAATAAATCTTTGTCAGGATTAGTTATAATTAAGTCTTTTTCGAAGCAAGAATAGTACAAATCACCGTTTAAAAAATGCTAAATTCACCCAACGAATTAAAGTAAAACTTCACTCAATTTTAACAACTCTAAGGCGAGTTTTGAAGCATATTTATTCAAATTATAATGATTGGATAATATTTTGGTTTCTGAACACTTACAAAGGCATGTTTATTTAAATTTGATACAATTAAGGGTTGTGAAGTTTACTGGGTTCATGGTCACTATATTAAACAAATCTGTTCGAGAGAGATAACTTAGCTTTCTAAAAATATAGTAGACATAAACAAAATATCACAATCGCATATTTACCTAGCTAGATCTGGGTATTGTGTCTTAAGTTTAAAAATTGCATTTTTTAATTAAAAAATAGTTGCAATCAGTTTTTCGTATTTTGAGAAATACGCGGACAAACATCCATCCTCCCACTTGCATCGTTTTCTTCACTCCCGAGGGTCGTGATCTCTATGTTTAATTACATCACGGACTAGGTTACACCATATTCCCCGATACTCTGCTACGGATGGCTTTGTTGACGTTAGGTGCTGTCTCGAAGCCGGTTGCCATCAGAAAGAAAGATTATTGACCAGTTAAACAAGACCGTGCTAATTCGAACGCGAAAAAAATTGTAATTTAAATTATTAACGCCAGCATTGACCATAAATCGTGCGAAGAGTAAACCTACCTATAGTAATGTGCACGGACGTTACAGTACCAACAAATATCTTTTTTTTATATTTGATCATTTTGCTTTCACAATGCTATACTGAAAAATATTCTTAAAGAAAAATGCTTAAAAAAAGCCGTTTACTCCTGGGTAGCTCAGTGATTTCAACAATCGCCCGAATTACGAAAGGTCATGACTTCAAATCCTACTCAGAGTGCCAAGGATTTTTTTAAACATTTTTCATTAAAAAAATATATATATATTATATAAAAAATCATTGAAAATCCTTGAAGATTTTGGATTGATTGCCTGAATATTGAAAATTCGCTCACTAGTAGCGAAGAATAGTAACTGCTTCAAAAATTCGTCAGTCCTATTGAGTCTCGGGTAACTCAATGGTTTGGTAACGGTCGCCCGGATTGCGAAAGGTTGTGGGTTCGTGTTCCATCTCGGAGTACCTGAGGCTGATGGATTTTTAAGTATTTTCATTTAAAATATTACCTGCATATAGTTTCAAAATATTTAGTACTCGTGATTAAAATTATGAATAGTTATTAAGCCAATCGAACGAAATTACTACAAGTAAGATATTCTACATTTATGAAATGGGTTTTCAATATGTATTATATATTTTTAAAAAACATTAAATTTACTTCACATTATATTTGACACTTTTTGTACTAAATGTCAAAAAATTCAAACGTTATGGTCGAATTTCAACAATCGGTCATTACTAGTTTCGATAAAGTTAGAAATTTTGTTATTATTTACTTTCAATTGCCATTATATTTTGCATATTCATTCCAATGTTGTCTTTGCAAGAATTTTGAGTTTAATTAACGGATGCCTCATATCAGTATAGTAATAGTAAAATAAAGCGAAATGGTTTTATCCTTATATCCTCTATACCACGTGATTCTCCTATCCAGAGATCACGTAGTTGAAATTTGGTACACATATGTACCAAATTTATGTTTGTATTTCGGAATCCTAAAAACAACAAATACTCCTATAACTGTATAAACTTATTTATCAGCATAACATCAACTTTTTGTTAAATATGTTTTAATTAATAAAGTCATCTAACCTCAAATAAATATAGAACTAAAAACCATATATATCTTTCTTATATATAATAGCGTATTCAAATCCCCCCTATGAATATTACTATTGATTTAACTATTAAACATAATGAAAATTTCCAAGAGAAAACATCCACACATGCACACGACAAACAAGATAACGTACAGTTAGAAAAACAGATATACAATCTCTTCTACTTTAATAGATAAATAATTTGTTTGAAGACTACTTACGTTACCATAGGTATACATACATGATCTACAATAAGAGGTTATAATTGTTGTAAGATGCTCATTTGGTGTAGAAATTGTACACAATGGGATAATATTTATTTATTGTACTTAAAGGAAAGCTATTAAAGAATGTATAGCTACACGTCAGTTTATCACGATATGTCAAATTTATCCAATTCATTTTAAACTCTACCACTATATAAGTAAAATTTTAAATCAAATGGAGAAATTTGACAGATATGAATAAGCGTTTTTTTCATCTCGACAGAGGAGAGGAATGCGTTAGTGCGATTCGTCTACCCTACCCACCATCACGAAGAGACTGCTTCTAGCTTTGTATAGCCTGACTGTTTATTTATTTATTTTCCTAGCTGTTCCCTACTCATTAGCAGGACCCTGGTGCTGTTGACTGTACATTAAACTTCGCAAGTAAAGTAATCAATACCCCCCCAAGAAATATATTATACTTAATACTACATTGCTTAATACACTGTGTACCACTGAATCGTCCGCAACGTTGATTCTCCTACGGATTTCTTCGTTCCCAATACGATTTCGTAAAGTAACACCAAGCATTACTCTCTCCATAGCCGACTGGGTGATCTTGAGCTTTCTTATGGGACCCATAATGAACGACCACGTCTAACTTCCGTAAGTCATCACTAATAACACCCACTGGTCGAAGACTTTTGTCACCGAGGTAATTTGGATGCAATGATTTTACGTAGCTTGCCAAACGCTGTTAATCCGAGCTGGATTCGACTAGAGATCTCTTTCTCGAAGTTGGACTTGCCTAGCTAGATTGTCTGTCCTACAAACACCTAATGGTTGACAAGTTCAAGAGTAGTATTCCCAACTTTAACTAAAGTGAGTATAACACAGATATTGAACATAATTTTCTTCTTAACCTTGTTCATCTTAAGACCCACTCTTTGGGATGCACTGCTGAAATCTTCTAGCATGGTGTTTAGGTCCTCCAAGGTCTCAGACATTAGAACTACATCACCAATAGTCCAATAGCTTGGCAATATGATTCAACGTAGCGACACAGCAGTTTTGGAGAAATAACGTCTCCCTGTCTCAAGCCCCACTGCAACTGGATTGGATTGGAGTACTGGTTCTGTAATCAGACCGACATAATAGCATTCTTGTATAAACACTTTAGCACTTCGATATACCTGTAGTCCACTTGGCACTTTTGGAGAGACTGCAACACTGCCTATGTCTTAATCGGATCAAAAGCTAAGCATAGAGGCAAATATACTCTTAGGATTCTGAATAACTTGCCGCAAAGTATCGATGTGGTCAACGGTACCATAGCCTCTTGTTAAATAAACCAGCTTGTTCGGGAGGTTGGAAGTCGTCGAGCCTACGAGCGAAAGAGTTCGTAATGACTCTTGAAAACAACTCATAAATATGGCTAAGTAGCGAGATTTTTTAAATATGGTTGTTATCAGGCATTCTTCAGGTAATGTTATATCCCCATCCGCAAATGTAGGCGTTGAAGTAATTGCTAACTTAACTATTGAATTGAAGGCGCTATCAAAAAGTTAGGCATTTCTAAGGGACCTGGCTTTGATGGTATTCAGTTAAATTGTGTTAAGGCCATCATTACGCCACCTTATAACTCCCTGCGTTATTGTATTTTTGCTTCTATTTGGAAAAAGGCCATATCATGCGTCTTCACAAAAATGGATCTAAGTCAAAAGTTGAGAACTATTCAGATATAACGATCTAGCACTATCGGTAAATTAATTGAAAAATTTGTATATGAACTTGTTTATCTAGAAATAACTAAAAGCATTCCTGTTGGCCAGCATAGTTTTGCAAGGACATGATCCATGATTACAAATTGATTTTTGTTTCACAGATTATGTACCAAAAGAATATGGATCATGGTGGTCAGTTTGATGTGATCTATACTGATTTTGAGAAAGCGTTTGATCGCGTAGATCACATCATACTACTTTCCAAGTCACAAACCTTAGGAATCAAAGGAAATGTATAAAGATCGATTGAAACACCACAGATATTATGTTATTTATGTTGCACACTGAAACAGAACCCTTTTCAATGACTTGCAATGCCAATTTCTCTTTCCTGTTTTTACTAATCTTCCACTCACGGTTATTGCCTCTTCCGCTCACGTCATTGTATCCTACAAAAATTCGTTTATTTAATTGACAGCTTGCATAACTTACACAATAATTATATACATAACAAATTAATATAAACAATCTAAATTCAAACTCATTGTGAACATAACATTCGAAACATAAATATAAACATTCGAAATATATCTATATATATAAAAATTTTGTGTCACGATATATGTTGCCAATAAACTCCAAAACTTCTGAACCGATTTCTATCAAATTTCACATGTAGCCGTATTTTGGTCTAACTTACTGGATGGGATAGTTATCATCTCAATTATTCGCTTATGTCGTGAATGTAAACAAATAAAATGTTCTAATTAATTGTTTCTTAAGCAAGTGTTTATTTACTGTTTAGTTTTATGAAGTTCTCATAGATGGCGGTGTACTTTGATTCATAGATAAAATTCTTCAATATCGTTTGACATCTAGGTTGCAAATACACCCAATAGATGGCGCTGTATTCTAGATGGCGTTTATTCTAAAGTAATCTGCGGTAACGTTTCTTTCAAAGAATTTTGCGTAGATTACGTTTTCGATTAAGTTTTGTGTAAACTTCAGAACTGTTTTGTTTTTTCATCTTTATTTCAAATTGCTTTGAATTGGATTAATATCTCTAAAGTTTCAAAGATAAAGTGCTGAAACATATTGGACATTAGTTGGTATTTTGTTGTTCTATCGTCGAACTTAAACATCAAGGTAATTTCATCATCAGTTCAAAAAAAAACGGCGTTTTTGGAAAATATGATGCCCAAAGTAACTATATCACGCGGATGAAGTCGCGGGCAAAAGCTAGTATATCTCTGTATGTTTATATGTACATAAGTACACAGTGAAACAATGATTTAGTGTATACCTATATCTACTGGTTAATTGAGACTCAAGATTTAGCAGTGATTTTATTTGAAGATATTTAATTAGAAATTAAGGTTGAAGATGTTTTATACAATAAAAAAATACTTGAGAAAATCTAGGTTTTTCGTATCCAAATATTAAAAACACTCATTACACACAGCTACTTCTTCAAACAAACAAGAGAGCCGATTATTCTGTGATTTCAATATTTTGATTTTGCAGTTACGTATTGAAAATATTGACAGTATTTTATTTTTGGTTATAAGTATATAGGTTCATATTAATAACAATATATTATTATGCTGATCGTACAGATGTTTTCTATTTTGATTGTCTTCGACGGGAAAACCTCAGGCAGTTTCTATTAAATTAGTTTGTTCTTCGTAATCCTTCCATAAATACAATAACCGTATATATTAACGATATTATAAGCATCACTCACAATTGAAATCGAGACTTGTTTAATACAATACGATATTACGAATCGAACTCGAAGATGTTTTCTAAGATTTTCATCTTACTTTGCATTGTGGTAAGCAATTTTTTTATTCTAAATTCGATAACGATTAAAACAGTCTCCGGGTAGCCATATTATCACATTCCATAAATATTCCAATTCATTATTAAAAAATATTAAAGCAATCTTTTAGTACAGACAACATCATAGCAGGTTATACAAATCTCGCAAATTTGTCTGATCGGTTTTAAGCCTTAAGGCTTTGACGTAAGTGTTTAGTGCACTGCAAAAATTTGTCATTTTATGATATTCTGAGCTGCTGCTGGGTGTACTTACTTGTGAAATATTGAAATATCTAAAATTCTTTCCTCGGGTATTAATTTCTTTCTACCCACGTTCCTAAACAGTCTTCTTCGGTCAAAATTTAATGTAAACCAATGAGCTAACCTCGGCAATTAAAAAGGGTGGTAATAATATATAATGTTTTGTCCGAAATAACTTAAATTATTGATTTCATAGATTGCACTATCATCTGCTGTCCCAGCTGGTGGTGGTTGGGGAGGAAACCCATGGACTGCTGCTGGAGGCAATGGTTTAGCTCCTGGTGGTAACCCATTCATTCCTCCTTGGGTAGCCCAAGCGCCATGGTTCCCTCAATGGACTCCTTGCACCGTCATCGGTTCATCATGCGTTGACTGCACAACTAAACAGGTCTGCACAAAGATTGGTGGTATCCAACGAGCCTGCGCTGACCCTACATTGCCGTATTGCAACCTCGGAGAATGCTCAGCAACTCCATCTGCTGAATGCCAGCCATCGACAACTGTTCCTGCGGAAACCGCTTAATATTAATTACTGAATGCCACAAATTAATTACCTCTTCGAGTGAAGTTTATACCAACGTTAACTTTTAAATGCATATATTTGATAAGTCTAATAACGCACAGCTTCAAATCAAGCAACTATAAAAGTTCAAAATTCTGCAATCAATTTTTAACTTTACTCTCTATTATATAATATTAACTTTACAGATTAAGGCTATAAATCGATTGAACTTTGTTCTTTAATAGTAACTTAACATGGTTTCGAGTATTTTAATAAAGGAGAGTTTATTTATAAGAAAATAAATATTTTCACAATACGTACATATATTATTTATATATCTGGGATATGTCTACGGTTTAAATATTTTATGTCCTATACATTAAACTTAGCTGCTTACTGATCCTAGAACTGCGCTAGGAAGACGGTACACTGAAAAATAATAATTAGTAGGTCAAAATAAATTTTTTTTTTTTTTTTACTTAACTAGTTACTTTTTCATGCTAATTTATTAGTAAAGTTTAGAATTGTTTTATTGAAAATTACGTTGCTGATTGCATAATTTAACCTTGACCTAAGCCAAACGCATTAGAATCAAAAACTGATTTGTTATTTAAATTACAAAGTTCAAATCTTAATTTATGACAGAAAAGTAATGTACTAGCAAGACTAGCGATACAGTCAGTATACTATCGGTCGCAAAGAACAGAGAAACATTCACGCATTAACCAGTTTATCAGTAGACCGAAAACTAGTCTATCATACCCAATAAACAGTCTAAGAAAACGGTTCGTTCATTTAATGTCCACGCCTAACTAGGCAACTGCTTTACCTAAGAAAAAAAAATGAAATTAAATTTTATTCCATTCACACATTTCCGTATTTTCCATTTAATACACACATAAATCACAGGTAAATAGGAAGCTAAAAGCAAAATTAATTATTAAATAATTGAACTTTAAAAAATAAAGTGGTCAATTATTTATAAAGTTACTTCTATCAATTACCATATTAAAAATAACAGTAGTAGTTCAAGTAAAAAGGTTGTACGAGACAAGTAACATACATACAGCCAGTTGTATGAACGTCCATTTACATACTTTTTAAGTAAGTAAGTAAACTCATGTTTAAAGCGACTTTAGCGATACACATTTCAAAACAACACTAATTAAAGCTTAAAGTCGTCATTAAATCTTAATGGACATTTGTGCATCTGACTGGATTGCAAAAGTAACTACACCGTTTTGCAACAACCAATAGTTAATGATTTTGCCCGCGTAGCAAACGAACTCGAAAGACTCTAGCCAAAGCGAGACAAAGAATGAGATTAATATCTCATAGACATATTTCACTCTCGACCGGTTGCCCTAGCTAGCCTCTCGAACGCTCCTTAAGTCTCGAGTCTTTCTAAAGTCTCTCGAGTTCGTCATGCTACTCGAGCTGGATATTACTACAATAAAGGAGTTGATTAAATGCTTATTAAATAAGTATAATAATTTAAGATGCATTCTGTAACAAAAGTATATTTTAATAAAATAATTGCTCGAAAACAGCGCAATTAGAACAATTATAGAGGTATTATCAAAATAAGTCGTATTAACACTTCACTCATCTTTTATTATCATCGATTATAAAACACAAATTGCCTTTATATCCTTTTGTTCGTTAGTTATCATCTATAAAATTTTGTGAATGCAGAAATCAACAAAAATATTAAATTAATTGTGTGCATGTACGAAATTTTATCATAGATAAGAGATAAAAACAATATCTATCACATAATGGTATTGGTAACAATTTTATTTCACAAACGTAGCTAAATTCAATTTAAGCCCAGTCAAAATTTTGATTTTTTAAATAACCAGGATATAAATAGTAAAGCAATTAGATAATAATAGGCAAAAGTATAATTCAATTTTTTTGATTACATGTAAATACGGAATAACATTAAATGAAACCCAAAATACAATTAGTTTTTTTAAGTTTAGAGAGAGAATAGTATAACGGAATTTGCAACAATATAGTACATAATCTAGTACTCTCCTCTGTGGGTCGTCTAAAAGGCGGAAGTTGGAACCCTGGAGGTCTTTCCCAAAAATATCCTACAGTGTTAGATTCAGTATACCTGTAGCTTATATACCGTGAGTTTTACAGGATTCTAAACTTAAAAACCATCAGACACAAATCAAAACAATCTTCGCCATACCTATCATCATCATAAGCCCTTTATTTCGTCCCCCACTGCAGGGACTCAAGCCTTCCTTATGGATGGTTAAAGAGCATGGGCCATGACCCTCCACGCTGGCCAAATGGGGATTGGCGGGTATTAACGACTACAAATGCAGCAGACCAACAACTTAACGTGCCTTCCGAAGCACGGAGAAGCTCGAGATATTAATTTGTTTGGTCATCCATCTCGTGACCGACCCTTGCGAAAGTTGCTTAACGACAACGATCGCACCGCGGCGGTTATCCACTACGCCACCGAGCTACTCCCATACCTATCAAGTATCTTTTAGTGAGGTGATTGTTCGAAATAGAAACAGCTACACATAAACTACACAATAAAGCTTCAAAATTTATGCATTATCTGTATGCGTTATCTTTTTGCCTAATAATGGATCTAGACCGTGTACTTAGTCAAGGAAAAGATATATCTATTTTAATATTATTGATAAGTTTATATGAGCTAAGATAATATGCAACGAAAAAAAGAAGACTCTCACGTGTTTTATTTTATTAAAATAATTACATAAATATATTTAAAATTACAAAGATTGATTTTTCGTTTGTCGTTGATCGCTTAAAAATTGTAAAGCACTTTTGAATATTCAACAATTAAATATCCAAATTAAAGCAATCTGTATTAAGTACCTACTACAGTTAAAATTTTCATAATCACGATTTCTTTGTTCAAATAAAAGTTGCTTTATAATTCCTTTATATGAAAGGTCCAATAATTGCGTTAAGGGAAAATTGAATATCAGCCTAAATTGAAAAACATTTGTTACTAACCTTGAATCAATCCAACTATCCCTTTTTGAAGCCTTTTTTACTTTTTTATTGATTTTGTACGTGTTTTTGTTTTACCTGCCAAAAATTACAGTTGTCACTCAGCCCTCTACTAATTTTCTCAATTTGATTCCCTAAATTCCAGTTTTTCATCATGAATCCTTTATTTCGAGCTATCCTTAAAAACATTATAAAAACAAAAAAGATAGACAAAAAATGTATTCCTAAGTTTTTCGTTTAGCCTGGCAATCAAATTCATATGCAACTATTAAAATAAGTTATTGTTGTATACATATATAGTGGGGGCTCGATACCTCACAGTTTTGTAGAAAATGTACTTAAGCGTGACGTAATGAGACATTTAAATTCAATGTATCGCCGTAATTACGAAAAAATTCAAAAAAATACTTGTTTAATATTCTTCAATATTAATACTTGACAAACAAAAATTTGTCGTCATCCATAGTATACCGACGCAGCAATCAAGAGGGCGAATAAACTAAACGTAAAAGATATATTTAAATAAACTTTCCGATTTTCGATTTTGGAGTTATTTAAATGAAACAATTTATAATATTTTATTTTAAACAATACACCATAGTACGTATATACGTTACGACAAATATATATTTGTCCATTGATTTCGTCTCTTTATCCCTCTTAAGCACAATTTCAATCATTTCTTGTTACATATGTTAAATAGTTTCGCAATTCGAATTTGTTTCCACATCAACAGATAAACGATGAATTTATAAATTAATTATATATTGCATTCACGATAAAATTTATGAGATAATGGTTTATTATACTTCAAGAGTATATAAACAACACCTGGCAGTACCCTTCACAGTCTACGTAGTTTGAGGATAAACAAAAAGTCAACATGGTTTTCAAAAAGGCTCTAGTATACGGCATTTTAACTTTGGTAAGTCTATAAACTATATATTATTATAAAACTTGGTCAGTAAAATTAAAGCAATTATACACGGTGTCACGTTTTATTTATGTTAGAATAAATAAAAAGACGACAAATAACATACTACTATTTAATTTTAAAATTATTTTACAATCATGTAGCAAAAAAATATATAAGTGGGTCGTGGGTAGGTACGAGGTTGAAAGCGAATGCGCCGCAATGGCACTACCCTGGATACGTGGCTTCTCCACCCAGTCCAGAAAACGTTTATGCTTCGGTACAGAGTGTTATGCGCTGGCGTCCGGAAAAATGCGGATCACCTTGTCCACAAGGGCAGCAACATTAAGTGGCTAACATAACCCCAACGAAGCTTCTAAAGAAGATAATTAATATTCTAATTAATATCAAGGCCGATGAATCTGGTACTGCCACTAGATTTATCCCAAGGACTAAGAAGCAGGCGAAGCCGGGTGTGACTACTAGGCTACTAATTACGAGTACCCGGAGTAATTAAAAAAAAGTATTCTAATTCTACTGGGATGAAGTGGCAGTTATAATAAAAGCAGAAACGGTTGCAAAATTAACTGATGGCACAATTACTATTCTACTTAACTAATACAGTAAAATAATACAATTGTCAATACTTAAAAATGTCTGTTACTTTGATGAAAGTAAAAGTAATCTTCCAATTTGGTAAACTTAAAAAGTACGTCGTCTTCATTAAATACATAAATAATTATTTCTCTGATATAGGTAAATCGCTAGCTTTATGTATACACAATATATTTAAATATAAATGTATTTTTAACACATTGCTATTATTAACGGAAAATGCTTAAAAAATCCACTTCGTCCCTGGCACTCTGACACGAACCCATGACCTTTCGCAATCCGGGCGACTACTTTAACCACTGAGCTACCCAGGACCTAACAGGACTGACGAATTTTTCAAGCACTTGTTACTTTTCGCTACTACAGGAATTGCTATTGTTAATTATTAAAAAAACAAGAAATCCTGCCTGTTTCAACACTATTAAACTCCACAATACTTTAGTCACTCTGTGATCATGGCACTTGCAGAAGTACTATCGGGGGTTTATTGAAAACAAACAATAATCACTCTATAAACTTGTTTAGTAAGTGTTATTTTTTTACCATTATATAATACTCAAATCTTCATATTTATTACAGACTATATTTAACTATCTAATTGCTGAAGAAGTGTCTTCACAGAGCTCAGAATTAGAGACTAGAAACAACCAACTTCAGAAAGAACAATGGTACAACCCTTGGTATACTGTAACTACATGCGACTTCGCCGTTCAGGTAAAATAGGCTTAATCTATACTTATAAGTAACAGCTTGCCCAGACTGACTGATCATCTTCGCCGAACGTTAACTATTAAAGTAGATCCGTGATCTTTGGTCAGTAGAATTAGAATGCGGAGTATACGCTCAATAAAGAAGGATTTTGGTAATTCTAACTCCAAAGGGGGGAAATGAGGGTCAATATGTTCACCGATATTTCCGCCAATTGTTGACCGACTTTCAATATTTTTTTTCATTCGACAGCTTAAATGACTGACGTGATGCCATTTAAATTTTATCAAAATCGAATCTGTAGTTTTCCTTTTATAACAAAACAAAATACGCTTTTCATCATGTATCACCTAAATATTTAGAAATATCTTCATTTAATGTATTTCATGTATGTATCTCAGCTAAAAACAAAAAATTGCGTATTATGAATTCATTCAAAATCCGAAAGTAGGATTTTCTATGCTGAAGGAGTATGTATATTTTTTATGCAAGTAGGTATGTCAATCAATTTCTTCTTGAATTTTGAACTAATTTCTATCAAACTAACTGTTTCCCCGCGACATCACCTGCGTAAATAATAGCCTAAGTCCAACGCGTATAATGAAGCTTCCCGTAGGTGAAAGATTTACAAATCGATCCAATAGTTTCGGTGGCTCTCCAATGCAAACAAACAAGCAATCAAATCTTTCCTCTTTATAACATGAGTATTGGAACTAATTATGTTGAACCAATAAACAAAATCTTCTTTTCTAAGAGTTTCACTATGTTCCATATTTTTATTAAAATACGTTTATATCTTTACAAATATTATAAACGATAAATTTATAAAGTATTATTCGATTATTTGCAGTGGTTCTGAAAATACTGGCCCGATTTTAAAAATTCTTTAACCTATGGTAAGCTACATCATATGCGGTGAACATAGGTTCCCGGAAATCAGCAAATAAAGCTATAAAAACGGAAGGTGAATTTTGTATTATTCAAGAAAATGCTATTCAAGTCGGGCGCCTAACATTCAATTAATAAACCTACAGAAGACCTCCGCTCGACTTGACCCCCTTCGATAAATAAAAATTTACAAAATAAAAAGGAGACTCTAGAATATTATCACCCTGCCAATCAAATAGAAAACTTCTATTCGTTGTTTATGTGCAATAAACAATAATATGCAATTTACTTGACATATTTATGATAAGTAATCCTCTCGAAAATTTAAAAACCGCACCTCTGTTTAGTGAATAAAATGTAAACGCCGCGCCGGGAGCAGGAAACTATTTCATACTTTCTACATATACTAATCATATAAATTGGAAAAATTTAATTGTTTGTTTCATCGAAGAGGCTCTGAAACTACCGGGCCAATTAAAAAAATATATTTTATCATCGCTTAACTACATCATACACGGATAACAAAACCTATAATCTACGCGAGCAAACACGCGTGAAAACAGCAAGTATACTATAAAGAAAAAAGATTTTATTGTTTGTTTTTTTGCATCGAATAGGTTCCGCACTACTGAATCGATTTTAATATTCGTTCACTGGTAAGCTACGTCATACGCATCTGGTTATATCTTAGACGGGCGAAGTTGCTGGAAAATAGCTAGTATTTTAGTACACCTAATGTTAGACCTAATGTTTGAACATAGCTTCATAGCATAGGCTTAGCATTGATTTATTTGTACTCCCTCAAACATAAAGTTGCCTGATAAAAAACTAAAATTCATCTTGTTTTGTTAATATATTTTTATATATTTTTCCATAGCCTGGTTTCTCTTGCCTGGATTGACGTCTAACTTCCGTATGCCTGTTCAACAACCAAGCGTACCAAAGGAACTGCTCAGGTCTGTTCCCCTACTGCAATAAAGGTATTTGCGCCCTCGTGCCGGAATCAGGATGCGCAGGAACAACTGGCTTCAGTACCTAAAGCTCAACCACTTTGTCAACAACTTCTCCCAGTTATTAAAATGTAACCGCAACTTTTTAAATGGTAAAAAGCTGACAAATTAGCGTTCACTAAAACACGATACGAATATATATATTATTATTCTATTATTTTGTTTTATTTATCTTGAACACTATATATGACGATATAAATAGTGCTCTCGCCAATGTACTACATTGGTTTAGAGCAGGTATGTGCAACCTTGGATATGTTGTGAGCCAAACTTTAGTGTGCAAATACGTTCGCGGGCTGCGTTTAAAAGTAGTACATTTTAAATTAGTGTTGTAGTGCTCAAATTTTTTGCGATAGATATCAAATATGAAATAATGCGTCAATGTTATTATAAATTAGGTACACAAATTCATTCAAAATTAGATTCCATCCAGTATTGGAAAGCTGCCGAATTTAAAAAGTTTCGTTGTATTTTGGTGCAGTAGTGCTTAAAGATTATTTATCATTCATTTAGCTTACCGACATATATCCGAAAAATTGCGGATATTTATGGTCAAGATACTGTAAGCATTAATATTCATAATTTATGCCATATTGTTAATGATGTCTTAAGATTTGGTTCTTTACCTTCTCTAAGTGCATATCAATTTAAAAGTATGTTATTTATAATAAAAAGAAATATCACCAAAGTAATGAACCATAAAAGTAAGTAGCAAAATATATACAGAAGCCTTCGAAATTAAACAACGAGAATAAAAAACTTAAACAGCCCTATCCTGTCGCTTAATATAAAAGTTTCTTAGAAACACGTGAAAAAGTGTATAATGCTGTCAAATTAGGCTGACAAAATATTAAAAGTTTTAAATAAAAAACAAAATAACAAGAGAAAACATTCTAAAAACACAGTCTTTTTGCGTTGCCTTTTCGTAACATGAGACCAAATTTCGATACGTTTGTGACTAGATGTGACGAGATTTTTTTATTACGATATAATGTGATTATTCAATATTATAAATTTTAGTATTTATTGCTGAAATAGTTTAATATTAAAAATATATATTAAAATAAAAGCTTTATTTTATAACACTGGTTACTCACTAGTAGCAAAAGAAACAAGTGTTTAAGGTCTTTGGTAGCTCAATAAAGTAGTCGCCCGATTTCTCTCAAAAAGAAAAAAGGAAGAATCTCAAAAGTTTATTGGTTTGAATCTCATCTCGGATATTTGAAACTTTTAGTTGTACCTATCAAATTAGGTATATTTTTTTATTAATTATATGAAATATTTACTACCTAGCACTCTTCACAGACCATCCCAAATAACAAATAAATCATAAACAAGTATTTCAATTTTCCAATTTTGCTCCATTTAAATAATTTTATTTATTTGAAATTAGAATACGATTGAAATGGTTATGAGCGTGGATTTTGAATTCAATTCGAACTCGATGATTTTTCTATACTAAGGGTAATTATCTCGAGTCCCGTCTATTTTTATAGAAGTTTATGAGAGATCTGTGCCTACCAAGACACTGAAGGACGATGACGTTAAAGAAAATGTAAAAAAAAAACTATAACTAAACCTCATCACTGTATTAGACATTATTTGATTTCAAAACAAAACGTAGATAATACAATCGTATCTCAGATTATCGCAGTATTATGAGTCATTGTGATTAAAGAATTGGACAAGATGTAACAGATATATCCACTGACAGTATTAGCTAAGATTATTCAAGTGACTCTTTTAAAATTGCTGTCATGATAAGTGAAGTCGTGCGACTTGGCAAATAATAATACGTAAAAAGATTAGATAATCTAGCACCACATTAGCACATTGAAATCACATTTGCCTTTATAATTTTAAAAGGCAGACAGCGGGTGTTTGAGACTCACCCCCCCCCCCCTGAATGTTAGTCAAAACGCGGATGGCATACCTACTAAAACACATCCGGCACCCTTACTGTTGGGGGAAGGGCCTGTGATCCAGCAGATTTTATTGACCAAACACAACTCTCACTACAGAAGAGTCATCATAGCCTCCTCCCAGACAGTCAGAGACTTGCAATGATCAAGTGATTGTCAATCATCTGATCTGCCCCTTATGAAGCTATCATACAACTAAAGCCACTTATGAGGCTTCACATGTATTATACAAAACCGATTGTTGTCAGAGTGGCAAACTTTAACACACATTACATTAAATGCTTGCCATTATTGCGAAGAAGTATATAATGATCTATCTAATATAATGATCTATATTTAAATACTAGAGCAAAAGATGCAATAACATTATTTACGATGTCTCTCTTCTTTTAGACTCGCATAGCTACATATTATGTAGCTGAAAATTCACTTGATGTCACCGATACTGACTTTAAGTAATTTGTTTTAATTAAAATAAATTAATAATATAATAATAAAAAAATTGTCTGGTAGATTATTGAAGAATATTATTAATTTAATTTATTAAGTAATCTAAATGTCGCATGGCGATACGCTTTCACGTCAAAACTCTGACGTAACGAGCTCTAATCTTCAATCACTATTTTCTAAGCAATTTCTTGTTAAATTGAAGTATAAAAAAAGTATCTAATATTTTTCTATTATCTGACTGACGGACTAAATAGAATTTTTTATTTTTAGCTCAGTCGTCATCCATATACATAAATACGCTGACACCGAACCTTATAATAAGACAATATGATGTTATCTAAATATTCTGAAGAACATTCCTAAATTGAACAGAAGTAAGTTTTTCAGTTGTTATCAGATTAACTAGCAACTTCCAATAAGAAATAAAAATTTCCATATAATTTAATTTACTTATGTTAATTAAAAACTAAAATACGAGTATGATTGTCCATGTTAAGATAATCATTCATGGTGATAGAATTATTTGTATGACCTTTATTTGTCATTTTAATTAGCTAATGACTTTTACTACATTAAACATAGCTAAAATTATAGTAATTAAATAAATATTTAAAAAATATCATACATTATTAGAAACAATTGAATGTAAAATAATTATCTGTTCGAAACAAAATTTTCAATATCCCGAATTTAATTTTAAGCACTCGGACGACTATAAAATAGTATCGGTTAATATTAAGAAATTAAATAAAAGACAAAAGATATATTCTAGGTATATATTTATATATGTATATACTAGTTGATTTCCTGCAACTTCGCCCGCATAAATTATACGGGTCAGTAGTTTATAGTATTAGTATAGAATATACACTGTTGTACGATATGTTAAAATTTTAAACTTCAACCATTTTTAGTATACCTATTTCTTGAACTACATTACATACTACTGATTTACTATGGCTAGCCGATGTTAATGTAAACTCATAAGTCTATTTCAAATTCTAAAACAGTTTCGTTTAGTAAACTAAATTTAATTCTAATACGAAACAATTTATATGTTACTCACTTTTCACGTAGATATAACATCATCATCACTCAAAGCATAATTTGGGCGGACTTCAACTCGCAATGTAAATGTAAATGAATTCAATATACCTAAAATATTTGCTTTTTGGAAGAATAGTTTTGAAATTATCAGATTATTTCTCTGGAACCCTTTAAATTTAGCTATTTAAATAATGAATGACAATTTTATCTACACTCACCACAACACATATGCTATTAAATATACACATTGTCATAATTAAAAACATAACAAATATATTCTTAATACAATGTGCTTAAAAATCCACTTGGTCCCTGGCACCCTGAAATGGGAATCAAACCCACGACCTTTCGCAATCCGGTCGACTGCTCTAACCACTAAGCTACCCAGTTTGTTTGATAAGAACTATGTTACTATTTGAACTATGTTATTTTGAAAATCTCTGGAATTACCCGCCCAATTGCAAACAATATTTTAATAAAAACAGAAAATATCTATAATTTTCTTCCTAACACGTGTTTTATCAAAACATGATCGATTTATCATGATTCAGATAACCACAGAGTAAAAAGTATAAAAGCGATGCTTTGAGATCATTCTCAATAAAACCAAATGTTGTGTAGCTAATATGGGTTTTCAAAATAAAATGTTTAATCTGTTGGCACTGGTGAGTAATTATTTTATTAGAACATATAGTTAGTTACAATTTGCAAAAGTTCTTCAGGCTAGTCTTAAATATTTTCGGATTATGTAGAAGCATATTGCTTATTAATAAGAATAGAGACAGACAATCGTCTGTTGTTCTCTGTAAGGAATATTATTTTTTTATTATTTTAAACTTCTTAAATGGGCGTGGTACGTCCGTACATTCTAATTTTTCACTAATAGTATCGATGGCAACTTAAGCATTGTTTGGTGCATTCAACGGTGACACAGTTTCCAAAAATTGCCGACAATCCAGTTAATTCATATTCACAAAACGTTGTTTACGAAGAAATTGACATTAGTGTTTATTAGTACTTCTGCCTCTGAATTTTCAATTTAAAGGATATTACGTTTAATTACAGGGCGTGAAAATGATAAAACGCAATATCGTATCTAGGTTTAAACATAAAACTAAACTATTCTATGGTAAATTTATAACTATTGAACTATATTAGTTTAGTCAGATAAACATGTTACTAGATTATGACCATAAGATTGAAATAAATTGCCATCGCATTCTCGCATTCGCCGCAAAGGTATAAGTAGATTTATGTTATTCTATAGCGTAAACAACAAATCGGTAAACTACTGTCTACTACTGCAATAATATTGTTTAAGAAACCTAAAATGAATAAATCTAATTTTACTTATTACTTACTTTCAGTGCCTCCTAATAGCATCAGTGGACAGTAAAGTGATTCAAGGTGGCCCACCTAGCTATCAAGATAACCCATCCAGCTTTCAAGGTGGTCCGCCCAGCTTTCAAGATGGTCCGCCTAACTTTCAAGATGATTCACCCAGCTTTCTAGACCGCCTACACAGTTTTATGGATAGCTTACACAGCTTTCTAGGTACACCCGATTTTGAAAGTGGCCCACCTCACTGGCATGATAACCCACCTCACTCTCATGGTGAGCTCCCTCACTCCCATGGCGAGCCCCCTCATTCTCATGGTAAGCCACCTCAGTCGCATGACGACCCACCTCACCTTCATACCAACCCACCTCCCTCTCATGATGACCCACCTCACTCTCATGGCAAGCCCCCTCAATCTCAAGGTGACCCACCTCACTCTCATGGCAACCCACCTACTTCTCATGAGACCCCGCCTCACTCTCATGGCAACCCACCTACCTCTCATGACGACCCACCGCACTCTCAAGGAAACCCACCTCCCTCTCATAGCGAGCCCTCTCACTCTCATGGCGGGCCACCTCACTCTCCTGGCGACACACCACACTCTCATGGCAACCCACCTACTTCTCATGAGACCCCGCCTCACTCTCATGGCAACCCACCTACTTCTCATGAGACCCCGCCTCACTCTCATGGCAACCCACCTACCTCTCATGACGACCCACCGCACTCTCAAGGAAACCCACCTCCCTCTCATAGCGAGCCCTCTCACTCTCATGGCGGGCCACCTCACTCTCCTGGCGACACACCACACTCTCATGGCAACCCACCCACCTCTCATGACGACCCGCCTCACTCTCATGGCAACCCACCTACCTCTCATGACGACCCATCTCACTCTCATAACGAGCCCCCTCACTCTCATAGCAAGCCACCTCATTCTCAGGGTGACCCACCTCACTCTCATGGCAACCCACCTCCCTCTCATGTCGAGCCAACTCATTCTCATGGAGAGCCTCCTCATTCTCATGACGAGCCACCTCACTCTCATGGTGACCCACCTCATCCTCATGATAGCCCCCTCACATCCCAAGGCGATCTTCAACAAAATCAAGATGTGTTACAAGACGAAAAAAAACCTAATTTTCAAGGCGGCCCATCCCAGTCAGATATCGGCCCATCTAATTCTAATGACGGATCTCCCACCTCTCAAGACGAATTCTATCAAATCCAAAACCAACATCAAAATGTGTTGCAAGAAGAATAGAACACCATCGGTGGATTGCATGTGGTAAAACCCCTGCAAGTTCCTGTGGAAGTTCTATACAACGTAGAAATTTATTGATAAAACTATAAAATGTTAATATTTTCTGATAATAAAAAAAATATTAGTCTGTTATTTTGTTTACTGAAATGACTGATAAATTTTATACAGCTCCAATTTTTTTTTTTTTTGTAATCATTAAATTAAGACGATACATTGAGTTAAAATGTCGCGTGTTTTGTTACATTTTCTACAAAACTGTGACGTAACGAGCCCCCACTCCTTAACTATAATGCCTATTATGTAAGCTATTTCTTGTTAAATTGAAGTAAAAAAAAATACATATCTAATATTTTTCTATAATCTGATTGACGGACTAAATATAATATCTTTTTTTATACCCAGTCGTTATCCCTATTCGCCCTTACCGTACTCGCGTAACTCATATATATTAGACGATTCTGTGCCAAAAAAATAAAGAAAAGGTTTTTTAAAAGAAGAAGTAAGTGTAATAATTAACATTTACGTCAAATAACTTGTTAAAACTGTCAAATTTGATAGCAACGCATATACTGTCAATTTTATACTGTCAGTTTGTTTCATTGTCTAAATACAGGTTCTAGACCACCATCGAACCTTTAAAAGTCAATTTAAAAGGAAAATGCATTCCGCATACTCCGCCTCCCCAGCACTTATTAGCGCGGTTAATGGGAAATAATCAACACCTTGGCTACACTTTAATGCAAGTGACTAACGAGAAACATTTATTTAATATTGAACAAAAATCACATACCTACATTATCACCCGGTTGTACATACGTCCATTTTGTTTTAATGACTACTTTAGATTCTAACGAATGTTTTAAATTTAAATTTTTGTGTCGGTAATGTCGCCTTAAACTAATGACAATTTTAATGGTTTTTTGTGCAACTGGATTTATTTTAATAAAATAAAATATGTAGGAGTTTTCTTTCTTTTGTATCTTAACGAAATAAATATCATAACTCATATAAACTGTTATCTAAAATGTTAAAATAGATATACCTGCTATCTTATAAAGTATGCAGTCTATCCATCATTAAACAAAAAGATAATATATATGCAGATAATATATACATTTTGATTCTTGTTTATGTATATCGATCACCTGACTAAAGATACTTGATAGGCATGGCAAAGATTGTTTTACACTGTGTCAGATGGTCTTAAACACTAGCAGTGTTATTATTAAACAAGGTTTAGCGTTGGAGTAAATTTAATCTAAGACTGCACTTAATATTACTCTAAATACATATTATTAAACAGAGATTTAGCAAAGATTAACCTAGTACGACGTTCTAAGGGAGTTCTAAGTAATATTAACCCCTAGAAGGTAGTAGGTTTGCTTATCCTCTGTATAATATAAATTGCAATTTTAGCATAAAAATTTACACGATGTTCCATCACTGTAAAGATTTCTCTTTTTCGGGCCTACTGCACGTCTTTGTATACGTGCAGTTTGTGGGCAAAATACTCGCAGAGGATATATAATTCCCTCCGAGTTCAATTTAATAACACATTTAGGGCGGTATTGGGGCTGTCTCGTTTTTGTAGCGCATCGGGCATGTTTGCTGCAGCGAACACCGACTGCTTTCACGCAAGTATGCGCAAAAGAGGAGCCTCCATGGTGAGCAGGGTTCAGGCCAGCTCCAATGCCGTCCTGGCTGTGATTGCTAGTAGGCTGGACTGTCCCTACATCCGACATTGCTGTGAAAGACACGCCCCACGATGTCGGAGGGAGAGACTATTTTAATGACGATATTAGTGACGAGTAATTTAATTTAATTTTTAGTGATTTCATTTTTAATTAATTTATTAATAATTGATTATGAATTTAATTGAACTGTATTGTATTTTATATGTATATTTTTAATTATCTAATTCAAATGTATCACAATATGGGTTATTATCACCTGGAATAAAGATTATTATTATTATTATTAAAATGCTAAACCTTGTTTATTAAAAGCACTATAGGATTTTTGGTGAAGTTAAAATCCCCGGTAGTTCCAACCACAGAGTTCAAAAAAAGAGCGACCTTTCAATCTGCGAGTCCTACCCTGCGCGGGTCCCAAATAACCTTTTCATTTGCCAGGTGCTGGGATATGTATAAAGCATTAGGTGTATCTGCAAAAAAGAGATTTGAGATTTTCATAGCGCAAAATGCTTTAGCTACTTGGAAATATATATGATATAGATTCAAAAATTAAATGAAACCTAGCTAGATAAACTATTTTTGCATTTCATAATTCTATTTATCAAAAATGATTATTGCTTCAATATGTTGCACTACTCTCTAAACTAAAAAAAAAAACGAATTTTATTTTCGCTTTGTTTTAACGTTGTTCCATAGTGACAAATAATCAAAGACATATTTACTCCGGTTATTTATAAAATCTAAAAGTTTGACAGGTTAAAACTAAATTTTATTTTATTTCTGCAAAAGAATACTTTTGATAAATTGTGCACTCACGAAGCTATTTGATTAATATTTTTATGATTATTCATAATATTATCATATCAGATCGTGATAACGAATGAACAAAAGGATATAAAAGCCATTTGTGTTCTGATCGATGACAATAAGAGGTGACTAAGACGTTGATATGGCTTTTCTTAATAATATAATCGTTCTGCTGGGACTGCTGATGCTGGTGAGAAACTATTATTAAAATTATGCATCTTAATATACTAGAAATCTATTCGATTTATTTAATTTGCAATCAACCTTTCTCCTTTACTCTTATATCCTGCCCGTGTAGTGTAATAAACTTGAGAGACTCAAGAAACAATCGAAAGCGACATAGAGAGTCTAAAGTATCTCGACGATTTGTACGAGACAAGTAAAAAACAAAGACTACGAAAATAAATATAGACCGTTTTGCAATAATAAATACGAAGTTGGTTCAGCCCGCATAGCGAGACACAACAAACTCGAGAGACTTGAGAATCGAGCGAAAGCGTGACAGAAAGTGTTTAGTCTCTCGACCATTTTTCAAGTTTCTCTATAGTTTCGTAATTTTGTTTCTTACTAGTCTCGTGTAGATCTTTTATCTTAAACTGTGTTATTATTGTTAATTTATGAATAATTTTATTCCGACTATTAAATAGTAAATTTTGCTTTAACCTTCCTATATATTTGTGATTTATATATTAGATAGATAACAAATTATTGAAATTTAATTTTGGAACACCAACTAAATAAATTAATAATTTTTTATTTAATTATTGACTTTCAGTGTACCGAACTACGATCAGTAAGCAGTCAAGTTTTTCAAGGTGTAGCACATAAAAACCAAGATCTCAACCGTAGACATATCCCAGATATGTATTTGGAAGATAGCTCTTGTGTTGATTGCTACACACGCCTAATATGTGGACCCACTGGTTGTGCACTGAAAGAATGTACAAACACCCTTTACCCTTATTGCAGAAACGGCCTATGCTCTGCAATACCAACAGACGAATGTACTAAAATATTATAATTTGTCTACCGATTTGTCTGAGAAAGTGCTGTTTCAACTTCTTTCCTCTCATTGTTTAATTTTATAAAACTTCCTTGGACTTAATCATTTAGCGATACAATTTATTTATAAAGATACTCGTACCTTCTCTACGTCGTTAATATGTTAGTAAATAAAATTTCATAACCTGATTGTTTTTTCTATAAATTACTCACATATATTAAATACATTATAAAAGAATATTCTATCTACTTATCTAATCTAACAAGCAGGATTACTTATGCATTTTGCATATAACTGAATATAACGCACTAAATTAGACGAAAGATTTTAGGATATCAACTTTACCAAATGATCGATACTAACTCGATATTTAAATCCCTCGACTAAATAAAACATTAAAATATATAAGGGTTTTATTTTTAAATATGTACAATAAGTGAAGCAGACGAAAAATTTAATTAAAGTAGGCGAGTGGAGCGTCGAAATGCCAAATAAAACACAACATCGTTTCTAATAAAAATTCTTTCAATGTTGTGTGTGCACTGATTTCTTGAATTAGAACCCATGTCAAGCCTTTATTGTATGAAATGCCAAATACAAGGGGCGTAAACGGTTAAATACGAGTTTTCTGGGGCAACGAAACGGAAACTTTATGTCATATTTGTATTGGATATATCGTATCATATTTTTGCTACACACCATTAAATTATGGTTCGTTCCTTTCCATTCCATTATATTTCTAAATAAAGATTTTTATTATATAAAATACTGGTGAAATAACCGATGTCACTGTAAGTTGATGTTAAAACAACCTATTTTGACAACAATGATAACAACAAAAATTGCACATATTATTTAACTTAATGATATCCTTAATTTTCTAAGTACACAATTCATTACGAGTACATCAGGTTACAACATTGAGTTACAACGAAATTTAAAATGTTCTTAATTATTTTTAACTTCATTTTCTTCAAATAAATAAAATTCTTAAGAGTCGCCCAAATCTCAAACCTAAATATTTAGGTATTGTCAAAGGTGTCACCTAACGACTTTAGGCAACGCATAAAGTTAGGACATGCATTGTGCAGCGCCTAGCACTGGGCATATGCGTAAAATGATATATACATTTACTTTTTGGCTATAACGGATGTGTCAAGGGATAAAATCAAATTAATAGTTTGAAGTTTAAGAAGTTTATGTATTAGAATACACGATGAAGACTTGGGTGCTCGTGTAAATACGAGACCATGTATATTTTTTCTTGTTTTGCCAATGCCGAAATATTTAGGTGTCAGATTTGGGCGACTCCTAAGTTTAGTGAAACCGGGCATTAATAATGGGGGTTGAAATTGCAGACTTGTACTGACGAATGGTTTCTAACTGCAGTTCCTGAACGGTCAAAACGGTTTCTCGTGCTGTATGAGGTCTCGCGCTGTCATGGAGTTATAATGGTGAAAATCGATTCATAAGTCGGGGCTATTTTACTCCTAGTTTTGCCAACATTGTTCGAAGTTCGGCACAATAGACATCTGTCGTTATTGCTCGACCAGATCGGAGAAAACTATAGTGAATAACACCGTGTTGATACTACGAAACAGTTACCATTACTTTTTTATTGGTAAGTTTTGCTGTAGAACACTATTGTGGAGTTTAACCTGGCGTCAGCCATTGCAGTTTTCTTTTACGGTCATCCACTTTTCTTCACATGTCACAATTCGATCCAATACTACTTCATTTTTTATTTTATTTATTTGATGCAAATGATTCAATATTGTAGGTAAGGTAACGTTAAACCATGCCGCTAATTCCTGGGTAGTTTGACTAGGATTGGCTTCCACCATGTCTCTTAATTCATTGTTATTCACCTCTGTTGGCGGTCTTCCCCGTGGTTAGTTCTTCAAGTCGAAGTTTCCATCAGGTAAGCGTTTAAACCAAAATCGCACGGTACGTTCATTAGCAGACCCCTCTCCAAACGCAACATTGATATTGCTGCGGGCTGTTTCTGCCTCGTTACTTCCGCGTCGGAACTCGTATTCAAAAATTACTCGAATTTTCGCAGTATCCATCTTTCTTGACTAAGTTGAATAACAAAAACAATTGAAAGTCAATGTCCAAATGTTTCACATTTTTTGAAATAAGAACATCATAGGAACCATGTGAAAAAAGTTTCTTTCGAAAACCTCAAGATTCTATGTCAATTCATGGAACGTATTACAATAAAACGGCAATCCCATACTTTAACCCCTTATATTAGGTCCTTATATATGAAATTGGCGTCTTCTCGTACTGGCCACTTTAATCACAAATTTCTCTCCTTGGTTGGGAATTCCAAATTCAAATTTATACAGCCATTTACACATATATTTGTGTTTCATTAGGCGGCATTCGTTTGTTTTCTTTGTCCCATTTACGTCACCCAGTATAAAAAATGGAAAACTTGAAATATCGGTTTATCTACGAGTTCCACCCTAGTATACCAGTGCTGCGGAAACAGCTCGAAGGGTTAATGATGTGTATGGCGGTTGTGTCGCAAAAGAAAATACAGTGTGTTTTTGGTTCCAACGTTTTCGTTCTGGAAATTTCGACCTGCAGAACAAGCCACGTGAACGGCCGGAGACCCAAGTTAATAATTAAAAATTGAAGGCTGTTGTGGTAGCGGATCCATCGCAAACCACGTCCGAGTTAGCTGCAGGCTGCATTCTTAGTGATAAAACTGTTTTAATCCACTTGAAGCAAATTGGAAAGATTAAAATGAGAAAGATTGAAAGGTGGGTACCTCACGAATTGAGTGAAGCAAACCGGTAAACGCGCTTCGACTGCTGCGTTACATTACCTAACCGACACAATAATGTAGGGTTTTGAAATCGAATCATTACCTGTGATGAAAGTGGATTCTCTACGATAATCTGAAACGCTCATCGCAATGGCTGAACCCTGGCATACCAGCCAAATCCTGCTCCAAGCGAAAATTGACCCCAAAAAAGTTACTTGTAAGCGTTTGGTAGATTAGTGTCGTTCATTACAGTTTTCTCAAATCTGGCCAGATGATCACCGCAGACGTCTATTGTCAGCAATTGCAAACATGCTGGAAAAACTAGCTGTTAAACAACCGAGGCTGGTCAATCGCTCTACTCCACTGCTACTTCACGACAACGCTAGACCACACACTGCACAACAGACGGCTACCAAATAAGAAGAGCTTCAATTGGAATGTCTAAGACATTCACCGCACTCCCCGGACCTTGCTCCATCAGATTGCCATTTTTTTGGAAATTTGGATAACTTTACAAGGGAAAAAAATCAACTCCGATTGGGTAGTGCAAATCGCTTTCAAAGATTTTATTAATTCCCGTCCGAATGGTTTTTTAGTAAGGGGATCAATGAACTACCTATGAGTTGACAAAATTGCATAGATAACAGTGGTTTATACTTTGATTAAATAAATATATTATATTAAAAAATATTCGACTTTTTATTCCACCCATACCAAACACCAATTTCATATGTAAAGACTTAGGTCTTTAAGTCTAATATTAAGAATAACAAAAGGAGATTTGACGTTTCACCAAACCTGTAACGTTAAGTAATGCCTTACAAAGCACTTGCTTAGATAGACAACGTTTGTCTATGATTTGCTTCTTCAGCTCTTCTTCTTTTTTTTATGTATGGCCTATATGTGTTTACGCAATTCCGCCAATGTCACATTAGTCGCCTTTACACGTAAAAAGACAATAACAAAAATATAGTATATTTTTTTAGTTAAAACACAACAAAACTTATTCGTGGTTTTGTGTATTCACGAGAACCCAAGTCGTCATTGTCATATATAAAAAATCCGAAAATTAAAAAATTTTCTCCCTTGACACATCCGTTATAGCCAAACAGTAAAGAAGAATGGCGAAATCGGACCCCATAATTTACAAAACCGTACATGGATGGCAATATGACAAATAAATAATATATGATTAATAGATTTTATTTTTACAAAATGGTGAATTTTAATGTCGGGGAACCAAACTAAAATGTTAAATGCTGCTAATAATTATCAAGATAACAAAACGTCTGATGATAGTGCAAAAACAAAACGCGAAAATCTTTTTAAGAAACGTTCTGGTTTACGCAGAAGTACTTTAATAATAAAACTATATCTTGGAAGTGTTTCATGACTTTTGCTCTTGAAAAGGGTCATCTATTTTAATGGATATTATCGTTTCCTGTACATTGCAATTAATTCTATTACCTTTAAACTACCATCAATACGCTTAATAATCGAATATAAAGTCAAAATAAGATTGTATAGAATGCATTCCGTTCTCTTTAATTGAAAACCACACAATATATCAAGGGTTGAACTTTGGATGGTTTTTGAAAAATCGATCACATACATCAACGATGTCAGAAGCGATTCTCAATTAATCGCGAGTTTTTCAAACATGTTCTATAGAATATTATCTGTCGCCATTTAGTGCTAATAATTAGTGAGATATGTGATGTAATGACGTGTACCGACTGAGCGAATGAACGTCAAATATATATTCAATATAAAATCTATATATAATATAAATACGGTCTTTGAATACTTTCATAAATATTTATTTTATTCGTTCAAATTACGTATTGAATACTTGAGAAATAAAAAAAATTTAAAGCTAAGATACCACAACCGATTTAAGAAGATTATTGCCAGTTCTGTAGTTGAACCGATGAAAGGTTAACGTATCGATTATTTTGTTCTAAATAATCGATTAGTTGATTTTATTTTGACATGTTTGTTTTCATCTATGAATGTTCTAAGATGATGATGGTGGAATGATAGCGGATGATTGGTTTGGTTTGTTTTTTGTGTGTTCGTTCGTGGAGTTTGATATTTATGTTAATATTCAACTTGACAATTAAGCATGTTTCTTCGACCAACGTTGATATTTGCATTACTTTTGGATTCCGAATGGCAATTGATTCGGTTATAACAATGATAGTTCAATGTGTACATTGCCCTTGTTTGTCACTTTCAGTTGTAATGATTTAATTAAAGGCAAAGGGATCTACTCCACACAGTTTAGTCATATGTTATAAATGTTTCTTCTATTATAAATGTCTGGATATTGTTAGATATGTAATTATTTTGATCTAGTTTATTAAACGGAGTAACCTGGTTACCATTTTTATTCATTTTAACGTCCATTCAACGAAAAAGCAAAGATGCAATATATAACCTCACAAAGTATTTTATGCCATATCTCTTTAATCCCAACTTTTAAAGGAAAAAGACGATTAGGATTTTGTTAGTTTAGCTTATACCTTCAAGTACACGTTTATTTCATTGATGAACGCGACTTTAAAAATTCAGGTCCAAAGCTATATGGGAGTTCGCCATTGTTCTTTATCTACCATATCACGCAAATGCCCAGCATAAGGCGCCGCACAATACATGCCCTAACTTTAAGCGTTGCTGGATGTCGTTAGGTGGCTCCTTGTCATTGGTGAAACGTATTTTTACTTTTGACAATGCCAAATACTCGTATTTAGGTTTCAAATCTGGACTACTCCAAAGTTTACTGAAAACGGGCATCAGTAATTTCTAGTTAAGCTATGCCTTGTGTTAGGTTTATGAAAACGGGCATATTGAATTGTTTACTCAAGTTCCTTTAAATTTACTTATTATACGTATACGTAGCTAAAACAATATATTTAAATTATATTATGTGTAGTAACAGTATAAGGATAATATTTAATCAAGCTATGTCCATTTGTTTATAAATTCATCTATTGAAATGTTTTAAAATTCATACGTACTACACAACTCATAACGTGGTGTAGATTACATCTGTACCTCGTGTACAATACAACAAGTTAATGTCAAAGTATTATTTCTGCATTAGTCAAGATGGTCCGTAACGAGTTGTTGTTGTGCCTATCTGTTATTTTGGTAAATATTGATTGTTTTTTGTCTTATTATTCAGGATAATGACATATAAGATTTCTAGTTGTCTTAAAAATAAACTGTTCGTGAGCAAATTTGTGAATGGCATAACTTTTAAGAATAAAAAATACTGTAAGTATGCAATATTCTCCCTTATATTCAACAATATAAAATTCTGAAGAGGTTTTTGTAAACTGACTGTAAATCCCGGAATTCGCGATCAGTCAAGTGGTTTGTTTGGCTTATTTCAAAGTTGTTTGGCTTATTAAAATAAAAAAAATAAACTAACTTCAGTATTCCATATTAGATATTGTTTTCCATAATTGATTACTTTCCTCTACACTACTTCATGTAAAAAAAGTAAGTTTTAATTGCAAAATGTTTGCATTCTGACTCTGCTCACGAAAATGTACTGAACTATTTAATTTGACCATGATGTAACCTCAAGTTTATTTCACACATTTAGTAATTAAAAACTTCATACTTTGTAAAGTACAAAAGTGGTTTTCCGATTTCCAACTAAGATTAAATGTTTGATCCTAAATCTATCCTGATTGGTCAAATTGATCAATCAGATAAAGGGTAAAAAAAACAGATATAATATTTCGTCCGTCAGTCAGAAAATACGTCAGTCAAATTTTGCCACGAAATAACTTAGATAATAAGCATTAAAGGAGCTCGCTACGTCACAACTATATAGAAAATGTACAAAGAAGTGACGTCATGCGACACTTCAACTCAATGTATCTAAATAATTAATTGATTACACAATAAATAATAAAATACCTGTTTAGTTTTCTTCAATAATCTACCCAACGGACAGACAAACAAAACTTAGCCATCATCCTTATTGAATTAAGGATTACGTTATAGATCAGCAGATCTGCAGGTTTGAGTTCTCCTTGTTAAATAATAATGACTTTCATATAGAAACTTTTTATTTTAATTTCCAGGTCATGTGTAAAAATGTAACATTAACGGAGAAACCAGCTCTTGGTCATACAAGGAATGTTGACGATTATTCTTTAAAAACCAAACAGGATGATTTCGCAGATAAAACATCAATTCCACTACTAAATATGTTTTTTGACAAAGCTAAATCAGTATACAATTCAGTATATAAATTCTTCATCTCTTTGTTTCCCACTATTAGTTCTTGTGACTATAATACTCAGGTAAATGATTTAAAACTAATTTAAAACTTTTTAGCGGACTTCAAAAAGAGTGGAGGAGGAGTAGGTTATATATTTATCTATGTCCGCCTATGACTTTGAGGTTTATGTGCATACTTTTTATTTGATGAAATATACTTCCGAAATGGTAGTCTTATATCGAGATAACGAATAAAAAAGACTCATTCAAGTAAACGTGATTGTCATCCAAGTTTACGATACCGTTACGTGTTGTCACTAAACATACTTAAATTCAATCGTAAATTGTATTTGCAATAATTTGAATAAACTTAGAAAAATAATATTGAATGACGAGTAATCGTCATCACCCGCTGATTAACGTCCGCCATTGCTAGGGCTCAGGCCTTCCCCGTAGAAGGAATCAAGGGAGAATGGGCGATAACAGACCACATAGGCCCAGTGCGGATTGGTGGGTCTCTTTCGGGACCAACGGCTTAACGTGCATTCCGAAGCACGGAAGAGTTCGAGATAACAAATGTTTGGTATGTCATCGTATGATAGACCCTTGAGAAAGTTGCTTAACAACCGAAGCATCAAGATCGTAAATAAATAACATTGTTAACAAATTCATAAAACTTTATTTAGAGTCGGGCGGTTAAATCATGGGCAACATATTCTCGCCTGAATCCAAAGATTGAATTTTAAACCGTCTTTGTAGTTTATAATTATTTGATTCTTTACAGCCCATTACCAGTTGTTACAACTGCCATCAAGTAGTACGGTGCTTACCTAACAATATTGCCATAATCAACAACTGCGTAGGTTGTTTTCGCTACTGCAAAAAGGGCCGATGTTCTCGTTTTCCAACTATAGCATGCTCCAATGGAACCTTCGCAAACAAAACTAGTGCACCCAAATCTACTTAAGCGCCAGTCATATGTAGCCCGCGCCACATGGCACGATAACTATGTACTATAAGTGTACCAGAAACTGATAGAAAAAAAAAACTTAAGAAATAATATCGATTTTCATATAGCAATATAAATTATCTACTATTAAGTCAAAGTGTAAATTGTTATAAATTTTATAATGTTTATAGCAAAATTTGTGAAAAGAATCTGATTAACGTTTTTGTTTATTTTAAAGTGTGTTTATGATTTGCCTGGTAACTTGCAATGACGAGTCTATATATACTTAATTTTTTTAAAGAATTTGTTCGTAAATATTCGTTGTTGTGTTAACTACTACAATAAAATGAATTTATTAGTGAAGGAGAAGATATGAAGACATCTTTCTACACCGGGTAAAAATAGAAATCGTAAAAAGAAGAAAATAAACTTAAGCAGATTTGATTTAGATGTGTAAGCATAACCGTATTTGCAATGCATATATACTCACGAGGTTTATAGTTTAGCAATAAAGAAATACATAAAGTAAAGCTCTTTTTATTATATTATTGTTAGATTCCGAGTCAGGTAAAATTATTGGGGATTTTCTGTACCGCGTGCTGTCCCATCAAAATATTAGATGTTGGTAATATAGAGTGTACGGATGTATGTTTGTGCACTTTATTATGTCCCGCGCAGTTAGCTAATCTATGTCAAAATTTGCCAGGATGTGAATAAGGTCAAGAGAACATTCAATGTTATGAGGCAGTTGTTGAAAGTTTTTATAATATTAAAATTATTTCAAGTTACTTAATACTACAAGTTATTAAAAATATTAAATATTACAATCTAGACATCTTTATCATTTATCTTCTATATGTCACCTTCTACAAATTAAAATTTCCCGATTTGATCAAATCAAATTCTCTTGATACACCTATAATTGTGATACGAGGGTCAAACTGAAAGTTCTTAGAAAATCAAAAACTGATTACATTAGCCAGTTATTAGTTTTATTATATCTTTTCAAAATATTGTCCATTCACGTCAATACACCGCTGCATGCGATGGAACCACTGGGAAAAGCACTTTGCCCACTCGTCCTTAGGGGTCTCTTCAATGGCATCGCGATACGCAGCCACCGCTTCTTCAGCATTCATAAACCGCTTTCCTTTAAGTTTTTCTTTAATTTTTGGAAATAAATAAAAATCACAAGGCGCGAGGTCGGGGCTATACGGCGGGTGACCCAGTAATTCAACGTTTGATGTCGCCAAATAGTCGATCGTTCGCTTGGCGGTGTGCGACGAGGCGTTGTCGTGGTGAAGGAGGATCCTAATGCGAGGTCGTTTCTCTCGAACTTTTTCCAAGACAAGTGGCAAACAATTGGTAGTGTACCATTCTGCAGAAACTGTTTTTTGATCCTCTAACACAATTGTTGCAAAATGACCTATCCTTCCAAAGAACGAGGCCACCATTTTTTTTCCCGCACTTCGATCTCTCTTCACTTTAGTTGGCAACTCCTCGAAAGGAAACACCCACTGAGCAGATTGTCTTTTGGTTTTAGGATCATAACAGTAAATCCAGCTTTCGTCACCTGTTAGTATGTCGAACACAGCATTTGAGTCACCTCCGTTAAATCTTTCAATCATTTTACGACACCAATCCACACGATGGAGTTTTTGAGCCTCAGTCAAATTATGAGGTATCCACCGGGCGCAAAGCTTCCTGACCGCTAAATGTTCGTGGAGGATTTTGTGCACTTGACTCATACCGATGCCTAAGCTTGTCCGAATCTGTTGATAGGTCACTCTTTTGTCAGTCTCTATCATACGCCGCACAACACAGATGTTATCTTCAGTCGTCGCCGTAGAAGGCCGTCCCTCACGTAAATCATCAGTGAGATTAGTGCGACCACGTTTAAACTCATTAAACCAGTTGTAAACAGTCGCACGAGATGGGGCTTCATCGTGAAAGGCCAATCGTAGTCTATCATAACTTTCTTGTTGACTTAAATGACATCGAAAGTCATAAAAAATCATTGCACGAAAATTTTCTCGTGTTAAATTCATGATGACGTGACACAGACAATTTTCAATTTGCCGCCAAATCGTAAAACAAATGATAAATGAATGAAATATATACTCAGTAATATTGGCAAAGAGTTATATTTTCAAATTTTAGAATTATTTTTTTATTATATTGTTTATAAGTGGCCAGTTCTAAGAACTTTCAGTTTGACCCTCGTACATTTGCTTGACAGTGTGGACCCACCACCACCGTGTGGGCGACAGACATTGGCCATCGGCTTTTGTAAATAGTTTTTA
Source organism: Diatraea saccharalis (assembly GCA_918026875.4). Classification (NCBI taxonomy): domain Eukaryota; kingdom Metazoa; phylum Arthropoda; class Insecta; order Lepidoptera; family Crambidae; genus Diatraea; species Diatraea saccharalis. The sequence goes on from OU893333.1 coordinate 7,106,786, forward strand.
TACCGCGTGTATTCATTTTGAGACAAACTTTTTACTCAAAAATAAAGTAAAATTTTACTGATTGTTATTTTTTTTACCAATTACGAATTTGGAATGTTAACTTTTAGTTTATTTGCATCCCAAATTCATTTGTTTATATTTTCCCATGATGGAGGGAACGAACAATTACGTGCAACTGTCATTTCGCTATTTAATTCAGGAAAAAACCGATGTAAATTTTCCGCGAGCTAAAAAGTTTTCCTGTAATCGTAACATCGTCTATTACACAGTACAAAGAGACAAGTTCTCTGCAAGATCGCCAAAGGAGTGATCGGCCACATCATGCCTGCGAACTTCAAAATCATCCGAGAGCTACTTCACCGAAATCCATGTCGCACTCAGAAGAAACTCCCTCTGCATTCTAATGTTTCGCGCGTTTCAGTGAGCAAAATACTGAAATATGATCTTAAGGGAAAGCCCTATAGCCGCAGAAAAATTCACTTTTTGAACGATCGTCTTCGTAAGTTACGACACGAACATTGTCCATTGCTGCTGAAGAGACATGATGCCAGGAAGATAATCTTCACGAAAAAAATTAAAAAGTGTACGCTAAAAGTAGCAAGGATGTCCCAGCTTCTGCACGGAATGTCTCGCGCACTCATCATCCGGCTAGTGTGATGGTATGGTGGGGAGTTTCCTATAAAGGTGTCACTCCGCTCCATTTCTGCCGACAAGGTGTCAAGGTGAAAGCCAAGAATTGTCAAAGAGAAATTATAGAGCCCGTGGATTGAGGTTTCAGCAATACTCGGCGCCATCTCATTAGACAAAAAACACCCAAGCTTAGTTGAAGGAGAATGTGCCGGCCTTCATCGTGGCGGACGACTGGCCCTCCTCCAGCCCCGACTTCAACCCGCTGGATTATTCTTTATAGACTGAATTAGAGCTCAGAGCCTGCCGAAAGTCCCACCCACACTTGGAGTCACTGAAGCGCACTCTTGTTTAAGAAGCAAAGCGAATTCCGCTACAAGAGATTCGTGCCGCTTTGATGACTGGCCAAATCGTCTAAAGGCCTGTATTAAAAACAACTGCAGTCATTTTGGATAAAATATATATTTTATTGTTGATTATTATCTATTTAATGGTTACTGAAAATTATTGAAATATAAATTAATTATTAAAACAATTCATTTCGTCTCAAAACTTATGAACATACGAGGTATATGTTATGTTTTTATATATTTTTAATTTCGTATTTTTTACTATTTGTTCTTTTTGGTATATGTCTCATTGTTAATAAATCATTAAATAAATCAAGTGCTTGTATTTGTGACTGCAGTATGTGTAGTATTAGTGAACTGAATCATTTTTTTGCTTGTTTAAAGTATGATCGCTCTTTCATTTTAAATGACCTAATATCCATTAAAATTCCTTTCCCAACTTCCGTATCCTTCTTGCTCGCTACGAATAACGAATTTAAAAATCCCTAGCAAAATTTATTATTTCCTATAGTATTAAAGAGTAATATAATTTCTTCCTATCATCCCTTTACCTTATGTTATAATAATATCCTTCATCTTATCCTTATACCCTTCTAATACTAATTATACTCTCGAAAACCTTTAACCTTATCCCTTTCCTGACCTTTCCCTAACTTTATCCACAAAATCATATGCCAGAAGGCTCATTTATGGCAAGTTTAAATCTCTCTGTGCAACATTCTATGGGTAAACGTAGTAAACGTTCCACGGCAACAATAAGAGCACAAAAATTACCTGCAAAATTGAAACACGCTCGATGGTTGGCGAACATCGAAGCGAGACGGCTTCTGCTGAGCGCCAGAGGGTGCTGGTGGAGCTGGAACTCAACCTGAGCTCGCTGCCATCGGGTAGTTCAACCAGAAGCTATAAGACAGACTATGTCGAATTCTGGTTAGTTTATTCGCATGATAAAGATGTAGTTTCAGAGCTTAGTATTCCAGCTAACAATGTTTGTAGGAAAGTGGTATCTGGTTACAAACCAGAACAGTACGTGCCGTGCGCCTCGCACGATGTGGGTACTGTCGCTCGCGCTGCCACGAGACTCGTTTCACCTCTGCGAGGCCTGAGCTATGACCAAGGAACCCTGCACCAGCTATCAGAATGGCTTAAGTGATATCAGAATTTTTAGTTAGTTAAATCTAAATGATGATGATGGCCTGCAGCCGGCAACTTCATAATACAAGGTGAGTGATTTACCATTATTTCAGGATCGCCATCGGACTGGCTGTACTTTCGCAAGGTTTTAGTGAGAACTTGCGGCCAATTCGACGAATTAAAGCACCTGGCAAGTCTGTCCGTGACCTTGAAAGGACCGGCACGTGAGGCCATCGCTTCCCTTCTGGTCGTGTCGGACGATCGGAAGTAATTTCTGCTCTAGAATAAGTCTGAAGTGGTTGTTCTATCAAATATACTAACCCTAATAGATAATTTCGACTCTGGTAAGGAACTAAACGCAATATCATGTAAAATACGTAATTTTGTCTCTACAGTTCAGTTCTTACAGCACTCTAGGACTATATAGCTAGCCCAGAACTAGTGAATTCGATCCTCAAAAAGCATTCACCACTTTTAAGGGAGAAATGGGTTGACTATGCATTCTCTCAAACTGTTACGGGTAAACAAATCCTTATCTAAACCCACTCATCCTGAACCTATCTAATAAACCTAGTATCCAATCGGGGACCTAACTCACCATTAAGCCATGTTCATTTTGTCAAAGTCGAATTCACGTCATTGAGGGATGTCCAACATTTTTGTCCTGTATGTATTAATTCCGATAATGGAACTGCCTTTGTTGGGGCATCATGAAAACTCGATAACCTGTATGACTACGCTGAAAAAAAAAATCTTTTATAACGTCCACGGCTTCATTTATGGGCGGATGATGGGAGCGCCTAGTGAGAAACATCACCTTGATGCCCTCTCAGCTACATTAAAGGAAAGAGCCCCAAAGAAGGAGATCTTATCGCCACTCTAGCTAAAGCAGAGGTCATTGTGACTGCTAGACCCTTAATGCACGTTACCGTTGAGCAGGATGACGATTAGGCGCTGACTCCTTTTCAGTTTCTTCTTAGAGGACCTGTGCGTGACCATCTCCTGCGAATCCTTATGGACGCCGGCCTATGCTGCCGGATGGATTACAAGAAGGGACTAAGACTTGTTGATAATTGTGACAATGTTTCCTACCTGTCTGGCTTCAAGAAGATCACGCTCGCTGACTGGGATAGGCCATGGTGACATAATTCAAATTGTAGACGGCTCACTTTCCCGTTCTTCGTGACTCAGGGTCACCAGGGTTTATCCAGGCCGAGACGGGAGGATCGACGACGAACCATCGACGTACAGACTAAGGCCGGAACCCTTAAGCTTGCGATTTGAATGTTAATACCATTGACTAGTGTATATCCCAGAGTTAATTAATGCTCACACTGGGGGGAGTATTTCATAGTTTTCATATTTGTATGTCTAAAAACTTACTGAGAACTCTCACTCGCCCACGACCGTAAAATTGTACTAGCTGCTACCGCATAATCTTTAGTATTGATAAGAAATTAAAGATACAGGGAGTTCAATTGATGGAAATTATTTATTGCTTTTTGTCTTTTTATGATCAATAATAAGGTGATTTAATATGAGTACACACCGTGACGATCGAACAGATACTAATGATGAAATGAAAATGTAATACAATGAAGACCAAAAATAAAAGATAAATTCAAATAAAGTAAATAAAAAATATTTCATCGATTTTCTGGTTACAATTTTACAATGCATCTGATGCAGAAATGAAGAGAGAACCAAAAATAAAATATAAATCCAAATAAACTATGCCATTTATAACTAATCGTAATATTTTTCGAGTTATTAATGTAATTACTAAATTATAAAAAAAATATTTTAAAAAATTTGATACACTATACATCCTCGTTTCTGTAAATTTGTCTTGATATTGAAATTGTACTCTTAAGTACAATTTTGTACTCTTACTATGAAGTTATTGAAATTGTACTCTTAAGTACAATTTCAATAACAATTGTACTCTTAAGTACAATTTCAATAACTTCATGGTACATATGTAAAATAATTTAGCGATTATAATTCATTTCCACATCAAGGGATAAACAATATCACGACAACTAAGGAATTGAATTGAATAATTCATTCACGATGAAATTCTTGAGGTAATTGTTTATTGTACTTCAAAACTATATAAACCACACCTGGCAGTATCCTTCACAGTCTACGTAGTTTGAATAGGTACAAATAAAGTCAACATGATCTCCAATAAGGCTTTAGTCTACGGTATTTTACTTTTGGTAAGACCCTATAAACTTTATACTTATTATGTTAAACTTGCTCATTAAAATTTAAATTATTATACACGTAATATCTTCCATATACATTATTTTTAACATTAATATTCCGGCAACATTAACCCCACAAAACTTCAGTCACTCCAAGTACTGAAGTATCGGAGGCTCATTAAAAACAATAATCACTCTGTAAACTTGTCTAGTTACTGCTTTTACTCATATTATAGGAAACTCAAATCATTATACTTTATTACAGATTATATTTAACTATGTAATTGCCGAAGAAGTGTCTTCTCAAAGCTCAGGTTGGCAATTCCCGCTGATATCTGGTTTTAGACCTTTTGGATCCTCAGGGCCTTTTGGCTTTCCCAGCTTCAGTGGTCTGTCAGGACTATTTGATAACCCATCAATAACTACACCTGATACAACGACAACAGCACATAGCCGTGAAAGACGTGAGGCTAACAACGATGATGACGAGAATGGAAATAACGAACTTCAGAGTAGACTATTGTTCATCCATTTATCTACTATTACCTCTTGCAACTACACCACTCAGGTAAAATAGTTTGTAAGCGCTTACTAGGCGAGCTCATCATGATATTCTACTGACTAAAGACCAAAGGTCTACTTAATAGGTTTACGTAGACCTTTGGTCTTTATAGGTTTAAGTAGACCTTTGACTAAAGACCAAAGGTCTACTTAATAGGTTTAAGTAGAACTTTGGTCTTTAGTCAGTAGAATTAGATTGTGGAGTATTCTCACTAAGGAAGGAATTTTGGAGTTTCCACCTCTAAAGGGATTTATGAAGTTAAAAACGTGAATTAATATTCAAAATAACTTATTTATCCCTGATGTTTAAAAGATTGCCTAATATAACAACATTCCCATTCATATTGTTTTGTTTATATACATATATTTTTCAATAGGGTGGTTCCAGCTGCCTTAATTGTCGTCAAACTCTCCGATGTCTACCCACCAACGTAGGGGTACTGAAGTCTTGCACAGGTCTGTTCCGCTACTGCAACAATGGCCGTTGCTCTCTCTTCCAGGATTTACAATGCAGTGAAACCACTAGTACCCCTACGTCCACTACTTTAAGCTCAACCACCACAACTAGTACTTCAACCACTTCTCCGACAACGGTTTCTACTTCTTCTAGTGATTAATTAAATGTAAGCTCATCTTTTTAGATGATAAAATGTTAACAAATTATTATTCACTAATAAACGATACGAGTATACATATAGTTATCTTATAATTTTCTTTTGTTTACCTTGTACACAACAGATTTTGTAGTGGGTATGCATATTAATACTTTTTATGGTAAACTTAAATTATCATGTTTAGCTTTTTCTTAGAGTATACCTAAATTTGTCCTTTAAACTACTGTGAATTTGTATGTTCAAATATTCTTATGATTATATTTAATGTCTGAGGTATAACGGTTGTATATACGTGACTCTTTAACCCCATAAATTATCCTTTTTGCCTATAACACAAATTCATACAAAACATTTTACGTTATTTACCTACCGAGCAAAAGCCAACATACAAAAGGTGTCTGATAAAAAGAGTAACCCTTCCATAACAATCATTTTTAATAGTTGATTTATAAATTCGTTTGGAGAAATACCTACGATTTCATGCTATTTTTTTAACTAGGATAAATTCTATGAATTGTATTATGCATCTATATGTTCGAGATTAAATAACTTTCGCGAAGACCTACCATCAGATGAAAGCCCAAAAAATATAGAGACAGACAATCTCTTGACTTAACATATATTGTTATGTCAATTGTCTGAGACTCTATGATCTGAGATAGTGTGAATAGGGAAATATCAGGTGTGTCTGATGAACTCTATATCTGTAGATATAAACGAGCCTTAAGCCGTGTTTTTCGACTATTCCTATGTAGGTATATAATAATCATTGTAAGCAAATACACTAACTTCAAGATATTTGTCATGTTATCTTACTCGAACTAGTAATGGGATTTGTACAAGTTTTAGAACTAGACAGTTATTATAATGGCTTGATAGGTTTCAAATAAAACGATTTTCCCAAGTCGCAAAGGACTTATCACCTTCGAACTCCTTCTAATTGATTGATTGACTGAATGCAGTTTGAGCATTTAACGATCAATACAGAATTCGTTACTGCAGCGGAATGACATAAGCATTCAACAACAATGTTGAATCATTGCGGGCATTGTTATTGAAGCCGACGCCAACCAAAACGTAGATGATGTTTTGATTGTTAACTTTCCAAAAACTAAAAATGTATATGGCGTCGTGGATATAAAACTTAGCAAATACTATAATACTAATAAATAAGTAGAAAACTCATCGTAACAACGTTAATTGAAACGGTCTTGACATAAATAAAACTAAAAAGAACTCTTCAAAAATGCATCATAAATCTATCCAAAACCTATGCTGAACGAAACAGGGTAATATAATAAAAAAACAATTTCATCTTTTTGGTTTATTTTTCAACCAACACGATGTTTTTAAATAAGGTACCTGTATTAGTATCGAACAGACAAAACTACAGTATATTTAAATTTAATTATCTCGTACAATGGTCGCCAATGTTGCCCACTTTATTGTCTTATGTTTATTTTTAAAATAATAAAGAGGCTAATTTACCTTTATTATTAAAAGCTTTGACACTAAAAAAGCTTAAAGCTCACAGTTATATTATTTATTTATTTATTATAAAACATTATACTAAATAGTATTTGTCAAACACAGCTAATTCTAGTTAATAAAGAGAAAAAATTTAAAAAAATATGCCCAAAGATATGTCCCAAAAAGTGTAAGTATCTATATAGAGATAAATTATTATCAGTGGAGTAAACATTTAAAGAGAAATAACCGTAGTAATGTTTTTTCATATCACATATTATTTGAATAAGTTTAAAAGTTCAAGAATTTTTTTGATAAATATAAAAAATCCAACTTACTTTACAATACGAGTACAATTTAGTACAAGTATTCTTATTAAACTAATATTTGCGATTGACATTTAGTTATTTAAGTACAATAATATAATGTATACAATAACTGTAGTAGGCTGGCCAAGTCGTCTTAAAATTGAGATCCCTTAAAATATAATATTTACTTAGCTACAAATATTTTATCTTAACAAACATATATTTTAAATAACATATAAGTAACATTGATAACTGATGTAAGAATTTAATTTTAATATAAGTATATTATTGTCTTAATTATTCAGAATCCGTGTTCCCAAATGACATGTGGTTTACTTATTGGATTTTTAACGACAGCGAATTAAAAAGTTCGTTGACATATTCAGTTGCCAGTGCTGAGGGCCGTGCGGTCGCTCAGTTGGCACTGGCACAGCTACTGGTTTTTACGACGTCCAGGTAGACTGCTGTTACGGTAAGCCTTCCTAAGAAGAAAATTGTCCACCGCTGGCAGAAGCAGGTACCGTTTGTCGGATGTATGGTAAGGAATTTTGAGAGACCTAAAGTGGTAGAACCGAGAATTTTCCTTTGGATACCAGCGATTTTTCGTGAAAGAATCTATGAAGTTGGGAAAAGGTGACGTTACAGGTTTATTAGGGATCGGTAGGTCGTTGTTTAACGGTCGGTGGAGGATCCTGCCGGTCGGGTGCGAGTAAGAAGGTATTGCCGGCGACGATATGTCGGTGTCGTCTGTATCGATTGCTGGCTCAGTTTCGGGACTAGAGATATATTCCCTGTAAACAAAATAATATCACATGTCTGTAGAAACACTAACAAACACATTAACTTAAGTTATTACCAGAGGTCGGAATTAGGTAGAGTTATTTATGTACTTGCATCGAAATGTTGATATTAATGTGGACCTTCCCGGGATTTCTTTATTTCTTCTTTTTTTATTTCTTTCTTTCATTGATGTAAATTTGGCAACGTCGTGCGTGCAGTAGTTTCAATTGTGTAAAAGTAAATAACTTTTTATTTAAAAAATCACGGGATTTTTTCTGCTCTTTAAAATTAATCTCGGGATTTGAGGCATATCCACTTTATTCATTCACTGTATGAAATCAGTGTAAGTACATGAATAACTCTACCTAATTCCGACCACTGGTTATTACACATAATTCAACGTTTTAAAACCCGTATCTTGAAGGCACAATGCTTATTCGACGTATACCTAAACAGCTAGTCAAACCGCTAAGGCTTAAAGTCGCAAAATCAACAATATAGAAATGGTAAGCTTTCATCTTATTAATTTAATAAATTACGAGGGTCAAACTGAAAGTTCTTAGAAAATCAAAAACTGATTACATTAGCCAGTTATTAGTTTTATTATATCTTTTCAAAATATTGTCCATTCACGTCAATACACCGCTGCATGCGATGGAACCACTGGGAAAAGCACTTTGCCCACTCGTCCTTAGGGGTCTCTTCAATGGCATCGCGATACGCAGCCACCGCTTCTTCAGCATTCATAAACCGCTTTCCTTTAAGTTTTTCTTTAATTTTTGGAAATAAATAAAAATCACAAGGCGCGAGGTCGGGGCTATACGGCGGGTGACCCAGTAATTCAACGTTTGATGTCGCCAAATAGTCGATCGTTCGCTTGGCGGTGTGCGACGAGGCGTTGTCGTGGTGAAGGAGGATCCTACTGCGAGGTCGTTTCTCTCGAACTTTTCCAAGACAAGTGGCAAACAATTGGTAGTGTACCATTCTGCAGAAACTGTTTTTTGATCCTCTAACACAATTGTTGCAAAATGACCTATCCTTCCAAAGAACGAGGCCACCATTTTTTTTCCCGCACTTCGATCTCTCTTCACTTTAGTTGGCAACTCCTCGAAAGGAAACACCCACTGAGCAGATTGTCTTTTGGTTTTAGGATCATAACAGTAAATCCAGCTTTCGTCACCTGTTAGTATGTCGAACACAGCATTTGAGTCACCTCCGTTAAATCTTTCAATCATTTTACGACACCAATCCACACGATGGAGTTTTTGAGCCTCAGTCAAATTATGAGGTATCCACCGGGCGCAAAGCTTCCTGACCGCTAAATGTTCGTGGAGGATTTTGTGCACTTGACTCATACCGATGCCTAAGCTTGTCCGAATCTGTTGATAGGTCACTCTTTTGTCAGTCTCTATCATACGCCGCACAACACAGATGTTATCTTCAGTCGTCGCCGTAGAAGGCCGTCCCTCACGTAAATCATCAGTGAGATTAGTGCGACCACGTTTAAACTCATTAAACCAGTTGTAAACAGTCGCACGAGATGGGGCTTCATCGTGAAAGGCCAATCGTAGTCTATCATAACTTTCTTGTTGACTTAAATGACATCGAAAGTCATAAAAAATCATTGCACGAAAATTTTCTCGTGTTAAATTCATGATGACGTGACACAGACAATTTTCAATTTGCCGCCAAATCGTAAAACAAATGACAAATGAATGAAATATATACTCAGTAATATTGGCAAAGAGTTATATTTTCAAATTTTAGAATTATTTTTTTATTATATTGTTTATAAGTGGCCAGTTCTAAGAACTTTCAGTTTGACCCTCGTATAAAGACGAAAGTTTGGATGTCTGTTACTTCTTCACGCATTAACACTAATAGGATACTATTTATTATACTATACAGTTCCTTAGATACCTTAGATCCAGCTAGCGCAAAGCTAGTTTAATAAATAATAAATGCATAAACAAATGTGGGAATTCAACAACTCTATAAGAACTAAAATTGATTATCTCGTAAATCAAAAGTAAAATGAGTACTGTTATAAAATTTAACCTATCTGCGTATCATAACATACGTACTTGGTAATTCTGTAATAAATATCGATTTACATAACAATACCTACTACGTGTTCTAACATTAATTCAAAACAAATATAACAATGCAAACTAAAACAAAAGGTACGATCTGAATGCTGTTCACGTTATCGTTGTTGGTATAAGACTGTTATATTTATACACATATATTTATGTCAGTTTCCGTAGAGCGCACTCCGCAGACCAACATCCGGGCAACTATATCGTATTAACTCCTACATTTTACCACCGCATGTCGAGGTAACAAACATTATTCCCGGGGAAATGTTATTACGCAAGACTAAAGGGAGACGATAAGAGTATGCTCTCGAAAACGGAATTAAACTGTTCTCCGCTACGTAACAGCATTTAGACAATAATAGCTTTTATGAATAATAATAACAATAAGCGTTAAGGAAACAAAGGTTTCAAAACAAACATGTTCAATATACTTAGTTTTGCAACGGAACTTTTTATGGATAGTAGGACATACCTACGTTTAAATCTTTGAGGTTTTAACCTTCTTCTCTAATGAATGTCAAATTTCTATCGGTAATGTCGCTTTAAACTAATGACGTTTAATAGATGTTTGTGCCACTGGCTGTTAGTCGACAAAAACAAAATTCTTGAGTATGTATGTACTTGTAAAGAAATATTAAACACTTACCTAATTCCGAAATTCTCGTCAGCGGAATGCTTCCTGAAAAGTTAAAAGAAAGTCAGATAATGTTTATTATTACTAATATTTTAAAATTTTCTGTTAATATAAAGTTATATATTTTATATATAAAGTTATAGTGTATATAAACCAAATACACTTCTCTTAATAAAACTCCAAAGAATATATTGCATTATCGACATCACATACAAACGTTTACAATATTTGAGTCCAAAAACTACTCTATACCAGCAACACTCATACGGTTCTTAAACGCTTTCTCTATAATTAAGTCTATCACAAATTCACACAGTGAAGATAATATAGCTAGTAATTATTTCATTTTCTGAGCACATTTACTCGTCTATGTGTTTCGTCAGATACCTTTGGATGCCAAAGGTATTTGACAAAATAAAGGATTACAAGCTATAATCTTTTTTATGTGGCATGCTTTCAGTCCTTTAAAACATGCGATCCACGTTCTATCGCTAGTCTAGAAATAACTCTTCTTTTACGCCTTCTACACATTTTTTATTTAGATCCTACAAATATATAACCGTGAATTCCTACACAACAAAAACATCTAACATTTAACATATCTGCATTAACACTTATCATGCCTCTAACATTTCAGTACACTAAACGTTGACCTATTATAAGCACGAAAGCGTATTTTCGACTTTATTAAACTACAACCCAGTAATTCACACCATCAATACATTTATGTTTTCGTCAATCTTTACAAGACCTGTACATTTCTTGACTGGGCAGTAGAAGTCGCGCTCTACCAGATCTACTATAACGCCCTCCTGAAAACCTAAATGATGGAAGTAACCCTAATCGAGCCAATGAACCAATATGACGTTTTTCGAAACTATCACGTATATCCTCATCTTCATCTGTAACATACACAAAAAAAGGTATAGTTACTAGATTCCTTAATTTTTTAGAAAAATCTTTGCTACTTCTGAAAATAATAAATCATTATTTTCCCGGCTCCGTGGTCCTACCACATTATAGAAATAAAATAAATATAGATCAATTGTCATGATAAATCATAAGAACTATTTTTACGGTATAATTAGTCTACGATCATTTTTAACTTACCCACTGAGCGTTTATCGTCGTTTCCCTCAGTATTCTCTGGCACGTTAATGTCATTGTGATCCATAGTATCCGGAAGAGAAAGTATGTATCTTTTAGTTCTTGTATTAGGCTCAGTAAATATGGGTCTATAGAGGCCATGAACTGGTAATCCCATAGCACCTCTTTTGTAATTCCAGTTATCATCCATATCCATTTGATTCGTGTATAAATCGTTCATAGGCTGAAGATAAACGTTCCGCTTATAGGCTTGAGATAAAGGCGGGAACATATCTGGATTTACCGATTGTTGTAGATCGTATAATTCGTTAATATCAAATGGTCCATCCATCTCCGATAGAGGTGGAATAGGATTCTGATAAAACGGATAGAAATATTCATCACCATTTATTTCATCTTTCTTGTGAATCATACCGTTGCGTGCCATTGAAGCAATATTGCGTTTGTCATGTTGTTGATTGTACTGTCCTCTGCCACCGCGGTAACCATCTCGTGCAAGTGCCTGGATATTACGTTTCATGGCAGAGTAGCTCCGAAGTCTAGCAATAGAAGCTACATTCCTTTTTTCATGAGATTCGTCGTCGTCGGTTTCCTGCTTGTCGGTTTCATCGTATGGTGATCTATAAGTCGGGAGTTGTCCATTTTTAGCAAGAGTTGAAATGCTTCTCTTGAATCCTGGCGAAGCGCTTCTGAGATACCCATCCCTTGCCAATGCTGCTATATTTCTCCTTGGAAATGTTGGCCACTGATTGTTGATTTCAACCGGCAAACTAGCAACCTATTGAAAATGAAAAATATTTTTTTATATTAATTCTTAAAAACTATATTCACCTTAAAATAATTTAATAAAAGGTCAACTTACATGCTGAATATATGTTGAAAATGCTAACGCAATAGTGGCTACTGTTATTAAATTGCCCCGATGTTTCCCGCCTTCTATAATCATCTAAAAACAATATATGTACATAATGCAATTTTAAATAATGTTTTTCTTTCTATTCCATAGTTTTAAAATAAAAATTTTAATGATCGTTCCACGAACCACCTAGAACACTATATAATAGAAAAGTTTAGAGCCTTAGTTTCGTGGTTGCAGAATATATGATTTTACTCGTACAAATACTAATGCGTATCATGTTTCGTTTCTTAAAATTAAGTTTTATCGAAAAAACACACACCTACATATTAAACCGGCTTGACCTTTGACTATAAATAGTTCATAGCCTAGATTTACAAATAGAATACCTTTAGAAATTTCTCAGAGAAAACGACTTAATTGATGCAGTTGAGTTATTGAGTAAATTTTGTATTGAGGTAAGCTGATTCAGGAGTTTAAATTATTATTAATTATAGTTTAAATAAAATTATTACTTATTTTAAGAAAAAACTAGATTTTTAAAAATTTTGTAAGATATTTTTTCTATAATTTACTCAATGAATATAGGAGTTAGACATCTGTCATCAGTCAGAAATACAAATAATATGTCAGAAATATTTAAGTAATATATATATATTGAAAACTGTACTAAACCAACTGTATAAATATTATTGAAAAAAGCTTGAAGTTTTAAAATAATTCTTCGTTTCGCAAACAAAGATACGTGAGGCGGATACAATCCATGAATAATAAAAAGGTCGTAAAGCTCGCTACGGCCGATAATAATCTGTCACCTGTGCAGATATAAAGTTGGCAGATTCAATTTAGCTACAGAAGGTGCACACACTTATACTTTTCTTTTTGTTTTAATAGGAAGAAATCTTGGGATGATAAATGAATTTTAAAAAGCAATTTTTGTGGTATAACACTTTTAAAACAATCTTAATCGAGCTATGTGTATGTAATGAATCTTTTTGTCTAGAACTAAAATACAACTTTCCAGAAATCTTATTTTATTAAAAGATGCATCTCAGGCCTTCGCTATTCATAAATCAAATTAATTCGAATAGGGAGAATGAGCTATGACCAGCCGGGACCAACGGGTTAACGTGCCCTCCGAATCACGGAGGAGCCTGAGATAATAAATTTTTGGTCACCCATCTTATGACTGACTAATCTGAAAGTTGCTTGACAACATATCGCAATCCATTGCGCAATCTAGCTCCTAACATGAGGAGCTAGATTTCTTAATACACCTTAAATCTTTTTTGGGGCTTATAATTAACATTGCGTGGCCATGTCATATTCCTGTCTATACTAAAATTATAAAAAGGAATTTTTTTTTGTTTGTTTGTTAGCATTGAGTGAATAGGCTCTGAAAATATTGACTCGATTTAAAAAACTCTTTCGTCTAGGTATAATGCCTTGTATTGAATTCGTTGACATCAAAGTAAGAAAGAATTCATTCATAACTTTCTTATTAATGAAAAGGAGATGAAAAGTACACAAGACTATTAAAAATGAGATAAACAAGATAAGACGAGAAGATTAAAAGAGAAATCTGCTTTATCCTTTTTATACAACCTTATAATTTTAATTGGAAGGTCCTCGGGTTGATTCGCATTTATTTGCCTAACGATATTTTTAAATCTTAGTAATATCTCTACTATTATTATAAAAGGTAAATTTAATAAGGCTACGAAACTAATGTACTGTTTACTAAAAATTCTATCACCTGCAGAAAGCTACATAAGTCGCGGTTGACATAGGTTATAACTTACGCTGGCAAAGTCGTGGGAAAACAACTAGTTAATGTTAAAAAAGAAAGATTTTATAGATATTTTTTGCGTCTAATTGTCTTTGAAACTAGTAGGCAGATTATAAAACATTTTTCACACACGACATGTATCTTATTCGTCTAGCCGACGGGAAGCTACATCATACGCACCATTAGACTATAATTTAAACGGGCTCAGTCGCGAAAAAACAGCTAGTAAATAATATAAAAACTAATGGACACCAGTAAAACTCTCTTTTAGGATTTCGGTATTACTTTTATATGTATGTATAGGTGGTATTTATTAAAGTTCTCCAATATCAAAAACTTAGAAAACGTAGCAATCACTGCTATTATAGTAGTCATTTTATTTAGGTAACAAATCATATAACCTATCAGAAACAATATTTTTTACAACTAACTATACATTTTTGAAGAAATATATTATTATGCCAAAATTTGTCCAAAATATTAAACGTATAATATGTAAATATTAGCCGAATAAGCTCTAAATATGAATAGAATTTTAACAGAATATCAGCCATTTATTGAATGAATCGGTGAAATCTTAAAAACAACGAAGCGGCTCTCCTGACATATCATTAAGTAACATCCATCTCGGGCACCTATAAGTATTTAAAAGTTTTTCTATATGATAAACAACAAAACTAATTTTCAAACCATAATTATTTAATTGGAACTGTGTGTCTTATTAACCCTAAACTCGAGAAAATACTACTTACTAAGTAAAATAATTAAATAAAAGTATATTTACGTATTTTTATAGGTATACTCTTATTATATTTTATCAAGTTTACATTCACAATGCTATAAATTAATGCTATTGTTACTTAATCTATGCTATAAAATCTTTCCTCGTAATTTTATTTAAGTAAGTGTATCACTGTGGAATGTTTGGTGTAAGATGAAGAGATTTTAATAATTTGCAAGTATAATAAAAATACTATTTGACACTACATATAGGTAGGTACCTATGTACCGCAAAACCCCAGATCCGCCTTTAAAATCCCATTAACTTGATGAGTAAATTAAACATAAAACGGCATTACGTGCTCGTCTCTATTTATCGAATTAACTAGCATTATTATGTTATATCTTTATATGTAGATTCTCATAGTAACTAATCCTTATTAAAATTACCGACATGACTAAAACAAACAATCAAAAACCACTTTTAAACAGGCCCCTTTTTGGGCCGTCATATTTTTTTAACGTAATGAAAATATAACTTGCACAAGTATTTCAAAAACAAGTTATACACAGCACATATAAAAGGAGATTTTGAGAGAAATACTCACGTTTAACAGCGCACTTCTCCGCCACGGTGCACTTCAAAAAGTTGTACGAAACTTTCGTTGCCGCGTCGAATGGTCTTCGGTTTTTCATCAAGACACTCCCGAGAATGCGTATGGTAACTATGGCGAGTAGCTTTTATAGCTGAAATCGGGAAGCACGCATGCGCTGATTGGATCAGGCCAGGAGCATATTGCACAATTACATTAGTTGTGAAGAAATACTTGATATAGTAATAAAAGGTAGGTAGGTAAAATCGACAGAAACGGTTCTTTAAGGAGTTACTTTTATGAAGGTTTCATAATGCTAAACAATGTACCCTGACCATGAAAGCAATTTAATTTGAAACAACGAAGATATTCCGAATATAGTACCAATTCAAATCCCATTAAAATAATGACATAATAATTGAAACGCTTATTTTAAAGTTATACTTAATTATGTGTGCCCACGAAGTACGATTATGTATTGTGTAGCAAT
The DNA here is from genome assembly GCA_918026875.4 of Diatraea saccharalis. Lineage (NCBI taxonomy): Eukaryota > Metazoa > Arthropoda > Insecta > Lepidoptera > Crambidae > Diatraea > Diatraea saccharalis. The sequence continues at coordinate 7,123,125 of OU893333.1, forward strand.
CGCTAAATCGGCAATTCTATTTTTAGCAATATAACCTTTTCGGAAAATCCATAATTTAATCGAAGATCTAAAATAAAACAAAACACACACGCGATACGAGTGCACCTACATAATCCATACCCAGATATAAATCCCAGCTACTGATGTGAAGCCTTTTATTAATTTGCCTAAGCAAACTTGAGATCTTAATTTAATTCATGGTAACAAAAAAATCCTTTTCAGGTTTGATGAGTAATTTAATTTTATTATATTTTTCTTGAGTTCAAACTCGTGAGCATAATGAAATAATAAATTTATTTAATACGTTTTACAATAAATTGTTATTGAATGAAATTAAATAGGTATGTATGTTTCTAACTCGACGAATTTTCACGAACTGACTCATAAAGAGCATATTGGATTGGTCAACATTTCTAAGTATGAAAAGTGAATAGTAAAATTAAATAATGTTAAAGATCAAAGACAAAAAGTTTGCATGCGGAAACCTAGGACGAAATAAACGGTGGTACGACATACCGTTACACTGAATTAATAGTAATTTACATTAATGTTTCACTTTAATTAATTATTATATTTGATCAATTCACAATGCTGTACTGAAAAATATTCTGAATGAAAAACGCTTAAAAATGCACTTAGGGGAGACCTAGGAGAGTTGTGACAATTTTTACATAAGGGTCTCTATCTCGCTTAAGAAACATTCCATAGTTATGACTCATGTGAATTAGTTTAGCGCCATTCCTTCTGTTTTCAAAACCATCACTAAAATTAATTAAAGTATAATAGTTTCTGAAAAAAAATAACAAAATTCAAGTCCACTCCCCTTGTCACAACTCTCCTACTACCGAGGTAAGTTGTGACAGGTACCGAGGTAAGTTGTGACATCATTGTATTTAAGCTATAAGATATAAAAATACCATTATATACGACATAAATAAATCAAGCACGTTTTTTTATCAAATCAGTACTTTAATCAGTACTATAATAATAAATTTGACTTGGAAAACACACACTGAACATGTTTGCAAAAAGTTGTCCCAGTATTCTTGTGCACTGTACAAACTTAGTAGGATCGCGAATCAGTGCACGGTCCTTACAGCTTATCACGCGTACGTAGTTTCAACTGTTCGATAGGGCATTATATTTTGGGGATATTCGACTGATTCTGTAACTGCCTTTAGAGCCCAGAAAAAATGTGTTAGGAGCATATGTCATTTACAGAGTACGGGTACCTGTAGGCCATATTTTATTAAACTAAATATTATGACCCTGCCATCAATCTATATATTCGAAGTTGGTATTTTTGTCAAACAGAATCAACAACTATTTGAAAATAAGACGAGATTGCGTCATCGAGACAAATTGTGTACGATACCCTCTAAGACAGCTGTGTTGAACAAAAGTATCTTTTGTATGGCTCCAAAAATTTTTGATAAAATTCCTAAAACAATACGTTATCTGGATAATTGTAATGTTTTTAATAGAAAACTTTGTAAATTATTAGTAGCTAAAGCATATTATAGTGTAAACGACTATCTAGCTGACAGTACTTTGTAAATGTATAAATACTTAATGAATGAATTGAATTTTTGACATAACATGTTATTGATTAGATTAGTTGACAATTACTAACCTACTAATATTGTATGCCTTTTAGGCAGATCACGGTGTAACTATTCAGTCCTTGCATCCAATATCTTTATATAACCTGCGATCAACAATAAAGATTGATTTGATTTGACTTGATTAATCATCTTTTAATACCTACCAACTAAAACAACATAGTATTAATATTCTCATAACAAGTAATTATAATATTTTCATTAACTTAATATGGTATCGCTTTGAGGTCAATCATATTATTGTTATAATTAGTATAAAATCTTAATCTAATCAGATTCACAATTATGCCAAACGTAATGCAGCTCGTCCCCCAGTACAATCTACGTGTGCCTAGCCTTTGCATTCAAGGCTTTGGACCCACTGATCATTCGATCTGCTGTCTGCATCGGTTTTAAGGCAAACCAAATAAAAGCAATTATTTTCTGCATCTTCTTCATCACTTGTTCTATTCTTCTATTAGTCTTCTTTGATTTTTTAGGTTTCTTTATTTTTTCTTCGCTTAAGACATGCTTCTTAACATTCTTAGATTTTCATTCTCTGTATAGTTATTTGTGTGTAAAATAAGTATGCGGTATGCCATTATACACCTTAAGTAGCTACTAACACAACAACAAACATCTAAAGTTAATAAAAAACATTGTAAAAATAGCCCAGCAGAAATATGGTGTAAGATAGGAGAGTTGTGACAGGCTGTCACAACTCGCCTAGGTGTTCAAAATGACGTCTTGGTCCGAATAATAATTCATATTTTCTAAACACGATGCGCATACAAAGATCAGTGTCACGTATTGAGACTTAAATAACTACATAACTTAGAAAAAATAACACATCAATGCACATATACTAAGATATGATATATATTCAAATAATATTTTGAAGAAAAACTTACTTTTCGCAATTTTTTGTACACTGACGATATATTTACGCAACTGTGCCATATGCACCGTCGACAGGTACTGAGTCGTGTAGCGCGTGTCGAGAACGACAAACAAGCGTTAAAGCCATCTCGCTTGCTATAATAGGTAGAGAGAAATCCTCCTTGTCACAACTCACCTCTGTCACAACTCACCTCGGTCTCCCCTACTTATTTTTTTTTTATATTAACAAAATAAAAGCATTTGTATGCTGTACCGGCATAAATAATTATGTCGTCAAGTATTGTTATTTAGACTGTGCCTCCAGTTACCAATTTTTTGTAAAAACAAAACTGCTGAATGTTGACTTTGATAACAAATAAAATTCTGATAATTCTGGTAATCGGTCTACCATTCGACAAAGAAATCGATAAACATACCTTCATTAAAATACATAAGTCCAGTACAGTACAATACAGAACCCCGTCTTTTTGATTTTGAAGTCCGTTAAAGTATTGGGCTTTTCTTCGCTATTACTTTACGTCTTAAACTACTCGTAGTTTAATGAAAAAAAGCCCAATAAAAACGCACCCCGAATTTTCATTAACTGTAGTATTACATTTTTAAAACTGTAAACTTCTCATTCTTTTCCTGTATTCTATGGGTAAAGAACTATTTTTAGGTTCAGGCGGATCAAAATTAAAATAATAATAATATATTGAGAATTATGTTGTATTAAACTGCTAGTTGTGAACTGAATAAAGAAAACTAGCCAAATGCAAGTTGAACTCAACCATGCACCTCCTTCTTATAGGTAACTTTGCTTTTAGAATCCTTATGTTAAATGGGTAAATAAAGAACACAGGAAATCATGCTAAAAGACGGTTCTTAAACTCATAACAACTAACGTACCTATACAAATATTAACTCGCAGTTGATAGTTTTTTATTTGCACACCTTACTATAATAAATACTTATTATCCAAATCTAAAAACTTCTAGATAGAAGTGTCCCTTATCAATAAGCATCTGCTTATTGATGTCATTTAACTCTATAAGGGCAAATATGAAATATTTTCCTGATCTTTATATGGATCATCTCATTAGCCAATAATTGGGCGCTAAGGGACGTATCGACTTGCCCTTTAGTGATTTATATCAATCCTCTGGGAATATCATGTGACAAGTTTTCTTAGCTATATAATTGAGGTATATATTTTAATTCCAACAAGGGCCGACCCGTTCTTATAGGCAAACTAGGCGACTGCCTAGGATGCTCATACTTGGGGGGCAACATAGCATGGCATGGCAAACAGATTATGTTTGGTCTAATTAGTTGAACCTTCAAAAATTACTTGCTCTTTTATTTGAGTACATGTATGCGGTAAGTAGTACAACTTTTCAGACCAGCAGAATCTAAGGTTTCTTTTGTCATTGGCAAAATTACACTCATTAATTGTCTTTCTTTATTTTTGATATTTTTTTCTACTGGCGCTAAGTTCCAATATTTGCCTAGAGCGCCAAGTTTCACTGTACCGATGCTGATTCCATTATACTACTAAAAATTGTGTCACGGGAAATTTTTTAGGGAAAACCCAAGAAGACGTAACCTAATGCGATGAAAACATTCACGCACCAGAAGATCGAGGAAGATGTTGTAATTTGGTCCGAGATATAATTTCTCATAGAGACCACGACACTCAGTAGAAAAAAAAACTACGCAAGGAGGAGGAATTCAGCCTACAAAACCTACGGAGCCTTCCAAGAAGCTTATCCTATTAATATTATAAATGTGAAAGTTTCTTTGTTTTGGATGTTTGTCCGTCAATCACGCCGAAACTACTGAACAGATTTTGATGAAATTTGGTATACAGATAGGGTATTAACTGACTTAGATAAAAGGAAACTTATCCCACTAAACATTTCCCTAGGGTCCACGCAGGCGAAGCCGCTGGCGAAAGCTAGTATTAATATATATATATATATATATATATATATATATATATATATATATATATATATATATATATATATATATATATATATATATATATGTATATATATTTCTTGAGCATAGACAAGTTGTTTCAAAAAATAAAATGAAAGTTAGTGGTGTCATTTAATCAGTAGGTATACAATACCACTAAAATTATTGACTTAGCGGAAAATCATAAATAAAATATTTTATTAAACAGGTAAATATATCTAATCAGCCATTTATATAGACAATTTATAAACCTATGTTAGAGTCGAATTATCTATTTGTTGGACATTTGTTTCAGCATTCGTGGCGTGCGTGGCAACTGGTGTGTTGGAATCGGCGTCGTCCCGTTTACACTTCTCACCCCGTAGGTCGGAGCATACGCCGTTAGAACAAAACGGTCGCCGGCCACCGCAGATTGCTTTCAACGCAAAATTGCCACCCATGCAGTGCAACGATTCGCCACAGCTGAGACAAGTGTAACCTCTCTGAAAATTATACAATAAATAGGTATAGCGCTAATCGGTAAAATACTTATATTTTAACTTAATCTTACGGAGCCCAAAATTACTTAAATTTCAGATTGCATTAGCATCTATGAAATTTTTGTATTTAAAAATTTCAGAACTATGTATTTTAAGATTACCTACATTAATCTTTTTCACACTCTGCCGTGTCACGCGAAAGTCAGTTATCTATATATAATTGAGTTACACCCAATAAGTGTCAAATGCATTTTTTTACTCCGAACTATATAATACTGAAACAATTTATTTTTATTTTGCCTACTTTTTGAAATAGCGTAGTACCTAACTCATGCAACTCAAAAAATTTAGCGAGGCTAAAACGCACATTTGTTGCTAGTCGAGTTGCAGGGGATGTGCATTACTTCCTTCAGATAATGTGTCCACTACCTTACATCCGACAACTGAATTTGCTGTAGATGTCCGTTACTACTACTACAGCTAGCGCGAGCTGGCTGACTAATTGTTCGTTGTGTGCCCTTACTTTTGCTTATTTAATTACAAACAGCATTAAGCGATGATTAATGCCGATTGTAATTAAAGGCCTCCTCAAACGTCTTCCACTGAATACGATCTACAACTACTCTTAGCCAAAGGGGACCTAAAGACAGTCCTAAGTCATCCAACCATCCTCTTATTTAGCGACCTCATGTTCTTGAACCATCCGTAAGACCACCCTTTTATCCATTTCTCTTCTTTATTTGGAAGCATGTGTCCAGTTCATATACATTTGATTTAATCGATTCGAGTTAAGATGTTATTCAGTCTTGTTTTGCACCATAAATTTATACTCCTGAGTTAGTCCTTTAGTTTAATATGGAGATTGAATCGCGTACCGTTTATGTTTAGATCTAGGTCATCCCACTTTAATTTTCTGAATACTTGCTCTAACAATGCTGAAAACAATTTTGGTGAGAGTGAGTCACTTTGCCTGGCTCCTATCTGGACTGAAAAGGCCTCACTTACAAAACCAACACACCATCCTGATACTAGTTTTAAGTGAATTGTACACGTTTCTAATAATGTTATATGGACATTTTGAACTCCTTGCTTTTTCAGACTTAGAACTCAACTAACAATAGTTCAATTAGAGACTAAAAATCTGGTTTCCGTCTACTGCATTCATAGTACATTCATAGTAGTATAATTTTTTTGGTTATGTATAGTAGCAGTATATGAGTTTACTTTTATAAATGTTCTTAAATCTTTAAGATTCTCGCAATTTCTTTACTCACTCCGTATAGTTTCTTTTAGCCAAAGGTAGCCTGGTCGTTACCTTATTATGTTTTACTGTACAAGACACAGTTTGGAAGATAGCTCAACATAGCAAAATCGAATAGAAATCTAGTAGCGAAGATGATGTACCTAATTAAAAATGAGAATAAAATAAGAAAATTAAGCGACAGCGACAAACGATAGTGTCATACTCGGTCAAAATCAAACAAATTAAAAAGAAATCATAAAAATATAAGGGTAAAAAAGAAGAAAATTACAGTTTTCTGTCTGAAACTCTAACATAAAAAAAGAAATTACCCGATAAATCTACCAACAAAGTACATTGCGCGGGAAAGTGTAAATTAATTCATTTATTTTTAAAGTTCTTTATCGTCTATAATATTCCCTTTGTTCTCATACTTAATTCTGTATAACGGCTAACAGTTGCAATAAATAACTCAGTTTACAAAACATCAAGTGTTAGAACGCATAACTCATATAACTCAAGATGCAGCAAGACGCGTTACAGTTTTTGTATGAAACAGTTGTAACGCCTAATTAATTTAATTGCTCTAACTGCTAAAATATTTATAAATTAAAAATATATTTTTTGCTATAATAAAAAATAAAAAATTTACAATATAAAACCTTAAAAAACTTTAGATTTACTCAAATTGCTGTTTTTTTAAATGAAGAAGATGTGCTAGACACGGCAGCCCTATTTCAATATTATCTTTAAAAGCCCAAGATGCAATGTTTGCATTTTTGGCCAAAATTAGAAAATTTTACTTTTATATGAGCGCAAACGCGCAACACTTTCTATTTTAATCTATGATAAAACACACTTTGACACCAAAGATATACGAAATGAAATAATTACGCGACTGCGCTCATATTAAAATATTATTTTAAATCTTTGATAAGGGCGGTGCAGGATTAGCCACGTAGCAAAGTAGCAAATGCTATGGGCCCTGCACAATTTTGAGCCTCGCTATGGTCCGACCAATAAATTAATTTTTCAGTCAGTGTTAAAAAATACAAGAAATAAATAAGCCACGCTATTGCCTAAACTTATATTTTTAAATATAAACATAAACTGATAAATAAAACTCAAGGCACAGATTAGTTGTGTTGTGCTATTCGGAAAACTAAGAAATAATTTTCTGTTTCGTTTGCAAATATATTGATTCCGATTATTCGTCATCGTCACCACGGACAATATACCTACAAGGTGATTGAAATAATGCCCACAATTTTTTGAAAAACTATAAACCATGACGTACCATTATGTTGTTGTTAAACCTCTAAAACAAGAAAGCATTGCAAGTTAAATTGAGTCTGAACATATGTATTGGCGATCACTTTTACAATGAAATGTTACAAATCAAGAAAAGTGTATTATATAGTGTAAGAATATTGTTTTATTTCAATTGTACAGTTATCCTCAAACATACCAAGGGTCCCTCACAAAAATTGCTACAGACACCGGCATTTGGCTTAATCCGGCACTGGAAGGGAGAATTTTGACGGAAAATTCTTTGACGAAAGATTCTTTGCTTCTCCAATTGCTATAAATCCAACACGCTTATCACATTTCACTTCCAAATGTATACGATTACAAATAAATTCCTAACTACTGATACTATTTAGGCATATAAGTTTAATTAAAAAGTTAATACCTACCTACATGAAAAACAATTAACGAAATAAAAGATAGTACCTACTACGTTTAATAAATTATACCTTAACTTTAGACAGATATTTTTCTATCACATAACCACAAAAAGAGTCGAAAATAGGTACTATATCACTAAAGTAAATACTAGCTTATAGTCAGACATTTTATCCTATATCCTTCCTTACCTCCGCTAAGGAATCACAAGTAGTAGGTATCCAATAAACGGCTCTAGCTTTATTACCGTCTAAGTCTTTGTCATCGTTATCGTACACAGGCAGCTCTTTATGGTTTCCTAAATAATTTTCTTTTGGTGCTATTCTTTTATATCGACTAAATAATGGTAACTTGTTGTAAACATTCTCCGCTTCCATTGACGTATAAGCTACATCAACCGACTCTTGTGCTAAATTAACTTCTAAGTTTATCTGCAAAGAATAACAAAATATTTAGATAAGGTGATAAGTAAATAACTAAGTACGATGTTATAATTTACATTATAGTTTATTTCTGTGGCAAGCTTACCAAATCACTGTGCTATGGCTGCGGTTGACAGAAATATGACGTGAGCTAATTACAATAGTTGTGCTAATAACTTGTACCTATGTGGTGCGCCGACACGCATACTTTTTATATTGGCACCATTCTGGTAAACTTAATAAACAGCGTCCAAGAAATATGGTTTTATACCAAAAAACTACGTCTTAGTAAACAGTAAATAATAATAAGAACGACATCAAATTTATTAGTGTTTTGTCACAATGAAGTTGTGAATTTATAAAATATTCTCAATAAAATGACAAAGTTACCCCTAATATTTGCCATTTTTTCGATTTATTCTCTTTATTGTTCTCTTCTTTATAGGGAAAATAGATAAATATATGAGTCACTCTGTAACCGCCCTCGGCTAATCATGCAGCATGATTCCCTAATCATGCAGCACTTTTGCGATAATCGTAATAGCTTTGTGAATAATAAATTAAAAAAGTTTTTACGCGCAAACCGCCATACTGTCCTTATCTATTTCATTGCTGGGCGCAACGGTAACTTGAAAGTTTATACATAATTTTCGTTTTTTGCTGTTCAATTCTATCGCACTTTAGCATCTGTAGGTATTCGGTTCCCGTCGCAGTATTTAAAATTACGTCCCTAAATCAGATAAACTTTTATAAAACTTCAATTTATATATTGAAAACATATATATTATACTTTACAGTTTGAATGCAAGATGACAATAATGAAGTCACATATTCACATTAACAAAAAAATAAGGATGCACTTCTCTTACCAGATTTATCAACAAAACCAGTAACACTTTAAACATTTTGCTGTAGGCGTTTATGAAATGTTCGAGAGTATTTCGTGAAAGACCTTCGTGTAATGCTTACTGTAGTTTGTTCACACTTTTATAGCATCGGTTAGAAATTATGCTAATCATCAAACATTATCGACTTCCTAGGTGACATAAACTTGTTGTCGTTGACGACGCATCGAAGACTTCTGCCAGCCGTACCGTGACGAAATTTCACGTGCATCATCATAATTACGGAGTTATAATTGGCTCGTTAGTTATGTTTATTACGAGAAAATTCGATATAATTTTAAGCAGTATTAACTCTCCTTGAAAATCACAAATTTCGAGTTAAGTAATTATGGACAAAGTCCAAACAGACGGAAATTTCTAACGAGAATCTTCAATCATACATTTATAATCATACAGATACTATATCTGTGATCATACGTCTCAGATGACTAATAAGACAAAATGTAATTTCTTTTTTATAGTGAAAATTGATAAATGTTATACGCTAGAGCGTATAACATTTATCCCGAAGTGTAATATTCGAAAGTGACCCATGCTCCATACCTACATATTTTGCCTAGGGAATGCAATCTCGTCCACGCGAGATTTCGCTCTCGCGAGATCTCGGCCTTTTTTAGCGAGATTGATCTCGGTCGAAAAATGGGCGAGATCTTGCGAGTTTAACGAGATTGCATTCGAGCATAAATCGAAAGCGGCAGCGTGAATTTATGCGAGCCCGATAATAAGACGAATAGCAAATACCTATTCTTCGACCATTTAGTGCTTCTTAAAAAACTACTTTCAAAATTATTCGTAATAATGACTCGCGAATCTCGCGAGATCTCGTAATTGGCGAGATCTCGCGGTATTGATATTCATAAACTCGCGAGATCTCGCTCGAGTCCCAATCTCGCGAGATTGCATTCCCTAATTTTGCCCCACGACCGGCTAAGTTATTTTAATGGTCGTCCGAACTAGAAATTCGTTTTATCTGGTTTTTATTGAAACTCGACCGTTTTTAAGATAGAAGGCAAAATTCAATGGCCATTAGTCTTAGAGTTGGAAGAAGACATAGATTATCTTTTCCCAAAACATCATAAACATTACCCCGAAAACACAGAAACCTCTTTTGTGCTTTGTGATCCACACTGACAAAGTTGCGGGTAAAAGATGCATAACAAAAAAAATTCAAGTAAATTTCTTTTAAAGTGTTTTATTATATCAAATAAGTAATCGCCATAGTATCAAAAATCGTCTCCTCTAGTTAAACAATATCATAATCTTTATCTAGGGATATTAATTCTTGACCGTTTCAAGTTGACAAAGGGCAGGCTAATAAAGATCACGTTTTTATAATCATGCTAAAAATACCACTTCTAATTGATTGCGAAGAAAATGTGTATTTATGACCCAACCATTTTTTTCTCATAATTATTTTTTTAGTATGAATTAATCACAATTCAATAATTTAAAAGAATAATGATAGTGTACTGAGGGAAACATTAAAAAAATATATTTGTCCAAATAGTTACATGTATACAAAAAGGTGGATTAAATTTTAGTGCAACTTACATCAACACATAGCACTTTTCAACGAAATCCCTTGAATAATCTAAATACGTTTTCGATATAAAAAATACTGTTATAAAAACATACATATTTTATTCATACCTTTTTACCAAGTACACTTTTCATAAATAAAAACTGATAATTAGTAGTAGAATATGATTTGTAGGATATAAAAATATTTTTCTATATACAGACTTATTGCTTTAAACACGATAAAACCTAAGTTTACTTTGTAGGTATGATATACTATGGTCCCTGTCTCACAGAAAAACGTAAATTATAAATTAGTATAATCAAATTCTACTGTAAAACTTAAAAAGAAAATTGATTACTCTATTCCTACAATTTTGTTTCACGATGCGATTGAACCTTTAATGAATGCAGTTTGCTCTCAACCAAATCTAGATCGCTTATTCTCTCCAGAGTCGTCACGTTAGAAGGTTGTGTTATGTTTGATGCAGTCGACGTAGAGGCTGTATTATCCAAAACTGCACTTCTTCCTAAAGTTAGTAATTTTTTCTGTAAATTTTTATTGTTATCTGCAGATTCGGCTTGATTCTCTTGTGATGTTGTAGATATTATATCAGTAATATCATTTAACTGGTTCAAAATTGCTGAAACAATACAATATGGGGTTAGGGTAGCATAACAGTGATTTGTCCACGATGTCGGCAAATCGTATGCTGAGCTTTGGCCCTTTTGCATTGCTGCAACACACAGTTGATATTTATTTTTCATTCTCCATTGTTTTGTAATAACTTTGGATTTTATTTGAATTTTTATATTTTACTTTATTTGAATTGTGCTGTTTGTAATACAAATAAACTTTATTATTATTATGAGGAAAATAAACCTGATTTTCTTCCCGGTCCCTCGAAGAATCGAGTAAGGGGAGGACAGCCCTCGGCAGAGGAGATCTGACGGCCGAGAGTTAGGGCGACAGAGAGAAATCGGCGGACTGTTCGGGCGTTATTATTATTTCAACATTATTATTATAAAAACAAAACCTTATCAGCATAATAACACCTACTGCTAGGTCTCAGGTATTATATGAGTAGAATTACAAGACAGGCCAGTTACCACCAAGCACACTAAGTAAGGTGCCATTTGAAACAAATATTAATAAAACAATGGTCCCCCATCCTATGATTGGGCCACTTACTTCTGTTGCACGACCTTCGCAATCATGGTGTCAATAAAATTTCAAATTCAAAGTATATTTAAAATATATTTACCTGATATCTGCAAACTTGCAGTCTCGTTCATAAAGCTCTCATTACATTTTTTTATTTCAGCTTTTTCAGTATCAAAGGTTCTGTTTAACTTTTTCATGAAAGGGTGTGAACTTGATTGACGAAACAATTCTCTCCTTAATGATATAGCTTCCTTTGAAGGAGGCCTGCAGTCCTTCATATCCACCAAGAACAAATTACTGACTTCAGCAGAGAAATTCAGCTCTTGCTGGACACCCTTCTTCACGTGAAGATGTTTTATTAACTTCGATAATACCGCATTTTGGGTGGGTTTCTTAACAGTTGCAGTTCTATTAAATATGGTTCTTGTTATGTTAAAACCTTGTTTCTGCTGGGAATGCATGGCGATAGGATTCAATATTGTGCGAGTGATATTTTTATTGTCAGGGATATCGTCTTCACATAAATCGTAAGCAAACAATTGATCATCATCTTTCGGAAGTAATAATTCATGGATCTTTTTAACCAGGGAGTAGAGGAGTTTCACGCGAATGATCAACTTTTCAGAATCAACCGTTTGGCAATCAGATCTTTTTTGAACATCGTTACTCGTTTCATCTTTACTCAAAAAATTAAACACAACTTTACATTCTCTTTGGGCTAAAAACATATTTAATGAGTTATAATAATAATTTATTATAGGAACTAATTAGACATCATTACAATAATGTGCACATACCTCGGTCCAAAGATTGTAGACAATCATCCAACTCATTACTTTGCATCAAAGCATCCGGTTCATATAGTTTGTATATAGAGAAGAAATTATATACAAGTGAACCTATATTTATAACAACAGCCCAAATATCACAACATGAATCAAAATTTTGTTTCTCTATTACCAATAATAACTCTTTCATATAGAGCTTACACCTCTGAAATAATGAAAATATTCAGTCACTTAGGGATCCCTATGGATGGGATGAAGTAAAGAGAACAGAAACCACTACACGGACCTTGTGCATATTGCCGAGCAGCAGAGTCTAGTTGCAACCGGCACCAACAACTTAACGTGCTTTCCATATCTGATCAGACAAGATACTAAATTTTTGGTTACCCATCCAAAACTCGCCATCTTTAAAGTAACTTATGTCCATTTTCACTAAGCTTAGGAGTCACCAAAATCTGTCCCCTAAATATTTAAGATTCGTCTAAGGTGAAAATGCATTTCACCGATGATTTGGAACCTAACGACATTAAGCAAGTCTAGAATCAATATAAATTTATGCGGCGCCTTACGCAAGGCATTTGTGTAATGACAGGGCACAAATGTATTACAAATGGATATAAGAAAAAATGTTTATTGGAATTAAACTAATCTGCTTAGGCGAATCGTAAAATTGGTGTTTCCTAGTTAAGCTATGCCTTGTTTTAGTTTAGTGACAACGGGTGTTAACCTTTTATTATTTATTACAAAGGGGAACTTTTTCGTTTATCGCCCGATATCTAAATGTGATAGCTTAACAGATTTTGCGGCGAATTTCATCCATGGACAAGGAAATTAATGCTAATCTGTCTTTCTAATTTAGATATTAGAGCTGGCCTCAACTTAGATTTGATCTGGAGCGACGTCTGCCAATACTGACCTCAACAAATGCCACTGGATCCACAATCAAGAACACAGTATCTCTGATGTCCGTAATTTCCTGTTTCCAAAAATTTATCAAAAGCGTGGTGTGAAGATCATGTGGCGCCGTGGATATAGCCGGCACCAAATGTGGGTCTAATGACTCCAAGCTGGATAGACAACTTCGGAGCGACAAAATTCCTGAAATTCAAATTTCAAATTCAAATGTTGTTTTGTGAAATAACTATAATCATATTTATTTTTATAATCTCAATCTTTTATGTAAACTTTCTAGTATGTTAAATTCTAATAATGCTGTTGATTAGCCAAATGTTAAATAAATATTTATTAGCTCATATAGCTTACTTTTTTGATCTGATGAACAGGACACAGCAAAATACCCTATTTGTAAAAGCCTTTCATTATACAAATCAAAACTTTTCACATATTGACAAGTCTCTATGTCCATATCTTCAACATTAGTAGCACATGGACAAAACTGATCTTGCCTTTGCGCAAAGTGGTCTTTTAATACATCTACTGGTGAGTTGCAGTGAGCATAACAGTGTATTAATAAACTTAGTAAAGCAGTATTAATATTTGTTTCTAGAACATACAAAACATCTTTCAGAACATCTATCAAAATGTTAACATTTGATGGCATGATTGGTAATTTCAGTTGCTCTGGTGTAATCTTTACAGACTTTGTAATGTCCACTGTGACTAATTCATTGAATAAAACCTTTGTTTCTCTTAAAACCTAGAAATTAAATGAGTCAATGTTAATATATTGTTACTAGAACAATATTTGTTATTTATTAGAAATGACAACACATACAACTTGGCAACGGGCTTTCAGTGCCGGCTGGTCCTCATCTAAACAGTACTTGCATAAAGTCATTGCTGACAATAGTAGCTCATCTATGCACATGTGCAAAGACGTTATGTGATCAATCATCTGAAAACAGAAATCAATGCAAAATTAATTCATATTCTTCGAAACTGTTTATATGAATTGGTAATGTGTATTAAATCATAAGCAAATTGTTACATAAATATACGAGGGTCAAACTGAAAGTTCTTAGAACTGGCCACTTATAAACAATATAATAAAAAAATAATTCTAAAATTTGAAAATATAACTCTTTGCCAATATTACTGAGTATATATTTCATTCATTTGTCATTTGTTTTACGATTTGGCGGCAAATTGAAAATTGTCTGTGTCACGTAATCATGAATTTAACACGAGAAAATTTTCGTGCAATGATTTTTTATGACTTTCGATGTCATTTAAGTCAACAAGAAAGTTATGATAGACTACGATTGGCCTTTCACGATGAAGCCCCATCTCGTGCGACTGTTTACAACTGGTTTAATGAGTTTAAACGTGGTCGCACTAATCTCACTGATGATTTACGTGAGGGACGGCCTTCTACGGCGACGACTGAAGATAACATCTGTGTTGTGCGGCGTATGATAGAGACTGACAAAAGAGTGACCTATCAACAGATTCGGACAAGCTTAGGCATCGGTATGAGTCAAGTGCACAAAATCCTCCACGAACATTTAGCGGTCAGGAAGCTTTGCGCCCGGTGGATACCTCATAATTTGACTGAGGCTCAAAAACTCCATCGTGTGGATTGGTGTCGTAAAATGATTGAAAGATTTAACGGAGGTGACTCAAATGCTGTGTTCGACATACTAACAGGTGACGAAAGCTGGATTTACTGTTATGATCCTAAAACCAAAAGACAATCTGCTCAGTGGGTGTTTCCTTTCGAGGAGTTGCCAACTAAAGTGAAGAGAGATCGAAGTGCGGGAAAAAAAATGGTGGCCTCGTTCTTTGGAAGGATAGGTCATTTTGCAACAATTGTGTTAGAGGATCAAAAAACAGTTTCTGCAGAATGGTACACTACCAATTGTTTGCCACTTGTCTTGGAAAAAGTTCGAGAGAAACGACCTCGCAGTAGGATCCTCCTTCACCACGACAACGCCTCGTCGCACACCGCCAAGCGAACGATCGACTATTTGGCGACATCAAACGTTGAATTACTGGGTCACCCGCCGTATAGCCCCGACCTCGCGCCTTGTGATTTTTATTTATTTCCAAAAATTAAAGAAAAACTTAAAGGAAAGCGGTTTATGAATGCTGAAGAAGCGGTGGCTGCGTATCGCGATGCCATTGAAGAGACCCCTAAGGACGAGTGGGCAAAGTGCTTTTCCCAGTGGTTCCATCGCATGCAGCGGTGTATTGACGTGAATGGACAATATTTTGAAAAGATATAATAAAACTAATAACTGGCTAATGTAATCAGTTTTTGATATTCTAAGAACTTTCAGTTTGACCCTCGTATAAAACAAAATTCAACAAAATGTAGTACACATAGAAGTATTGGTAGACAAAATTAATATTTATGTGTGAGGATGAAACTGCATAATCAAAATTTAATGACAATAATATTCTTAATGAAAAATGCTTAAAAAAATATTTTGTCCCTTGCACTCTCAGAGGGGATGTTTTAAGCAAATTTCATAAAAAAAATTTTCAGTATAGTATTGTGAATGCAAAATTGATCAAATATAATAATAATAATAATATTCTTTATTGCATACTAAATAAGACATATCGGGCAGCAAAGAACAAATGGACAACTACATTTTTGGTCAAATTCACTTTTTTGCATAAAATGCTTTAGACTACTTTATTCAACGTAATTTTTCCATGCATGATAAATTATGCCTAAGTTTAATCATTAAGCCAAATCTGAAAAATATTATTATTTTATTATTAAAAAAGTTATTACACTTCAACCCTTTAAAAGATATCCATATAATAATACATATCTTTGCAGTTGTCAGTATCTAACTCTAAAACTTACAAAGGGGTAAATCTTTAAAAGTATTTGTATTATATTAACCGTGTAACTTATAATATTTGCTATACTAGCTACAGCAATTTGCTACTTCAACTCTTATACATATATATAAGATCATCTTTTTCTAATAAATGTTTGCATGACCAAAGCAACATTTTTAAAATTTGGATTAATGAATTCTTATATCACTGAATTTAACAAATTTAAAGATCTTAATTATGTAGTTTCACAATAATATTCTACATATGCTACATTCTAGAATGCTCCTTATTTCTTTTTAATAATCTTATAGTTTCTTTATAAAAAGAAAAATGAAGACCTTAAACTTGCTAATTATTAACTTTTACCCAAAACATAAACTATATTTTTAAATTGATTCATACAAAGTTAGTAAAATGTAATAAATGATAATCCAATAAATTATTCTCCACAATGGCCATAAAAAATACTGACATTAGTCACATTAGTATACTTACAACATCTTTCCATAGGTCATAGAGTTTTTGATCAGTCTTATAATCAGTTCTGTAAATAGTTGAGGCTAATTTGGAAAGAATATCAAAAGTATAATCAATCCAATTAACAAAATACATAGGGGTTGCAAACATATCTTCTGTGAAATTCATGTTCATACTGCGGGTTGTTGAGCACTCATTTACATACTTCATTACAGAGTCAATTTTGGACATGCACCAACATATTCTCTCTAATATAAACAGGCGGCTCTCCTGAAATAAAAACATGGAATCTTGTAAATAGGACAATAAATACCATTAGATACTTAGCTCTCTTTAAATTTGAATAGAAATGGTGTAAAATATTCTTTCGATACAAATTCAATAGTTTAAAAAAAAATATTAAAAGAGTAATAAAAAGGATAAGACGAAAGATGTATGATAAGAGTGTACATTGTGGCTTTTGGATATCTCTGCCCAACCCACTAGGGATATGGAGTGAAGATATAGATTAATAGTAAAGGTATAACTCGTACTTCAATAAAACTAATATAACCATACATACATTACTCTTATTATAAAAAAGTGAGTTACATATGAATTCAGTATTTACCTTAAGATAAACTGCCTTTTTTGATTCTATTTTAAATACTTCTAATAAATTCGAGATACATTTAATGATCTGCCTTGTGCTAAGCAGATAAACATCTCTAGTATTAGATGTATAGTTATTCATTGTATCCTCGACGGGACTCGACTGAAATGTAGTCCCAACTTTTCGCAAGTTAGGACAAATTTCGTGTAATAAATATTCCTGTAATTATTACATTGGGTATATAATTTTTTATTTCGAAATATGTAGGTACACATGAATATTCCACTATCAAGTTAAGTGCAACGTAATGGGAACAAACCACAATGAATTTTATAGCCGCTGGAATATCCTTAGGCAGGTCATGATAATCGAATCTGAAACTCATTTTAATTTATTTAGCAAAATTTACACTTCAAAAGTACTTATGTAAGTTGAGAATTCAGACGCAATAAAATCCGTAAATTTAAAAAACACTCGAAGCTAATTTCAAAACAAACCGAAACTGTCATTCATTGTTCATGTCAATGCGACTAATATTTTAGGGATTTCGAGCTATAATGGTGTGAGGAATCAATTACCATTAATCAATTAATCGATTTTTCAAATAATCAGTTTCTATTAATTATGATATCCTGATCAACGATTAACCATCGTTATTTCTTTAAACGTTAGCAATGGGAATAGTTTATAACGTTAGTATAGTACCTACTTACTTTTCTTCCATGGCTCAGCGGATCGCTATTGTGAATATAATTAGTAGATATTCTATTACTTATTATGACAAACCTGGAATACTCCCACGAACAAAAAGGGAACTTTACTCTTTGATCGGGGAACTCCCGATGAATGAATGAACAGATCTTACAGTTTTATTTTACATACAAATACAAAATAATGTATATATATACACGGTACATACCTATACCAAAATAACATTTTTTACATTTTGTGTCTATCTGTTTGATCCGACTTAACTCTGAAATGATTAGACCAACTTTGACGGGACTTTCACAGGCAGATAGCTTATGTAATAAGGAATTACTAGGGTTCGTTATTACCAGAGGTCGGAATTAGGTAGAGTTATTTATGTACTTGCATCGAAATGTTGATATTAATGTGGACCTTCGTAGCAACATCGCGCGTATTGGTATTTTGCAACTTTGGACATCCGAATTGATGTAAGTTTAAATTGTGTAAAAGTAAATAAATTTTATTTAAAAAATCACGGAATTTTTTCTGCTCTTTAAAATTAATCTCGGGATTTGAGGCATATCCACTTTATTCTTTCGCTGTATGAAACCAGTGTAAGTTCATTAATAACTCTACCTAATTCCGACCACTGGTTATTACATAAGCTATCTGCCTTAAATTAATTTTTAACTATTTTTCATTAACTTGGATGGCTTTAAAATACGGTGGAATTAATCTGAATTATTAATAATATCATTAATAAACTTTTGGGGTAAAAATATTTAATAAGCGTTGACATGAATCGATTATTTTTAATTATTAATCGATAACGATTAATACTAAAATCGATTAATCGATTCTCCATTCAGTATAACATTAGAAAAAAAAAGGATCACAGAAGCAGCAGTGCAGAACATTTTAATTTCAAGATAAATTTTATAAATATATATAATAGTTTTGTTAAAACTTTGAACGTTAGGGAGTCTGAAAGAGTTGGGAATTGTCCATTTTCTTTTGCGATGATGCTAGAATTTTCTAAATTCATCATTTGCTCCCAAGCCAACACGGAACTATAACTATCTATCTGTTGTTTTAGATATCAATTCTAATTGTAAGTGTATACACTAGAACAGAATTTAGTTATATTTATGCCCAGGAAAGAAAGGTAAACAAAATGAAATTTTTATTATTACTTTTATTACATTTATTCAGATATTATTAGATTATTGATTAAGATATTGGAAAAACTTCCTGAAATGTCAGAGGTAATTGTTGTATGCCATTCCGACCTGCACCGGAATCGTCCATATTTAGCAAAACTTAACTTCAAAAAGATAACTAAAACAAAACTATAAGAAAACAACAATAATACAATAACAATTCAATCACGGAATACGGTAAAACAACAAGAAAGGCAATAACATTCACAATTAATGCGAATCCCAGATTACGTATTTTGACTATTATGAATATATCATAATCTGACAAAATTAAAAAGCTGTACTACCGAAACGTTTGAAGGGATTAAGCAACGTTTTAAATTTGGTAGAGTTATAGTGACATGAGAATCGTACCGAGACAATCCAACCCCGCTTCTCTAGGTTCTTTAAGATGAACACTTTTTATTGTAAAAGTTATTAAATCTTTTAAGTTAGTCAAATACTCATAATTTTGTTAAACAGTTAACTTAAACGACACCTGTTAAGTATAGCAGCTGGTATTTAAGTGGATATGTAGGTTAGAAGGAACATGTTCGTCGATTTATATGGAGACCGAGCGTGCCACATTTTGTGTAGGTATCATGACGTCACGATCTTAATTTAGTGATGGAAGACATAATTTCACTTGCATCGAATACATGTTGTATTTGAAACGGCATACCGATTCTTATCGATTGAAAAAACGATATCGATCGACGGAGACCAACGTGTACAGTCTGTCTATAAAGTCATGAAAAGAATGTTTGAGGAACTAACATTAGACACAAGTATGACAACACTGAATCAAAGTACATCGACTGTCAACAGCTTGATTTTTTAGCTCGATTTTCTGCATTTTTGATTTGTTTTGATTCAACTGAAGCTACTTCTTCTAAACTCCGTCGAAAAGTGTTAAAAATGAAGTGAATTAATCAGAGTGAAGCTCAGGATATTATTTATAAAGTTTTTCAGTGATGTTTATTGGAACAAGAAGCTATGATATATGAATTTAAGTTTAAAATAAGTATTGTTTACATTATGCATTTATAGGTTAGATTGAAAATGTAAGAAGGCTATTGTAGTGCGGCCCGAACTTTTAATACTTTTGGATAATCAAATTTATTATTAATTTTAATCTGAATAAAAAATATACCTGTTAGGAATGTACGATTTTTACCTACGTACGCCAATAAAAAAGTTTGTGCTTTATATTACTAAAATTATAGCATTAATTTGATCATTGTGGCGATTCCATTCTTTTTGCCAAGTACCTATAGGTATTACATTTTTAAAACTTACTTTCAGGAAAATCAGAGAATATAGTGATACGTATTGTAGATGAAGATTATAAAATGGTGGCATATTTGAAACCCCTGGGAAACATAGATAGTCGTCCTAAGAAATAAATGGTTAACTGCAACATTTGTGCACTTCGACAAAAGATTCAGTTCTTTTACTCTGTGAAAAAAAGAGGTACCTACATGAAGAAAACATCAGTGGATTGCCAAAACCGATCTGGATTTTAATTGTAGCCTAGAAGTCCTGCGTTAAATTCTGAAATATATTGGGTTTTCTTACAAGGACTTTCAAACTAACAGGCTTTAATCGAACACAAGCACACATTGCAGTAAAACGAGAAAACAACTTGGCAATAAAAAAAAGATTTATCAAAAATTACGATTACTATATTGTAATCTTCAATGTAGAATAAACTCATTGTCTACGAATTATACGCCTTTCTTTACCTTTTCTGGGGTAATAAAAGTAAAAATAAATCCTACTATCAAAATCATTTGTCTCACTACACAGGGTTGCTACGTGCACGATCGCAGCGCCCTCAATTTTTTTCATGACTTTATAGACAGACTACCATTTTGCTTAAATATTATGTATATGTCACGAACTAACGAATGTAATTTAGTGAATCGGCGCAAAAAAGATTTTATGCGATAGAATAGAAATCGGCATTTTTCTGTGGGCAAACACTTTGTAGTAACCGCTACCCCCTCCCGACACGCTACACATTTTTACGTCCTGTGTTGTTATGTTATGTTTCACGGCGGGCTTTTCTGCAACTCGAAACTCAGTGCCTATTTTGCATGACACGGGGTTGCCTTAGTCCTGCCACCCCAGCTCCTCCAGGAAGCCCGAAAGATCTCGAACTCTGCCGCATGCTTCCACTAGTATCCTTGGGCTTAATAGATATGTAGTCCTTTGTCTTTGGCTCCTGCATTCCAGTATCACATGAGTGCACAAGCGCTTATGTGATACTGGAATGGAGACTGAGGAGACAATGTCCTCAGTCTCCATGCACGCCCTGCTCAGAGGACTGTCAGAATAACCCATGTTATATAGGTGTTTGTTAAAGTTTCCATGTCCAGTAAGTTTACCTACTATTTGCCTTAGAGTCCTGTTGCTTCAATCCATTTATTTTTAATATGAGGATCATACGAAAAACTAAAACAAAAATTACAATATAATTCAATATAAAATTAATTATCATTTTTTCTGCTTTCAAAAACGATATTTTTATAATCGGGTAAAAAAATCGCATTGTACAGCACTATTCTCCGTTTTTGACAGAAAAAATGATAATTTGTCCTCCAACAAATTGACCTTGAATTATACATCGATGGTTTTACAAGCACAGCAAATTTGGACTGTCAAATTAAAGCCGCATTGGAAAGCTATTACTGGACACATGACCGTTTTGATAAAAATAATACGGAGCAACAAAACTAATGATTTTTAATTCAAAATAGATATATCAAGGCAAATAGATACTTACCGATGGAAGGAAATACCTCGACTATAAGATCCAACCATATTGGTGGTGTTTGAGCAGGTAATTATCGAACAACGCGTCATTTTAAATGTCGTCCAACACCGATTGCGATCGAAAGTGGACTGAGCCTCGCGGCAAGCAATGAAGCTGTCTAGACGTCGTTTCGGCACGCGAAGTACGTACACTTTTTCCTTCTAACTAATTGTTAATATTTTGTCACAAAGTATACCATAAAAAGAACCTTATTTAACTTCTGTCTAATGCTATAATTAATGGAGTATAGGTTAGGTAATTAGCAATATAATACCATTGATATTTAGGCAACAAGCACAACACATTAACAATAAACGAGATACAAAAATCAAGAAGCTGATAATTTGAAAAAGAAATAAAGGTATTTTATCTCTAATGAGGAAATATTAAAAAAAAATAGAAAGCACTAAAAAGCACCTCCACTAGATTGTCTAGCAAAAGTTTATTTTTGCAAGAAATGAATAGACCAAAAATAGTACTTTCTGTACGTTTTAACTAAAATACTAAAATTAAAAAACTGAAATTTGCAAAGTTTGAAATTTAGATATCAATACATATACGAAAAAATTCTATCTAAAGTTCTTAAAATAAATATAGCTTGATCTCTGTGACAGCTGTCACTAGAACTGTGACACTGACGATATAGTCCGTTTTGTCGATAGAACTCTTTATATTTTAAAAACTGATTTTAGATGATTAAAAATAATCAATGAAGATATTATTAACTTTTGATTATTTATTTATTTACAATCGGACTATGAAGATAAAAGAGAATAATGGATCTAGGTTTAAAAACATTCATTCTCATAGGAGGTTAATTTACAATTAGATAAACAATATTTTTGAAAAAGTAACATTTCTCTTTAATGTATACAATAAAAATATTGTAATATAAGTCCCTTAAATTGATAATTCACTGGAACCTTTTCTAAATAACACCCGCGTGACGTTATTTTAAAAATAGCAACTATAGATAGCACAAAATGCATGAGATAAATTACGTCACACTTACGCCATCAAAATGGCCACCAGGTGCATTAGCAATTTGTGGGGATTATACTAAATATAATATTACAATGTGCACTTATATCTGAACAGTACAATTTAAAAAGTTAATCAAGATGAATTACATTTAAATTAAACAAAAACTGTAAATTGATTGTATTTATTGATCTAAAAGAGCACATCTAAGGTCATCATCGTCATCATCATAATCATCATTATACTCCGAATCGCTAGAGCAATCTTGTATCGATAATGAATTGCTCACAGATTGAATCGAAATTGCAATCACGATCCCAATCCTCTTCTACCTTTTTTTTTATTTTAGTCGTTTGGTGTCACATGTTCACAGGCATTATTTAATAATGTGAGCATCTTATTTGCAGTGAAAGGCGGAGTTGTGTTGTGTCTAGCTGCGTGACCTGAAAATTATAATGAAATATTTACGATTTTAACCAAAATATTGGTATGATTATCTAAACTTGTATATTGACTATGCGTCAATAACATTGAAATAAGAAACAGACTACAATATTACAAATAAAAGAAAATCAACAAACCTTTGACTTGAGCCCAGATCAATTCGATCGCATTATATTGGCAATGATACGGTGGCAATCGGATTACTGTATGTCCCACTGCTTTAGCGATCTCATCCAATACATTTACAGGAGTGCGAGGTTTGTGAATATTCACCAATCGGAGCAATTCTTTTTTTAATAGTGTTTCGTTGACCTCCACTCCTTTGTTTTGCAGCCATGAAATAATTTCGTTCTTTCTATTATTGCTTGTCGGAGCCTTATCTCTTTGCACCGAATGGTATGAAGCGTTGTCCATTACGATAGTATGTGGTTCCTTTAAGTTATTTAAAAGGATTAGAAACCACTCTCTAAATTTCTCGAAATTCATTTCTTCATGATAATCTGTGGTTTTTACGGATTTGAACGCCAATAAACAATTTGGTACAAAACCGGCATGTACAATTATCAGTCGTTGTCTCTTGCTTTCAGGGACATTCATGGTGGAGTCTGCTTTGTCGTCTGTCCATGACTTTGAGACTGTGTGGTTTGCATTTAGCCACGTTTCATCCAGAAAATCTATCTTGTCACAGTCAGTAACCATTTTTATATTTCTTAAAAAATCAATGCGGGCGAGAGCAATGTCCGTTCTTTCCATTACAATTTTCCTTCGATTGTTTTTTTTATATTTAAAGCCTATATTTTTTAATATTTTGGATAGACTTGGCAAGCTTCCTTTAAATAAATCTGCGTCTTTGAGAGACACACTCAACTTTATGAGTGTTGGGTATTCGCCTCGGTTATAATATCCATAAATATGATTCCGGATAGCAGCTGCGTCGAAATCGTCGATATCCGAGACCGGTGAAGCTTTTTTTCTTTTTTTGTTTGGAGTTGATAATTTTTTATCAGCATCTACCTTTGGCGCATCGCTTGATCCTTCTTCATATTTTTCCTTATTAATACGAACTACAGTAGCTCTACCAATGCCAAGAGCGTCAGCAACTCGTTCGCACACTTGCGTTAATGGCAACAACGACCCACCATTTTGGTTCTCGCGTTCAAAATAGTCCCGTAAGCGAACCACAAACTCACGGCATTCACTATTAAGAACTGTCTTTTTTGCTCTCTTTGGCATCGTGATACCAAAAAAAAACTTAACAATAAACTTTAACTAATCAACCACCACTAAAAACAAAACTTAACAATCAAACGTAACACTTTAATTAACGGGACAACCACCAAAACAGAAACAAACGTAAAGCATACAAGGCGTCGGCACTCGTACTGAATGACATGAGATGATACATGACGCACAATAATCAACATGGCTGCCGGCGTCACTGCATGGTGCTGCCACAATGATTAATGTAACGATTGCAACTGTTTTATTTATGAATAAATAGGTTTATGTTATTAACAATAATGATTATGTATTTAATTGTATCACCATATAATATATTTTTTTAAGCATATATATGCAAACAAACCAACAAATAATAGTCTTTTCTCTTTATAATATTAGTATAGATTGGATAAAGATTATCGTATTTACATTTATCGACTGTCACATCTCTATCTTTTTGTTAGTCCAGTATGACCTTATAATGCGTAAGCGTTACATTTTTATAAAGTCATTGCTAGTAGTTTTATAACTTACGAAATACGTTATAGGTGAATTTTTATATTTATAATGCATTGCAGTTCATTTATGATAATACCCATACGTAAAGAATAAAAATATAAGTGATACAAAATGACATTGTAAACATGACGCTTGTTCAAAGTTACTTCGTTGGTTTCATTGACATCTGTCACAGAGATCAAGCTATATTTTAAGAACTTTAGTTTGATTTCGGGAACTAAGGTTTTTTTTTTGTACTTCCTCATTGGCAATAGGGATACGACTAGGGATACGAAATAGCTTGGATAACAGGCATTAAAGTTGTGGAGGTGGGGGCTCGCTACGTCACAGTTTTGTAGAAAAAGTACCATAACGTGACGACATGCGAAATTTCAACTCCATGTATCGCCGTAATTTTATGATTATGAAAAAATAAAAAAATACGTGTTTAATATTTTCTACACTCTACTTGACGTACAAACAAATAAAAATTAGTCGTCATCCTTATACTCATCACTGCATCATCTGCACCCTCTTTTTTGCAAGTTCTGTGGCATTCTTTTTACTCTTTTTAGTAACTTGTAACTAGTTCTCTTATTGGTCTGTGCTTGTAACTTTTTATTTTACTCTTTGCTCGGTCTCGGTATTGTCTTGCCGTAATCTTTTTTTATTGAATTTATACAAAGAACTCAAAAAGTACACAACGATGAGCGAATTAGTTTGGGGAATCAAAAATGGAGATATAGATCAAGTAAAACAAATTATAGAAAACAAGGTACAGATTTTATCTACAATAAATTTAACAAATCAGTGTTGAGAGAAAGCGTTCTGTTTTATTCTCTAATGTTTAAAATTACTTTGTTGTTACTACTCATACGAATTAACATGACATCTGAGGCAGTATTCTATTTGTCTTCGAACGAAAATCTGAAATTTTTCGTATAATTTTGTTAAAATCATATCCGTGAAGATTATCGATGCTTCAGAGGCAGTGTCAGGCCCTACCTCCGTTCCATTATAAATTATCGGAAATTGCGTTTCTTTCGGAGTCGTATAAACATTTCGAAAATTGATGTATTTCAGTTTTCGGAGAAATAGAATAGGTGGTCCAGGTGTAATAAAATCATTGATAGCGGTCAGGTGTAATATAAATAATTAATTTTGAGGTCTAAGTATAATACAGTATTTAAGAATAATATTTTTTCATCAACAAAATAAACCCCTATCAGAAAACTATTAAATTTTATTTTAGTTTAGTTTAACTGTTAGGACAACAATAATTAAAAGATACCAAATCTAAATGTCAATTATAATGATTTTATTAATTCAATCTAATTTTTAGTACATATTTTAGTAATTATTGCTATTAACAAAATATTTGTATTTTAATATACATTTTTTTTAACCAATGCTTTTTAATTATCTGGAAATACAAATAGTGTGCAATGGATTTGTTAACAAACATCACCATACCCATGCTATGTGAAACAGACTTTAAAATATAACTATATCTGACATTTACAGTTAAAGTTACAGATAATTTTCCAAAAATATCTAATATTTTACAAATGTTTACAGCAAATTGATGTCAATGCCTTTATAGATGGTAGAGTTCCACTTCATTATGCTGCAGATTATGGTCAAACAGTAGTGTTGAACTATCTATTGGATAAAGGTGCAGATCCTAATGTAAGTTTAGAATTAGTTGGTCTTTGTTGATTTTTTTTTTGTTTTAATACTTATACAGTGCTATTTATAAACAAGGTTTAGGATTAGAGTAAATTTATGCTAAAATTCCAATTTTAGTATTAATCCAAATTCATATTATATAGAGAATAAGCTAACCACTATCTTGTAGGAGTAAATATTACTCCTGTAGAATCTCATACTAGGTTAACCTTTATGTCTGTTTATTAATATGAACTTTGTCTTATACTAAGTGTGGTCTCGGCATAAATTTACTCCAATGCTAAACCCTGTTTATTAAAAATGCTGATAATGTTTATAATTACAGATGGTGGATAAACATGGTATATCAGTACTTTTAGCTGCTATTTGGGAAGGTCATACTGACTGTGTTAAAACACTTTTGAAGAATGTAAGTGTCTATTTGTAACCTTGTTTTTATTTTAATAACTTAATATTTGCAAACTCAAAATTACTTCCACAGGGTGCATCGAAAGATGGCAAAACTCCTGATGGCACACCTTATATTGAAGCTGCTGAGAAAGAAGAAATCAAAGAACTGCTCACATAGAAGTAAATGCTTTAAACCATTTCATCACTTTGCTGACTTATTGATTTATATTTTTATGAAAGCCAAGATGAAGTATTTGTTCTAGTGTTAAATTTCATAAGTGATAACATTAGTCCATCATATATTTTATATGCATTTATTTACATTAAAATTATTTTTTTATGCTCAACATATTATGGTGTTGTAAATAGCAACCATTTTATGTTTGTGAATTTAAAGTGGTAATTGCTTGATAAGGCCTATTGATAAGACACTGTGTTGGCCCAGTTCCATGAAAATATTTAAATGTGTTTCTGTAGAAGGCCTTTATTATACATTAAGTGAAGAAAGTGATTCATAGAGTCCATCACCACAGCATCCCCGTTCACTTTGGTTTTGAAACTAATTTTTGACTCAATTAAGTCTCAGAATACTTAGCCATTTCTCACTAAATATATTGGTGATATAAGTGCAGGTGAAAAACAGGGACATTTGTATGCATATAAAACTTTATATACTTGGCAATTTTTGTTTTATAATTGGTTGGTGATATGTAACTGATAAATTAGGATCTTAACATGTCAAGGCTTTATTTCAAATTTTAAGAAGACTGCTGCTGTGCTGATAGACACGTAATTCATATTAGCTTGTAAGTTACAATACTTAGATATTGTAAGTAATTTTTATTGCATAAATGAAACATAACAGAAAGGCAAGCTTATATTATTTTCTTATTTAACAATGTATACAAAAATAACAATGATATATAGTATTGCATCATTCATCATTGTAACTTTGGCAAATAAATATTACTGACAAAACTATCACTAATTGTTTGACCAGATTTATATCTATCACAAAGTTGTTTCATTGAGGGTACAACACACAGGACAATCACAAAACCACCTTCGGGTTTAGAACTTCTAAATACTAATTCAAAATCAAATAACCTACAAGCCTCCATCACCAGCATATTTTTTATATCTACTATTTTTAACAGGAGGACAATAACATGCCTCTTTTTGTGCATCCAAATAAGATTTACATCCCAATGTCAATGTTCCTGTAAATAGTAGTTTTGCTGCAGCTTTACAACCTGCAATTAAAGATTTTAAATTATGTCAAAATATTTAAATTAACTGTTTACATGATCGAAAGGAAAGCTGCAATAAATTTAGAG
The DNA here is from genome assembly GCA_918026875.4 of Diatraea saccharalis. Taxonomy (NCBI): domain Eukaryota; kingdom Metazoa; phylum Arthropoda; class Insecta; order Lepidoptera; family Crambidae; genus Diatraea; species Diatraea saccharalis. Next base: position 7,151,883 of record OU893333.1, read on the forward strand.
TGCTTACAAATGTATCTTATTAATGAAATAAATTACCTTTAGTTACTGTTGCTCCAGCTACATTTAGTGATTTGTATGATTCACAATAATTATAAAGGCACCTTTTGAATTCTAAATCACATACTTCTTTGCCACTGTTACAAGTGTCATAACAAATATCATGATTGTCACAACATTTTGTCATTTGCTCAAGTGGCAAGTACTCTGATGATATTTCAAACCCCAATGAACCACAACCATCCGACTTTGGAATATGATTCCTGTTCCGTACTGGTTTTATTCCTAAAAAGTTTTAATAAAGATTTAAATGACTTATATAGCATTTACATTAGAAACCAAAAAAAATCATATAAAGTTGATGACCTTCTGGGCAAGTAAATACACAATCCTCTTCAACTGCAGCATCAAAAACTTCATGTATAGAACGAAATTTTTCAGCTACTGTTATAACATTTCTCAGCATGTCTCCAAAAACGGATTCGGCCGACAATACAGCATCTTTTAAATTTCGTAACATAGTTGAACCTATGCCCGTATATGCGTAAGCGGCGAATGTTAATATATAAATGAAAATTTTCCTGTATGGAATCTCCATTTTAAAATGAATCTATTCAGTGTTAAGAATGAACACGTAACTGCAACAAAATCTCATTTTTTACCACATTTCTACTAGCTATTTACCTATCGATGACGTTATACCTACTTACAATAGACGACAAACGTCATTTTATTTGCTCTTTTTGCAATAACGACGCTTGATCTGAATCATCAAGAATACGATCTTATCTCAGACCAAATCGTATGCATGGAAGATCGTATGAAAAAATCGTATCAATAAAACACAAAAAAATGTAAAAAAATTAGCTGGTCCAAACTGAGTATCTAAAGAAAATAAGATTACACCTACCTTTTTCTATTGTTTGTTATACGAATCTAATAACAAACAATAGAACTGCTCCGAATGTGAAATATGAAATTAAAGTTCGAATTATTTTATTATAACTCTGTTTATTTCTATTTACGGCCAGATGGCCGTAGTAGGCTAGATCCAGTACATTAATTAGTTATTATTTCTGAAAAGTTGGAACGCACTACACATACACTAAATTGGTAACCAATAAACAGTCTTAAGAAAACGGTTCGTTCATTCAACGTTCTTGCCTAATATCTTCATATTTATACTTTTACAAAGTTCTTTGATCCAACACTGTTGAAAATATTAATTAAATATAGTCGAGATCGTGATCTTATGACAATTTATTTTTGAAGTATAATTTTTTGGTGTTATACTTTTCATTATACAAGGTCCATAAACAAAGAGTTTCTACAACAAACACGACCCAAAATATCTCTCGTTTTTAAAAATCGGGTATTCTTAGACCTTTATTCCTTTGTTTAATTAAATTCTGATTAATTTCGCTCCTATAATGGCAGATAAAATATATATTTTATCCGAATGCCAGAATCACGATTCTCTGTCGTGTTGTGTGCGTGGCAGAAGCACATTCGTTTCGTTTATTTAGTATGTGACACGTTTGTGTGTTGCGATTGCGACAGAAATATATCCATTTTATTCTATTAAGTAAAAAAAAAAGTGACAAAACCTTAAACGACACAACATGTTACATAAATCTGTTTTAGCCTTAAAGGCTGCGTACAGTCAACAGTATAAATCTGTCAATATTCTCCACTTGATTTTAAATTTTAATGTTGGTAGAATTTGAAGTCAACTTGAGTTTGGCATATTGTGATAACCTGACGTGCTGCCGTGTGTACATTCCTATGTGCACTACAGTTAGGCCATTATAACAGGGCACATTTGACATCTCTCGGTCTCAACTTCAAAGTAACCTTGTAATTTAATAAACATAATATAATTTTTTTTTTCAAAGTAATGGCAAGGGTAGAATTACAAATTTCTTTAGTAATAAAATATATTTATTGGCATAATAAGCAATTTTAAGTTTTACTTTGACCAACAAATTTTTCTAAATGTTATAATCTATTTAATTAAAACTATACGCCGCTACAAAGTTATGTTCAGAAGGATTAGACCAAACACTCCAAAGTTGATTTCATAATTATTTATGAAAACGTGATCGAATAACCACATTGGGATTCTAATAACAAAAAATTTGTTAAATGAAAACGTAGCCACTTTTAAATTATAAATAATTTCATTCTACATATATATATTGTTTTAAATTCAAAGAATATATAACTGTATTTGTAAAATCTTTTAAATAAGAAAATATTGACAAATAAAGAAAATTAGTCTTTCCATTTTTGGTACGGCAATTCGTTGGGCCTTTGTTTGCTGTTCGGTTGGTCAACTGTGGGTAATGGCACCCCTGATTGCACTGCTGCCCACAAAGCTAAAGTACCGTGGCCCACCGTTACAATTGGAGAAAGGGCCAACTGAAGCTTTTCCTTCGTTGGTCCTAGTCACCTTTTACAACGTAAAGCCAACTGCGAATTTTCCCACAATTTTCTCACATAGGGCCAACAAACATTCTATAACGTTGGGCTGACCGTTCATGGTAGGGCAACTGTGGTATTTAATTGTAGGCCTAACTCAACTTTTACTATATAAGGCCAACTGCAGTGCTCCTCATAAAGGGCCAAGGACACAGGACCAACTAAGATTTACTCATAATAGGGCCAACATATTTTGCAAAGTAAGGCCTACATACACCATCTTTGTAGGGCTTACAAACTGACTGCACAGTATATCATCGAATTCATGAAAACATTTAATTAAAAAATGTATTTATCAAATGTTTTTACCAATGTTGATAAATACTCATGAACCCGATGACATGCCTACTATTCAGTCAGTTTGTAAATCCCACAATAATGTGTCTGAAGGTCTTACTTTGTAAAACAATGTTGGCGCTATAATGAGTAAATCCTCAGTTTGGCCCAGTGTCCTTGCCTTTTATGAGAAACACTGCAGTACGTCTCGTAGTCTTGGTGGGCATCTTGGTGAGGCTGTAAAAATAAAATACAATTGTAAATTTAACCATATTTTATTTGGCTGAAAAACCATGAATTGGCGTGAAACAAAAAAAAACAAAACTTGAAAAAATTACAATCAGTAGGTTTTTAAAACATATTATATCTGTGTAAGAGCACCGCAAATTGTATGGAATTGACTCACTCCCCACACTCTTAAAATTGAAACTAGCATTTCTCATTGAGTAAATCAAGCTTAATAGTGCAAATTCATACTCACATAAGGTACACAGATAAATGAATGGTCATTACTATCAAAATTAGGCAACAATAAACATTTCTTGCTTAAATCGTTTGAATTGACAATAACATTTTTTTCACCACTGACCATGTATATTCTCAATTTGCTACTTTCAATTTTACACATGAATTTTTCAAAAGGAAATGTTGAAAAGGAATCTAGTTCTCCAAAGTTATATACATCATACATTATTTTGATCAATATTATTACAACACAATATGTATATTGCACAATGAAACATCAAAAAATGTTTATACAAACTACTCGATAATATATTTTTTAAAACAATGGGACCCAAATATAAAAGAAAAGCTCTAAATTCCGTTGCTTTCCAATACTTGAATAAACTTAAAGAACTAGGCTGTCTCGAAAATTCGGTGGGATAATGTACGTATAATTTTTAACCATTCTGATACTACGGATATTTTAGAAGCATTTAATTTACATTTTTTTGGTCCATTACATATCCAACTTTGTATAATTTTTTTCATAACGTCTAAACAAACTAAACGCATAAAGTCTAATGGGACTTGCGTCACTAAACCTAAATCAAGTTCTGTAATTCAGTTTTAGATATGTGATGATCCTCATATTCTTGACTAAAAAATTTTGTGTCAGTTTGAAGGCAAATGTAGTTCTTCTCTTTTCTCTTCCTCCATCGCGATCTTTAGTAAATCTGAACCAACCACTTATTATACTCTGAATTACATCATCAGTTGCAAACTCTGCAATCTTATGATGACATACAGCATCTGTGATAATTTCCAACAGGTGAGTTGCATATCACATACTACAAGTACCAACTAATGTTATTATTAATGTATAGCAATAATGAATTGTATTTTTCAATCAACACAAATAATTAATTAGTAAAAATGTTGTTAATTTAATTACCTTTTATTATCTTTACTATACGAAGATCCTTTAGGGAAGTCTTTTAATTTTTTCCCTGTCCAGTTACAATTGACAGCAAGGTTGTTTGTGAACACTTTTTCAAGTATCCTTTTAACTATGGCTGGAGGTTTATAGCCGCCAATATAACTCAAATGATTTACCTGCAAATGTTAACAGATTACTAAATTATCGCATCTGCTAGGTTTTGTTTTTCTTCTACGTCATATGATTTACTATCTGCCATATTGCTATAGGTACTTTTAACTAACTAGCTCAATTTAGTAAAAAATTAAACAGACCTATACCAATCACTACCCATATATTGAAAACTACTCAACAGAATTTGAAGAAACTTGGACTGTTCCCCAAGTTGAACAATACCTAACTTATATCAAAAAGAATCATCTCAATACAACATAGTTTCCAAGAAATCCGTGGACAAACATTCATACACTTATGAAATTAAGCACACATGCTTAGAGCCTAAATGGATCATCATACTCAAATATTATCCAATTCCAACAGTATTATGTACAAGTCAAATTGCTAACCTCTTTTTTTGAAGTCGGTTAAAAATTGTAATGGTAAAAAGTTGTCCCTATCCGGAAATACGAATACAAGATATAAAACTATCGCACGTCGTTTAACCTAAGCTCTGATATTACAAGGCGATAATTTTTAACCAACTTAAAAAGGAGGTATGGAATTGCCATACATATAGTATGATGATCCCTTCAGATCCCTTCCATACACCTGTGCTTAATTTCGCGTGTGTCTGTTTGCATGTTTATTCACCGATTTCTTGGAAACTATTAAGTTGTTCAATACAACTTCATACATGATTCTTTTTCATAAAAAGTCAGGTATTAAAAAAAGTTGTCATAATAGTTTTTGACAGTATTATTATCAATGTAGGGAGAAGTCAATACTTAGTCAAACTTTATGGTAAATAATAAAAAAAACATATGAATACTTGCCAACAGTTTATAATTATCATTTGAAATCCAATTTTCTAAATCTTGTAAAGATTGTTAATCATCACATAATATTTTAATACCATCAGGCAACATAGCAGGTGATAGAGTTGAAGATGGATTCCTTAACCTTGTTAAGATCTCATTTTGATTTGATTGCAATTCTTTAATAGCAAATTCAATGTTAGCTAGATGGCGGGCAATTACATCTGAAAATGTATTTCATATCACTTAGGGATTATTAAACTTATTCATAGCTATATTTATGCATAAAAGAGCATAGCAATATTAACATTATATTTTTTACATCTGTTAAAAAGTAATAATGTACAATACTTGTGTATTTCTTACCTAGACACTGCGAGTTAAGCAAATTGTCCTTAAAATAAGTGTCAATGTTAAATCCAATGATACTGAAATATAATTACAATAATGTCATTTATATGCATTTAATAAGAATTTAATATAGCATATTTGTAAATAACAAATCTTAGGTGCAACCAAGTGTAAAACAAAAAAGACTGAATTAATATTAAAGTAATAGTAAGTACATATAAGATAGTGTTTTTGAAACGTCAGTATCGCCAGTAGTACTGCTTACATCTAAAAATTGGATAGGAATTATTGCAATGTGATTAATTCCACAAAGCGAGGTTGTGTATGCTTATATTATTTAGCCATGCAATTAAATATTATTTTATAGCTTGCATACACAGCATGTTGGTAGTCTCACAACCATAACCATATTAACACACAAGTAGATAGTCCACAACCTATTTCACTAGTTATGCTTACTGTAATAAAATAATGTAAAAAATAATACTGTAAAAAATAATAATGCTTATTGTACCTGCTGCATGTCTGTATAAATAAATTGTGGAAAATCTGCACTAAATTATGGAGTATTTAGTGATGCACTAACAGCTTACCCTCTTATTTGTCTTTGATTAATAGATAAATACTTGTAAAATAACGATGACTGTAATTAATAAGCGTAGTATTGACTTGAGAATAAATGTACGAAATATTACAAGGTATTAAAACACGTAATTTCCATGATTGCACATATTCATTTACTTGTATTCGTAAACAGTACAGATTATTATTACTTATTGTATTTTATTAATATTATTACAAATAAAGGATTAATATTGATCACTGCGTATTAAAAGTAGGATATTAATTTAAGTATACAATGTTATAAAAGGGTACTAATTATAAAAAGTAACTTCTAATGTCGTTCAACTATATGTTTATGTATTTCAAAAAGGTAATTATGATTAAACAAACTCAATTTAATAACTTACAAACCTAAATGTAAGAAACTCGAAAATTAGAACATTGATTGTATTGAAAACGACATCTTGCGAAAAAACTATGACAGTATTGTTTTTTTTATTGTTGGCAATAGAATAAAAGATGGCAGAAATGTAACACCGATGAATGGCGAGTCAGTGTGAAATAAAGTATTTATCAAGTAATATTAGTTTAAATCAATGCATCGTCCCAAGTTTTGATATCGGTCAATAGCTTCAGAAGCGGGATCAACGAAAATATAATAATTTTCGATCTACGCCTACAAAGTAAAACGTGAGTAATAAATAAATTTATGATTTTTCTAAAGTAATATGAAGTTTCAAGTACTGCACTAGTCGAGTTTATTTAAATATTACGAAAGTAGAGAGTTTAATAGTTTCTATTATAAGGAATGTTTAAAAAGAAACACTTAACATAATGCTTTAATTGAGATCTTGAGTAGTTTGTTATTGTGTTTTATTGTAACATCATGTTAATTTTTTTTATTCCTTTTGTTATAATGAATCAAGTTAAAGACAATAATGTATTTAAAAGTTTAGATGGGTTATCTGCGTATAACATTGGCGAAAAAAAAAGCAAGGCAATCGCCTGAGTTTCACTTTAGTCTCGTTTCAGCAAGTGTTATGGCTAATGTCATTTTCATTCGTAATTTCCTGTAAATAGGTAAAAGAAAAAAAACGAATATAATAACAATGCTGAAATAAAATTACACCAGTGACTTCTAAAGATGGCCCTAATATTTCTCGAAATTGAATTAGTATATTGCTTATACCATGGATGAATTCAATTCAAATTCATAAATGTGCGTCCATTGCTCAAAGTATTATCGTGATAATAGCTGTCACGATTAACGAATATGACTCGTTTATTTTTTTCATTATCCCTTTTCACATAAATATCTTCTATGTTAATAGCAATTAAACATGCACTTAGTTTTATTGGAACAATATATAGGGTAAACTGACCTAATTTTGACACCCCACTAATTATTGGCAACTCTCTGATTTAAACGTTATTATAAGAAAATATCTAGTTTCTCAGTGTTACAACTTATTTAAATAGAGTAAACGATTGCTAAGCAGATTCAGTTCTATCTTTCTACATAAATAAATGTGATTACCTATTTTTAATTTATTCTTGTTCTGTAGTTATTGCACAATCTGAAATGACAGTAAATGGGTCTAGCCCCGTGTAGATTATTGGCCAAAGTATGCCAATAATTGGGAAAATCTTATTTTTGAAAAGATAGCATATAAAAACATTTTTAATAGGTATCTACCACACGTTTCATTTATTAATTTATTTATTATATACGATAATTAACTACTACTGTCACCTTGATAAATTATTAAAATAAAATAACTTATTAAATTTATTTATCACAATTTCATTGGCTAGTGATCCTTAAAGTGCCAATAATTGGGTAACTTACCCTATGTATAGAGGAATTAATTCTAAATAAATAAAAGAAAGAAAGAAATTAAATATATCCCCAAACTTATAAAATAAATCAGATCTTTTTGATTAGATTTCATAAATTGGAATTACTTTTTCTAATATTCATACTTACAATATATTACCAACTTAAATGTTGGTTGAAATAAGTTAACAATGTATCTATCTGATGAGTAATATTTTTGTGTACTTCTAATATCAGATTGGAAAGTAAATTATATTATTTTAACCCTACAACATTGAATATTTTGGTTGTATTTCTTTTTTTTTAAATTTATTTAATTATGTATGTTGTATGTATCTACAATAAAATATAAAATGGCACAGTGACATATTTATTGAATTCAATAATGTTTTACTAAACTGTGATTTGTCAATTTCAGCTATCATGACAGATAGAATGTCATGAATATTATGGAACATTAGTCACAGACCTATGTGTACCCAGGGTAGAGGGTCAAGGTCAGGAAGTGACAGATGTGTGGTAATATAATATATTCTGGTGACGTGGCCAGGAGGACCTATGTGTACCCAGGGTTGAGGGTCAAGGTCAGGAAGTGACAGATGTGTGGTAATATAATATATTCTGGCGACGTGGCCAGGAGGACCTATGTGTACCCAGGGTAGAGGGTCAAGGTCAGGAAGTAACAGATGTGTGGTAATATAATATATTCTGGCGACGTGGCCAGGAGGACCTATGTGTACCCAGGTTTGAGGGTCAAGGTCAGGAAGTGACAGATGTGTGGTAATATAATATATTCTGGTGACGTGGCCAGGAGGACCTATGTGTACCCAGGTTTGAGGGTCAAGGTCAGGAAGTGACAGATGTGTGGCAATTTATTATAGGTATTCATGCAATGTAACCAGGAGGACTTATGTGTGAGGGTCAGGCCGGAGCAAGGAGACTGGTCAGAACAACCAGGGATGTCACGGTTGTGTGGCATTGAGGTTACTAATCAGGGAGTCTAGTAAGTAAAAGAGTTCCTATTAGTTAATGGAATTTATTGAGGAAGTGAAATAGCATCAGTCCAAGTGTGAAATACTATATGAGATAGGTGAGTATTTTGTGATCAGTTAATGGTTCATAAATCTAGGATAACTTTCAATGCTGATATTGTTCCAGAATCCTAACTCGGTTAAAAGAATGAAAGCAATGCTTACATAGTTAATAAAGAATGTACTAAAATTTGTGATTGTGAAGACAGGGATATAATTTATAATACACTTCCTAAGTTAACTTATGTAGAGCTGTCTTGATATAAGGTTTAATGTTAATATAATGATAAGAAAAAGAATTTGGCAAATATATGAAAGATTTTGTAGATAGGGGCTATTAGAATAATTGCTCAAGAGGCAATTAAATGAGTCAGGGCTTATTAAAATTAACTTTTATTGTCAACTCTAGTGATTTGATAAAATATATTACAGGTAACAATTTTAACAACCTCTGGGGTTGAGTGGTTTCGATGCCTTTTTCAGGGTGGCGCCACATCTGAGCTCCCGCAGTTGATTCAATTGGGTCAATGTAGAGAATTACCTTTTCTATAGTGTTTCAATCTTGGTATTGTATTATTTTGGTGCACCTTAGTACTTCCGTGATACAATTAAGGAATTGCATAATGTACCTATATGTATGTTGTCTAATGACTACCTGAGTTTCAGGTCTTCAGTAAAATGCATGAATTGAGAGAAAGTCACCTGCCTGTTCAGTGCTGCATACAAACCGGCCAGGTGCTAGTTGGATTCGCACACCAATAATTCCATATAAACTTGTAGGTATTTATTGAAAATATTTTATTAACATGATTCTTGTTAAAAAAAATATAATAATAACCGGACTTCGTAATTTTTCTTTAGTGTGATATAAGACGTTGCTTTATACTAAAGATTCTGAGTTTACAGGAAGTACCCTGTAGGTTTTAATTCCCTTGCGAGTTTTGAAAGTTTACGGAAAATCTACATAAACGGCTGTATGTTTCGATTGTGTTGGCTTAGAATTTTGATTTTTTTCATAGCCCTAACAGTTACTCTGTGTTATCTTATAAAACTAATTAAGTTCCAACTTAGATGTGGTAACGTCAGAAAAATGTACTACTCTTAGAGTCAGTTTCACAAACGCCCATTTAAAGCTTAATTACGCTTTTAAGCTCTATTGAATGTCAAATTTGTATGGGTAATGTCGCTTTAAATAGATTTTTTTTAATGGACAATTTTAAGGATAAAATTTTAATGGACGACTGTGTAACTGACCGTTAGTTACTCAATATGACAATTCTGTTAATTCTGGCGTAATAATATTGGACTTCAGGAAGTAAACACAATGGCAAAATGTAAGTAGTTGAGACTACATTGAGATGCGATTATAATGTAAATATTAGCATAATAGGCTTGCGTGACGATTACTTCTATTAAAGTCGAGCAGGCCTGTTCACTTACTAAACTGAAAACCTAAATTAGTAACCAACAAAAAAAAAAAAAAAAAATGAGTACCTTCAACGTGACAAAATTACCTATTTGTATTTTCTATCGACCTCTACTGAACCCCAATTTGAGACTTAATATTGAGCATCTAAGGAGACGATAAATTGATACGTAGTGGAAGAATGTCCCATTAATCAATCTGTTCTTTAAGGGCATTTATTGAAAACCCATATATCGTTATTGCAAAGATCACTGTTACCGGTCCGTTATTATAAGGGAAAAGAAAAATGCAGTTTTATGAGACATCATGTGAATCGGATTGAGATTGCATCGAGCACCTTACGCGCAGTTTGAAGTATAGGGTCTTGACAGTGAACATATATGTAAATAGTTCTGTCGGAGGTCCGGTAAGGAATGAATACTATTTATGGATTCGAATGGGACTACAAAATTATGAATGGAAATAGTATGGTCATTGATTTATAAACTCGTCTCTTTGACACGATACGTTGCAGTAATGTAGAAAGATTCGGAACAAGGTATAATTTTTTGCAAAGTACGTTTTACACAACAAACTTAAAAATTATTTTTATGTTAAGAGGCTTAGACCAGTTATATATAAAAAAAGGGTGTTATGGTGATTAGTCAAGACTATGCTTTTAGTTAAATATACGACATACTCAAATTTTTCAGTCTATTAACTCTTAGTAGTATTGTAAAATCTAGATGAAACGGAATTATTGTAGTATCAGTAGTGAAAGGCAAGCACGAATTTCCACAAAGATTGAGATTAGACTTTATCGTGTACCTCTAGAAACAATCAGCCATGGTCAATGCTTTGATTAAATTAAGGATCAAGAATATCTGCTATGGTGCGACGTAGTACCGGCAGAAACATTCCTGCTCAAAGCTGCTTAGTCGTAAACAGCTACCTATTTAGCGAACGAATGCGTACATAGCGCTGTTCGAACTTCAATTATTTATTTTGTAGCAATGTCGTTAGATTGTATTCGCTTGTCTTGTTGACATCTCGCATTACAATGTATATCGTATACTTGAAATCATTATTATTAAACTCCGAAACTGGTTTTAACTAAACTTCATGCATATCCATTTGAAATAACTTTGAAAAGATAGTTCTTATTATTCCAAACAGCCTTGATCTGCTAGCATTTTGATATCCAACAATATACCTACTCAACGTATTTAACTCGTCTTGTTGGTGTACAGTCAACAACACGTGGGGTATTGATAAAGTTAGCATTTTTCGATAAACTGACGTACACCCATGCGTAGGTTTAGATACTGATTAGATTTTAAGATTGTAATGTGTTGCGGTCGACGATAGTTATATGAGATGTGATGGTGGGTACAACTGCAAGAATGTGACTACATAAATCCTAACGCATATCGATGTATTAAAATAATTATTATCAATGTGGACAGAATTTGGATTGCTATAGTGAGATAGGCAGTCAGGGAGATAAAGAAGATAAAAAATATTCTATCTGATCCCCATTCGGAATAGCTAATGAGTATTCATTTGCATTTAAAAAATAACTATGTTTATTAAATTATTTAAGGTGAAATAAAGTAACTGATGAGGAGTATGTTGGTAGATTCTAAGAGGTGAGGTAGAAATGAATTATACTCTAATAATAATACAAGTATCCGCTTTCATACAAGTAAATGCTGCCCATTTATTTTGTTTATAAAAATCAAAAAGGGCAAGTGTTATTTGTTAATTTCGGTTGACTGCTTTGTAATGTAATTGATCATCGATCAATATATATATGTACATTGTAGTTTGCAATAAAGAGGTCGCAATAATGAGGTTATGTGACAAATGGTTTATTATTCTTATTAAGGATAACTTTATTTGGAATGAGGTACTAAATGATTACCTAGATAATTATTATTGCTATTATTCAAATAGAAAACTAGAAGAATAAATATGTGGTTACTTTTATATACTTTAATTTGAATCGTCTGATATTAGATTAGTGATGATATTTTAATAATAATAGTTATTTCGAAAATAATTACGCTTTTGTACTCAACTTCACAATAGAGTGGTATCTGTGCCTGAAATTGATTTACATAATAATTTTCAATCTTTCAAGTCATAGTGCTCCGCCCTATTTGTATGATATTAGTTCAGTACCTACAATATCCAGTATTATTAGTTTAATCAAATGTTATAATTTCATTTTTCTTTATTATTAAATAAATAATTAAATATTACTTAATTATTGATAAACGGAATTACTGGACAAGTACAGTCAACAGCACGAATTATGCGGGTTCGTCTGATTTCTCCACTTGATTTTGAGCGTTGAAGCATTGAAGATGGTGTTTGCGACCAACTGGGGAGGTTTGAAGTATTGTGCCTGATCTGTAGCCGTGTGTACCTACTTCATTAGCGAGAGGACTCGCTACCAACAGGAAGGCCGAGCTGTAAGCCTATTATTAATATAGTTATACTTATTACTTTGATTAATAGATAAATACTTGTAAAATAACGATGACTGTAATTAATAAGCGTAGTATTGACTTGAGAATATAAATGTACGAAATATTACAAGGTATTAAAACACGTAATTTCCATGATTGCACATATTCATTTACTTGTATTCGTAAACAGTACAGATTATTATTACTTATTGTATTTTATTAATATTATTACAAATAAAGGATTAATATTGATCACTGCGTATTAAAAGTAGGATATTAATTTAAGTATACAATGTTATAAAAGGGTACTAATTATAAAAAGTAACTTCTAATGTCGTTCAACTATATGTTTATGTATTTCAAAAAGGTAATTATGATTAAACAAACTCAATTTAATAACTTACAAACCTAAATGTAAGAAACTCGAAAATTAGAACATTGATTGTATTGAAAACGACATCTTGCGAAAAAACTATGACAGTATTGTTTTTTTATTGTTGGCAATAGAATAAAAGATGGCAGAAATGTAACACCGATGAATGGCGAGTCAGTGTGAAATAAAGTATTTATCAAGTAATATTAGTTTAAATCAATGCATCGATGATGCCTGAGCGCAACTAGGGGCCTACTCTATTTCCTTGAAATAGAGCGTGAAATTGAAAATAATTTCTATTTGACAGGTCAATATAGTGATTTCATTATATAACAAAGAGGTTGAATTATAGGCATAGCATGGCATTTAGTACTGATTATTACCGAGGTAATCGATTCTAATACTGAATTTAATATTTTACCATTAACAATGCTTTTTTTATAATTTTTTTATCATGTTTATACACGTTAGATTTATTTCGATAAATTTTTGAAAATCTTGTTAAATCAGTTATATTATAGACTAACTTGCCCGTGACTTCACTCCCGTAGTTAGGATTTTGTGTCAACACGATTTTTCCCGCGTAAATCCCGAACCCGCTTGAATTTGGGGTAAAAAGTAATAAAAACTATCTTCCAGTGAAAGTAACATCAAAATCAGTTCAGTCATTCCGGAGATTACTCCTTACAAAAAGAAAGACAGAACTTTTTATACTTTCGAATGATATTATGTAATGTTTTTAATCTAAGTATGCTGTAATTCTCAAACAAAGCAATTTTTATAGATTACCCCCTAAAACGTTGTCAAATCCAAAGTCACCATTCTCCTTTAGCCAACATATGTTGGTAAAGGAGAATATGGTAGTACTGTTGTAAAATGAAAATTAGATCGTACAAAGGTGTCAAATTGTGTTATGTCAGAAAAATCTCTAGAGTAAGTAATAAGTAATACCTTAATATTTTATTTGTTGGATATTTTATCAAGTGAATTCTCATTACATAACATTCTTTAAAAATATCCATATATATTTTGACATTTTCTCTGATGCTGAGAATATAGTCCAAATTGGGAGAACGTCCTTACATCTAGCAACATTAGCGAAATCAAAAAATAAGATGGCGTCTCTTTGAGCCTTTGTAGGCGTTTTCGGTTGGGAGTCGTTGAGATATTATTAAAATACTAGATAGGGCCCTCATCAGATATCTGTATTAACTTTTTCTTAAAAATCTAACTCAAAACTGTGGTAGGATGGGGTAGTATGTTTGGGACATTCTTTGCATTTTCAGTAGGGATATTAATAAAAATACTGCAGTTGGGCTCAAACCAATTTTTAAGAAAGAAGATGGGCCAAGGACGGCACTACATAAAGATTAAAAAGTGCTACGAAGATAATAATCACAATAAAACTAAAAAAAAATATAATGAATTATCAACGTTAAATAAAATAATTATACCTCCGGAAAAAAAATGGTTTTAAATAGTTTAATCCGCAAAATATGAAATGGTAAAACTTGATTTTTCAGAAGTATTTTTATATGAGAGGTTTACAAGATAAAAGAAGAATAAATAAGAAGTCTGTCTGTAAAGTTTTGTGCATGTTCACAAATATTAATGTTAGTACTAAACTCAAAACTAAAGTCGTGGTAGGGATTAGTTTGAAAATTAATAAGGTTTTTCAGTTGGGATATTAAGAAAAATACTATGGTTGGGCTTACGCCTGATTTTGTATGGAATTTTCGTTACAATACTTAAGACTTTTTTTTTTCGTTAAAATAAGTAAGACTTTTCAGTTGGCATATTATCAAAATACTGTGGTTGATCTCACGGCAGATTTTTGTGTGGGATTTTTGTTAGGATTCCGGCTAAAAGTCGTGGTAGGGCCTAGTTTGAAAAAAAGTAGGGCTTTTTAGTTGGGATACTAATAAAAATAGCGTGGTTGGCCTTACGCCATATTTTCTATGGAATTTTTGATAAAATTTCTGCTTCAACTCGTGGTAGGGCCTAGTTTGAAAATAAGTAAGAATTTTCAGTTGGCATATTATCAAAATACTGTGGTTGGGCTCACGGCAGATTTTTGTGTGGAACTTTTGTTAGGATTCCAACTCAAAGTCATGGTAGGGCCCAGGTTGAAAATTTGTAGGGCTTTTCAGTTGGGATATTAATAAAAATACTATGGTTGGGCTTACGCCTGATTTTGTATGGAATGTTCGTAACAATACCAACTAAAAGTAGTGGTAGGGCCTAGTTTGAAAATAAGGTAGAATTTTCAGTTGGCATATTATCAAAATACTGTGGTTGGGCTCACGGCAGATTTTTGTGTGGAATTTTTGTTACGATTCTAACTAAAAGTCATGGTAGGGCCCAGGTTGAAAATTTGTAGGGCTTTTCAGTTGGGATATTAATAAAAATACTATGGTTGGGCTTACGCCTAATTTTGTATGGAATGTTCGTAACAATACCAACTAAAAGTAGTGGTAGGGCCTAGTTTGAAAATAAGTAAGAATTTTCGGTTGGAATATTATTAAAATACTGTGGTTGGGCTCACGGCAGATTTTTGTGTGGAACTTTTGTTAGGATTCCAACTAAAAGTCGTGGTAGGGCCCAGGTTGAAAATTTGTAGGGCTTTTCAGTTGGGATATGAATGAAAAACTATGGTAGGGCCAATATAACATTTTGGTATGGCATTTGAGATGGCAACCCAACCAAAAATCATAGTAGGTCCTTCGTTGGGTTAACGTGAGAAATATTTGTGAGAAAAAATAACAATAAATGACAGTAGGGCCATAGTTGGATGTGCGTATGGTATTTTTTCCTGCAATAAAACTGTTGGCAGATAGTTGGAACTTTGTAATAAATCTCACTAACGTTTTCCCAACTTGTTCCCGACCGTATTGCACGGTTGGCCAACCCAAAATGCTACTTGGGTCGTTATCCAGTTTTCAAATCACGTAACGCAATCGCTATCAGATCGCCAATCACCGATATCAAAACTATCTATTTTTGATAACTAGTTATTTCTACAACGCTAAAGTCAAACCGAATTTTACTCTTATGCTAACGCGATAAAGCTCAATTTTGGGTTGGTCACTTGATCACTCCGAAACCCGAATAACGTGAGCGAACTAGCATATACCTATTTCATTCACACGTATACTGACATCCTATTTTTGTTTCATTCACTCATGACAGATTGGATTGATTGCGATCCACATTATTTAAACGCTCTACATTACGCGTTACATTCTATACCGTTATAAAAATTGTACTACATGACCGTCAATGTAAAGCGTTAATATATAAAGATGTCTACGTATCGCTGCGATCTGTGATCGCTGCTTCTTGGTGATCGATGCTACCTTGAAGCGAGGCAACCGACAATCAACGTAATGTCGTTTACATAAGAGTGAATTCGGTCTAACCTTAGAACGTTATGGATAATAGACAGTTATTGTAAACCTGTGATCGCTACTTCTTGGTGATCGTCAAATCAAAGATCGACTTTATGCTGTTGACATACGAGTGAATTTGGTTTAATTTTAGAACGTTATGGAAAATAGATAGTTATTGTATAACTGAATCACGAGTGATCGCGGTTCAGGCAGATCACTAGTTGATTAACTGTCTATCGCGAATAACGTCCATCGCTAGACAATATCAACAATGCATTAGGCGCTGGAAGTACAAGCCATGCGACGGTGTCCCGATGGTTTGACCGTTTTAAATCAGGAGACAGGAGCCTTGAAAGTCAGCCACGCTCAGGGCGACCACCCGCAGTGAATGATGACGATTTGCGCCGCGAACTGCAGTTGAATCCGGATGCTACCACTCGTGAATTAGCAGAAGCACTTAAATGCAGTCACCACGCCGTGGAACACCATCTGCATGAGCTTAGTTATCGAAAAGTTTTGGCTCGGTGGGTACCGCACATCCTTACAGACGCCAGTCGTGCAGTCCGTGTCGCTATCTGTCAGTCACTTTTGCTGCGACCCCCGACGTAAAGAGTTTTTGTCAGATCTAGTTACTGGAGATGAATCATGGATTTATTACGAGAACGATACACGTCGTGCTTTTTGGCTGCCTCGAGAAGAAACGCCACCAACTCAACCGAAGCCGAGTCAAAAGAACCGCCGAAAAATTCTGCTTTACTGTTTCTGGGATGCGCAAGGCATACTGTTTTATGAGCTATTACACAATGAAACTAAAAACGCTGACAAATATTCAACCCAGCTTACCAAATTATTTGCCGCTATCAAGAAAAAACGACGAAGACGAGTCAATGTAGTTTTACTGCACGATAACGCTCGACCTCACGTCGCATCTGTGGTTCGCCGGCAGTTGGAGAACTTGGGCTGGGAGACGATACCCCACCCACCTTATTCCCCAGACCTCGCCCCATCAGACTATCATTTGTTTAGAACCCTGAAACAGCATTTGCGGGGTAAACAATTTAATGATTTCTCTGACGTAGAGGCGGAGTTGAACAACTTTTTCGAGGCACAGCCATCAGAGTTGTGGGTAAAAGGCATCCAAACTTTGCCGGATCGTTGGCAAGAAGTCTTAGATACTAATGGTAATTACATCATTGACTAAACTTTTTTTTATTGTAATAATAATAAAAAAGTAAAAACTTAAACCAAGTGTCTCATTACTTTTGTGCCAACCCGATATATTATTAATGTATGTTGTGTTACCTAATAAATAAATTAAAAAATTTCAACGAGTGATTACACCGAAGTAAAAAAATGTAGCAACTGGCTAGGGATTACCGATTTATTACAAATGATTTACAGAACTCGCGCAACTCACAGAGCTGTTTATGTGAGCAATTTATTACGGTTGTTCTCAGAAGTTGAGAAGGTTATAGAATAAGGAGGGGGTCAGAGCTCTGATTTCCTACCGTGTGGACGACTTTTTATTAAGCTTGTAAATATAAATTGCTACATAAAACTAATTCGAATTTTGGTGTTTGATTACTTAAAATTAAGTAAAAAATCGTCTTACTACTTAATCACGAGTAAAGCAGCCAAAAGATATTTCTGAGTTATCAAGTAAGACACCGTGTAGAATCGTGATTGGGCATTTGGGCCACCTTACTGCTCTCACTAGTCTGTGTAAATAATATCCGGTAGCCATTTTTTTAAAGCAGTCCTTTTCCGTTTTGTTGTCGTGAAAATGACGGGCTTTAGTAATAAGGTGAGAGAAATTTTGTTATTAAATCAAGAATTTGAATCCGATAAATCGAATCGAATTTCGTTTAGCAAAGTATTAACCTTAATTTATAATTTAAGTTAAGTTACAATGTGCCGAGTGCTTCATAAAGATAAAATGCACTGTACACGTGCGCGGTTATACCCAAGTATATCAATAAAATAAAATTAGATACCCGTCCTATATTATTATAGCCGAGCTATAAAGTTGTGGCAGATTTCTACTTAATTTAATTACTCCAAATAGTGGTAATGTTAACTGTGTATCTTTGACAACTGTTGGAGGTTAGGAATAGCGGTATGTACACGAGCCTTATTTTCTGTTTTCCTTTCAGGCCATTGTAATTGATGGCCGTGGCCACTTGCTCGGCCGATTGGCCGCAGTCATCGCTAAAGTCCTTTTGGAAGGAAACAAAGTAGTGGTTGTTCGTTGTGAACAGCTAAATATCTCTGGCAATTTCTTCAGGTGAGTGTTTTTATATGTCTTTATGTATGTGCTGTTATGTATTATAATTGAATGCAAAAATTATATTTTGTAAGAAAGAAGGAAATCCACATACATCAATTTGTACAAGTTTAACACAAATTTACTGCAATATATTCAATAGTTCTTGACCAACAGTGTTCAAGACTGATAATCTATTCTCAGTCAGTCCTCTTGATTATTCTTCTTATGTTTATTAACAAGAGCTTTTTACACTACTTATTTTCTCTTAACATATGTGGGACTTCTCACGATATTATTGTTACTTAATTAGTGCTAGTGCTGGTTCATGGGTTTTTCCAAAGAACACAATTACATAGGGAGAACAGGCCTTTTAACCCACACCATATGGGCCCAGTTTTGGACTAGTGAGTGCTTACAACTAGATAGATTAACATGCCTTCTGAAGCATGAAGAAGCTCAAAACTAAAGAAGAAATATTTTCACCCATTTGATAGTTGATCTTAGTGAAAGTTGCTTGTCTTCCACAATATTGGTGATATTTGATCACCAAACATTGAGCTCCTATATTGCTGTGTCAGAATAGGTGAATTGTCGACAGTTAACCTTATAACCTATAGTCTTATCTTCATAAACTATAGTCTCTAGGACAGATGAAAAAATAGACATGGCATTGAAAGAAAACTATGTATTGCTTTCCATAAATCTCTTGTTTCCACTGAATTTTGCAGTCTCATACAACAAATCCAGTAGCTCTGCATTGTTTCTGTACCTACTGATACATATAATATACAATTATACATTCAATGCTCACATATTGAATGTAGTTTTTAGTGATGTTAACTGTCTATAAGTGATTTACTGTGCTTTAAATCTAAATGAAAGGATATGCATTTTATCCCTAATATTTTGATTTGCTTAATTATAGGAACAAATTGAAGTTTATGTCATTCCTGCGGAAGAGGTGCAACGTTAACCCAGCCCGTGGACCTTTCCACTTCAGAGCACCTTCTAAGATCCTATGGAAAACTGTCAGAGGTAAATGTACTGCTAGTACAATACAAATGCATTGTTTTCCATATTGTTTATAATCTAACACTTGTAGATGATCTTAAATTAAGCATTATTTAGTATAAAATAATGGTACTAATTAATGAAATGTCTACAAATGCAATTTGTAGATTATCATAATGAAGTTATTTGCAAAATATAAAGGTGGTCAGGTAACCACCTATAGGTTGGTGGAATCTTTTTTTTAAACATCTAAATTACCAGTTAATGTCATATGATAAAAGTGGCAAGTTCAGTATTATTTGATAGTACCCATAATGATTATTTGAATTTAATACCTACATTATCTGATGTATTATGATAAAATAAATTTTATGAAGACTTTCTCTATTCTGAAACTATTGAATAAGTACTAAATAGTTTCTAATAACCAACCTTATAACAACAGGAATGATTCCACACAAGACTGAACGTGGAAAGGATGCACTCAGGAGGCTCCGTGCATATGATGGTTGCCCACCACCATATGACAACCGTCGTCGTGTGGTTGTCCCTGCTGCCCTCCGCGTCTTCTGCTTGAAACCTGGTCGTAAGGTATGGAACTTCCATCATGACCCAAAAAAAAAAAACAATGATGAAATGTTATCTACCAACTTATTCTTAAAGGTGGATTACTATGATGTTTTATATTGGGTAATTTGCGACTGAAACAAAAATATGTTGCAAACATATTTACTATCTGAGTTTTAATTTGCCATAACCATTTGTGGCATGAATTTATACAAATTATACAGAAATTTTTTATAAATTGTTACAGTACTGTCATGTGGGTCGCCTGTCGCATGAAGTTGGATGGAAGTATAGAGAGGTTGTCCGCAAACTTGAAGACAAGAGGAAGACAAAGGCTGTTAAACGAGTAGCATACGAAAGGAAACTTAAGGTATATATATTATGTACTATATATTATTTTGTACAATTGTAATTATGTATATTTTTTTATCAACAAATACAAATTTTAGCATGATGATTAATTAACTTACCTACATTATTTGAGGTTCTATGAAAAAACAAATAACTGATACTCACCATACACTAAAGTTTCTAATTACTGTTGTTTTAATGTGTATTTAAATTATAATTTTTCTTTTTTCAGAAAATCACTAAGACCGCCGGAGAAAAGGTGACAAAAGCTACAGCACCTTTCACATCAGTTATCCAATCATATGGATACAACTAACTCTAAGTGAATTTTACAAAAATAAACCTTTGGTTGCCCAGAATTTGGTATTATTATAAAATTACTCACCCTCCCTTTTAATGTTGAGTTAGCTAAGTAGTAATATCAAGTAGGTATTTGAATCTAGTCAAGATGTTTTTTTTTAATAAACATAGGATTAGATAGAGCGTTAAAATACTCTGGTTGTTGAGACCATATGCGTAAGTACTTCCGCTTTCAAATAGCCTAGTGTGGCTGCCCTATGGTAAAAGAAAATTATTACAGGAGGAGGAAAAACTAAAAATCTACATTTAAAATATTTTTTTTAATCAACTCGTGTCCTATTTCCTCTTACGGTCTCTGGCGACGGATAAGTGTCGGTAAGATGTTGCTTTCAATAAGTAAATCAACAATGGTCATTTATTTTATTTATGCTTATACATATAAGTCTTAGTAAATACTTTTTCCATGATCATTTAGAGTAGACCAAATAGCACATCTTTTTTTTTACACGGCCCATCTGTTACTGATCATCTGTCACATCAATGTTTTGCGCTAGTAACATACAACCAGTTGCACAAACATCCATTTAAATTTTCATTAGTTTAAAGCAACATTAGTACATTACTCATACAAATTTAACATTCATTAGAGCTTTAAGGCATTATTAAACCTTAATGGACGTTTGTACAACTGACCGTTAATGAAGTTATAGGATGCGTTCTGAAAGCGAAAACAAAAGCAAGTGCCAAATAAAATATCTCGCGGCACAATGGTCCATTAAAGTTTAATGACGCCTTTAAGTTCTAATGAATGTCAAATTTGTATGGGTGATGTCACTTTTAACTAATGAAAATTTTAAAGGACGTTTGTGCAACTGGCTGTTAAACATTTTAATATGATTTAGAAATCAATAAATGAAGTAAATGCTCCTTAAAAACTAAGCTTAGAGAAAATAAAGTAATTGTCATTCGATTACCTACTTAGTTTTCCTTTGACAATTCATTGTTTTTGAATGATAAATTGGTATTTAACATTTTTTTACAATAGAAAAAATTAAATAATGCTATTTTTTTTAGCTAAATTTTGGTGTAAAAAAACATTTTTACCGATCAAAAACGAAGTGAATTAATTCACAACTTAAAAATAAAGTAATCGACATGCAATTGCTTCATTAATGCTTTTCAATTGTGTTTCCCTGTAATCTTTTGAAAAAGTGTCTGCGGTTAGTTTGTTTGCCGTGATTTATTCTCTTACTTTTGATGATTTCAGATTGGAGCATTATCCGTTATTATCTTAACGTGCAAAAAGTGTAAAAACACCGGTTTTGAAAAAATACTTTCTTTTTCCGTAGAGCAGCCGAGTGGTACACAATGTCTTGTTTAAATATTTTATGAGCTCATTTTTATTTTAGACTATATTTTGAAATAATGAACTTCTAAAGTGCTTTAGTTTAGAAGATAATCGGCCAGTTGCACAAACGTTGATTATGGTTTAATGACGCCTTTAAGCCCTAATGATTGTCAAATTTGTATCGGTAATGTCGCTTTAAACTAATGACATTTATAATGGCCGTTTGCGCAACTGGCTGATAGTCGCATTATTTTTAAAAGTGTTTTAACTTGGCAGTATAAAGATGTCTGGAATACCTTATACCTATGTACAGTCAACAGCTCACAGAATGTTTACTCTCAAGCGTTGACCAGTCAAATGTATTTTTTACTGTTGATGTAGAATAATGTTACTAATTTATTTATGTATCAAATATGTTCGTAAAACTTTTTTATTAACATAAATTACTTTTGCAATGAGGAAACTGAGAAATAATAAAATCAGATTTTTAGGTTATGTTCCAAGATCGAATAGAATTCGCTAAAACTATTTAGACTCGTCTCAATTTTTCCCAAGGCAAATAATAAAAATTCGCTAAATTCCAGATTGTGCGAAATCATGTAGCTGTCATACTAGTAAACAAGGATACCCTTCAATTATAGTCAAACTCATTTAGGTAGGTACATATCTTGATATATTATTTTCTAAGGACACCTCCCTCTTCTTAAAACATTTAAGATTTGCTCAGGATCAATATTATTTCAATAGTTCGACCTACACAAGATTTGGCAGTATTGCTAAGTTCCTTGGAGAAAACAAACTACAGCCGTCAGGCAAACGTCGTAATTAAAGACTTTTGTTACGACAATCTACTTTTAAATCTATAAAAATGTTAAGATTTTTTCCCACTCTTTCATAATTAACTAAAACTTGAAATACAACTATGAATGTTATAAAATTAATTAATTTCATTTCGACCCCCAGGGTCAGTTACGAGAGACCAGGGCGACTTTCAACGAGGTGGAGACACCTCGTGGGGTGATGCCCTCCACGAAAATCGTTCACTCGTCTTAAGGTCCTGAGGATATCGCCACCACTTAGTCCGGTTACACTGTAAAGGCCATCTGAGGCCAACAGTAAACACAGCTTAAAAAAATCGGTTGAACCGCGGTCCCCGGGCTCTATCTAGCTCGGAGGGAGATAATTACCCCTTAGTATCCCTTTCCAGTTGTCTCCACCATTCATAGGACCACGCCTTCAGCCTTAGGGGCCAAAAATTAAGATTTTTGTGTAGGTACTAAAATACACGTGATTTTAGTTTTAAACCTCACCATTCAATAGTCTGGCAGTGGCAAGAGTACTGTATACAATACTTACGTACGTAGCAAATTCGAGTACGGGCGATCATTTCGGATCCGTATGAGGAAAAATACAATCTCTTGATAGAAAGAATACAGGGGAAGTTTACCCATTGGTTATATAAAAAGTGCTATGGTTATTATTCCTTCCTCTTCCCGTCCTTATTTGTAAGTGGGATGGCAGGTGTCGAAATGTTGACTTTTAGAAGGAAATTTCTCATAGCACATTACCTAGCTGTAATTTACCACAGGGTGGATTCTCCACATGTATTCGACACCCTCTATCTCTCGCCGCTATCCTATTCTGCTGAGGCCGGTTACACGAAATAACTACGCTGCTCACAAGCTCCTACCGTGAATAAATTAATTTCTATATGTAAAATCAGAATTCCATTTTATTCTTCGAACTTACTCTAAATCTACTACGTACTTTAAAATCATGTTTACAGACTAAGAAGAAGATACTAATCAATAGAAGACGAAAGAAGACATTTTCATTATCGCATAATTTGACATTACTTATTTATTGTTTGTAAAGGAGTTATAATATTTATTACTAGCTTTCCGCCCGCGTGGTCCGCTGGTACCTTACTCAAAGATCTAAACTCCTCTCCCGCACGCGCACTTGGTGAAGCCCACTTCGCAACGGGCCGTTCAGCAGAAATCGTAATATTTTAATTTCGCCATAACTTCTAAACCAAACGTCCAATTCTAATCATTCAAAGATGTAGAGATTTATAGATTTTGATAAGAATCAATAGCATGAGTTAAATAAACGCGTTTAAATGTAGTCTACAAAAATTCAAGATTTTTAAATAAAAAAATGGTTGTGTCTCATTCGACATGGATAGGTATAGTGTGTCGCGGACTTTTTTGTTGATATTTTTAAGATCTACAATTAATAAGAACATTGTATGGTTCTATTTTTTATAGTTTAGGCAGTAACTTTTCTGGTTGATTTTTTTACACCTTGTGTCCCAAAAACCCAAATATCTTACGGAACCCTATTTTTTTCCAAAATAAAATATAGCCTATGTTACTCCTGGATAGTGTAGCCTTCGAATGGTAAAAGAATTTTTAAAATCGGTCCAGTAGTTTTTGAGCCTTTTGATTACAAACAAACAAACAAAGTTTTCCTCTTTATAATATTAGTGTAGATTAATTGAACATCTAACTTAATTCAATATAAGTACAATTACTTTTATGACATGTAAAAATCATAATTCTCATGACAAATGTATAATGAGTCAGTGTGATGGAGTATTATGTAAGCCGGTGCATGTTTCAGTGATAAATAAATAAATAAATAAATGTATCACCAAGGGGGAGGGGGGGTTAAAAAATACTGAAAAGAAATCCCGTGATTAATGGATGGTCCCTTACGGTTCCTACACATTGATTAAAAATACGTAAGTTCACTAGTAGCAAACCGAACAGTAAAAAAGAGTTTCGGTGTCGGGTAGCATAAGGTTATTGCAAACGCCCGGATGGTGGGTTCGAATGCCATTGGCGGGAAAAAATTAAATACCTGAGAGGCAGTACAAAATGCCTTTGAAGAATTTGTTGCCTCCCGTCCAACTGATTTCTTAAAGAGCATCAATAAGCTACCAATGCGTTGGCAAAGATGGATTGATTGCATGGGTAATTACTTTGATTAAATACGCTTTGTTTATTTCACGAATAACAGCATTTTTATAGGTAAAGACCTGATATACAAACAAAATTACTGTTCAGAAATCGAATTTTATATGGTACTACCATATGAGTATACCTACCCTATCCAATAAAAAATAATTATCATAATTGCATTAATTTTGATAATTATCTTTCATACTCTGTAAATAATCTTTATGTATACCTATCGACTGGACGTTTTCGTCGGAAAATATAGTCTATATATAGAAAAGAGAATAGTGACAACGGGTATGGCGTCAATGGATTCAATTTATGGATTCCTATTTTCTGCTCCAAAGGATGTCTAAGATTCAGATCATAATTATTTTACGCGCGTAAACGAATCTACCCGCAGCAGCTGTGCCCGGGGCGATAAGAGTGTTACGGCGTCCAAGTTACATTGATACTTTGAATAAAAATATATTATTAATTTAAATTCATTTGACATTATATAGAAGATAGGTTCGTAATTGAATGTACGATGATATATATTCATGTCGCTATTTTATATAAGGTACTCATATCAAATAATATTAGTTAAAATTTTAAAATGGCTTTCATCAGAAAGTATAAATGCTTGAGAGTTATTAATTCCCATTTTAATTTCATACTTTTTATATATATTGTATAGCCATATAAAAGTAGGATTTATTAAAGACAAAGTAAGCATTTCGTTAGTGATCTTAATCTTAATTCGTATCCCAAACTAATCTACGGCTTTCATTAGGGAAGGGGAATGGGATGAAAGGGTAACAAAAAGCAGTTCATAATTTTTTATCGGATGTATATTGAAAGATTAGGGCTTTGTGGCAGATAGTTATTTAAACTGTGTGAGTACACAGAAAAAATATGATTAAAATTTCACGTACAGATACAGTACATAATATATTCATGGTTTTAATATTAATAAATATTTAAAGAGGAGTGATGTTACTTTGTAAAAGTTTTCAAGGATCAAACTTACTTGTTAGTGTCTTTGTAAAGTATCCACGCGTTAGGGTTTGAAAATTAGGTGCATTCTAGCGCTTAATAGATATTCAATTGGATGCTTTCAGTTTGATATAAAAGAGGGTTAAGGCGATACAAGGGTCAGTACAGAAGCAGCCTCCAACGGTATACTTCTAACTCTTATAAGGTGCAGGAAGAAAATATATACACTACAGCTCACTGTTACTATGTATAACTGGCGTTTACTACTATTTGCGTTTTTCGCGGTATTCAAACCGATTGCGTCTTCCGCTGAACGCAATCTCGTTGATGGCAGGCAACAGTGCTGTGACCATCGCCTTTCGAGAGATACTGCAAGACTTAATGGAAACAATCCTTTCGAGTTTTCAGCTGAAAATCGTCACCTAAAAGAGCGCCGGTATATTAGGGAAGTAAGACGTGATGACTTTCGCAACGGACACTATGCTATGATTTCTGCTACAGCAAATTCATTTCACGACGCTCAAGAACGACAAGTAATTCGTAATTCAGATTTTCGTACTCGTTCTGCTGCAACTACATTCCGTTTAATGATTAATAGACGAGTTCCTATAGAAATAAGAGATTCCCGCATTCGGAACATTGAAACTGATTTAGAAAAACGAAACTTTGCTTCATATTTGAATTCAAAAATTGGGACATCTGATGAACGAGTAATCAGAACTTTAGAAAACACAGTCAAACATAGAAAACGTGAAATAAATCAACGAGAAAGCATTCGACATATGTTAAATGATATCGCAGCGACTCGTAGACTTTTTATGGAACTACAGCCTTCCGTCCAAAATGGTCAACGTATCCAAACCGAAAGGGTTGTCAGAAGAGAAATTTCTGTAGCTCGAGCAAATATGAGATATCAGTATTCCACTCAGAGATCCACTCGATCCTTGGATAGATTCACACGACAAAAAGTAGAACACATGCAACTCTCAACTGAAAACTTTAGAGTAACAAATGGTGAACGCAATATTCGATCAGAATTTCAAAGAGTTAGAAGCGTAGAAGGTAAACGCACTGAAATAAGTGAAAGGGAGAGAGTAAATGGTGATCGAAAATTAACTACCCGGTTTTTAAGTAGGCATCGAGATGACAAGGAACGCAAGAACAGGATTGCGATTGTAAGTAACGATAACAGAAGACGTGATACACGCAGGGTTATCAGAGAAAGTAAAGAACATGCCGTGCCCCTAGATACAGTGGAAATTATGCATGTTGATGTAAATAATGAAAGGAACATTGCACGTTCGGTACGAGTAATAAGTCGTCTAATTGTATTGCCTCAGGAGCAAAGAGAAACCCGTGCAAATACCAGAGATAATTTTAGATTTATTGTAAGGGAGGAAGAACGTCGTGCAAGATCCTATTCAGCACCCCGGATGTTGACAAGCCGTCATGATGATCGCGAGAGGACGATCCTTAACATACGTGACAGGGAAGTTCATGAAAATCGGCAGAATTCAAGAGATAGAAGATATTCAGAAAATATGCGTACATTTAGAACTCTTTCATGGGAAACTAATTATGAGCGACGCAACATGGGATCTCGACAAGATAACAGTAGATCGTCCGAAGTGAGCCGGCAACAAGACGAGCTCAGAGAAAGACGCTACTTAAATGAGAGAGCTCGGTCATCAGAACGTGAACGAATATCTCGTGACGCTCAGCGCAGAACTGGTCAAATGGCGGTAAATCTTTACCAAGAAAGACAAAGTAGAGATATTAAAAGAGGAAGTGATTTACGTCGAATTGTCGATTATCGCACGGTGAAATCTGCCAGCAAAACAATGGAAGATGAAAATAATGAATTTATCGGCACCAATTGGCAATACTTGATATATACCATGCAAGGCATATATCTGTGCGCAATTTTATTGCCTACGTTAATGAACAACACTCATCCCAACAAGAAAACAACGTAAGGTTTCACATGTTTCATAATATTAAAAAAAAATTAAATACTCAAAAATTCGTCAGTCCTGTTAGGTCCTAGGTAGCTAGCAGTCGCCAGAATTGCGAAATGTCATGGGTTCGAGTCCCATCTCAGACTGCCAGGAACAAAGAAGATTTTTAAGCATTTTTCATTAAGAATATTTTGCAGTATAGCATTGTGAATGCAAAATTGATCAAATATAATAATTAAAAGAAATTTTCGTGCTATCGAAAGTTTTAATATTTGTAAAAATATTTCTTACGGCTGTTTGGATTTATTGCCTGAACATTGATGAAAATATGCTCTGTAGTAGCACAAAAGTAACAAGTACTTAAAAATTCGCCAGTCCTGTTAGGTCCTGGGTAGTTCAGGTTAGAGCAGTCGCCCGGATTGCGAAGTCTTGGGATTTTTTTAGCATTTTTTTATTAAGAATATTATGTATAGCTTCTTTTCTTTTATTTTTCAGGTCCTTCATATTGGGAACGTCTTTGCAGAAACTTGTCAAAGTGGATTGAACGCAACCATTATCACTATATACAATATTTACTGGCATTTAGAAAATATAATACTAATTTTTAGATTTGTAACATTATATTAGTAGTTAAAATATAGATATTATTGTGTGTTCATAATTGTTTGATTTCTTTTTAAATAGTTAACCGTATTTTTTTATAGTTTTGATATAGCCTACGTCACCCGCGTAAGATATCGCTTCGCTTTTGGTGAAAGATTTTAGAAATCGGTCTACTAGATTCTCGAGCGGGCGGGTATGAAGATTTTGCGAATAATACCTTAAGTAGAAATCTAATTAATTAAACAAAATATATCAGAACGATAACGATTGTTACAGTCCGATCGAATTGATAACCTTCTTTTTTGAAGTCTGTTTAAAATTATGTTCACAATAAATATATATATAGCTAAATAGGTATCAAAAATAATACATAGTCATATTATTAAGCAGTAGGTACCTTTACTTTATTACTCTTACATTAACTAGACATTATATTTAAAGATCTACAAGATCAGTTTTCTTCTTATGCTGTGATTCATACATCGTCTTTGCTATCATGCGTTTCATTTCATCATCACCAGTCTCATACCTGTAAGGAGAAGAAATATTATGAGATTAGCTTCAATAGATTATATATATGAGCCTATAGCTAGTATAAGTAATTACATTAAAATTTACATGGTTAAACAATGTACCTGCTTAAAACGCCAAATGGGGAAGGCATACTGGGAAAATGGCATTGGCGTAGCTTCACCCAAAAAGACGAAAAGAAGGACATATCGGTCTCGACTCTCAGTCGGTCAAACAGTTTCTTCAATGCTTAATTAGGTAAAATAGTAAGGCTTAAGGGTGTGTTTGGATTGGCCCTGTGTCTCTAATTATACTACGATAGCGCCATCTGTGATTAGCTTTGACCTGTCATTCCCATTCGGCAAAACTCGCGGCGATTCGCATTTTATTTCACATCTTTTGTTTATTCATACAAAACTGATTATATATATTTCAATCATACATCATCAGAATTAACAGATCTGTTTTGTCCAAACTAACAATCACGACACGCCATAATACAGTAAAGTTTTACTGTATAATGCTTAAATAATGTAATAGAATTGTGGCATTTATATATCTCTAAATCATCATCATCAGCCCTTTTACGTCCCCACTGCAGGGGCTCAGGCCTTCCTTATGGATGGGTAAGGAGGATGGGCCATGACCCTCCACGCTGGCCCAATGCGGATTGGAAGGTATTAACGACTGCAAATGCAACCGGGACCAACGGCTTAACGTGCCTTCCGAAGCACGAAGTAGCTCGAGATAATAATTTTTTGGTCACCCATCCTGTGACCGACCCTTGCGAAAGTTGCTTAAAAACAATGATCGCGGGCCGCGGCGCTTATTCTTTACGCCACCGAGCTACTTATTACTACTATCTCTAAATATATCTCAAAAAAGTATCATTCATATAATAGGTTAAAATATAAAAATAATTTTAATTTACAAAATTTCCCGCGAGAACGCCAACTTCCGTTGGCGTCGTTAGGACGGCAAGCCTATCTAAAACTAATATCGTTCCATGTAGGTATATAATATTTGTTTTTACATTTACTTTAAACAATATTAAGCATAAAAGTGTGATTATCAGTAATATTATGTTAAACACTACCAGAAAAAATAATATGTATTTTTTACATCCATATCTCCTGTTAAACTCATAAGAAGTAAATTATGCCTGACAGTCATCAATTTCATTTTATAAATTGTTAACACAAAACCATGATTAATATACACTTACATTTTTCTCATTAAGTCCATGACGGAATCCTGCGGGTCCTTTTTGTCTGAATCATCAGCTTTGAAACGGTTGTTGCGTTGATCTTCAAACTTCTTTTCGATTTCAATTACATGCGACCATGTTATATTTGGACGTGATTTTGCCAAGAAGACTACAATCATATCTATAAAAACATTCAGGACATAGAGGTTATTAATAAGTACATCATATACATTTGATTTTATTTGAAAATTACTTAAATGAGTTATTAGATATGGGTACATGCAGTACATTCATAGCTTACATTTTATCCCATCAAATAGTAACAATCCAAAATATAATTTGGAAGAAAAAAGGGGAACTCACAAGGTACAGTTAATTGTAGTATAATTGAATATTTGAAATTAAATATCAATGTTGTTTTAAATCTTACCTGTTTTCTGTTTCCAGTGGCTCTCCTCAATATTGATAGGTTCAAGCAGTTTATTAATTACAAGCAAATAGTCTTTGTTCTCAAGGTTCTCCACATGTAGTTCCATTGAACGGTCCGTGAGTGTACAGTAAACTTGTTCTTTTGGTATAGTGTGAGCATTCTTCAAAGTGACAAAGATTTTGACATATTTATCAGACTGATCCCAACCTAGAAAATTATTGTATAAATTAAAAGAGCAGGAGCTTGATAACGCAGTGGCTAGCGCGCTCGGTCTGCGATACGGTTATAAAGCAACTCTCTATATTGACATTCATAGGATGAGTGAGCAAAAATTTACTATATGAACTCCGTTATTATCTAAAGGCACGTTAAGCCATTGGTCTCGGCTGCATCTGCAGTTATTAACACCCACCCATCCGCACTGGGACTGGGATGGGTCATGGCCTGTTCTCCTTATTTAATTCGATTCCATTCATAGTGAAGGCCTGAGCCCCAGCAGTGGGGACATTAACAGGCTGGCGATGATGATGATAAATTGAAAACTTTGTATTTGTTAGGGTTGTTGCGGATGCTGATGCTGATATTAATAAATTACTTAAATAAAATATACTACAAAATTATTATGAAATGTGGTATGCTATTTTGAATTAATCATAAATTCTATATACTTATTAAGACGAAATATTTCAGTTATTACATTAACTTTAAAATCACTAAAGCGATTTTAAAAATTCTTTCACCTACGGGAAGCTACAACATACACGGGTGACATAAGGTATACTTGCCTACTAGATAGTTATAAATAAATTTTGAAATTTTGTAATGTTTGAAATAATTTAAAACACTTTTAAGAAAGTCGTCTGATCCCCTAATCAGACGACTTTCTTAAAAATGTTTTAAATTATTCATTATGGGTGCTTATTCGCATAAGAAATATAATTTTACAAAAATTAAAATGTATTTTGTAAGACTCGAAGGGCGAGACGTAATTTGTGGGGTTAACAAAAGGGATTTTCAGTGAGAAATTCACAAATAAAACATTAAAGTGACCCTTGTAACCTGTTAAAAATCAAATAAATCTTTAAGAGGTCTTTGCACTTTGAATGTTTCCCGCTCTTTTCCTCGATAACTAGTTTTACTGTCAATTTAACCACAAACGACGTCACGTGCTCTGATCGGTGTTTCATTTGAAGTGAGACATAGACTTTAAATATTGGAAAATTGTATTTCTGTGTATGCATTTAAAAATATAAATGACATTTAGCAAAAATTTTGGCGAATAATTTTAAATTTTATGATCTTTTTAACCAAATACAATTTTTTTTTATCTAATCCCCTATTTTCCTACTTTTTGTTAATTACGATTTTTTTTTATCTAATCCCCTATATTCCTACTTTTTGTTTGACATTATTTGTAAGTATATTTTAATTTTGCAAAATCAACTTGCGATTCAAATCTGTGGATAACAAGAACCGAAACGCGCGGCTATGACGGAGCACCATGACAATAAATATTGTCGTCACATTTCTATTACAAAACGTCAACGTCTTTATAGCAAGTGTAACCGTACTCATGTTTATTGAAATATAACGTCAGAGCTAGTAATTTAACATAATTAATTTTTTTCGTAAAACAATTTCATCATTATCAGCCCTTTTACGTCCCCACTGCAGGGACTCAGGCCTTCCTTATGGGTGGTTAAGGAGGATGGGCCATGACCCTCCACGCTGGCCCAATGCGGATCGGAGGGTATTAACGACTGCAAATGCAACCGGGACCAAGGGCTTAACGTGCCTTCCGAAGCACGAAGTAGCTCGAGATAATATTTTTTTTTGGTCACCCATCCCGTGACCAACCCTTGCGAAAGTTTCTTAACAACAACGATCGCGGACCGCGGCGCTCATCCTCTACGCCACCGAGCTTCTTAATAAACAATTTAAATCTATGTAAATAGAAATGTGTCGCCGTAATGTATGTACGCGCATAACTTCCAAACGACTGCACCAAATTGGATGATTCTTCTTTTTATGTATTCCTTATTGTCAGGACAAGGTTTGTACCTATATAAGAAAATTTATAAAAAAAGTAATAATATATAGATTTTATCAGAATTAATTTTTGCAGTCTAATAGGTACAAAGTGATTTTGACAGATCTTTGACGAACCATCGGAGAAATAAAATTTTTTGGTCCAATAATTCTATTCACATATAGTTTTATGATCTTTAGTGTAGTTTTTAGGGTTCCGTAGTAAACATGTAACCCTTATTGTTTCGCCATGTTCGTTTGTCCGTCCGTCCGCAGTTTAGTTCAAAAACTATTGATACAAGAAAGTTGTAATTTGACATGAGTATATACGTTAATTAGGGCCACAGTGGTAAAAAAAAAATAAAAAAAAAAACCTTTAGACCTTTAAACCTTTTTAGAGTACTCCTCCTCTACGTGTAAAGTTATTTTTCATATAGGATTGGATGTACTTCTAACTTTTAATATTTAATGTTGGGAGAATCCATGGAGTATGGCCATAGACTATGACTCTTTTAGGCTGCCGCCTTTCTAGGTGATAGGTTGTGTGATCGGTGTTATTTATTTATTTCGTTTTTTAGTAATTAATACATATATTCGGTAAATTATGTAAAGTCCGTTTTTATGAATAATTGTGATTAGAAGTAATGTCTTTTTGATTATAGAATTGTTATTAAATTAAAAATTGATATGTGTGTATTTCTTACATTTTATGTTATCCCAACCTGACTAGAAGTCACATAACAACTAACTGGGATTGGCTGATGGCCACGTAACGTTGTTAGTTGTTTTTTATTAATTATATCGGTCTTTATTTTGACCATTTGAAGACTTCGTCATCTCTGCAGATAGCAAGTACAAACTGGTTACGAATACTTTAATGTGTAAGTTCAATAAATCGCGCCGAGCACTATCATAGACATTTCATATGCAATTGATTATGTTGTTAACCGTTGACGGAAACATCGAGAGCAGATTCACATTTGAGTAGTGCCTGCGCGTACTGTTGATATACGATCTGTGTGCATTTTTATAAGTGTATCCGAGACCGTCCTTCAGCAACGGTTGACATCACGTAAAGTAACGAAAGTGATTTTACAAGTGAACATCGATAATACGTATGATGTGTCATGAAAATAGGTAATTTTTTTGTCTCCAGTCAGCTCAGTATGCATAACTTACGTCATGCTAGACTTCTCAGTTAAATTACTGTTTTTTCTGTACTTTCTCAATACATACATTCAACGAGTCATTAGTTAGTTTCATCTATTTGTTTCGTGTAGAAAAATGAAATCTATAAACTATTGCTAAAAAATATTTTGTCAAGCTCCCTATTATTTTTGCCTTATAATAGATAGAATAGTTCTTTATCAAAATTTACAAATATTTGTATGTATGTTCAGGCAATCCACCTAAACAGCCGAAAAATATTTATTTCGGCTGTTTAGGTGAATTGCCTGAACATTAATGAAAATACTTTTTGCTGTAGCAAAGAAATACCAAGTGCTTGAAAAATTTGTCAGTCATATTAGGTCCTGGGTAGCACAGTGGTTAGAGCAGCCTGGATTGCATAAGGTCATGGGGTTTGAATCCCATCTTAGAGTACCAGGGACAAAGTGGATATTTTAAGCATTTTTCATTAAAAACCTGTCTTCTTTAATAAATGGCAAATAACTTAATAACATAAAAGCAAAACACATTTCGATATGTGACTGATACACTTGTATTATATTCTGCAATCTGGGCTGCTGGGGACTGACTACCTATGCAACGGCTCCGCCGACATGGGGCACCGAACTATGCGTGAGGGTGGTATGTGTAGTTTTGCACGGGCTGCTGGGTGTTGCAAAAAGTTGTGAGTTTGAATCCCATCTCATAGTACCTGGGATTGCTAAGCATTTTTTAATTAAGAATTATTTCCAGTATAGCATTGTGAAAGCAAAATTGATCAAATATAATATAATAAAAACACTTGTCTTATTTTCATGTCTCCTGGAAAGTAAGGGAATTGCTTATCTGCCACTATGGTTTGAAGTCCATGATATAAGTCATGTATTTTAGTAACCACTCAATTTAATTTTGAGACTTGCACACCAATTTCATAATGATGGCAATCTGAGGTTCTATGTTTAATTTAACAATGAATATAGTAAATTAATTTTTCTATTAAAATAAGTGCAGAAATTCAATAAATAATATGAATTTCAAATACTCCAGCATTAGCTGATCTAATATAATCTGCAAAAATTTTGGCAACTAGCTCACAGTTTTTTATTAAATAATATTTAATCTCGTTAGGTACTTTATATATTATCATAGCTTCAAGTCAGAGTTGAGGGTGGAACAAGTGTCCAACCTTGGTCCATCATAAGGTCAATCATACAGGTCTATATAGGTTGTAGTGCATTATTTGTTTCTAATTTCTACAAGCCCTTCGCCTATTTAAATTTGAATCTGAGCAATGAAATGGTATTGACTAATAATGAGATATTCATATTGTAAACATGATTATTATTAAACAATATATATGACTATTAAATAATACATATGATATTATTAATACAATTTGTAGAGTAAACACTTACCATAACCATTTAATTTAATTTGGTATCTCTTAATTTTAACGGGCACAGACGTTGTCGGCACAGGATCGGCTTCCATAGGTGTGACGGATTTCTCTTTTTCTTTTATATTTATCCAATCAGTTTCTAACTTGCGAATTTCTAAAGACAAAATGTCCTGAACCTTCTTGCGTTTGGCAAGCTTCGATAACTCAGTAAGTTCATCGATATCACTCCGTAACTTAATAAAAATACAATGAGGTTATAGTTCAAACAACGATGTAAACTAAATAATAAATAAATAAAACAATTTCATATAATTACCTCTTTCAATTTAGATTCAGACATTTTCAATATTGAATAGCCGTAGAGATTTTTACGTCGATGTGAGATACCTACGGGGGCTGAATATTATTACTTCTAGCAACAACAGAATTTCATAATGGCAACATCCGTAATTTTTGAAAGTGTATCAATGTTGCCAGCACACATAAATTGTTCTAATTTGGTTATTATTGTAATTAGGAATTGCACTTAAATAATCATTATTTCACCATTTTGTATTGATGTTATACTTTTTATGTTATTTTTTTTATTAAAATTTATTTGCCTTTGCCTTTGAATAATCAAATAATTGATATATATGGCATATTTTATCTTGAATAAAAAAACTCGAAGAACTTTATATTAATAATACTTCCATTAGCCTGGCAGCACCGAAAATGGCGATCGGTTTTCGTTTTCATGCGTGATCGGTTGTGTTTGAAACAAATTTGCGTTTTCTATACTATAACGTCGAGTTGAGCTTTTGTTCCTCCGTTTTATGTGCTAGGAAATTGCAGTGAGTTGTGCCTTTAATCAGACAGTGACTGTAATCGTGTTTTGTGAAAAAACATCTTCATAAAGAAGAATTATTTCCAGCAGCACGATGGCCGATAAAGAAAATAAGAGAAAATGTTTCAAATGTGGTTGTTCTCCAGCTACGGACAATGTCAAATTGTTTAGAATTCCTAAACCTTCTATATGGAACCTTAGTCGGTATGTAAAGTTCATTTCAGTACCTAAATTTCCATAAATAATTATAACTAGTAACCGTTATTTTAAAGATCCTTTTAAAAGTAGAAGAGATTTACCATGTCGTTTATATTGCAACCTATCCAAAACGCAACAGCAAATAGATATTGATATGTTAACATATTGTTTGCTTAAATATTTGATCGATTTTGCATGGGCTGGTTTAAGCATTTTTCATTAATATATTGTTTACTTTTCTTTTCAGTTGTTTATTATGGGCCAACTATATGTTCCCTGATGGTGACTATAACTCTGTTTCATTTCAAACAAAACTACATAATGAACACAGAATGCTTTGCCAAAAACATTTTAAGGAATGTGATTTCACTGATAGTTCTAAAAAGAAGTTAATAAGAACTGCCTTTCCATCTGATGTAAGTTAACAACTAAAATGCAGCAAATAGTTTTCTGAATAGAGGCTTCTTATTTTTGTTATATATTTATGTATATAATATAGTAAGTTTAGTTATTATTAACACTTATTTGGTTTCCCAGGCTCAAGAAGATTTACAACATTTTGAAGAGCCACAGCCAGGCCCTTCGCACAGAATACCTTTGGGAAATTTAGAAAATATTAAATCTGGATATGATAACATTCAAAATCAGAAGACAAGTCCTGTTATGTATAAACCTAAAACACAAAGAGAGTCTGAACTGTACACCAAGTGTTGCAAATATTTAAAAAAGGTTTGCAAATTGAGATCTCGAGTAAAAACTTTAAAAGCAAAAAATACTTTGAAACTGTTAGAAGATAATAAAACAATAACTAAGTTGTCAAATAAAATTTCTCCAGCATTTGCTTTACTACTACAGGGGCAAATAAAAAACTTTAAAAAAAAGGCTACTGGTCGGAGATGGTCTAACAAAGAAAAAATTACAGCATTGAGAATATATAAAAAGTCTCCAACATGCTACAGGTTACTGCGCAGACTATTTTGTTTGCCATCACCTGGTACATTGAGAATATTATTAAATAAAATACCTTTCAATGTAGGAGTCAATCTTTGTATTTTTAAAACCTTGGAGGACTTTATTAAAACTCAAGATCCCACCGATAATGCCTACACATTGATGTTCGATGAGATATCATTGAAGAAAAATTTATCATATAATGTTAAAGAAGACTTTATAGAAGGTTTCCAGGACCATGCTGGACAAGGGAGGTCACCCCTTATTGCTGGATATGCTTTAGTGTTTATGATAGTAGGTATAAGAAAGAGGGTGAAGCAGCCAGTTGCCCATTATTTTTCCAGTGGGTTTTCGACTGCAGATAGATTATCTGTACTCATAAAGGAGGTAAATACATGAACAGTTACTTCATTATACTTAAAAATCATACTTTTGTTAAATATCTTTTTTTGGAAATGTTAACTAATATATATTTTTATTTCTATTAAAGGTACTACAGCAATGTTTTGAAGCAAAACTGAACATAGTAGCCATGGTCTGTGACTGTGATGGAGTAAATAGAAGGGCACTAACTATTTTGGGTGCATCACAGGAGCAACCAAGCATATATTTTAATAATAAGGAGATTGTAACTCTCTATGATCCTCCACATTTATTGAAATGTTTCCGAAACACACTATTGAAGCATGACATTGAATGCAATATGAATATTTCATCAGATAATAAGTTAGGAAGAGGTATGTAATTATTATTTGAAAAATTATCTATTCCTTATTGATAACAATATCAACTCTACTGATAGCCAAACCTAGAAATAGTTTTTATAACTTATTTTTAAAAGAAAAAATGTGTTCTAAATTAACAATTAACACTGAATACTTTTAATAAACTAATTATATGTTTTATTACATATATGTAAATTCAAAAATTATATATTTTTGCAATATGTTACTATTAGAAACTGTTATTATGTTACTAGTAAAACTAATTTTATTTAATAAAAATTTTTCTTGTGTAAGTAAAGTGTTGTATATTTTTTCAGGTATTGCTAAGTGGTCACATTTAAAGCAATTCTATGAAGTTGACAATTCTAACCATATTTTTGTGTTTGCTCCATGTTTGAGTAAAGATCACCTAAATCCCAATAGCAAGCAGAAAATGAAGGTGAAATTGGCGGCGCAGGTGTTCAGTCATTCTGTAGCAGCAGGAATGTATGCAAAAATTTCAAGGGGTAAGTAAATGTGCAAAAAGAAAACAATATTATAAATAACAGCTAGCAACTTTAAAATTATTGGAATGTTTTACCATATTAACATAGTGCACAGGGAATAGAAAATATTTGTCATAAGCTTTGCAATTTTATAAAGTTCTCATTTATAAGAAACCTTGTCCTGATATAAAGAAATAAACAAAAAGTATTATTTTATTTGATACAGTTGTTCATACATACAATTAAGCAAGTCATTTTTATTACATAAGATAGGTATTATTAAAGTAAGCAAACAGTGTTTGAAAATATAATAGCAGTAGCAGCAGTATAGTTTAATGGTTTGAAAATATATTCTCCTAAATAATATTGAAATTCATTTATTTCCAGGAGAACTCTCTGCTGAGGCTGCTGTTACAGCTGAGATGTTCACGAAAATTGATAAATTGTTTGACTGTCTGAACAGTGATTGTCCAGACTTAAGAAGAGGTAAA
This sequence comes from Diatraea saccharalis, assembly GCA_918026875.4. Lineage (NCBI taxonomy): Eukaryota > Metazoa > Arthropoda > Insecta > Lepidoptera > Crambidae > Diatraea > Diatraea saccharalis. The sequence continues at coordinate 7,191,178 of OU893333.1, forward strand.
CCTCATGCTACAAATTTGAGGAAAAATACACCTCATTTAAAATATTTTGAAGAAATGAAAAAATATATTTCATCATTAAAATATATTGGAAGCCCTCGGACACCACCATCACATGAATGTTGGTTGTGGACATTAAATGCAGTTGGGCGTGTGTGGTACAAATTAGTAGCGACACATGGCATAAAAAGCTTAGCAACCAGGAGACTACAGCAAGATCCCATTGAAAATCTTTTTGGTTGTATACGAAGCAATTGCGGTTCAAATATGAACCCAACATGTGGCCAATTCACAGCAGCCCTTAAAACAGCAGTTTTATCTAATTTACCTCACATTGGGATAAAGGGCAATTGTGAGACAGATCAAAATAATATCATAAACAACTTCGAAAAAATGTTGTCTGTTGTACATCCCACTGCCATCGAAGAAAGGCAAGAAACAATAAATATTACTGATGTAGAATACACAGATTGTGACTCTGAAATTGATGCATGTACATATTTATGTGGTTTTCTTTTAAAAAGATTTAAAAGTACATGCAATGATTGTATAATTATATTTCAGGCAAAAAGTATAGAAAGTCACCATTTATTTGTGGAGTGTAAGGAATACGAGGACAGAAAAAAAAAATTGATTTATGTTACAAAAAATATGGCTGTTTGTGTGGAACAATGTGCTTCTATCACTAACGAAATATTAAAAGAAAAGGGCCATATAAAAAATCTGAAATCAACAATTTTACAACACCTACAACATAATATAAATTTTGAATTTTTAAATAACTGTCAAATCCACAAACATGAAAATATAATAAAAATTACTACAAGCACTTTTTTCATGTGTATAAAGCGATATTGTATATTGCAAAATAGAAAATTCACCGAAGAAGCATCTGCAGCTGCATTAAAAAGAAAATTGGATATTATTCAACATAAATAAGCTGCATGCACTTTCAGTTTCCTCTAATATTGTAAACTTGTTTCTTTTTGTAGTTTATACTTCTAAACCACCTGGTTTTTGTTAAAAATTGCTTAAAGTTACCATTTAAAACCAACAAAAGTTTTAAGTCAATACTTCACAATTTATTAGGAATTTTAAGAAAACTTATTTTTTTTTATGTTTGGCATTGGTTTCCAAGTTTTTTTTTATGGGATAGGGGGCAGACGAGAAGACGGATCACCTGATGGTAAGTGATTACCGTCGCCCATGGACACCTGCAACACCCGAGGGGCTACAAGCGTGCTGCCAGCCTTTGAGGGGTAGAGGGAAGGGAATAGGCCTCCAGTACCCTCACTCACACGACAAAACACAACGCAAGCGTTGCTTCACGTCGGTTTTCTGTGAGGCCGTGGTATCACTCCGGTCGAGCCGGCCCATTCATGCTTTAACATGTGTAATGTAACTAAATTTATTTCATTTTTACTTTGTCATTATCAAAGTATTCAAATAGTATTCAGTGTACTAATTTGATTTTTAGTATAAAAGAAAATGAAACAATTTGTATTTAGTTTTATGAAAAAATATTTTGTATTTGCAGTAAAAATGCAATTCCTTTTTATATTTAATATGTAGGTAACAAAATTCAAACAAGTAAAAATTAATCCGTTTGTAGTTCAATGGTGGTTTAGCTGTAACAACATTTTATCGGTTGTACATTAATAATAATACAGGAAATACAATTAAGTCAGCAACTTCTTATATAAGATATATATTCGTTATCTGATCTTTGTTTTGTTGCATATTGCTAGGGATTATGAGATATATAATAATATTACCCTTGTGAAAACTTTAAAAACAATTGTGTTTATTATTTCAACTATTGTATAAATGCATATTTTTATGATTATATTAATCATAAAGGAGCAATACCTTTGTATAAACATCTGAATTTTATTTTAACAATTAAACAGTTGTGTAAATATAACTTACTTTTATTTAAAAAATCCTTTTTTGCATAACATAAAAGGCACTCGAAGCAGAGTCACAAAGTTCATCTAATCGATTCTATATTTTGTGGTACGACTTCTGCTTCAAGTGACTTAAAATTCACTTCGGTGGTTGAAAGGCTAATTGATCCAAGCAACATTTTTTTGGCGATATTGAGTTACATATATATTTGCAATAAGTAAATTTTACAGATTTCAAATATATAATTCAATATCGCCAAAAAAATGTTGCTTGGATCAATTGGCCTTTAAAATATTTTAATAATAAACAAACCTACGTTTGAATAAGCCCGCCATAGAAAGTTATTGATTGTCTGAAAATAGATGGCGTTGAAAACAGTCCCCATTTTATGACTATGAAGTTGGCATTCTTCTCCGTTAGGAGTACTATTATTCTATTAGTCTGTGACAGAGGCAGTGTATACTCTGGGACGAGCCGGATATCATGGCGGTTGGGTTATAGCATATTGTATAGAGAATAAATATCTGAAAAGCATCGAGCTGGCGTCTTATTATCAAGAACCCTCACATGGCGCTGCGGACCTACGGACTGCATTATAAATAAAGGTACGATAAATAATTACTACGATATAGAAGATGGAATTATTACAACCTCCTCCGCCATTATCGCTTGAAAATTGTAACAAACAGAGAAGCTTTCAAAATTGGAAGCAGAAGTTTGACTTGTACTTTTTGGCAAGTGGAGCAGATCAACGCTTGACCGACGAACAGAAAAAGGCACTTTTATTACATTGCATAGGAGATGAAGGCTTGCAAATTTATAATAGCTTCGAAGATAAAAATGAAATAAATTATAGGGAGGTACTTTTGAGATTAGAAACACATTGTAGTCCACCTTCCAACGAAACTTATAACCGTTACCTATTTTTTTCGAGAAAACAAAAATGTAACGAGGAAATTGAAGAATATCTTACTTGTTTAAAACACCTAAGCTTGGATTGTAATTTTCAAACATTGAAAGACAGTCTAATTAAAGATCAAATTATACTAGGAATAAATGATGACAATATAAGAGAAAAACTGCTGAGAATACCAGATTTAACTTTGAATAAATGTGTAACGTTATGTAAAGCGGCGCAGGTAGCACAAAGTCAACTGAAGAATCTAAATAATAGTCATAGTTCAAGTGAAATCGGAGCAGTTAATAGGGATCATCGTACGCGAACACCGAGCCGAGAGATGACAGCCAGGGGTCGCAGTAGAACTCCTAGTCGAGCTAAAACAGCAGGGACTAAGTGGCAGTCAAGCAGTAGCAAACAGCTTAGTAATCAACACAGATCTGCAAAGGAGAAACCGGGTGAGAACTTTAGACGTGATATGAGTACATCAAGACCGTGTAGAAAATGCAACAAGTCTCATGCGTATGCACAGTGTCCGGCTTATGGTAAACAATGTATGAAGTGTAATAAATTTAATCACTTTGCAGCATGTTGTACATATAGGTGTTCAGTAGTAAACAAACGAGAAATACAACAATGTAAAATTGATACAGTGTATAAAGTAAATTCAGTAAATAAAGAATGGTATATAAATTTGAAATTAAACAACAAGGACATAAAATTTAAGATTGATACAGGTTCTCATGTAGATATATTAAATAAAAATACCATGAAACAATTGAAACTAAAATTATATAATTCAAAAAATATAAGATTGACAAATTTTGATGGTTCTGATATTAAAATTACAGGAGCTTGTGATGCAAATATTAGATATAAAGATAATAATTTTATGTGTAAATTCTTTATAGTAGATTTTGATACACCTTGTATATTAAGTTACTCTACTACAGTAAAGCTAGGTATTATAAATAATATATGCACAGTAAACAAAAATGACATTGTAAGTCAATATGATCACTTGTTTTCGGGTTTAGGTAAAATTAATTATGAATATGAGATTAAATTGAAAGAAAATTGTGTGCCTATAGTAGAGAAACCTAGGAAAATTCCTTTTAAATTAGAAGAACAAATAAAATGTGAATTAGATAAACTAGAAAGTTTAGGTGTCATTAGAAAGGTTAATGAACCTACTGAATGGGTTAATTCCATGGTTGTGACAAAAAAAAGTGATGGTACTATCAGATTATGTTTGGATCCACAGAATCTAAATAAATGTATTATAAGAGAAAGATTTAAAATGAGTACTTTTGAAGAATTAGTTGCTAGAATGCCTAATGCTAAGTATTTTTCAGTTCTTGATGCATCTAAAAGTTTTTATATGATTAAATTATCAAAAAAGAGTGAATTATATACTACATTCAATGCTGGTGAGTTTGGTAGATATTGTTATAAAAGAGTTACCCTTTGGTTTGAACTCAGCTCCTGAAGTTTTTAGTAAATGTTTTCATGATATATTTAGTAACATAGAAGGGGTAGAACAGTATGTAGATGAATTACTAGTATGGGGCTCATCACAGGATTCACATGACCATAGATTAAGACAAGTTTTAAATAGAGCTCAAGAAGCAGGTGTGAAATTTAATATAAATAAATGTCAGTTTGGTGTTACAGAGGTCAAATATGTAGGTCACATCTTGAGTAGTACAGGTGTACGACCTGACCCAGAGAAAATAAGAGCAATAGTTAATATGAAGGAACCAACTAATAAAAAAGAATTGCAAACTTTTTTGGGGATTTTAACCTATGTATCTAAATTTATACCTAATTTATCAGATATTACAAACTCATTAAGGGAATTAGTGAAAAAAGATTCTGTATTCATTTGGGGAGAGAAACAACAACATGATTTTAATAAATTAAAACAAATTCTAATTACAGAACCAGTTCTTAAATTTTTTGAAATAAATAGTCCTATAACTTTGTCAGTAGATAGTAGTAGCACAGGTTTAGGAGCAGTATTACTGCAACAAGATGCACCAGTAGCTTATGCTTCCAAAGCATTAACTGAGTCACAAAAATCATGGGCTCAGATTGAGAAGGAACTATTGGCAATTGTCTATGCTTGTGAGAAATTCCATCAGTACATATATGGCAAACAAATTAATGTAGAAACGGATCACAAACCATTAGAGCAAATATTTAAAAAATCTATGAATGAAACTCCTTTAAGATTACAAAAGTTAAGAATGCGTATACAGGGTTATGATTTAAATATTAAATATAGACCAGGTAAAGAACTTTTAGTAGCAGATGCATTGTCTAGATCTTATGTACAAGATAATATTTGTAATCGGGATATTGATGAGAAAATTGAAATGCATGTATGTATGATAATAGAAAATTTAAGTATAAGAGAACAAAAATTAAAATTATTTCAGGAAGAAACATCTAAAGATGAAAATTTTGTATTGTTAATGAACTATATTCAAAATGATTGGCCTAAATATTCTGAAATTCCATTCCAGTTAAAATTTTATCATTCTATTAAGGAAAGTCTATCTGTAGCTAATGGTTTAATATTTAAGGATTCTGCTGTACTAGTACCTAAATCTCTACGTTCAGATATGTTGAAACAAATTCACTATAATCACATGGGTTATGAAAAATGTAAAAATAGAATCAAAGGTTTATTATATTGGCCACATATGAATAAAGAAATAGAGGACATGATTAAAAATTGTAATATTTGTTTAGAGCAACAAAAAAGTCATAACTATGAACCTCTTAAGTTAAGAGAAGTACCTTGTAAACCATGGAGCACAATAGGTGCTGATATGTTTTTCTTTAATAATAAAATCTTTTTGTTAATAGTGGATTATCTAACAAAATATATAGAATTATATGAATTAAAAAACCAATCAGCTGAAGAACATATAAGAATTCTTAAGATAACTTTTGCTAGATGGGGGATACCTGATTTATTGTATACTGATGATGGTTCTCAGTATAGAAGTTTTGTATTTAGAGACTTTTGTGAACAATATGATTTTAAACACAAGACTTCCACACCTTATTATGCCAGATCAAACGGTATGGTGGAACGTCACATACAAACAATTAAAAGAATGTTAAAAAAATGTTTAAAAGATGGTAAAGATATTAATTTGGCTATATTAGAATACAGAAACACACCAATAGATAATACATTAAAGTCACCTAATGAGTTAATGATAGGTAGACAAGTGTCTTCTTTTTTACCAATAAATAGAAATTATAATGAACATAAATATAGGAAAATACAAAAGTATGTGCAAAGTAAAAATGAGAAATATAAAATGTTTCATGATAGAAAACATAAGGGTAAAGAATTAAAATTTTACAATGAACAAAATGTGTTTATAAGAGATAGGAATAAGAAAAACTTGATTCCGGGTAAAATTATTAAAAAAGGGGGCGAAGATAGAACCTATGAAGTACTATTAGAGAATGGTCAGAAAGTAATAAGAAATAGATACAATATATTTAGAGGATCAAAGTATAAGAAGTTTAGGTCTAAAAATACATATGATTATGATGATGAGGATTTAGAATGTATATTGGAGAAAAATATGAATGTAAACAGGAATATAATTAATGAAAATGTTAATTGTAATAATGATAATTATAATGTAAATGTCGACTGTAATAATGATAGCGACATATCAAGTAATAATACTAATGAGAATAATTACATTAATTTTGAGTATGTTAATTGTGATGAAACTGATAATTTTATAGATTGTACAGAGTTTGAAAACTCTAATATAGAAAATGATTGTATTGGAAGTACTAATAATGAAAAAGTTAAATGCAGTAGTAAACCTAAGAAAACTGTAACTTTCAATTTAGATAATTTGGATAGTGAAATTCGTAAAACTAGATGTGGTAGACCTGTAAGAAAACCTAATTACTTGCATGATAATTATGTTGATTAATTAAGAAAAGAAAAGGGATGTAAGAGGTAGCTCTGTGCGCTCTGATATATGTAGTCTGTGACAGAGGCAGTGTATACTCTGGGACGAGCCGGATATCATGGTGGTTGGGTTATAGCATATTGTATAGAGAATAAATATCTGAAAAGCATCGAGCTGGCGTCTTATTATCTCATGAAGCTGAGAAAGCAGGATGTCCGCAATCACTTTCGTGTATTATCGCTGCTACAACTGATCTAAGCAAAGCTATAGTATCGATCACGATTAATGGATTATTTACCACTAAAGCATTAATTGACACCGGGAGCACAAGTAGTTTCATTGATAAGCGTCTAGTAGAACAATACAAAATAGCAACTCAACGTTGCGTCCAGCACATCAGCATGGCAGTTTCGAATTTAAAAACAAGAATAGACTCGTCATGTTCAGTCAACATAGATTTACAAGGACATAAATTTGAAGTTAATCTGTTAATAATGGAAAATTTATGCGCAGATGTAATAATTGGACATGATGTTCTTAAGAAATATAAGACACTAGAAATGTTTTTCGGTGGCTCCAAAGCTGCTTTAAAATTATGTGCCCTAACTTGCGCTAATATCGACCCAGTCTGCCTATTTCCAAATCTTTCGTCCGACTGCAAACCGATCGCAGTTAAGTCACGAAGATTCTCAGAGAGTGATATGATATTCATCAGCAATGAGATAAAGAAGCTACTCGCTGACGGAATAATAGAATCTAGTTCATCTCCGTGGAGGGCACAAGTGCTAGTAACAAGTAATGAAAACCATAAAAGAAGGATGTGTGTAGATTATTCGCAGACTGTGAACAAGTTTACACAACTTGATGCTTATCCGCTGCCATGTATTGAAGATGTGGTAGCTAAAGTTGCGAAATACAGGGTTTATAGCAAAATTGATCTAAAAAGTGCTTACCATCAGATTCCAATTCTAAGCAAAGAAAAAGTGTATACTGCATTTGAGGCGGAAGGAAATTTATACCAGTTTTGCAGGATTCCGTTTGGTGTAACGAATGGAGTAGCTGCATTCCAGCGGGCGGTGAATAATATCATCAAAAAAGAGGGTTTACTAGGAGTTTATGCATATTTAGACGATATTACCGTATGTGGAAAGGATCAAATGGATCACGATAGTAAATTGCAGCATTTCCTTGATGTAGCTAAAGGATATAATCTTACACTTAATTTTGATAAAAGTCAGTTTTCTCTTGAAGAAATAAGTATTTTGGGCTATAATATATGCCGTGGAGTAATCAGACCCGACCCAGAACGTCTTCGTCCTCTATTGAATTTGCCACTGCCCTCAGATGCTGCATCTCTTCGCCGAGCACTGGGATTGTTCGCTCACTATTCCAAATGGTTGCCAAAGTTTTCTCATAAAATACAGCCTCTTATTTCTCAAGAATCGTTTCCGTTGGACTCAGAAGCTAAAAAGGCATTTGAAACATTAAAAAACGAAATAGCCTCGTCAGCAGTGAACGCGATTGACGACAAAATACCGTTTGTAGTCGAAACAGACGCTTCAGACTATGCTATCGCAGGTACATTGTCACAAGAAGGCAGACCTGTGGCATTTTTTTCGAGAAGTCTTCATACTAGTGAACGAAATCATTCGGCTATCGAGAAGGAAGCCGCAGCTATCGTAGAATGTCTTAGAAAATGGAGACAGTTCCTTATTGGAAGATCTTTCAAACTAATAACTGATCAGAAGTCGATCTCATTCATGTTTGATCAAAAACATTCGTCAAAAATTAAGAACGATAAAATACAACGCTGGCGCCTAGAACTGTCCGTCTATAATTTTGATATAGTTTATCGCCCTGGAAAAGATAATGTAGCAGCTGATGCGTTATCACGGGTTAACACTGCGATTGTCGCTTCTGCAAGTCCTTCGAAAACTGTACTAAAGGAACTCCATAACACTTTATGCCACCCTGGAGTTACAAGAATGTTTCACTGGGTCAAGAGCAAAAATCTTGCCTACTCTTTAGATGAAATAAAAAATATCACTTCAAACTGTCCAATATGCTCGGAAGTAAAACCTCGTTTTCAACAAAAAGTTGGAACACTTATAAAAGCAACGGCTCCATTTGAAAGATTATCTATCGATTTTAAAGGTCCACTACCAACAGAAGGCTCTAGAACGAATCGATACATACTGACTATTGTTGATGAGTACTCCCGTTTTCCTTTCGCATATCCGTGTTCTGATTTAACCACAAACACAGTAATTGATAAACTGACTGATCTGTTTTCTGTTTTCGGGATGCCAACTTATATTCACTCGGACCGAGGCACCTCATTCTTATCGAAAGAAATGAAAGACTTCTTACATCAGAAGGGTATTGCAACGAGCTATACGACGCCATATAATCCTCAGGGCAATGGACAGACAGAGAGATATAACGGCATAATATGGAAAACTATCCAGTTGGCTCTAAAAACTCATAATTTACCATCAACGAAATGGGAGGTGGTCTTAGCCCAGTCGTTACATTCGATTCGGTCTCTTCTATGCACAGTCATCAATTGCACTCCACACGAGAGAATGTTCTCACACCCGAGAAGGTCCTCGAATGGCCAATCAATGCCTTCTTGGCTAACAGTTGGGAATAAGGCATTGATGCGAAAATTTGATAGAAATAGCAAATATGATTCATTAATCGAGGATGTTGAGGTGCTCGAAACAAATCCACAACACTCGCGTGTAAGGCTAAACGGAGGAAGAGAGCTTGTGATCTCGAATCGACATTTAGCCCCTCCAGGAACATGCCCTAGCGACTCAGACGGGGAAAATCCTTCATGTGATGATGATGATGATAACTTTGTCGACGCCATAGACCATAATGAGCAGCATGATTCCCAGGAAAGGACTTTTCGAAACATCGAGCCTGACGATCTAAGGAGGTCTAAAAGAAATCGACGCTCGCCTGCATATTTAGCTGACTATGTCGCTCAATAAAGAAGCGCAGGAGAATGTGGTGATATAAACTCTTTGGTTTATACCAAAAAGTAGCTTTGACCAAAGGAAACTATATCTATTCTGTCATCAAATTGTCATGTAAAGTTTTTGTTGCATAAAGCCTATTAATTTCTCAGTTTATTTAATAATCTATAAAGGTTTATTCTACATTAAAACCCATTAATTAAGTGTGCGAGTGAGTTTGCGGTTTATTGCCTGTGGTGTTTTGCAAATTTGGCAAATGATAATTATAAAAAAATATTTGATAACAAAAGTAATAATACAGAATAAACAGAAGATTATCAGAAGTAATTTAGTGACACTTGAAGCACTACGTCCGTGTCTTACTAGATCCAGGGCGAACAGTCTGTGTACCGTCTCGTTATGTTTAATATATTATCTGTGTAAAAGTACAGAACTCACTCTTGACCTTTTTTCTAATCTATTATTATGAAGTATATTGTTTTTGGTTCTGTCTTTTAGCCGCCATGTAAAGAATTTAAATATATATTACAAGCTTGTGTGAAGATTACAGTTTAGTTATTTTAATTGTATTTCAGTTTTATTAAACAATAGATTTATAATTTATAATAGCGTGTTTTCTGTGCCAAGGGCCATTATCAGACTCGCGCTATACACTCAAAATTTTTTTCATATTTACTGTAATAAAATTTGAAATGACTTTAAATAGGATGGCTGATTTAAATGCCATCGTAAAGTTCATTTAGCATATGAATAACACGTTTATAAACACGTTTTTTAACTTCGAAAAAAAAATAACACGTTTATAAATTTAAACATCAAGTACTAGAACATTATCAGTAATTTTATTTTCACACATATATTTAGCTATTGTATGTGAATAATGCAGTTCCTAAATTAGTAAGGTTATAAGTTTTTACATCCAATAGTAGTCATCCGATAGTAGTAAAAAAATGCTTTCGTATTATGGTTTATGTAAAATGATCAGGTCTTTATTTAGGTACTTTTCTACGTCTTCGCACGTAGAGTAACAAAGTAAGCAATTATCGACGTTCCAAAAATCTCATCGTACCTAGAGAGTGTAGTGACGTGTAGCTTCAAAAAGAGCTGCCCTACACTGCGCCACTCCAATCAGGAAAAAAACGGACAAGTGCACAAGCTACTCATCCGGGTTTTTCATGTCATTCCGGACCGGGTAAAATCGGACCGCTGGACCTGAAAATTCAGTGTAGTGCACAAGTGAGAAAAGGATAGCGTCACTTATGAAAGACAACATATTAATAACCACCTCAATAATCTCGTCCTACAATAAGACTTTACATCAAATTAAAGTAAACGAAGCCAATATGCATGCTGCAATAGATAAACTCACCTTAAAACTGAAGAATCTAACTGTCATTGTAGATGATTTAGAAATACATTCTGAAATTAATTTTATATTCAATAGTTTAGAAACTACATTACTTACCTTATCATTCCAAATGGAGGATATAACCGATGCTGTCGTTCTGAGTGGGCAGAACGTTATTCACCCATCTGTAATCTCACCAACGAAACTACAAAATGAATTAGCAAACAACTATAAATACGTTCCAAATGATTTACAATTACCTGTAACCTTAAATATAAATACTATTAATATAATTGAAAAAATTTCAAACGTTTTATGTTATTATATAAAAAACAAAATTGTGTTTATTTTACAAATTCCGTTAGTAAATAACGAAGAATACAAACTATTCCAAGCCACGGCTTTACCTGTACCCCATAAAATTAAAGACTTAAATAGTTTTAGTCTGATTATCCCTAGTGCTAAGTATATAATTTTAAGTAAAGACAATACTAAATATGTGAATTTACAAAACTTGAATCAATGTAACGAACTGTATCCCAGTCATTTTATTTGCCAAATTTTAAATACATATGTATCCGATGTAAAACCTAGTTGTGAAAGCAATCTTTTAACAAAAGTAGTCAACAAAATTCCTTCAAATTGTAAAACTAATTTTATCATTGGAAAATTAGACATATGGCAGTCGATATCCAACAATAGATGGATATTTATCCAATCAGACTCAGTTAAACTCACCTTAGATTGTCTAGATAGAAAATTATTTGAAATCAATATCCAAGGAGTTGGAATCTTTTCATTACCGAAAAATTGTATTGGTTATACAAAAAGTACCGTATTGTTTTCCCAACAAAACGATGTTTTGAATATTACTTCACCTTTGTCTTTCACTGAATTTAGTCTGATCAACGATACTTGTTGTAATTTAGATAAGCTGCATTCTAAAATTGAGGATTGGCACCTCAATGAGTTACAAAATATAGATTTGAAAAATGTTAACTTAGACAGTAATAAATTAAGAGATATTGTAATAGATTTAGACAAAATTGAACAAAGCCCACACATTGTAAAATATAGTACACAGTATTCCACTTTAACCATTTTAATTGTAATATTAGTAATAAGTTTTGGTTTATATAAATTTATAATTATGTTTAATAGACGCGGATGCGACGTATTCCTCGTGTTAGTTTAAAGAATAAGGAAAGATCCAAACCTTCTGAGCCAAATATAGATTCCGATATAGAACTCCGTGAGTTACCTCCTCAACCCTCGATCAGAATCATTAAATAAAATAAGATAAATTTTATAATAATAAACTTCGAAAACAACCTCGAAGTTTATTCTCAATGGGGGAGGTGTTACATCTAGAAAATGTTCCTGTAACTGCTGTGCCAACGATTTCCAGCTGACACAGCATTTTCAGGGCTTCGTGCATCGAGGACTGCCTCTCGCGAGTCAGTCTGCCACATCCCGCCGGTTCGGTCAGTCGCATCCACGGACTATTAACCCAGTATAGTTTTAGGGCTAAATAAATATTATTTTTTAAAAAGACTCTTTAAATCCTCAACCTAACAGTACCTTTGTTTTGCATTGAGCATTGACGCGTTTAGTTTGCCGGAGGTAATAGTTGTGCTAGCCAGCGATCCTATGTGACGATCGTATTAGATTCCATTTTTAAAATTTTCAATTTAGAAAACCAAATGCCGAGTTGTGATATAAATAAGTACACCAATCATATATCATATAAAAATAAAAATTTTACCTTTTGTATGAAACAGCTGATATTTTTTTGCGATTTCAGAGGTAGCCACATAGTGAAAATTGTTCATATTCACAAGTACATTCACCCCTTAAATGGTGCAAACTGATTTTTCTACACTTGTATACATTTTAGAAATCAATTTAATAAATTAATTTTTGGTTCCTAAAACTACATTCGATAAAACTTATGAATCTCTGCACATCACTATCGTCAATAAAGTAATGCAATTATTTCCTTCAAAGTCGTTATCAATTAATACGGAACTTCATGAGCGGACAAACGTCAAAACGGCCATCATAGCGTGCCGCCAAGTGTTATCATGTACTGTCGTTTATACACCTTTGTGTGAGCGGCACGCGCGCATGTACGTTATGTTCTCGATGATTTACTCAGGTTTGTCGTGCGTGTTACATTGCGTGCCGCAAATTATTTATTTTTATTAACGTCATAAAATTTTGTGTTGTTTCCCAGTTATATTTTTTTTATGATACTTATTTTTGTGTATAGAACACACAGTTTTCGGTTTCGTTATGATTTTTGTTCCACCTTGTAGTATGTATATTTGAGAAACTTAATTTTGATACAAGTGATGGATTTGTTTTCTAAAATAAAATACGATACCTCCTGATAGACTTCACGCTTTGTAATGTTCTTAGGTCAGTTTTTTAATTAATAATTAAACAACAATACCCGACACAATAAAGAAAAGTTAATTTTCTAGATACCGTATTTCAGATAGTCGAAAATATTTTGTCTTCTTAAAATTATATTACTTGACCTACGAGTATCTTAAAGGCGAAACCTTTAACTTCCAAAAAGTAGATACGTACGCAAAAGGAACGTGAGTAATAAGTCTTATGACAAAATGATTAGCAATTTTGAGGTAGGTAAGTAATTAAATGTTTTTTATGAGACTTATAAATGCCAACGAAATCGTTAAAATTAATTTAAGGGTTGGGGTGAGTCTGCGTATTTGCAGCCAGTTTAATTATAATGTCAATACACCCCTTTTTACGTAATTCACATTATGTCCTATAGGAGTGCTAATTACTACTTACATTCGTAACCAAGTCCAATAATCCGTCAGAGCATTTCGAGAACAGTCCTCGCGCAGTCAGTCCCTGGCCAACATGAGGCAACACTCGAGGCATAATAAATCAAATAAAAATCTAATCGATAGTAAACAAAACTTACTCACTTTCTTATATTCTCTGTGACTTCGGCTTGACCTTTCGGAGATTAGCTGCTTTACTTATCCAGTATCTACGTCGGTTACCTTCCTGTTTCGTTCATGAGAGCGGCGGTGCGCGGGGTTGGAACGACCACACCGCGCCCGGGGGTGTGACGGCAGGCGCGTATTACGAGTAAATATGCACGGTTCGGCGTACCTACCAGTATAACGTTGTTGTAACGTTCTGTTTACTAAATACTGTAGTGGTTTACCTAAGTGATTTTCGAGAGTGGATTATATCGCTGAGAGAAGGTAAGTGATTCACTATTTTAAGAAGTTTCGTTTATGAGAGTGCGGGTGGCATATTCGTTTCTGTTTATTGTTGTTTGCAAATTTTCGACTGAAGTTATGGATAACCTACATACCTTATTCCCATATTTAATTTAAAATGATGTTCCGATTAAGTATAATTAGTCACGTATTCTAAGTGTGTCTTATATAAATTATTTCATTACTATTTTTCCCTGTTTATTATGTTCGAAATTTTTATATGATTGATTACTTAGAAGATATTTCTTGTATATGGCGACGTCTAGGCGCAGCCAATCGGCTCACTAGCTAGTTGATCACGCTTGCGGCTCATTTATTAAAGAGCAACGACGGTCTCATGTACGACTCGTAAGCCGCAGCCGTCCAATACGGCTCGTGACCCGCAGCCGAGCAATACGGCTCTTGAGCCGCAGCCGTCCAATACGGCTCCTGAGCCGCAGCCGTCCAATACGGCTTCTGAGCCGCAGCCGTCTACGACGGCTAGTGAGCCGCAGAAGTCCAATACGGCTTGCGAGCCGCAGGCTTTCTTAACGGCCTCTTAGTCGGAGCCATCCGATGATTCGCGCCGTCTCTCGCACCGTCTGTAGTGTTACGAGAGGCTTTAGTCTGATAGAATTTTTTTTTGTTATGCTTCAGATGGTCCAAGAAGCTACTGGAGGAAGCTGCTGAGAATGACCACGACAACGAAATTTTGGATCGAGTGAAGATTATCGCGCAAGAATCGTTACTTGAGGGATGGACGACCTGGAAGGTTACAAGACGATCTAAAGATTAAATCTTTGGCGAGAGCGTGGACCCCCAAATTCTTAACAAACTGCGATTTGCGCTACCTACGGACCAGTTGGCGAAAGCATTTGTATCCGAGTCTAAGAGACTATCAGAGAAAGGTTTTCGAGATTTAAAAGTGAAAATGTTAGATTGGGCATTTGGCAGAGCGTTAATAACAGGTCCGCCAGCCATTTGTAATCGGATAAGAGGATCGGCAACAGCAACGGAGATTTTTATCGAGGCAGTTAGGATAAACAGACCAATGTCTAGAAGGGGAACCGACAGAGCACTTTCAATCGAAGTAGAAAGCGCTCTTTCAGGTTCAAAAAAGAGACGGTATTCGTCTGACCAAGAAACGAATGACTCCTGGCCGGACAAAGCAAAGCGATCCCGTATAGAGGCTTTGGAACATCGGGTGAATGACATGTTCTCTACAATTATGGAGAGGTTTGATACACTGACTGCAGGTAACGTAGAAGTAAATGAGTTTATAGAATTCTCATCGAATGTTAGCGAGATATTCCAATATATGTATAATCGATCGGAGTCACCCGATGATTGGAACGCACCCCCTGTGGATTCAGGCTTTGATTTGGAGAGGCAACAAAGCTTGCAGGAGTTAGACTTCCTTCAAAAACCAAGGAAATAGAGCCAAACATTCCTGAATCATCCGAACAGGCAAAGAATGAAAGAATAGCCTGTCAGCGTTTGGGTTTGATTCTTGGAATCGCATAAGGTTCAAAGAGGTAGTGAAGCGCTTACACGCATCTCCAATTTTCAGCACTCTGAAGGTTAATCCAGAACTAAATGATCTGAATTTTCCCTTCTCTAGACTTTTGAGCAAATACGATGGTGTATTAGGAACTGTGGCTACACCACCAGTAAGACAGTAATAAGACTACATCAGTTAATGGAAAATTTATTTGTTTATCCGCAAATGAAATCAGAAGAACTCAAAAAGCTCGCATTGAAGTTTCCATCTGCTTCGGAAGACATCAAGAATCTGTTTTCTGATGACTCTAACTTTAAGACGAAGTCTGATGACCTCCTTCAATATGTGTGTGCCCATATGCCCATGCACACACATATTGAAAACAGCAGACACCATGATATAAGGCAAAAGGCTTATAAGGGGAAAAATTAAGCTTTAACAACAAAACTACAAAAAATACCGTTATCGCACACCCACATTTTTGAAAAGGATCGGCTGTCCAACTTTGTAAGAGATAACGGTGGCGCCGCTCGAATATTTCCTTCACAATTTGGTAAGGAACCTAAGAGTTCAAATCGAACTACGCAACAGCAAAAACGAGGCCGTCATCCCGGACCACATCATAATAAACAAAATCCGAGTTTTCACACACGGCCACTGCAAACGAGGAAATAAGGGTACTGAAAAAAGAGGCCAACGGCAGCAGCGTCGAAAATATTGACAGCAAATTCGAAGCGGGCAGATTACGAAAATTCAGAAGTTATTGGCAGAAGCTCGGAGCTCCAACTTCAATCTTAAAAATTATATCAGGATACGCAATACCATTTGTAAAAAAACCTCCATCAATCCCATTAAACATATATTTGACAAAAAAAATTGCAACAAAAGACTCCGTACTGATGGACAAAGAGATAGCATCCCTCCTTTTGACAGGCGTAATCAAGAAATGTTCTGCGGTAACAGGTTTTCTTTCCAAAATTTTCTTGATTCCAAAACCAAATGGGAAAGTATGCCAAATATTCGACCTCAGACAGCTAAATTTTTACTTGAATCCAAACAAGTTTCGCCTTATAAACCAGAGTTACGTCCCCAAGTTTCTCCAGAGAGCCGACTTCATGGGAAAGATCGATATATCACAAGCTTACTTCCACACCCCAATCAGGGAAAGCCACCGTCGATATCTAGCCTTTTCCTACCATTCGGTCTCTCAAGCGCTCCTTTAGCCTTTTCCCAAGTAACCAAATGGGTCGCCAGTTTGTTGAGAGCACGGGGAATACGAGTACTAGTGTATCTCGACGATTTTCTGCTGGCTCACCAAGACTTACAAATATTAGAAAATCAGATGAAAGATGCATTTCATCTTCTCGAGAGTCTCGGTTGGGTTCTAAATCAAGAAAATTTAATCACAAAAGCGTCACAAGAAATAGAATTTCTGGGTATAATTTGGAATACGTCAACAAACCAGTAAAAGTCTATCAGTGCAAAAATGCGTACACGGGTTAAAAGATTTAAAAACATTGGTAAAGAGTCGTCTGTGGAATTGGAAAAACGGGACGGCCATATTGGGAAAACTCGGGTTTGCTTCGCTAGTTGTCACTTTGGGCCGGTTCAGAGGCATTCAGCGGGCAAGTCGGGTTCTATTGGAAGACTTCCCACAGCTAATGTTTCCACTGTCGGAGGACGCAATGGAAGATTTAATTTGGTGGATAGAAAATCTTACCAAGCCAGGGATGATTTTTGTTCCCGATCCAAAAATCTTTATCACCACAGATGCGTCCAACGTGAGATATGGAGTGCAAATAAGTGAACATTGCCTGTCAGAGAAGTGGACCAAAACCCAATTGAGTTGGCATATAAATCAAAAAGAGTTATACGCAGTCCTTCATGCACTTCAACGATTCCCAGACGTGACAAGAGGGCAGTCTATATGGTTCAATCAGACAACAGGGACCGTGGTAGCATATATCCACAACCAAGGCGGGACAAAATCTACGACACTGCTGGAGCGCACTCGAGAATTGCTTTTGCTAGCCGAAGACCAAAAGATAATTCTAACCTCCTTCTTTATCCCAGGCAGATACAACACCATAGTGGACCGCCTTTCTTGGGGTATGATATTGCCAGATTGGGATCTCCAAATGGATATGACAAACAACGTCTTTCAGAAGATGGGAATCCCCACCATAGATCTGTTCGCGACAAGGCAATCCAGAGTAGTTCCCCGTTACGTCACAATAGACGCAAGAGATCGCCAAGCAGAATTTGCCAACCACTTCAGCAGAGAATCAACTTGGAAAACATATAGTTCAGCATGGAGACAGTGGACCGAGTGGCGTTAACAAAATGGGACACAATCCAATTAGCCACCAGAGATAGCTTCTTATCTAAACTTCCTAAGTCGTGTAAAGAATTTAGCTTGCACAACAATTAAAGTTCATAAACCAGTTATAATGTCTGACCCTGCGCAAAGTTCTATCTTGGCATCGCATCCGTTGATAACTTCAATAATGAAAGCGATAATCCTCAAAGACCGATCTACCACTAGTGATAAATCACAAATTTGGAATATTTAGGATTTGATACACTGGATTGAGTCTAACCCACCGGATAAAAACAGCATATTCCAGGTGTCTCGGCATGTCGCACTGCTACTACTTTTGGCATCTGGCCGCCGAATACACGACTTGACTCTCTTGCGAATAGAGCAAGATCACTGCGTTTTTCAGGACGCTACTATTACGTTCTAGCCTGTCTTTGGCTCAAAGACAGATAGCACCAGATATCGCCAATTAGGGTGGTTATTGTCAAGTTCGGATAAAGCAATCTTCGATATTGTGAGTTGGGTGATAGACTTGATAGTTGTATCGCAACAAAGAAGAAGCGGACAGGAGGACCTACAGAATTTTTTTATAACCACTCGAGGAAAGGTTAAGGCAGACTCAAGGTCTATAATAGCTGGATGGTTAAAAGTACCTTTTAATGATTTAGGCATTAAATGCAGTCCGGTCGATCCGATCAGCGGTAGCTTTCCACGATTTAGAAAATAATGTACCCCTAGATTTTATATTAAAAAGAGGCAATTGGCGAGGTCAAACTAATTTCTTCAAATATTATTAAAAGCGAAAGCTTATGTTATAAGGACGTCACTATTTCTTTAAGTCCTATTGATTAGTTTTTTTGTATATTAGAATATATAAAATATGATTTTTCCTAATTCTCAATGATCTGAGTTTAAATCAAAAATACGTGTTACTCTTTTTTATAGTAATAAAAAAAAATATTTTAAGTTCAATGTTGATTGTTAAGTTAAATTCCAAAGTTATCTATTAATTATATGTTAACAGAAAAAAGTATTATTTTATAGAGTCTAGGTACTGGACTATGTTAAATATAAGAAGCGACAATTTGTTATTAATTAAACTGTTTCTTTTTCATGAATTGTTGTTTCTACGAATTTCTTATCACATAATTCCTTAATAATATTAGTACCTGTCTAGTAAGTCACAGTGCGCTGGTTTAGTGCCGGCAGAATAGAAACACTTCTCCGAAAGGTGAAGCCGAAGGCACAGAGCTAAAATGTTACGGTTTTATCTACGAAAGGTAATTTATTTTAGGTCTTGCCAAGGTTTGACCTGAGCAATGCCTTTCGGTAACAGGTACTAAAAAGCACGGGCGCGAACAAGCTCACGCGCCTGCCGCCACACCCCGGGTGCGGGGTGGCCGTTCCAACCCCGCGCACTACCCGCTCTCATGAACGAAACAGGAAGGTTACCGACATAAGTACTGGATAAGTAAAGCAGCTAATCTCCGAAAGGTCAAGCCTTGGCAAGACCTAAAATAACTGTTTTCTTTCCTTCGGGATGGAAAACCGTAATATTATCTTATTTCAAAATTAACTTTTGATAATGAACTCATTCGAATTTAGTGATGTAATTATATTTTTCTGTGTTGAACAAGATCTAACAGCGTCGGCAAAGATAACGATTTGGAGCGAAATGAAGAAAAACAAAATAAATTAGATGTCCCGAATAAACTAAATAGAAAAAAATGCAATGGCATCAAAGAATATTTAATAGATTACACAGCTAACTCCAATTTACATGGCCTGAAATATATAGGAGAAAAAGAACGAACCCCGGTGGAAAAGTAGGTTTTCGTTCGTTTTTTAATAATTATTGTACACATTTTTTGCTGTGAAATTGTAACTTTATCGAAGAAAAAGTTTTTATTTTATTTGTGCTCCATACTGTATCATTAATGTACTCGTATCACTATTGCAGAATATTTTGGCTTTTTATGTTTATTTGCTGCGTAATTTTGTGCGCTAGTTTCATCAGAAAAGTTTGGATAAAGTGGAATGAAAGTCCAGTCATCGTGAGCTTCGCTGAAAATACGACACCAGTTTGGCAGGTATATAAATTATCTAATTTTTCTTAGTGAGAGTTAAAATTTATTGTTATATTAAAAGGCAAACTGAAAGTGAGGGATTTTATTTTGAGACTTTATTACATGTTTTTATTTTTTAAGATTCCGTACCCAGCTGTGACTTTGTGCTTCGAAACAAAATCTATGCAAACAAAATTCAATTTTACTGCAAATTATCACTTATATAATAGTACAATAACACCTGAAGAGTGAGTAATAATTTATTTAATTAGTAAGTAATAAGTTATATTAATTTTTTCCGACTTTATGACTTCAATGTTTTATTATACTCTTCCAAATAATTATTAATCGATAAATAAAAACGTATCAATAGTGTTTAAATTGGTTCGAAAATGTGCTTTATCGATACCACAGATATATCTACTACTACAATAAACGACTAAAGTAAGTTTTGGAAATTTTCAAAATAGGCAAATAATCAACCAGCTGCGAATTAGAAGCTAGCACATGCAAAGGATTAAGTACGTACTACTGGACAATGTTCACTAGGGAATGCAATCTCGCGAGATTGGGACGCGGGCGAGATCTCGCGTGATTGATACTTTTGTGTGTTTACTGTAATATTTATTCAACTCACAATATTTGAATAAATTAGAAAAAAATATAGGTAGGTATTATGAAATAAAAAAAAATTAAGGGTATTTTCAATAAAGTTTTATGTATTTTAACATTGGTTGACGCAATTATATTTTTTATGTAAAACCTTTAAAAGAGCAGTTACTGTATTATAATCTCGGAAACGGTTCCAACAATTTTCATGACATTAAGTATGCAGGGGCTTTCAGAGGCGATAAATCGATTTAGTTAGGTTTAATTTATTTTTTATAAAAGTTCCATGTAAAGCTTAGTCATCCAGGTACTAATCTTTAAAGAAACTAAACTTTGACGTGTCTAATCAAATACAAAATGAAATAAACAAGCAGTGTTCTCTGCTAATATCAAATTTAAAAAAAGTTTTATTATAATACACAGTTTTTATTACAAAAACTAAAATAAAATTCGTTAACTAAGTTGAATTGACTATTTACTGAGATTCTATTAGAAATTAGAGAATAAATTAACAAAATATACCAATAAATTTAAAGGCTTATTCAATTTATTTCACACGTCATTATTACGAAAAATTTTGAAAGTAGCTTCTTAAGAAGCACAAAATATCCTAAGAATCTTTGTTATTCGTCTTATTATTGTGCTGGCCCAGATAACCAACCACCGAGAAGACCCTTTCGAAAACACAAGTACTGATTTCGTGCAAATCGCATGTCCGTGAATTTTTTGGCAAATCTTATCACTCTAAAAGCCTAAAAATATTTTTAATCTATGAATATGTTGTTTATCTATTTCTGCCACATAGAATTAAAGTTGATCGTGTCGAATTACTAACTGAAAATAATATTTTAGTTGCTTAAATTTCATTACCTTCAGCGTCCTTTTTGTGACGAGTTAGGAAAAACATTTTTTAATAATTATACATCGAGGTTTTTGTTGCTTCTTATTACTTGAAGTACGTCAAGTATAGAATAAGGAATATAAACAATGAAGCATACGTTGTAATAATGTTAATATTTAAACACACTGTGATAAAAACAATTTGTCCGAAAAAATATTCCATTACCTTCAGCCTAGTTTGAAATATCAAAAATCATATTGTATATGCATCGTACCTGGATGGCGCATCTCCCTCCCGCCGATCACTTGCCAGCCAGTCGGCCAGCAATAACGAACGGGACAGGACGTGTGTAAATTTTGACGCTACTGCTAAAAAAGATCGGCAAGTACGTGCTTCAACCAGTTTTGATTTCATTACCTACAGCAGATTGTTCATGTAAGTAGTTATAGTTTTTTTATGGTTTTGGTCTGGAAGCATTTGTTATTTGTATATTCATATTTCTTATTATTATTAAGTACTTAAATCTATTAATTACCGAGCAAGATCAAAAACAGTTTTAAAAATTCATTACTCTCACTTTCATTACCATCAATTTCCTTCAGCTATGAAGGTGACGGTAATGAACTAAAAATGAGGGTAATTAATTTTACGTTTATTTATATTTGATATTATCTGTAGTCCTATAAATATGACATACAGAATTGATTGCACTTTTGAAATACCTACTTACAAAGATGATTGAAGTAACTAATGACATTTCAGGGCCTTAAAGCCACCTGTTATTTTAATAACTACTTATTTAGACCATTTTTTAGATACCTCATACCATTTCAAGAAAGAATTTCGTTTATATATTAAATGTCTTTTCACAACGTTTCCTTTTGTCTTGGGTATTTAACAGCGTTTTTACAAAAAAAATATCAAAAATACTATCTAAAACTGAAAGACTTAATGAAAAGTTTGACATTGTTGACATGCATTCAATATTTAAAGAAGGTATTTAGATGCTGTCGGTCAGTTTTAAAAAAAGTCTAATGAACAAGTTATAAAATTAATCTTTCGGCTGCGTTTGTGAGCACCTATTATCTTCTAATAGATTTAATAATTATTGTGATTTCTAACAAATATTATTTTTGTCAGGCACTAGTATGGCTAAAACGAAAACAAAAAAACTCGCGAAGAAAAAGCTGCTCAAGCAAGACTGCATAAAAGAAAAAAGTATGAGGAAATTAAAAACGATGCCGAAAAATACGCAATTCAGAAGGAAAAAGAAAGACAGAGATATTTGAGAAGAAAAGAACAAAACAAAATAAAATCTGTTGCTCAAATGACGCCAAGAGAAAGGAGACTACAAAGAAAAAAATGGAACGAAAACAGTAAGCGTTATTTAGAAAAGAAGAAAAAAGACAGAGTAATACAACAGATGCTGATTGACAATTCACCTCCAACAAGCGATAGAGAAGAAAATATAGATGCTGGGGAAGATCCATTAGAAGGGCCGTCAAACCAATTAGTAGAGGTGCCTAGCGTAAACTGCAAAAAGTGTGAGAAAAAAGATAAATTAATTAAAAGACTGCGCTATGGTTACAAGAAAGAGATAGGTAAACTGAGACAAGAGAAGGAAAAAGTTATTAAAGAAAAGTATGCAATGAGAAAAATTATGATTAGGCAAATAAAAAAACACAGAAAAATACAAGCTAAAGTACCATCAACTGTCGAGAAAGTGGATAATTTGATAAAATCAA
Source organism: Diatraea saccharalis (assembly GCA_918026875.4). Classification (NCBI taxonomy): domain Eukaryota; kingdom Metazoa; phylum Arthropoda; class Insecta; order Lepidoptera; family Crambidae; genus Diatraea; species Diatraea saccharalis. Next base: position 7,214,596 of record OU893333.1, read on the forward strand.
TAGACGAAGACAAGCGTGAGAAAGTAAAGAAAAAAATATTATTTGGAGAAATCATATCTAACAATTTAAGAGATGGATTTAAAGTTTTAGGCAAGAAAGAAAAACGAGAGTTTAGTGACATAGTCATGAAGGAAAAAGATCGTTTTAAAAAGCACAAGGTTTTAAGTAAAACGAAGAAGTTCACAGTGCGAGATAAAAATAAAATATGTCACAGCAATGAATCAAGCATGGATACAGAGTGTAAAATCAAACAAGACATAGAAAACTTTTTCGAAGACGACTGCAATACTAAAATATCTCCTGATAAAAAAGAATTTATAACACGAAATGGACTAAGAAAACAGAAGCGCTATTTATCAGATACATTAACTAACCTCCATAAAAAGTTCATGTACATCCAAAACAATAATATTGCATATTCTACGTTCTGTAAATATCGACCATTTTGGGTTCTCTATCCGAAAGAATCTGATCGTAACACATGTGCTTGTAAAACACACGTTAATTTTGATTTGTTGGTTAAAAGTCTTAACAAGAAAAAAATCACTACAGAGGCCAATGGGACTGCTATGTTGGAAAGTTTGTGCTGTGACATAAACAATGAAGAATGCTTGAATCGAACATGTGAAGTATGTGGAAACAAAGTAATTAACTATAGAGAATTTAGTAATGGAGAGAAAATAAACTATTATCAGTGGTGCGCAAAAAAAGTAAACCATCATGTAAACGGTCAAGAGAAAGTAAAAATTGTTACCGTAAAAACTCGATTACAGGATTATCCAATAAACGTTGTGAAAAAATTAGAAGATTCTCTGAATTCATACTTTAAGCATTGTACTAACATCGTTGTCCAGTACAAGAATATCAAATCTTTAAAAGCGACAATGACTACTAAGGAGGTTATGCTACACATAGATTTTTCAGAAAATTATTCCGTTAAGTTTAATGAGGAGATACAAAGCTATCATTTCGGCGGCAGTCGATTGCAAATAACATTGCACACTGCGGTAGCTTATTTAATTGATCCAGAAACTGGAATCACGAAGACATACAGCGTTTGCAGTATCAGCAAATGCAACAGACATGACGCCAGTGCCATATGGGCACATCTCATACCGCTACTAGCCTACGTAACAGAAATATCACCTCAGATTGACACAGTACATTTTGTATCTGACAGTCCTTCTAGCCAATATAGGAATCGCTACATTTTCTTCGTTATTAGTCAACTACAACAGGATTTTCCACAGTTAAAATTTGTGACCTGGAACTATTTCGAGGCTGGACACGGCAAAGGAGCGCCTGATGGTCTCGGTGCTGTCCTAAAGAGAACCGCAGATCAAATTGTACGGTTTGGTAATGATATTGGCACGATGGAAGACTTTTTTGAGCTTATTCAAGACAAGGTGAAGAATATCAAACTTCTTACTGTCTCAAAAGAAGATATTGAAGAGAGAAAATTTCCCTCATCGGTTCAAGGATTTCGTGGAACAATGTCTGTGCATCAAGTGCTTTGGTCATATAACAAGCTTCGAACAACATTCCGAAAACTAAGTTGTTTCTTGTGTGAAAATGGTGAAATATGTTCACACGGATACCATCTTGGATTTATGAACGTAACTTGTGTTTATAAAAATATCGATGCTGAACATCTACAAGATTTCGTAAATGAAAACACGTCGAACGATGTCCTTCGAGAATTGACAAATCCTCGAGCTCCTACTACTACTAATCAATTCCAGACTAGATTAACCGCTGAAGCTCCACAAAATATGATGGCTTCTTCAAGTAGATCCAAACATAATAACAAAATCACCATACTCTCTGATGTAAAAGTACATTGGACCAACACTACCTTTATTGGCACTGAAATGAAGAAAACAAGAAATGCAAATTTTCAACTTGATTTCGAAAAGTTTATTTCTAGAAATGTAGAAGAAGTAGCAAAAAATGAACAAGATAAAGAACAAAATAATCCTGATGATATTTCAGAAATTGATAATGTAAAAAATGTACACATAAAGGATAGAAAGGTGAAAAAAAGTATTTTAACTATTTGGATGAAAGTAGCAGTGGAGAAGAAATATATGAAGAGGACAGAATTCTAAAGAAAAACTCACGTATTTTTTCATTTTTTGATAATTCTGATGAAAGTATTTTTTAATTTACCAAGTCAAAGAATTGATATTTTGCGAATTAAGAGTTTAGTTTTTGTTGTTTGTCATACTTACATATTTTTTTATATTCATAAGAAAGATTATTTCATCTGTTCAGTTTGAAATCCTGTAATATCTTTTAGCGGTATAATATAGGGCTAGCTAGAACTTTAGTGATTTCGAATCAAATGCCAATAATATAACCAAAAAACAGTACAAATATATTTCATTAGTATCTATTTATAAAATTACTTTACTCTTTAATAACAATCATAACTATTAAGTAAAATGAGACTGATTAGAAACTAACTTATTTGATTTGTAATAAGTGACTGTTTTTTTTAAGTAAATAGTTTATTTCCTATAGTTGTTACATTTATGGAAAAAGATACCAAAGTTATTTTTTACTTTTAGGGTTTTATAATTGAAAGATTAAAGAAAATAATTGAATTTGAAGAATTTTGTGAAGTAGTTTATGTTTTGTTTTAATTGGAAGAATTCTATATTATGTTGTTTTTTTTTAATATAAAATGAATATTCACATAAATAAATTGATAGTAAAATGATTATGTAAAACTAATATATTTTATTTACATCGACATTACGAGCCATTTCGTTTAATTGCCTAGTCTCTGATTTCATTACCAGCAATTTTTTTTCATTACCTTTATCCCCAATTTCATTACCAACTGCACAGTTTTCATTACCATCATATGTATATATTTTAATTAGTCAATATCTATTCATTTAATGCGTATAATTTTGTATAAATCACATGCATATGTTAGATTCTTGATAAAGATTGTTATGAAAGTTGAAAAACAGGTATTTAAAATTTTCTCACAAATCTGTCAGATTTGCACCAAATGATAGAAATACCCAAATATCCAAAATTCTTCTGGACCCAAATGTCCTGAAGATGCGCAATCTCAATAGGTATGAACATAATTTTAGGACATATATCTCCTGTGGCAGGACCATCAACTCAAGAACTTGTTGATGAGCAACGAACTCCGATATCATTTGCTGCTATAGCAACAACACCTGCTATTGCATCATCTTCTAAACCAGGTCATAGAAAGCGAAAGCAACATGCTACTATATTAACTGCGACTCCTATGAAAATTAGTTTAGAGAATAAAGAAAAGAAAAAAATAGCGAAACACAATAAGGCTAGAAAAGATGATAAATCAAGACCAAAACCCGTTGTCGAAGGAAAGAAGAACAAACAAATGAAACAAAAATCGTACAAGAGAAAATTTTTACAAGAAAGTTCTTCAGAGACTGAAGATGAAGAGCACCTTTGCGACGATGACAGTGATGACGAAATGATTGTGGATAATGAAGATTATAATAATTGTATCATTTGCGAAGAATTTGGAAAAAATAACGAGTTATGGTATCGCTGCACCACCTGCGGTCTGTGGGCTCATGCTATATGTTCAGGGTGGGAGACGCCAGATGAATATGTATGTGATTTATGTATTCAAAAGTAAAATATTTGTATTTCTACTCTGGTGACCAATCATTATTTTATATTTTATTATGATAATTGAAGTTAATTTGCCAAAAAAACTTATCTATACTTAATTGTTAATTTACAAAAGGCTAATCTTACGTACAAATAGGTATAATTGATGCAAATTTGTAATTGTAGATTTTATTTTTACTTTTTATGGTTGATCTCATTATATTTATTTAATAAAAATATAATTTAATGTTACATTCCAAAAAAACATCTTTGAGCGTCATTCCCCGTACCCCGAGCGGTATTACCCAAAGTCAGGTGCAATGCCGCTCAATCATGTTTTATTTTTAATGTGTTCCTACTATTAATAAGTCAAAGATATATGCTTTTGTTGTTAAGTTGTTGATTACTTGATAGTTAAAGATTTTACTACTTTTCGTAATTTTGATTTAAGATAAATAATTAAAAAAATACTTAATGTTTTTCTTAAGTGAACATCCCATCCGATTATTCATTTAAAGTGATGAAGAAATTTTTTTAGTTTGGTATATCTGCACGCGTAGCATGACGAACTCGAGAACGTTTTGTCTACACTGAAATGTCACTTTTCTCGGAAGCGCCCCTACTATATCTCACTCTCGACCCGAGAAACTGACAACTGAGTGTAGACAAAGCGTTTCTCGAGTTTGTCATGCTACGTCAGTTTCTCGAGTCGAGAGTGAGATATAGTATGGGCGCACCCGAGAAAAGTGACATTTGAGTGTAGACAAAACGCTCTCGAGTTCGTCATGCTACGCGTGCTGGAATTGTATCGTATGTCACTTTGTAGAATAGGAAAACCATTAAAAACTGTAGTTTCGTTAGGTTTCGATCCGTTTTCGATTCGATTTATACAAAATTTATTTAGAAGAATTGGCCCCCAGGACTGCAGAAGCTCTTGTGTGCTCTTGACCATCACCCGTAGAATGTTTAATACAGCTCTGTGTAAAGGATCTGTTATCGTCTGTTGACTACTGGAAAATAAGTATAAAAGGTAAAAGTTTCTAAAATCTTGATATTTTTTGTTTAACAGTCGTAAAATGTTTGAAGATTTGACTTTGGTTTGCGACGGCCATTTGGCATCTGCCGCTGGGAGAAAATTCTCTAACGCTAGTGAAACAGTGAATAATATAAAATCGGTAAACACTTAAAAATTTTAATAGTATATAAAATACAGGCAGCTGTGCCTCAGTATAACACTAGCGCGTGTTACTAGTAAATTCAGGGGTCGGAAACCGGTATATTTTTCGAAACGTTTTCATCTTAAATACCTAAAAACACTTTGTTTCGGTTTCGTTCGAACAGAACGATATAAAAAACGATTTTGGAAAAAAACAGAATTATATTGTTTTCGGTTAATATATTGTTTTTAATCATTTATTTTGCGTTTTTTTGCATCGCATACTGTAAATAACGTAATAAAATAAATGTACGCCGCCCTTACAGCCCGCGCGGCACCGTCTTGCGGATTAAACCGGTTTTTTAAAGCGTTCTTATTTCGTTTTCGTTTCGAACGCAATCTTGCCCAAAGAACCATAAGAAACGTTTTAAAAACGTTATTTTGAATAACGTTTCCGAGCCCTGAGTAAATTATTATACAACCACACAATTATTCTGTTAACTTACTTTTATATTAAATATTTATTCATTACAGGTTTCGCCAAATATAACTGAAGTATTTTTTGGTTGCAAATGGAAAGATATACCAAAAGAAACATGTGAAAATCTCTTTGCACCTATATTGACCGAAGAAGGTCTCTGCTACACTTTCAACATGTTATCCGCTGAAGAATTATTTAGAGTAGAAAAGTAAGCAAATATTATTATTATTATTTTTTAATTATTATAAATATATTGTTAGCTCTTACTAATTTCATGTTAAGTACTAACAATTATTCCGTTTAAAAACATTAGACGATATGTTTTAACGACATTATCAATCTCTTCCAAAAACAGATTATTATGAAATATTTATCTTGCAGCATTAAGATGATGTACACACTAAGTTGTTTTTTTTTGTTTACAAAGTTGTCCCTCGGGCATTTGAGCAAACGATTTATTATATACGCGTAAATGCTAAATACAATTTTGCAACATTTTTAGCTTACATGATGACTATCCATATTTAGAACGAGGTCTATCTAGACCGGATAACTTGACTACCTTTTGGAATTTAGAAAATGGTTACCCACCCGAAGCTCCGATAGAGACATATCCTCATAGAGGTTCGGTAAGTTTGTTTTCAAATATTCATTAATGATTGAAAATTGTGTCATTGAAATTAACTACCATTGTAAAATAATTAAGCGATTACCTCAATCAGTTTGTTAAAAATATTTGCAACAAACCATAGACATTTTCTTTTTCACACAGTAATGTCTTTTGAACTTAATCATAAAGTTAAATAATAACTAACATATAAATTACGACATATGATTGGTTTTAAAGGCATTCATCTATTCATATTTTAAAGGCTAAATGAATGACATTTTTGTAATACTTAGATTATTTTTTGCTAGACAATTAATCCGTTAGTATAAAATACAACAACTTATATTTAATTCTAGGGATATGGTGCAAAAGCTGGATTAACGTTTCTTATGAAGACTAAAGAAATTGATCTAGATTACTTGTGTAAAGGTCCCGTTCAAGGTTTTAAGGTATAACAGGCATTCATTCCCTACTTTTTAACTTAGTTATATATAACTTTCGAATAAAATAGTCAAGTAACTTAGTCGTAAACATAATTATCCCAAACATAAAGTTAATGAACTTCACGTAGCTAAATATGCTTTATCTAATGAAAAATATAGTTTAACCAATCACTGTCTGAATAAACCCCGTGTCAGTACTTTTCTCTTTGAGCAACATATTTAATTTTTTAGCGCCGATCCACCATTATGGACACTGTTGGCATGCCCACAATTCTTAATTCACTAGTAGTAACTGGTAAAGTCTCACTTTCATGGTCTATTGAAATTTATAGGCTGATGATAAAAACGCTACGACTGACAAGACTAGTTTTGGCTACACTCTCGGTCAGCGTAGCTACCGCGGAAATATCGTTTTCATCTCTGCGTTCAAACCGTGGTTGCGCCTCGATGGCACAGAAGAAAATATCGGGGCTAGCTCTCTTAAACATACTTAGGATAGAGATATGCATCCGGACGAATTAATTTGTATCCCAAAAAAAGAATTAGCTTAAATTTGAAATTTAAGAATTGACCTCTTCTAAGTACATATATTAAACAGTATGATCCTGTTCATCAACATCGTCTAGGGATATTTTGTATAAAGTTCAAAAAATATTGGCCGGTTTTAAAATATTTTAAAGAAACCTTATTTTATAACGCCTTTTTTGATAATTACAAAAAAATAATGTCACACCAAAGATTTGCACGGCATAATTCAAGCGAAGTTAGAAGTTTTCAATTTACCTACCATAGTTTTTGAAGATTTTTTGTGTTAATCGAAAGTTTGAAGCAATTTAGCTGTTTAATTTGAATTTGTGCTAGTTTATGAATTATGCAGCGACGCCATTTAACAAGAGAGGAAATGTTAAGGGCAGTAGGCATGCTCCAAGCTGGGGCTACTCAACGGAGTATTGCTGAGGACATCGGAACAAAACAAAACGTGATATCACGGTTATGGTCACATTATCGTGCTACTGGTGAAGTGGCTGAGAGACACCTAGGCGGGAAGCGCATAACCACCCAACGACAAGACCGATTTTTGCAAATTGCTGCGAGAAGGCAACCAAATGTTACGGCCATGCAGTTGATTCAAAAGCTCCAGTCAGAGCACCAGTGCTTGTCATTGACCAAACTGTAAGGAAAAGACTGCATGAAGCTAATCTTCATGCTCGCAATCCTCTTCGTACTCCTGCACTACGCCGAGGAAGAAGATTACAGTGGGCTCGTGAACATCGTGAACGTCTGTAGTGCTGTTTACCGATGAGTCCCGATTCGATTTCCTTCCAGATACGAAGAGTACTCGTCTGGCGAATTCCTGGTCGTGAGAGCCGCCTGCAACACCCTCAGGAAGGCCACCCATACCATGGCGGGACGATTATGGTTTGGGCTGGAATTCGTGTTAGTGGAAGAACAGACCTCGTTTGGATCAGAAACACCATGACCACTGAAAAATACCTCAACCAAGTGCTAGTACCAATAGTCTACCCACATCGACTTCAAATGGGTCAAGAATTCACGCTCATGCACGACAATGCTCGTCCCCACACAGCGCGAGTGGTCACCAGCTGGCTGCATAAGCACGATGTCTTAGACTGGCCCGCGAGATCACCAGACCTAAACCCCATAGAACACGCGTGGGACATGCTCCAAAGAAAAGTTTTGAGGAATTTACCTACAAACACTGTCACTGAAAAGAGCAACTATTTTTGCATCTTTCCAGGACCTGGAATAATATCCCACAGCAAGACTTTGATAAGTTGATTCGAAGCATGAAAAATCGTTGCAGGACCGTTGTTAACGTCATGGGTGGTTTTATTGCCTATTAATTTTTTTCACTTTTTCTTGAAAAACACATTTCTCGTTATTTTTACCATTATTCTACTTTTCGTCTTTACTTAAATAGTTAATTTTTAGGTACAAAAAAATATTTATGTTTGATTCTATAATCTACGCTAATAAATGGGATTTATAAAAATATAAACATGTTGTATGTTATTCAGAAAAAAAAACTGAGAAAATTAGGAATAATTAAAATATCCCTAGACGATGTTGATGTGTGTACTTGCACTTGACTGATTTTTGGGTGGCTGTGCCCACGACTTTTTTTGAAGGCTGCATCCGCGCCTGGTTTGAGTTGCGTTATAACAGTACAGTGTCGGATGACGCTATCTGTGCCCTTAATGTTCATATATCCGTTTGTTTGAATATATACTACTTACAACATTTCTTCAGTTTCTGCTCCACAATCCAGCAGAATTACCTAGACTATCTCAACAATATTTTCGTTCACCTTTGTCTCAAGAAGTTGTTGTCGCTGTGAAATCTAAAATGTTGACTACTTCAGATGGTCTCAAGTCATATTCACCCGACAGGTAAATATTTGGTACTTATAAATCGTTATCAGAATACACTGTGTACATCCTATTGGATACCGCTGACTTTTATTTTGTATGGCGTCTGACAGAGCTGTCTTAAGTATTTGACTCTTAAAAATTTCAGACGCCAATGCTATTTTCCAAGTGAACGCTACCTTAAATATTTCAAAATTTACACCCAATCTAATTGCGAAATGGAATGTCTCACAAACTTCACTTACGCCAGATGTGGCTGCGTACACTTCGGTATGCCGCGTAAGTAGTTGTTTATACACTGACTCTATCAATTAATGCTAAGTCACATTTTCTTTACCTATTTCTGTAGTTACGTACACTTTCAAATTTTAGTTTAAATATTTTCTACAAATATTCCTTCACATGGTTACTTATTAGGTTATCGACTTCGATTGTTACCGAAACAATACAATTCGGCTGCAATTTAGACTATTTGACCGTATTTGCATCTAATCTTTGTCCTATTTCAGATGGGAAGGATATGGAAGTCTGTAATACTGGTAGTGTGGCCTGTATTAAAGCATCCCAAAGTAAGCATAACTATTACCATCCAATACTGATCTTGTAAAGGTGAAGTTTTTGCCTTTTTCATTTGAAAATAATTTTACTTCAGCATTTTAGTGAGTGTTTAAAAACAAAGCTTCATATATCTAAATAATTACATGTGCATTTTCAAGTATAAACGTTTAAATAATACGTTCATTAACATAATAATGAAAAAGTTAATTTTTTTATAGTTGGTATTCTATGCGCGTTTGGAAGAGGCAGTTATAAATTGAGAATTAGGTTATTTTTCACTTAACTTTTAGCCTCGTTATTTTACAATATGCTACCTACTCAGTTAGAGAATTGAACAACCCTAGTCTATTACAAAACCGACAATGTGATTTGATATTTTTTAAAACAATTGTTTCCCTGAGATAATTTAGTACTGTTATTTTTGTCGTCAATTGTAAGACGTCATGTCGTAAGAGCTTATTTGGATTAAGAAAAACAATCACGACGAAGAAGTGTCGAATTAACCCATAATCAAAATATTCAGTTATTTAATGAGTCAAATCTTAGGGGCATCTAAGCTCTTCTAAAAATAAAAACAAACGACAAAGAGGACGAATGTCTACTCGATGAAGATGTTTATTTTATATTGGTAACAACGCATTTGTCGAGTAGTGTAAGAATCATAATGAATTACGATAGGATAGAATATCTACTTAAATCTCGATTTGTAGATGTGTGTTTATGTTACTTTAGTGGAACTGGTGGTAGCCGATATAGAGTATGGTCTGAACCTTGATAACAATAACGATACGCTCGGCGAGGCGCGTACGATCGCTTCGAATTGCAAATGCCTCCCTGCATGCACCTCCATTGAGTATGAAGCAGAGACTTCACAGGCTGATTATGATTGGAAAGCCATTTATCAAGCGTTCCAATATCCTGTCCCTGAAGAAGAAATTGAGTAAGTTTTTGTATTACCCCAAAAAAAAACTTATAAACCTGTGTAGGTATACGGAATTCAGACTTTTTTTAAATTCATTCAAAATTTTATCGAATCCATACACTTTTTAATCGACTTCACAATCTAAAAGGAGGAGGTTATTTTTTTGACGGCGATGTGTTTTCTTTTTTATGTATGTTCATCGATATTTTCGTCAACTGTTGACCAATTTTCATAAATCTTTTTTAAGTCGACAGCTTGATGGACCGATATGGTCTCATTTAAATTTTATCGAAATCAAATAAGTAGTTTTCCTTTTATAACAAAATAAAATACGCTTTACAACAGATATCACCAAAATATTAAGTTATGACATGGCCAATTTCCGCTAAAGAACAAAAGATTGCGTATTTAGAATTCATTAATAAATCTGAAAGGAAGATTGATTGATTATACGTTCACTTATGCCACGAAACATTATTACCAATTCAAGGTTAAGCGGATGCCTCTTTTTGAAGTGAATTTGAACACCTAAGTGAATTCGATTTTTATAGCGGCAGCAGTATGTCCGGCATGCAACAGCAAAGTTTCAAATAACAAAAATGGCTTTGCGACTAACACTTCTATTGGTTTGAGCTGTAGATATATTTGGAATTTCAAATTTTGTAAATATAGTAACAATAATATTAGCATAATAGATAAACTACCAACTGTCCTAATATTCATTCTACGTGTTTTGTTTGAAGCCTAACGGTAGTATTATTTTTGATTTTTGTAAACCAATGTTTTGTTTTCTTTCAGTATGATGTATGCCCGCGTAATTGTTTTCTTCAAGGAGCCACAATTCATCACGTCTCGTAGATCAGAGCTGTACGGTCAGACAGACTTCTTGGCCAACTGTGGCGGTTTACTAGGTCTTTTCATGGGTTTCTCCATATTGAGTGTCGCTGAAATATTATATTTTCTTACATTACGGTGAGACGCACAAAATGTTTAAATAATAATGAAAAACTATGGCTACACCACCAGTAAGACAGTAATAAGGCTACTTCAGTTAATGGAAAATTTATTTGTATATCCGCCAATGAAATAAGAAGCTCTTAAAAGAAGACTATTTCAACGTCACTCTCCGTATGAAACAAAGGAGAAAGCAACGCAACAAGTGCGTGTCAACAGCTGCGCGCTGTGGCGCGGTCAACCTTCCGCAGTGCAGTCACCCGCACGCTCACCCTTGATCGTTAAACGACACGACATCGAAGAACTACGTGATTCTGTTTCGAAACGCATTTTTCTCCTGCAAGAAAAACTTTGACAAGATGGCAAACACGGAAGCAAATCCACCGCGCCGTCCACATCAAACGAAATCTCTAGCGTTGCACTCCCACTCAGCATACAACCATTCTGGCGCGATAAACCACGATTATGGTTCCCCGTTTTTGAAGCTGCAGTTGATGAGCTTTATAAAAACGAAGCCCAAAAGGCGCAGATGGTCATCGCCCAGCTAAACAAGGAAGATGTCGAGCTAATCTGCGACCTACTTTACACACCACCGTCTGAGGGCTATTACGCAGTCGTTAAAGAAAAACTCATTTCTGCATACAAGGAATCCGACAGCAAGCAGCAACCAGAGACCGAGCCAGTTGCTTCGTCGTATGAAAACGCTCGCTACGGGAAAAATCCCCGAAAAAACGCTACAGTTAATGTGGATGAATCATCTACCACCACACGTACGCTTGATGCTCGTCGTAAACGACACATTGGCCAAAGATACCGTACTCGACGATATTGCCAAACTCGCTGATAAGATGGTAGAACAAAACGAATCTTCGTCAGTATCATCTATCACAACGCCGATAGCAAACAAGAAAGATGAAACAAACATGCCAATTTTAGTTGACGAGTTTCACAAAATGCACACCGTGATCGCCGTGAAGAAAAAACAACCAATTACCGCAGCAGCTGCCACATTACCACTACATGCAACAAAGAAACGATCACAGGACGCGGTACGCTGCATTTCCGTCTCATTCACGCAACCGCTTCAGAGACAGATCCCCATCTCGCTCCCGACATCGTTCGACACAAGACAGCCGATCACCATCGCCATTTTGCTTTTATAATCAGCGTTTTGGATCTCAAGCAAAACGACGCACGACACCTTGCACGTATAACAAGAAATCGGAAAACTAAAACGAACGGTGGCAACTGCGGGAACTGGCGTTCCCGAAAATTCATACGCCTATTCGTTACCCACAAGAAAACGAATTTAAGTTTCCTGGTCGACACCGGAGCGAACATTTCAGTGCTACCTTGAACAAAAGGCCAAACAACAACGCCATTACCATTTCAACTGTATGCAGCAAATAACACTGTCATACCCGCATACGGCGAAAAAACGATTGAACTCGATCTCAGCCTGCACCGCCCATACAAATGGAGATTTATAGTAGCAGACGTATCAAAGCCAATACTGGGAGCCGACTTTTTAAAGCATCATCAGCTTATCGTCGACCTCAAAAATAGAAAACTTATTGATGGCGTCACCAACTTCAAGCACAGTATGTGGCGCGTAGCTGTTGACACGCACTTGTTGCGTTGCTTTCTCCTTTGTTTCATAAGGATAGTGATGTTCAAATAGTTCTTTTAAGAGCTTCTTATTTTATTGGCGGATAAACAAATAAATTTTCCATTAACTGATGTAGCCTTATTACTGTCTTACTAGTGGTGTAGCCACAGAGTAAATAAAACATTCCATCCAAGCAAGCCTACGACCCGATTTGAATTGCCAAAAAACCATCACAAATTTCTGTAATTTATACTTGTTGGGTTACTATTATGTTTGGATAAATTGAGTACAAAAGAATAACTTGATATTTATACGTTCAGTTTGATTGCTATTAAGAGACATCGGGCATCTGACATCCCAAAAAAATTGTGTAAAGTCAGCATTTATTACTGAAGTTTAACAGCAAAGACTTCTAGTAATTATTTGGTCAAAATAATTTCGTTTCATCAGTCCTCAGTCCTCCTACCGCATTCGATAATCCACGAATACTAAAATGACGATTTTTCATGTCAACAATCTCCACTCCGAGAAGAAGCTTGCCTGATCTATCAACTTATGAGACTGAAGATACTGAAGAACTTAGAAATTTAAATGCCGCACTAAACGCAAAATTGAAAATAGCCGACAAGGAAATCGAAAATCTGTTGTCAGAAAAGACTACTTTAGAAAAAAAAATGTCATGAAGGATTCTATTATAAGTAAACTAAAACAAATATATTGTAGAACGGTGAAGCTGATGATGAAACTCAAAATCAATATCATAATACACCAAAACTATGTGAAACATCAGCAGAAATAACGTCTCATACATCTTCAGTGGCAAAGAAAGACGATTCAAAAGATATGAAAAGTGATACACTGATTTTGAGAAGATGATGGAACAATAACGAAACCAAATGCAGTAACCGAAGACATACTAAGGAACTATTATAATGACTCAGATATATTAGTACTACGTGTTGGTGAAAATGATAAAAATCGATTGAAATTCATTTCCTATCTATATAATACTCGTACCTTAGAAAAATTACGAGGACACATTATTTTTAATAAATATCGCCAAAAATCCATATTTAAAAGAAAGGTGTCTAAATAATGAAATAGAACTTTTAAGTAGACTTTTCAAAAACTGTTATTTTATCAAAAAGCCTATGTATTCTGTAGACACCAATATACTTCAATTTTATTGTCAGAAAATAAGTTATACTTATATTAGATTGCAACTATTATCAGAATTATTTCTCGAGTTGTGGAGCTTTGATTAAACGTGGAGCCTTGGGGGTGGGTGGTGATCTACCTCCTAGTAGTAGTGTCATCGCCCAAGGTGGACCACCTTGGGCGATGACACTATGATGTCGGCAGAGAGATCCTTCAATGCGGTGGTGGGCTTCCTATGAAGCCGCCTGGTCTGCTACCACCCTCCTGTTGAAAACCGACGCTTAGCATCCTGATGCGTTCCGTCGGAGTGCAAGAGAACCAGTGCTGATGGGTGATGCTAAGCGGTCAGTAGCATTGTTCAAGAACGGTACTGAGCCTATGGTGGAGTCGTACTGGGTCAGATCGGTTTGGAGACTAGCGGGATCCGAAGCACGGTCTTGGCGTTGACCGACCGCAGTTAGTAGGGGGCCCAAGTAGTGCGCTAGCCACGTGCAAAAGGCTGCTCCGCCAACTTGCGAAAAATCTCGTGATGCGCCACCGTGCCAGCTGGCGACTGGACGGGAGGACCCGGTGGACATATTCGGGGGATCGGGCGTCCCCGCAGTCTCCATGTTGATTTTCCCATATGTTGGCTGTACTGTGGTGCTCCAGTTGTTCAATGGACTTCGCCTCGACTGTTAAACCATCACTCCAATCACACTCAAATTCATGGAAAGTCTAAAGGGAAAAAGGTTCAAACAATGGCTGCACTTCCACCCAGTAAAAGTGCATCTCTCTAACATCCGAGGGCTGCACTCAAATCTTGATTCGGTCCACCGCCACCTTGAAACCGAAAAGCCAAACATTTTCTTCCTAACGGAGACGCAGATAGCAACCCCGTCAGACAGCAACATCGCGCACGCACACACAGCGCGATGACGTCTGCTATAACTTCTCCGTGGCTTTGAAAAACCCGGTATATACGCCCTTTAGCTGTTAGTTGTTACTGGTGTAGAGAAACAGCTCTACGTCGGTTTATATCGATCGCACAGCAGTGACCAGGAGACAACTAGGCTCATTGAATACCTCACTGAGACGGCAGATGCGGCTATTCAAAGGTACAACGCAGCTGAGGTTCTGTTTCTTGGGGATTTTAACGCCCACCACCGCGAGTGGTTATACCCATTTGAAAAAACAGACCATGCTGGACGTGAGACACGCAAGTATGCATTGTCGTTAGATCTCACTCAGGTTGTAAATGAAGCAACGCGAGTACCGGACATCGATGGCCATACCCCCAACTGCCTAGACCTTCTGCTGACAACAAACCCCCACAGGCACTCTGTTTCGGTCTCAGCTCCACTGGCTTCATCAGATCACAGTGTGGTCAAATCTGTGTCGATCTCCTCGCCTCCAGATTTCAGTCCTAGGGGCATGAGGCGAGTTTGGCGATACAAGTCAGCAGAATGGGACGAAATGCGTCATTTTTTTGCGTCTTATCCTTGGCGACAAGTCTGTTTTTCATCGGATGACCCCTCTAGCTCCTGTAATGCACGTCGTTGACGTGATTCGGCAGGAATGGAATATTTTATTCCGTTCTCCGATATCTCACTTGATCACAGAACCCGACCTTGGTTTAATGCGGATTCTGCTCGTGCTGAAATGCGAAAAGAGTATGCTTACCGTGAATGGATTCAAGCTCGCGACCGTAAACTCGGAGCTCAGAGGGTTGGTGCGAGGAAGAAGTCCTTCAACTCGGCAGCCAAGGCATGTAAGAGAACGTCTCGTAAGGCACGTTTCGACCACGTAAGTCGCATTGGGTCCAAACTATCATCTTACCCTGCTGGTAGTAAACAATTTTGGTCCCTGTCTAAATCGGTTGAATCCAACTCCTGCCGTCCCAGTTTACCTCCTATGCTGAGGCCTGACGAATCGCTGGCTCATTACGCGGCTGAGAAAGTGAATTTGTTTGCTTCCTTCTTCGCGAGCAATAGGGATGACGACTGGGTAAAAAAAATGCAATTCTTTTTAGTCCGTCAGTCAGATAATAGAAAAATATTAGATACGTATTTTTTTCTACTTCAATTTAACAAGAAATAGCTTAGATAACAGGCATTAAAGTTGAGGAGTGGGGGCTCGCTACGTCACAGTTTAGTAGAAAACGTACCATAACGTGACGTCATGCGAAATTTCAACTTCATGTAACGCCGTAGTTTTATGATTACGAAAAAAATAAAAAAATACGTGTCTAATATTTTTTAAAACTCTACCTGACGGACAAACAAACAAAAATTAGTCGTCATCCCTATTCTCATTTGAATGCAAGCAGTGCAAGTACACCGTCCCTTCCTCACTGTGGCACGTTTATGCCACATGTCACCGTACACTGTAAGGAGGTTAGAAGAGCTTTGCAGAATTTGAATGTGAATAAGTTTGTGCGCATGAACTGTCTCCTATTTTAACACGACTGCGAAGCGGTTGCAATATCGCTCGACATCTCGAAAGCCTTTGACAGAGTCTGGCACACCAGTCTGCTGAGCAAACTTCCAGCTTATAGTATCACCGCTGACTTTTGCGACTGGATATCTGACTTCTTGAGCGAGCGGTCGATTAGTGTGGTCGTAGACGCATGTTCCTCGGACCTCAAGGAAATCGCCTCTGGAGTTCCTCAAGGGTCTGTTCTTTCAGCAACCCTTTTCCTGCTGCACATTAACGACCTGCTTATGCCCGGTATTGTTGGGTAGGCAGACGACAGCACGGTTGCAGAAAGATATGTATCTAATGCAAAAGCCAGCAGTGAGGACATTCGTATCCAGAGAGAGGCCATGGTCGAGCGGACTAACTCGGCCTTAAGTTTTGTTTCCCAATGGGGGGACAACAATTTGGTCAGTTTTAACGCCATCAAAACACAGGCGTGTTTATTCTCCGCCAAAAAGAGCCCTTTCACCTTGGCTCTTACTTTCCGTGGTACAACTGTAGAAATCTCTGGCGATCTTGATCTTCTTGGCATGAGGTTGTCTTCAGACCTCAACTTCGGTGACAGCATCGAAACGAAAGCTCAAACTGCGGCCAAAAAATTGGGCATCCTAAATAGAGTTAAACAATACTTTACACCGGAACAGCTTCTTACTTTGTATAATGTGCAAATCCGTCCGTGTTTGGAGTATTGCTCACACCTTTGGGATGGCTCAGCAAAATACCAACTTGCCGCACTCGATTCGGTGGACCGTAGAGCCAGAAAACTTGTAAGGGATTGTGAACTCGATAACTCCAAGCTCTACAGTCTGTCGCATCGCCGAAAAGTTGCTTCACTGTCGGTATTCTACAGATTGTACTTCGGAGAGTGTGCTTCTGAGCTGCATCGGCTCATTACGCCAGCACCTTTTTACCACCGGGAATCCAGGAGTACAGCAAATTATCACGCCCACCTGGTTCACATTCCACGTATCCGAACAAAGTGCTCTGGATCATCATTTATTATGCGCACAGCCAAGGAGTGGAATTCAGGTAGGTACTATAACTCAGGAGCATATAAAGCACGAGTGAATAGGTATCTTCTGGGCAAACTCGTCCCATCTTAGGCCTTACGCTTAATATTATTACGCCTAAGGTCAAGAGTGAGCCCATCTTGGATAAAAAAAAATGCATTTAATAGCAAGTTACCCAATATTATGCCAACAAAAGAAACAATACCATACTATTTTCCTTTACTTTCAGATAAATCTGATTCTAAATCAACCAAATTACCGAAAATTGTAAAGAAGACTACTCCAGAGTATTTTCCCAAGCAGCCGCCCTGTTTACCAAAAAAGTCAAAACTTTTTGTAAATAACGGTACACCTAAATTAATTGTATTACATCAGAACATTTCCGGATTCTTAAATAAGTAAAAAAGAGAATTTGGAAATAATCTTAGAGGATTTCACAACGAAAAAAAAAATACATTGATATCATATGTCTATCTAAAACATTCATTAAAGCTGGTTGTGAGGCAATTTTTTTTCTAAGTGGTTTTAAATTAGCAGGCTGGTATTCTAGAAACAAAAACAATCGCGGTGGCACATGTATTCTTTGCAGAAATTATATAGAATAGATTGAGTTTCATTTTTTGATGATTTGAAGACCGATTTTATTATATTTGAGGCATGTGGTATCGATATTCCAAAATATAAAAGTTTAATGATATGTGTTTATAGAATTCCAAACAGTAATCCCTTTCATTTTCTTATTAAATTGGAACTACTGACGCAAATATTACGCAAAAAACGAAAAAGAAAAATTATTGTAGCAGGGGATTTTAATATCGATTTGCTCAAAAATTCTGAAGCCGTAAACGAATTCTACCGAATAACCGATAGCTGTAATTTTACTATACACATTAGAGAGCCAACAAGATAATGTCATGCATAGATCAGATTATTAGTAATTGTAGTGTAGGAATATGCAAAACACTACCCTTACGTATATCCGACCATGATACAGCGCAGCTGTTGATACTACCGTTATCTGAGAAAGTGATTCCACCTAAAGAAATTACCTTAGAAAGACGCAACTTCAGCGTCGAAAATAATAAATTATTTTTGGGTTATCTGAAAGAGTGGCCATGGAATGATATTTTCAATTTAACGGATACAAATGAGGCATTTAATCGATTCCATGATGACTTCACTGTTTGATTTATGTTTTCCTATCAACCTTTTTTAAAAAAAAAACCAGTCGTCATAAAACAACTTATATGGTTAACAATAGGTCTAAAAATTGCAAGCGATACTAAACGGAAATTAAGATTGAAATATTATAAAACTAAAAATAATTTGGACAAGTTAAAATATAAAATATATAACAATTAGCAGCTTTTAATTTGGTAAAGGAAGTTACAAAATACGTTGATAAAAAAAACAAAACCGTAGCTGTCTTTTTTGACTTAAAAAAAAGCATTTGATTTTGTTTCTCAAGACACTTAGTTAAGTCAACGCGATCGTTGTTGTTAAGCAACTTTCGAAAGGGCCGGTCACAGATGGGTGACCAAAAAATTATTATCCGAGCTACTCTGAACTTCGGAAGACACGTTAAGCCGCTTGTACTGGCTGCATTTGCAGCTGTTAATACCCTGAGATCCGCATTGGGCCAGCGTGGAGGGCCCATATGGCCCATCGTCCTTGACCATACACAAGGAAGGCCTGAGCCCCAGCAGTAGGGACGTAACAGGGCTGATGAAGATGATGAGTGACTCACTCTTCAGTTTTATATCATGTCTCGCTCAACTTCCACATTAAGATAAAACTGACGTAGGTCATTTCGGATCTGAGCGATATAGGTAGTGTTGAACCTACAAGTCTGCTGGTTATAGGTTACAGACATTTGGGACAAGACTTTCTATTCACACGTTACTTTATATAATAGTTAATAATTAAGCACATACAAATAGTTTATTTTTAAGTTATTGCATGCTGTGTAATAGTAAAATATGAGATACTTATATTCCTTGACATCTTCTTTTTTGTTAACCATATTTTATTGCAATAAATAAATGATTTGATTTGATTTTCTTTGCAGTCTGGGATGCGTCATCGGGCGTCGTAAGACAGAAAAATAAACCCAAGAAAGCACAAAATTAAATACGTTAAGACTTAGTGACAAAACTCTTTCTACAAACTAAATTGTCTTACTCACAGAAATGAGATGTCTTAATGTGTATTAGGTACTTATGTCTATAATGTATTGTCTCAAATAATTTACGCAATAAAAAATAAATACATATCAATTTCAAATTTGCCTTTAAATCTCCGTGAATGGACCACATTAGAAGATTTTTCAAGTACTTGTTACGCTAGTAGTGTCATTAATGTTCAGGTAATCCATCCTAAAAGCTTTCAACCAGCGGTTCCGCCCGCGTGATCTTATATTAGACATTAAATCTTCCTCTTGAATCACCCTATGTAATGACGAAAACCGCATTTAATCGTTTAAGTTCTGATTTAGGTATTTTGGATAATAAAATCAAATGCCTCTTTAATACTTCTTTATATAATTTCGTAATAAATCACTGGAAATCCATAATACATCTTTCTAGCAAATAATGACGTCATCGTTATCCATCCCTCTTTTCATCTGATTGTAACCGATTTGAACTTAAAACGAATAAAGCAGGAGGAAAAAGGCGATGACTTGTTCACGATACTATTTTAAGAAAAAAAAAATTTTCGAGGACGCAACAGATTTGAAACAAATTAAATTTCTAGGGTTAACTCTAGACCATGATATGAATTGGAAAATTCATATAGATAATGTTTGTATTAGAGTCAATAAGTTCTTGTATGCTTTGAAACAAGTTAAAAATGTGACAAGTGTAAAGACAGACATTTCTACTTACCATGCTTATGTGCTATCTACATTGCGATATGGCTTGATAGTGGTAATAATACTGGGGTAATAATACAAATATCAGCAGAGCTTTTTTCATTGTTCAGAAAAAATGTATATGAGCCATTTGTGGAGTTCCTCCATTAACATTCTCCCGCGAGTTGTTTCCTCGTCTAGGCTTGCTGATTCTGCCATCGCGCTATATATATAAGGTCATTGTGTTTATTATGCGAAACCCTAAGCTGTTTGTAAGAGCGTATGAGGTTTATCCCCGAAATACTAGACATCCAATAAGATTGGTACTAAATGAAAAACCTCCAGTAGGTACTCTAAAAGTTGTCTTACCATGTGCGTCAAATTGTACAATAATATACCAGATAACCTTAAATCTTTAAATATTATTAAATTTTAAAAATATTTATATAAATGGCTGCTGACAGAAAACTTTTATTTTTGACTAAAAAATATACTTCAATTGTGATTTATTATTATTATGTCAACAATATGTATCTGATATTTAATCCTGACACTTGAAATTATAATTATTAGACATACTGATCTATATTATACATTTGACATTGTAAATTCAATAATAGTATAACAAGACTATATAAATTTGCATTCTTAGTAATAGGTGAAATATGATGTACTTATCAAAAATTAACTCTGTTATCTTTTTAACCATGTTAGTGGCAAATGAATAAATGAAATGAAATGAAATCGTTTATTTAAAAATATTCCCCAGCCAAGTCACATCCCTACTCAGAGACTATGGGTATGTTCCGATATACACTGCGAGCACTGCGCAGTGGTTTTACTGCTGAAAAATCCGTTCCGTTATGGACTGCCAGTACACTGCTAGAGTACCCTAGGGAAATTTATGACGTCATAAATTGCCGCCATATTTGTACTGTGAGCACTGGAGATTTCGAGGTAAGGTGCTCGCAGTGCTTTTGATCACGTGATCAGTCGAAACAGAATCAGAAAATGATAAGTTTCTAAATAAACAAAAATAAATACTTACATTTATTTATAAGATGGATTTAATTGATAAATTTTTTTTTTATACAATTTTCCAATTTTCTTTTGAAAAGAGGGAATCTTTATATTTATATTCACCTTGCATTAACAAATTTGAAAATGGCGCCAAAAAATAGGATTAACAGTATACTGGACTGCGTTCCGTTTTAAAAAGTCACCAGTATAACTAGCTATAAAGTAACGGGCTTCCAGTATACTAAATTGACGTCATACTGTTCAGTGGTCGCAGTGTATATCGGAACATACCCTATATAAATTGACATTCAATGTGTTACCAAATTTTTGAAATTCTTAAATAGTGATATGCCTCAACCGAACTTTAAATGAAAAAGTATACCACACTACCATTTTTTTGTAAGTGACTGATAAAATGTATACACAAATACTCTCTTAAGAAGTAAATAACAGTATGGTTTTACTGTTTTTTTAATAGAAAAAAAAACAGGTTTCGTTAATAATTTTGTTAACAATTTGTAAACTTTGTTCGTAATCTTTTAAGTACTGTGTAAATGATAATTGTGAAGATTACTTTTCCTTCAGTTTATTATATCATAAATGATTGAATGAAACGCGCTTTACTTCCTACACCCCTATTTTGGCGTCGGGGGTAAAATAAGTAAATTAAGACAAGTTTATTTTTAAGGTGTACCAGGATCTGATGGCAAATCGAGAAAGGGGAAAAAGGATGGAGATGTCTTGTTATTTGTAATATTTAATATAGTAAAAACCCTTCAATAACTGCCTACGTACGTACTTACTCCTGCCCTTATTCTTATCTCGGCAAAATTTGACATAATTTAGCCATCTGCGTGGGACATAATATAGTACACAAACACACTTGTGCACGCTCTATTACCAACATCTAATATTTTGATGTGATAGCACTTGACCCAGAAAAAAACTAATAATATTTTACCTGACTCGGAATCTAACATGAGTAAATAAAAGAAGGTTTACTTTATGTACCATCCAACCGAGGGTAATTACCTTCAGGTTAGGAACCACTGCTCTAGCCACTTACGATCCGCTCGCAGTCAAGATGCGGATTTATTAAAAGCGTAAATGTTTGCAGATTCCACAAAATAAATTCAAATATTTTTTGACATTTTATATATTTTTATTTCAATATTTTTTGGCGTTTTCGTCTTGTAATTTGTTGCAACTCCGATAAAATCACACGCTAGTAATTATGGCTTTCAGTTGACGATTTTAGTATGATGAGGTTTATTTACTTGCGTGTGACGTCATATGCGGCATAATAACAGCGTATGACAGTTACAGCGTTGTTTGCGCGGTTTCATAAATTTAAACTTCAACTTTAATTTTTATTGATATATACAGTAATTTTTTCCGCAATATTAATGTACTGTTCTTATTGGGTAATGAAGAATAATTCAAAACTATTTTTCAAAATTAGTCAAATGTATGAATTTCAACAAAATCAAAGAAAATTCTAATAAAACCAGTAGTCCGCCGCTTCTGGCCGAGCACTGAATCAACCTTAAAAAAACGATATGCAGTAGTCGACCTCATCATCAGCCCTTTTACGTCCCCTCTGCAGGGGCTCAGGCCTTCCTTATGGATGGTTAAGGAGGATGGGCCATGACCCTCCACGCTGGCCCAATGCGGATTGGAGGGTATTAACGACTGTAAATGCAGCCGGGACCAACGGCTTAACGTGCCTTCCGAAGCACGGAGTAGCTCGAGATAATAATTTTTTGGTCACCCATCCCGTGACCGACCCTTGTGAAAGTTGCTTTACGACTACGATCACGGGCCGCGGCGCTAATCCACTACGCCACCGAGCTACTCAGTAGTAGTCGACCTATTGCGTTATAATGTAATTAACTAATAAAATACCTCTAACGTTTAATTAAATTATAATGCACACATTTTATAATAATAGAAACATAAAAACCCACCAGACAACCACAGCAATCTCATGAAAAACTTATATTAATCATGAACACGTATCCTTAAGAAAAACAGAATGGTGATGCTTTCGGTCATGCATGTCGTTGGCGGCAGTGAAAATAAACAAATACAGCTCATCAACCGGTCATCTTTTTGATTCAAAGTTTCGTCATTTCAATGGTACAAGTTCCACACTATTTATATGATTATAAAGTCTGTATAGGCCGACTACTGAGCATTTACCCCCGTATTTGATAAGTTATAATTCGCTTACCATAAAATCGATACTTACATTAATTAAGGAACAGATAATGATTCCCAACCCTAATCGAGTGGCAAAATTGGCACATCTTCTGTATGTCCTCCAAAGATTACAATATTATCCTGGAAATTTCCTCTAATAAAGGATATAAACAGATATAAATTAGTTTGTATCCTTTTTACCTAAGATTCACATATTTATGATTTATTAAGTTCCAGTACCCAGTAAACATAAAAAAGTCTTATATTAAAAAGTACCTATTTGGTTCAAATCAAAAGTATCGAATACTTACATGTCTAGTTACTTTATAAGGTATATACAGCCAACAGCGCGTCAGGTTATACAAATCTGTCAGATTATCCGATTTTAAGCCTTATTACGTCGGTAATGGCTGGTGTACGATAATTTTGCAGATTTTTTTAATTCAATATACTATAATTTTCGCTCTTGGTTACGACAAAGGGCTCCCTTTTTATTTATATATTATCTATGAACACTGGTTTAAATTCTGTTTGTAGGATCAATAAAACAAATATTGTGTGGAATGTGATAAATATTTATTTATCGAATTTTTCAATAATGTGTTTGTTAACTTATTAATAATAGTAGCGAAATGAGCTCAATTCTGGTTACAGTAACACAATGATTACAAATGAGTCATCCAATGACTAATATAATTATTTTAATATAATATTTTGTTCATAACCAATTTGATTGATGTGGTTTGCTTTATGGACCGTCTTGATTTGACGTCTGATAGGTTTTAATGTAACCTTTGAGTGGCAAATATTGCAAACCTTACTCAAAAATAGTCAATTTTAAATATTTATATTCAATTAGTGAATGTAATACAGAACCAAGTTCAAAATTTATATCTTAATTTTTGCGGTGGGCTCGATTGCGGCGGTTGCTCTGACATTGAGGACAATACCATTTGCCTTTCGGTGGAGCGGTTATGCCGACGCATGGGTAGTGGAACCATTCATAAGGACACTGAAAAAATATTATTAAAACTTTCTTACTAAATAACATGAGCGGATATTAAAAAAAAATATCTGATACTAGTGGACGCCCGCGACTTCGTCCGCGTGGAAGTCGGTATCCCGTGGGAGTGAGAAGTTTTCCCAGTAAAAAGTACCCTATGTGTTATTCTGATGTATAACCTATATTGCTGTAAAGTTTTATCCAAATCCGTCCAGTAGTTTTTTCGTGAAAGAGTAACAAACATCCATACATCCATACTTACAAACTTTCGCCTTTATAATATTAATAGGATGTTGCGCACTGTTACGTAATCTATCCTACTCTAACTTGCGTATTTTTAATGACTGACGATATATTAAATTGGTTTTATGATTACAATCCTTGGGTAACTTAAACCTTCGTTATAATACTACCTGATC
This sequence comes from Diatraea saccharalis, assembly GCA_918026875.4. Lineage (NCBI taxonomy): Eukaryota > Metazoa > Arthropoda > Insecta > Lepidoptera > Crambidae > Diatraea > Diatraea saccharalis. The sequence goes on from OU893333.1 coordinate 7,239,466, forward strand.
ATTTTAATTAAATCAAGGGCTTTTCGGAATAAATTAACACAAACATAAAAAAGGAATCAAAATAAGAAGAGTAGCAAGCATCTGTGTTGTGGAAATCGCAGATGACAACCTTACAGCGGTCACTTACAGCCAGTTGCACCAACGTCCATTTAAATTGTCATTAGTTTAAAGTGCCATTACCCATACAAATTTGACATACGTTAAAGTTTAAGGCGACATTAAACCTTAACGGACATTTGTGCAACTAACCGTTAGAATCAAAGATTTCTAAGTATATAGATTAAACCCAAAATTTTTACGCCAAACATATAAGAGCTATTATACTCTTTTAAGTAGTAGTATTATAGCATATTAATTAATGTGACCAAAATATTGATTAATGTAGATATTTTGATACATGTCTAATAAAACTAAATATTTTTTAAATACACTCACGTCTTGATTGTCACACGCCACCATATCACCATAGGACACTTGATTGCAAATGCAGTATCTTGGTTCGTTGGGGTCATATGTCCATTCTTCTTCAATCGGCTCTTCAATAGCAACATTGTTTACCATATTACCACTAGAAATAATATAAACAATATATAAATAATTATTGTATTAGAGATAGCCTATGTAAGTAAGACCATGGCGTTTTTGATGATTAAAGGCCCAGTAGGAGTCTGTAATCCAGCATTTCTCAAGGTGTAAAGAGCATATGTTAGAGGACCATAAAAATAATGGCATATTTCATTAAATTTATCGAAAAATTTAAAATTTTGTTAATTGTTCGACGTCCAGAGATGTAAAAGGAAGGATTGAATTGTAGGAAGGATCATGCGGCAACGCTGATTTTCGAAACACTGAATAAAAGCCAAGTGAACGATGTTCCGATGACGGGTCTAGCGTCATGTCTGGCATAAACAAAGATTGTGGATTCCTGTGCTAATATTGCCTTAGCAAAGACTTTTTTTTAATGCAAAAGAATATTCTTCGCAACCCGGACATCATGCTAGCCTTGCTAAGACGTAAGGCCCCCACCTAGAAAAAATACCTAGCTACGCTAATAGCTAGAGGGCACTAAAAATCCTCTATTATTAATGTATTGTTCCTATGTATTAAAGTACCAATAATTAAATATAAAATATTATACATACACAACTGTAGGTGAAGATGAACGACTAGCGACCACAGCAGTTTGCTGTGTTTGTGCTGAAATCCCCGAGGAAGAGCTGTAACTACTTGTCTTCCTAAAAACATACGTATGTTGCAATACTTTGCTGAGTCATCAAAATTGATATTTATTACATTACTGTGTATTTATTACATTGAAGAATTAATAATTTTATGAAACTAGAATGCGGAACTTTAGGAAATTTTTATCTAATGATTATAACTATTTACCAGATATTGTTGTTGAAGTTCTAACACCACATATATCACTAGCGGTTTTGACATTAAATGAAAGTAGTGATACCCGAAGGTTACAATTTTTATTAACCAACTTCAAATCGAAAAGGAGGAGATAATGGTGTTTCGATGGCGATGTATTTTTTATGTATGTTCAGAGATTTTTTTATAAGCTAATGATTCTCATGAAATAATAAACAAATTGTATATTTGTATTCTTATAATTTAGGGCGAAAATAAACCAAGAAAATTAGGGGCTATTTTACTTCAATTTAACAAGAAATAGCTTAGATAACAAGCATTAAAGTTGAGGAGTGGGAGCTCGCTACGTCACAGTTGAGTAGAAAATGTACTCTAACGTGACGTCATGCGAAATTTCAACTCCATGTTACGCCGTTATTTTATGATTACGAATAAAATAAAAAAATACGTGTTTAGTATTTTTTAACACTCTACCTGACGGACAAACAAACAAAAATTAGTCATCATCCCTATTGTGCATTATATGTATAGAAGCAAATGTTTAGCTGGACGTGTGTATGTCTGTGGGCTATCTATGCATATTTCTATGGCTTCAATATGACATTTCTAATCTATTTGCATTTTCTTAGTTTTAATTTCGTGTCATGGTTTTCGAAGCTATCAGCATGATTATAGAACAATGGGATGAGCAAAAATTATTGTTTTCACTTGCTCAGTCGCAGGACAAATGTTATATGGCAGAGCAGCTTCATAATATTATAAAATGTCTACCGTATAAAGCGTTGTTGTTATTTTTAAGAAATGAATAGAAAAAAGTTATTCAACTGAATGTTATTTTCCAAATTGACGAAGTAGAACCTATAAAATTAAATGAAGATTTATTTTTAAGTATACAAGCTTTTTTAGGGGTTTTGGATTACACCATTCGGGGTTATTTGAGTTTGGTTTTAGGGTTTTATTTTGTTGGGAGTTGGTAACACTGTTTTTGACGTATGTGGTGTTAAAACTTCAAAGACAATATGTAGTTAGTTTTTCAGTAGATGACATAATAAATATAATTACTTACTTTTGCTTTTGTCTTTTGTTTGATGATGAAGAGTTGGTATGACCATGTGAGGTAGTATGGTGGCCGTGAATGGTAGTTGTTTGGGTGTGGCCTGAAGACAAGTTGTGACCTGAAAAAGTTACCGATTGTTAAGAGTGCTAATAAAACATTATAAAACAATATATATAAAGAATAAAGAAGTCAGTGTTTGTATTTTCTAAAATCTCTTCCATGCACCGCCTTGATTAGTGCCACATAGACTTTTCAACATGATTATTATTATTTTGTATAACCCCCATGGCCAATTGGGATTGTAGGATTTGAGAAATGTAGATGTGTGTCATATTTTATATGTGTTGTACGATTTCTACTTCAAAAGCGGTTAATTTTACAGAAAAATACAATACATTTTTATATACTTTATTCACCTCCAAGCAATAGGACTTGAGATATTCTAAAAAACATATTTTCGCTACCTCGAATAATATTTTTAACCGGTACTATTGTACGAAATTACCACTTTTTAAATCAATTCTATTCCAAGGCTATGCTAATATTTGCCAAATAAAAATAATTTTACGAAAATTAAACATATTATGATCGATTTGCTTGCTAAAAAATATACTTCAATTGTGATTTATTATTATTATGTCAACAATATGTATCTGATATTTAATCCTGACACTTGAAATTATAATTATTAGACATACTGATCTATATTATACATTTGACATTGTAAATTCAATAATAGTATAACAAGACTATATAAATTTGCATTCTTAGTAATAGGTGAAATATGATGTACTTATCAAAAATTAACTCTGTTATCTTTTTAACCATGTTAGTGGCAAATGAATAAATGAAATGAAATGAAATCGTTTATTTAAAAATATTCCCCAGCCAAGTCACATCCCTACTCAGAGACTATGGGTATGTTCCGATAAACACTGCGAGCACTGCGCAGTGGTCTTACTGCTGAAAAATCCGTTCCGTTATGGACTGCCAGTACACTGCTACAGTACCCTAGGGAAATTCATGACGTCATAAATTGCCGCCATATTTGTACTGTGAGCACTGGAGGTTTCGAGGTAAGGTGCTCGCAGTGATTTTGATCACGTGATCAGTCGAAACAGAATCAGAAAATGATAAGTTTCTAAATAAACAAAAAAAATACTTACGTTTATTTATAAGATGGATTTAATTGATAAATATTTTTTTATACAATTTTCAATTTTCTTTTGAAAAGAGGGAATCTTTATATTTATATTCACCTTGCATTAACAAATTTGAAAATGGCGTCAAAAAATAGGATTAACAGTATACTGGACTGCGTTCCGTTTTAAAAAGTCACCAGTATAACTAGCTATAAAGGTACGGGCTTCCAGTATACTAAATTGACGTCATACTGTTCAGTGGTCGCAGTGTATATCGGAACATACCCTATATAAATTGACATTCAATGTGTTACCAAATTTTTGAAATTCTTAAATAGTGATATGCCTCAACCGAACTTTAAATGAAAAAGTATACCACACTACCATTTTTTTGTAAGTGACTGATAAAATGTATACACAAATACTCTCTTAAGAAGTAAATAACAGTATGGTTTTACTGTTTTTTTAATAGAAAAAAAAACAGGTTTCGTTAATAATTTTGTTAACAATTTGTAAACTTTGTTCGTAATCTTTTAAGTACTGTGTAAATGATAATTGTGAAGATTACTTTTCCTTCAGTTTATTATATCATAAATGATTGAATGAAACGCGCTTTACTTCCTACACCCCTATTTTGGCGTCGGGGGTAAAATAAGTAAATTAAGACAAGTTTATTTTTAAGGTGTACCAGGATCTGATGGCAAATCGAGAAAGGGGAAAAAGGATGGAGATGTCTTGTTATTTGTAATATTTAATATAGTAAAAACCCTTCAATAACTGCCTACGTACGTACTTACTCCTGCCCTTATTCTTATCTCGGCAAAATTTGACATAATTTAGCCATCTGCGTGGGACATAATATAGTACACAAACACACTTGTGCACGCTCTATTACCAACATCTAATATTTTGATGTGATAGCACTTGACCCAGAAAAAAACTAATAATATTTTACCTGACTCGGAATCTAACATGAGTAAATAAAAGAAGGTTTACTTTATGTACCATCCAACCGAGGGTAATTACCTTCAGGTTAGGAACCACTGCTCTAGCCACTTACGATCCGCTCGCAGTCAAGATGCGGATTTATTAAAAGCGTAAATGTTTGCAGATTCCACAAAATAAATTCAAATATTTTTTGACATTTTATATATTTTTATTTCAATATTTTTTGGCGTTTTCGTCTTGTAATTTGTTGCAACTCCGATAAAATCACACGCTAGTAATTATGGCTTTCAGTTGACGATTTTAGTATGATGAGGTTTATTTACTTGCGTGTGACGTCATATGCGGCATAATAACAGCGTATGACAGTTACAGCGTTGTTTGCGCGGTTTCATAAATTTAAACTTCAACTTTAATTTTTATTGATATATACAGTAATTTTTTCCGCAATATTAATGTACTGTTCTTATTGGGTAATGAAGAATAATTCAAAACTATTTTTCAAAATTAGTCAAATGTATGAATTTCAACAAAATCAAAGAAAATTCTAATAAAACCAGTAGTCCGCCGCTTCTGGCCGAGCACTGAATCAACCTTAAAAAAACGATATGCAGTAGTCGACCTCATCATCAGCCCTTTTACGTCCCCTCTGCAGGGGCTCAGGCCTTCCTTATGGATGGTTAAGGAGGATGGGCCATGACCCTCCACGCTGGCCCAATGCGGATTGGAGGGTATTAACGACTGTAAATGCAGCCGGGACCAACGGCTTAACGTGCCTTCCGAAGCACGGAGTAGCTCGAGATAATAATTTTTTGGTCACCCATCCCGTGACCGACCCTTGTGAAAGTTGCTTTACGACTACGATCACGGGCCGCGGCGCTAATCCACTACGCCACCGAGCTACTCAGTAGTAGTCGACCTATTGCGTTATAATGTAATTAACTAATAAAATACCTCTAACGTTTAATTAAATTATAATGCACACATTTTATAATAATAGAAACATAAAAACCCACCAGACAACCACAGCAATCTCATGAAAAACTTATATTAATCATGAACACGTATCCTTAAGAAAAACAGAATGGTGATGCTTTCGGTCATGCATGTCGTTGGCGGCAGTGAAAATAAACAAATACAGCTCATCAACCGGTCATCTTTTTGATTCAAAGTTTCGTCATTTCAATGGTACAAGTTCCACACTATTTATATGATTATAAAGTCTGTATAGGCCGACTACTGAGCATTTACCCCCGTATTTGATAAGTTATAATTCGCTTACCATAAAATCGATACTTACATTAATTAAGGAACAGATAATGATTCCCAACCCTAATCGAGTGGCAAAATTGGCACATCTTCTGTATGTCCTCCAAAGATTACAATATTATCCTGGAAATTTCCTCTAATAAAGGATATAAACAGATATAAATTAGTTTGTATCCTTTTTACCTAAGATTCACATATTTATGATTTATTAAGTTCCAGTACCCAGTAAACATAAAAAAGTCTTATATTAAAAAGTACCTATTTGGTTCAAATCAAAAGTATCGAATACTTACATGTCTAGTTACTTTATAAGGTATATACAGCCAACAGCGCGTCAGGTTATACAAATCTGTCAGATTATCCGATTTTAAGCCTTATTACGTCGGTAATGGCTGGTGTACGATAATTTTGCAGATTTTTTTAATTCAATATACTATAATTTTCGCTCTTGGTTACGACAAAGGGCTCCCTTTTTATTTATATATTATCTATGAACACTGGTTTAAATTCTGTTTGTAGGATCAATAAAACAAATATTGTGTGGAATGTGATAAATATTTATTTATCGAATTTTTCAATAATGTGTTTGTTAACTTATTAATAATAGTAGCGAAATGAGCTCAATTCTGGTTACAGTAACACAATGATTACAAATGAGTCATCCAATGACTAATATAATTATTTTAATATAATATTTTGTTCATAACCAATTTGATTGATGTGGTTTGCTTTATGGACCGTCTTGATTTGACGTCTGATAGGTTTTAATGTAACCTTTGAGTGGCAAATATTGCAAACCTTACTCAAAAATAGTCAATTTTAAATATTTATATTCAATTAGTGAATGTAATACAGAACCAAGTTCAAAATTTATATCTTAATTTTTGCGGTGGGCTCGATTGCGGCGGTTGCTCTGACATTGAGGACAATACCATTTGCCTTTCGGTGGAGCGGTTATGCCGACGCATGGGTAGTGGAACCATTCATAAGGACACTGAAAAAATATTATTAAAACTTTCTTACTAAATAACATGAGCGGATATTAAAAAAAAATATCTGATACTAGTGGACGCCCGCGACTTCGTCCGCGTGGAAGTCGGTATCCCGTGGGAGTGAGAAGTTTTCCCAGTAAAAAGTACCCTATGTGTTATTCTGATGTATAACCTATATTGCTGTAAAGTTTTATCCAAATCCGTCCAGTAGTTTTTTCGTGAAAGAGTAACAAACATCCATACATCCATACTTACAAACTTTCGCCTTTATAATATTAATAGGATGTTGCGCACTGTTACGTAATCTATCCTACTCTAACTTGCGTATTTTTAATGACTGACGATATATTAAATTGGTTTTATGATTACAATCCTTGGGTAACTTAAACCTTCGTTATAATACTACCTGATCATTTTAATTAAATCAAGGGCTTTTCGGAATAAATTAACACAAACATAAAAAAGGAATCAAAATAAGAAGAGTAGCAAGCATCTGTGTTGTGGAAATCGCAGATGACAACCTTACAGCGGTCACTTACAGCCAGTTGCACCAACGTCCATTTAAATTGTCATTAGTTTAAAGTGCCATTACCCATACAAATTTGACATACGTTAAAGTTTAAGGCGACATTAAACCTTAACGGACATTTGTGCAACTAACCGTTAGAATCAAAGATTTCTAAGTATATAGATTAAACCCAAAATTTTTACGCCAAACATATAAGAGCTATTATACTCTTTTAAGTAGTAGTATTATAGCATATTAATTAATGTGACCAAAATATTGATTAATGTAGATATTTTGATACATGTCTAATAAAACTAAATATTTTTTAAATACACTCACGTCTTGATTGTCACACGCCACCATATCACCATAGGACACTTGATTGCAAATGCAGTATCTTGGTTCGTTGGGGTCATATGTCCATTCTTCTTCAATCGGCTCTTCAATAGCAACATTGTTTACCATATTACCACTAGAAATAATATAAACAATATATAAATAATTATTGTATTAGAGATAGCCTATGTAAGTAAGACCATGGCGTTTTTGATGATTAAAGGCCCAGTAGGAGTCTGTAATCCAGCATTTCTCAAGGTGTAAAGAGCATATGTTAGAGGACCATAAAAATAATGGCATATTTCATTAAATTTATCGAAAAATTTAAAATTTTGTTAATTGTTCGACGTCCAGAGATGTAAAAGGAAGGATTGAATTGTAGGAAGGATCATGCGGCAACGCTGATTTTCGAAACACTGAATAAAAGCCAAGTGAACGATGTTCCGATGACGGGTCTAGCGTCATGTCTGGCATAAACAAAGATTGTGGATTCCTGTGCTAATATTGCCTTAGCAAAGACTTTTTTTTAATGCAAAAGAATATTCTTCGCAACCCGGACATCATGCTAGCCTTGCTAAGACGTAAGGCCCCCACCTAGAAAAAATACCTAGCTACGCTAATAGCTAGAGGGCACTAAAAATCCTCTATTATTAATGTATTGTTCCTATGTATTAAAGTACCAATAATTAAATATAAAATATTATACATACACAACTGTAGGTGAAGATGAACGACTAGCGACCACAGCAGTTTGCTGTGTTTGTGCTGAAATCCCCGAGGAAGAGCTGTAACTACTTGTCTTCCTAAAAACATACGTATGTTGCAATACTTTGCTGAGTCATCAAAATTGATATTTATTACATTACTGTGTATTTATTACATTGAAGAATTAATAATTTTATGAAACTAGAATGCGGAACTTTAGGAAATTTTTATCTAATGATTATAACTATTTACCAGATATTGTTGTTGAAGTTCTAACACCACATATATCACTAGCGGTTTTGACATTAAATGAAAGTAGTGATACCCGAAGGTTACAATTTTTATTAACCAACTTCAAATCGAAAAGGAGGAGATAATGGTGTTTCGATGGCGATGTATTTTTTATGTATGTTCAGAGATTTTTTTATAAGCTAATGATTCTCATGAAATAATAAACAAATTGTATATTTGTATTCTTATAATTTAGGGCGAAAATAAACTAATTGGGCCAGTGGCGTAGCTAGGTAATCTAGGGCCCTGGGGCAAATAAAAAATTTTTTTGAAGTAAAATCATTAAATATACATATAAATTTATCATCACCTCTTTTTCGTGCATAAGCAGGTAATAAAACTATTAAACACTAACAACATAAATTACAATTATTTTTATACTTGGTGTAGGTATTGGGCAATAAAACGAAATAAAAAGGTTCAAGGGTTTATTATATATTTATTTAATCATAGATACGTTGCACCAGTTTACTGTTATTTAACCTATCGCCATGCAAGCTATTTACAAAAATTATCAATAGAAATATTTGATCCAGAAGTACTTGCAGAAGGCTGACTAAAAAACTTGTCAATTTTGGGCAATTTTTGTTTACTTTCTCCTCTTTCTTGGCGTTGTTTGCGTTTAAATGCACCACCGGGTTTCTTTTTTTTTTGTCCATAATATTCGTTTTCTAATTTATTTATGCAATATTTATGTAAGATTGTACTCAAGTAGGTACTCACTGTTCACTGACAACGTTACAAGTAAAAGGAAAGCGAAACGTGAATGAATGAAAATGATACGATACAAGGCGTCGTTGGGGAATCCCCGGCAAACGCTTTATCGCCGTCAGTGTTACTACATTTGACGGTTTGACGGACTACAATAAAATAAAATTGAACTTTTGTATGGACCAGTACAAAAAACTCCTGATACAATAACTTTTTAACCATTCTCGAAAAAAAATCTTGACTTGAAGTTCACAATCGCGAATCACAAAAACGCATATCGATAAATAATAATATGCAGATACTGATTTCCAACAAATTGATGAAAACATTAATAACACTGTCAACCCACACAAATAATTTACGGGAATTCCCTTTTTACCCGACAGCGCGACGCAAAGGAGGGTACCTAATTATAACTTTGGAATTACTCACAACTGAGTTTCCATGATTAAACTCGAGTTGTCACCTGTCATTTTTATTTTGAGGATGGGAGAAATTTTCAAAAGATGGTTCGATTGAGATTTTCTGGTAAAGATTCGAGGGCCCCCTGAGCTTGAGGGCCCCGGGGCACTGCCCCGCCTAGCCCCTTAGTAGCTACGCCACTGAATTGGGCTCAAGAAAATTAGGGGCTATTTTAGTTCAATTTAACAAGAAATAGCTAAGATAACAGGCATTAAAGTTGAGGAGTGAGGGCTCGCTACGTCACAGTTGAGTAGAAAACGTACCATAACGTGACGTCATGCGAAATTTCAATTCCTAGTATCGCCGTTATTTTATGATTACGAATAAAATAAAAAAATATGTGTTTAATATTTTTTAACACTCTACCTGACGGACAAACAAACGAAAATTAGTCGTCATCCCTATTGTGCATTATATGTATAGAAGCAAATGTTTAGCTGGACGTGTGTATGTCTGGGGGCTATCTATGCATATTTCTATGGCTTCAATATGACATTTTCTAATCTATTTGCATTTTCTTAGTTTTAATTTCGTGTCATGGTTTTCGAAGCTATCAGCATGATTATAGAACAATGGGATGAGCAAAAATTATTGTTTTCACTTGCTCAGTCGCAGGACAAATGTTATATGGCAGAGCAGCTTCATAATATTATAAAATGTCTACCGTTTAAAGCGTTGTTGTTATTTTTAAGAAATGAATAGAAAAAAGTTATTTAACTGAACGTTATTTTCCAAAGTGACGAAGTAGAACCTATAAAATTGTTTGAAGATTTATTTTTAAGTAATACAAGCTTTTTCTGGGGTTTTTGATTACACCATTCGGGGTTATTTGAGTTTGGTTTTAGGGTTTTATTTTGTTGGGAGTTGGTAACACTGTTTTTGACGTATGTGGTGTTAAAACTTCAAAGACAATATGTAGTTAGTTTTTCAGTAGATGACATAATAAATATAATTACTTACTTTTGCTTTTGTCTTTTGTTTGATGATGAAGAGTTGGTATGACCATGTGAGGTAGTATGGTGGCCGTGAATGGTAGTTGTTTGGGTGTGGCCTGAAGACAAGTTGTGACCTGAAAAAGTTACCGATTGTTAAGAGTGCTAATAAAACATTATAAAACAATATATATAAAGAATAAAAGAAGTCAGTGTTTGTATTTTCTAAAATCTCTTCCATGCACCGCCTTGATTAGTGCCACATAGACTTTTCAACATGATTATTATTATTTTGTATAACCCCCATGGCCAATTGGGATTGGTAGGATTTGAGAAATGTAGATGTGTGTCATATTTTATATGTGTTGTACGATTTCTACTTCAAAAGCGGTTAATTTTACAGAAAAATACAATACATTTTTATTACTTTATTCACCTCCAAGCAATAGGACTTGAGATATTCTAAAAAACATATTTTCGCAACCTCGAAAAATATTTTTAACCGGTACTATTGTACGAAATTACCACTTTTTAAATCAATTCTATTCCAAGGCTATGCTAATATTTGCCAAATAAAAATAATTTTACGAAAATTAAACATATTATGATCGATTTGCTTGCTAAAACAATGCTGTGATGCAAAAGGTAAAAAATGAAGCGAGCGCGTCTTCACTCTTAATGCGTTTTTTTTTGTTTATTTGTATGGGAACGTAAGTATTTTTTGACGATGGCGGTAAACTAGTCTATCTAGATTAAAATAACCCCTATTTCCCTTGGTCATGCCATCACCAGTGAACGGTTGGACTAATTACGCTAATTCTTACTTCGCTGTTGGTCAGGTTCTTTTTTTGAAAAAAAAAAGAACTGACATAATGCGTTCTGCAAATATCGTCAAATAGAACGTAAAAAAACTATTCATATTCAATATTCATTAATATTGGACAACGTCTGTAGGGTCAGCTTAAATGTATTATATAGTAATACTAGCTTTCCGCCAGCTTTGCCCGCGTGGTCTTGTATTATACATAAAAACCTTCTTTTTGAATCACCTTATCTATGAAAAAAAATCCGCATTAAAATCCGTTGCGTAGTTTTAAAGATTTAATCATACATAGGGGCTTTCCGGCAGCTTTGCCAGCGTGGTCTTGTATTATACATAAAGACCTTCTTTTTGAATCACCCTATCTATGAAAAAAAAACCGCATTAAAATCCGTTGCGTAGTTTTAAAGATTCAAGCATACATAGAGATATAGGGACTGAGAAAGCGACTTTGTTTTATACTATGTAGTGATGTGTGGTAGTGGGACAGTTACCGTGGTCGTGTGCGTGATGAGGCGTGTGGAGCGTGTGATGCGCGAGTTCACCGCCGGCGACGGCCTCGTACGACGCCTTCAGCGACGCCGTACGCCGCCCCTGCTGCATCTGGACAATACCGAGCAATGCTACCCATTATGTTGTAAAGGTGCATTTAAACCAAACAAAGAGCTTGAGCAACGACACGAGCAATATTTCTCGTTCTTCTAGTGTAAACGACAATTCGTTATAAGATTTCACACCAAAAGAATAATCAACGAGCAAGAATTCTCATTCCTCTAGAAACAAGAACTAGAATTCTGTACAACGTTTAGACTAAACGAATTCTCATATAATCGATAGCTATGTGCACTCAATTCACTAGAACGCTTTGAAGAGACCGCTCAGATGAGAGAGTGAAAGAATACGCAAGAATGCTTGCTCTAAGCAACTGTTTGCACTCTTGTGCCGTTTATACCAAGCAAACGAGCATTCTTAGAATGTTCCATGGAATCTTTGCGAACGGAGGTAGAACAACGAGCAAATGCTCTAAGAATGTTCACACTAAAAGAATTTGATAAGAGTGGGGATAGAATGAGCATTCGCTCGTTTGGTATAAATGCACCTTAACACTCACTTAACCAGTGATTCGTAACTTCTTCATGCCCCTGTGACCTATTTGGAAAACTAATTTACTCGAGACCAGGCCTAGGGATGAAACGATACGAGTAAATACAAGTACTCACTCGATACTTTTCTTTCGATATCAAGTACTTTCGTAATTGATACTTTAGAAACGAGTAACAAGTAGTATCGTGAAGTATTTGTATCGGTACTTGGTCGGTCATTCACTGAGGAGTGTCAAAAAACTAGCGTGCATAAGACTGTTTACTCGGTGGTAAGGTGTAAGTCTCTTATGAAAAATTCCCACAGGCGTGGCGTCCCTGTATGCATGACAATAAGCATTACTAATTCCTACTAAGAAAAAATACTGCCAACAAAATTTTAAAGCAATACCTAACTATATGTTTTTGATCATAACTTTTATTGCCTGGACCTGCTTCTCTTCTTTCGTAAACTAGTATTGTATATATATTGCTATTGACTATCAATAGTATTAAATCTGGTTTAAAAATCCATAAAAATGACGACGATGGTAAGATATTTTATAACTATTTGATAGAAGTATCGATACTTTTTATTTGATACCGAGTAGGTATCAATATCTCTTAACCGATACGTTCAGTATTGCCAACTTCCAATTTTCACCACTAAACGTCCAATTTTAATCATTCTAAGACCAAATATTATCTACATAAACTGTACTTAGTGATGAAATTATTTTGATAAGGATTAATAGCATGAGTAAAATAAACGCGTTTAAAACTAGTAAAAAATAATTCAAGTTTTTTAAATAACAAAAATGTTGTGCCTCACTCGATATAGATAGGTATAGTGGTCGCGGACTTTTCTTATTGATTTTTTACACCTTGTGTCCGAAAAACCCAAACATCTTACGGAACCCTATTTTTTCCAAAATAATATAGCCTATGTTACTTGTGGATAATGTAGCTTTCAAATGGTGAAAGAATTTTTAAAATCGGTCCAGTAGTTTTTACCTATTCATTACAATTAAACAAACATACAAACAAAGTTTTCCTCTTTGTAATATCAGTATAGAAGTATAGATAAATAATACCTGCTGAGTAGCCGCAATGGCTTGACTAGCGGCTGCAGCAATGGCGCTGCCAGCATGTCCTAGAGTGTAAGAATCACGACCCAGAGCAGCCTGTGCAAACATAAAATAAAATATAAAAGGTTAGTTTCAATACAATTAAAGTAATCTTTATATTTATTTCATGTTACTTATATTTCATGAAATATTTTTTAATAAAATAAGTGGATATTATTTCTTACAAATAGCAAATCAGTAAAAAAACAATGTATAAGATACATCTTATAATTTTGTATCATTAACAGAACATTTATTTATCAACAAATAATAGTAAGTGCTGTTATTCAATATAAAAAAAATTATAGAGTAAGTGTTGCTATATTGAGGGAATAATTGAAGGAGGTTAGCAACCTATATTAAAAATAGGTGGTTAATCCCATAATATAGTATGGAAACCGTTAGTCCCAACATTTATTGTGAGTTAGTAGATAAAAGAAAAAGAAAAAAGGTATAACTGACACTAACATACACAATAATATTCATTCATATCATTAGTACCTGAATAGCAGAATCAGTTCTAGACAAATTTGTTGTAGTGTTGTTATGAGTACGAGAATCTCTTGTGGTCCAGCTGTCTCGTCGCTTTTCAGGGCGGATGCGATATCTAAATATAAATAAACAATTATTATTCATATTATGATCGGACAATCATATTTACAATCAGCATTATACACTGAAATTGAAAGAAACCCAAAATTAGGAACATTTACCTGTTCTCTTTGTAGTGGTTATTATTAGGTGTACTCGTGTGATTTGTATTGACATCTAGCTCTAGGGACCTCTTCTCCAACAATTCAGTTATTCCTTTGTTGTCAGCCTCCAGTTCACATTTAAATTTATGTAGTTCTGTATCTGTAATATATTTTTTTTATTATAGTAAATCTGTCTGTGACTGTGATCATTAGATATAGATTTTGTGTAATTTAATTAATTAGATATTGAATGATGTAACACAGATGGAAACAGATGTGAATTAATTGCAAATTTTATTCAGTCCATATATGCAACTAAATATCTCCTTTATTTGAAATTGGATGATAAAAATCTTGCATTCTTCATAGCCAAACTTTGATTCCGATACTCTTTATTTTATACTTACCTAGTCTTCGTAAATATCGATCAACCAATTCCCGCATTTGATTAGCGAGAGCTACCTTCTCGTCTGCTTCTTCCAAAGTTTTGTTATAACCTTGCCTTATATCAGCAAACTCTGTATTTGCTTGTTCAGTACCCATTTCTCCTCTCCGGCAACCACCGAAAAGAGTACGAACTCTCTTTTCGAGGGTGTCCATATTATCTATAAATAATAACAAACTCACAGATCAATTAACAGATTATGGGAATTTGTGATGACAACAATTGACTTTGGCGACAGGATTATGGTGTTACTTCAAGACGTGTGATATAAACAAAAAAATTAACTTACTTTGAACTGATAAATCCATTTCTCGCATTTCTGTAAATCTATCTCTTAGCTCTTGTGGTAAATGTTCAATCACTGAAACAGATTTATCATTTTTGAACACAAAGTTCTTCTTCTTCTTTCTTAATTTATAGCCTATATACCTTTACAAAATTCAGAGCTACAATTAATAAGGCGAAACATTTGCGTTTTGAAAGGAAACCAGATTTCAAGCAAATCAAATTGCGCGCTATTTTGATTGATAGATCAGTTATACCAACTACCAGAAAGTTTAGTTTGTTACGTCATTCGTCGTAAGGTGGAAGGTTAAATCTTACTTTCTAGATAATCCTCCAGATACAACATTTTGGTAAGTTCCTATTTATATTAATAACGAAATTAGTAAAAATCTGCGTTTGTGAAACTGAAATATGAAAACAGGTTAAATCACTGCCACAAAATATGCTAGGCGATAACAACGCGTCACTCAATCAACACGTCACGTCACAAATAGTGGTGACCGTTTTAATTTTGGATTTCGATGTGATATCAAATCGAGTGTTGATAAAATCGAATACGTTGCATTTGTTATTCTTATTAGTGAAACGCTTCATTTGGAAAGAAAAAATCCCTGGTAAAAGAAAAAAATAAGAAAAAAAGTATCAAAGAAGCTGTATGAGCTATTATGTAGTTTTACTTCAAAGTCTTTATTGTGTAAGTTCAATTGTGATACTGTTGAATATAATAAAATATAGAAAACGTTCACAAAACAAGATTTATTATCACTATAATGAAATAATAGAATTTAAATGTGAATAATTTTAGATCACGCCTACCTTCTAAGGGAGAAATAGACATAATGACTATTGCTTCTCAATACATATACGAGAACTTAATGTACTTACATACGGTCGTAAAAATATTAGTTTGTGTTCTATAAAAAGTGATGTACACAATTTTAATACAAGAAAAAATATAAATTAACGGTACCTGTCACTAGACTGCAAAAAGTTAATAACTCATTCAGGGGTCTTTGTGTACGCTTCTACTATAAGTTCCCAAGCAAAATACTGCAATTAGATATTATGCAGTTTAATACTACTATTAAAAAAATATTTATTAAAAATGACAATTATAAGATATCCGATTATATAACAGATAAGAATGCTCGGACTTAAGATGGTCCATCAACTGGGTAGGTGATTTCTTCTAAAATTACTCGTAACATTTATAATGTATTGATCTGGTAATGACAAGGTTTTGTGAATGTCATTACTCCCATTTGAGCTGATGAGTTTCTTGCTAGTTGGTAGGGAAAAAAATATTGGACGATTCAAATGTGTTTTCAAGAAGTCTATTTAAAAAAAAAGTGACTTTGACCAAAATCGAACCATAAACCAAGGTACTCGTGTTGAAATGAACAATTAAGAGTAACTTTATGAGTACATTCAACAGTACTATGTAACTTATACAACTTACTATAAAGTACTGTTTAATGTACTCATCAAGATCTTTAAATTGATACTCATATTTCTATAATAAAAATGTTTATCATATTTTGTTAGATGTCGTCATACATCCGCCAAATTGATTATTTTTTATAATAATGATGTAATGTTTTAAATGATGCCATACACAATTATATCCGTTAAGTTTTTCAAAAGTTATGGTGAAATAAAGAAAACATTAATCCTAAACATACAATACACTCCTTTTTGAAGAAATTATTAATTATTATAATTAAATATACGTAATAACAAGTAAATTAAATTATAATAAAATCTTACACATAAAATATCAACATTATATACTAAATATGAAAACTGTAATTGTAAAGGAAAGTATTAACTATAAAAGTATAAAATGTTACATTTACTTTTGCGCACGGGCACCATACTCAATAAAAATATTTAAATGTTAAACAAAAAATATTATGTCATGTTTTTCCGATGTCGATATTCATTTTCTGAAGCTTTTCAACTACATTACGATATAGTGGTACCAACTGTCAACCCTTAAGATGAAAGCAAAGGAATATATCTCGTACAGCCTAGTTTAAAGTAATGATCGGTTCAATTTTCATTTGTTCTATGTGCGATATATTTTTATTGCTTTTTTGGACTTTAGATTTCAAAATACTCGTGACTATGTAAATACAAATTTGATAAGACTTCAGAAAACATTTAGTATATGTATTTTACTAGTTATAAAATACTCGAATAAAAAATAATAAATTAGTTATACCTACTTTTAGTTGCGGAGTACTTAAACATGCGAAAGCGCCTCATCGGCACATCTTTCTTTAACGATTTTAACTTTCATTATCCTTTGCGGGAGAAAGAATCTCCCGTGTATCCGGTAAACTAGAGATAAAACGTTATTGTACACATTTCAAACTCTATAGATTAATGTAAGCACGGATGTCAAATTAAACCTGGTGGATGTAAGTAACACGATGGTTGTGATGCAATGTGAAACAAAATGTCTTACTTCGATTGGTGGGGTGGTTTCAATACTAGTTCGAATGTTGCGCCCTTAGGCACATGCCTAAAGTTTTCCACGCCTGTTAATCCGCCATTTCCTTTTTGATCTGTACATAATGATACGGCACCTGCGAATTAGTAGTTATTTGACGAGATTTTATTGTTTACCAGGTACAGTCGACAATATAAATACAGTAGCTAGTCGTAGTACTACGTGGCAGTAATAACCTGCGGCTCTGCCGTGTAACGGAAGTCCTAGGTTTACTACGTTAGCCCGATCAAAACAATCCTGATTGGTCTGCTGATAGTTGATCCGTTAGCCTGACGCATCATTTAGGGTTTAATTTTGATAGATCAACCAGTGCCTTAGTGACGCGGTAGAACACTACGTTTTAGGTAGTGCCGCAGATGTAACTAGTGCTAAATTGTCTATTAAGTTGCATTCCCTTACATAGATAGCAAATAATTCCTATTTATTTGAATTGTTTCAGATTAAAATGATAAGAAGACCTCTAACAGAAATTACGCTAAAACTAGAGGATTTGCAAGAATATGAAAATTTTCGGAGAGATGAAGCTAACAATACTGCAGTGGCATCAGAAATGCAAGAAGACACTCCAAAATCACAGGCAGGGGGAACAAAAACAACGGAAGAAATTCATAACAGAATCGGCTATGCACCTAAGAAAAAGCCTAGCGGCCCAAGCACTGTTTAAAATTAAAGAATATTCGTAAACGACAGAGTTTTTATTTTATCAAGTTAGATTGATGTATAAATCAATATGTAATGGTTACAATTCGAGTATCTCAGCAAATTAGTCATTATAGCTACATGTTACAAATTACACGGTATTCATTGCTCATTTAAGTACGCTATAATTAGTCTCTCTGAGAGAAAATGTGCCATGTCTTAGTTTTCATTCTTCTGTACTTCCCAGAATACCCTAAATGCCTAGTATATTCAAAATGGTGTGCGAAAATATACTAGGTATTAGTAGGTAGGGTAGAGTAACGTTCCAAATGGCAAAATATTATTCCTAGGACACAATTCAGGAGTTTTTGAAATATCAATTGGTCAGCAACTAAAAGAACTTTAGTCAGCCAGCATTGGTGGACCCAAGGAGTTTATAGTTCTTGGGTAGACCGAATAAGTAAGTTTTTTGAGATAACTTAATTGGCAAATTACCTTTATTATTAATAAAAGGATTATTTTAAATTCGAACAAAATATTTTCTCATTTTTGCTCTGTTTCATAAAAGCGTTAGCAACATGCATATTTCAATTTTCGTAGCTTATTTTAGCTCGTGGTTTTTAGCTGTGCATCGGATAGTCGTGGATCAATGAGTTTAATAACTAGAGAAACAATCCCAAATAACAAACGCGCCAAAAAGCGAAGCACTTTTTCAAAATCAGAACCTAGCTTTGCAAATAACGGGTATGTTCCGATATACACTGCGACCACTGAACAGTATGACGTCAATTCAGTATACTGGAAGCTCGTTCCTTTATAGCTAGTTATACTGGTGACTTTTTAAAACGGAACGCAGTCCAGTATACTGTTAATCCTATTTTTTGGCGCCATTTTCAAATTTGTTAATGCAAGGTGAATATAAATATAAAGATTCCCTCTTTTCAAAAGAAAATATTATAAAATTGGAAAATTGTATATAAAAATTATTTATCCATCTTATAATAAACGTAAGTATTTTTTTTTATTATTTAGAAACTTATCATTTTCTGATTCTGTTTCGACTGATCACGTGATCAAAAGCACTGCGAGCACCTTACCTCGAAATTTCCAGTGCTCACAGTACAAATATGGCGGCAATTTATGACGTCATGAATTTCCCTAGGGTACTGTAGCAGTGTACTGGCAGTCCATAATGGAACGGATTTTTCAGCAGTAAGACCACTGCGCAGTGCTCGCAGTGTATATCGGAACATACCCAACATTTATACCATATAATAGAAATAGATTTAGTATGTTTGTCTCCCTCATATCTACGATTAAACTTTAAATTAGACAAAGACAGAATATATTTCGCCTTTTTATCATTTACATTAGAAGACCTAGAAATAAAACTGACCTGAATTATGGGTGCATAAAATTAGTCTCTGTGACCTCTAAAATTAAATTTTATTCAATTTCTTCTCATAATTATAGTCTTTTCAATGAGGAAAACCACTTCAGTATTTTTTGCATGGTCTCTGGTCTGGGTGTTGTGGTACTTTTGTTCACACCAGCCAGCCACTCATCATGTAATCAGAGCAATATAGGTATATGATTAAATTAAAAGAAGATATTTAGATAAATTATGGCGACGTAAAATAAAAAGAAAAGGCTCCCATATAGGTGGAAAAAAATTGAACGTGAATAGCAGTGGCAACACTGAAGACTAATTATGTGTATTTGTGAAAAAGTATCGTATTTTATACCGTTTTTCTTCGTTTTTGCGGAGTTTTTTTTTGTACTTTCTCGGCGGGAGTTGAATGAGTATTGAAGTGAAAAACGAAAAAAACTAAGACAAACGTATAGTTTTAGTAGCTTCAGATTTTTGGTATGTATTGCGTATCTAGATTATTGTCATGGGTGATGTGATGGTCCATACCTTAAGCCGCCTCTACAAATGTCAAATGTTTGAACGCCGTTAATACAATGCGAATGCGAAACATTTGTGAAATCTTATCAGTCGTAGTGCAATGTTTCGCATGTCCTTTGTCTCGCTCCAATTTTAACGTGACGAAATAGCTTCGCCCTTGTCTCTCAGTACGGTTTCGCAGTCAACTGCGAAAAACGTCGTTACACAAGCGCACGTTTCGCATTCACAGTTGCCATCCGTCCCGATTTCTGAGTGGTAAGTGTAAATTTTACGCTGACGCGTTCACTAGTGAGCGCGTTAAGAATTTGTATGGAGATTTGTAATTCTTGGTAGTTACCGCTAGGGGCGCTGTACCGGATTCCATACTAAAATCTTAACGCGCACACGATCGACAGTGAAAGTAAACGTCAAAAAAACTTACACTAAGCGCTCTGATGATTATACAAATGTCACGAATTTTGATCTTCAAAAGGTTCAACCCTGTTCGCATTCGCAAAAGTTCGCAATAATTTCGAAACATCTTCTAAATTATAGAGAATGTAACTAAGGCGTTATATCATAAAAATGCATATTGCATCCTACATGTAGGTATTTCAAATTAAAAATAGAACTGCTAAAATCAAACTTCCTTTTATTTTAGTTCGATTTTGGCAGTCATGTTTTTTTTAAATAATTGAAAAACATGACTGCCAAAAGTTTTTATCTTAGTCCTTTTAGTGAGCAGATCCTTAATATAATATCCTGGTTTAGATATAGGAAAAACAAAATCATACTTTTTAATGGCATCATCGTCATACATCCGCCATATTGTTCTCAATACTATAATAATGTAGGTACGCTCAAAAGGACTTGAATCCAGAGCCGTTAAGCTGTTTAGGCGCCTTTTCTTATTTGCGAATTTTTATTTTGTATATTTTTGTAATATAGTGTGTAAATACTAGCCTGTTTATACAAATAGAGAGTTGTACATATTATAAATATGGGGAAGGCGAAAAAACGTCGTAAACCGGAAAATCCTCCTGATGATAAAAACGTTTCATCGTCTTCATTGTCGTCTTCGTCCGATACAGAAGATGATGATATTATAGGAAAAAAATATGATATCTTCAAAGTCCCCGGATATAGCCGGAAATATTTGGAAGATTCAAAAAAATCTGAATTTATTGTTTTCTTGTCCCGAAAAGATGGACTTAACTTCAATGATAAAGACCGACTTGCATTATCTAATGCTCTAAGGAAAAATTGCGTCTCGGGTGTCCTACACCTAAAAGCAATAAATAAATTCAAAATTGGTATCACATTTGATGTATCCAACAACGCAAATGTTTTTTTACAAAATAAAAAATTACTAGACGAACTAAACTTTAACGCTGCAATTCCAGCAGCCGATACAGAAGTTACAGGGGTGTTAAGATCTGTTCCTACTGACTTATCTAATAAAAAAATTTTTTCGTTAATAGGCAGCTCCCGAAATGTCATTCAAGTGAGGCGATTTATGCGACGTGTACGAGGTGATGATGGCTCGGTGCGGTTTCTTCCTACGCAGACCGTAGCTGTTACATTTGCCTCCACTCAACTTCCAGAATTTGTATACTTAGATTCTTGGCGTCACGAGGTCAGTCAGTTCATTCCTCCTGTTAAGCAGTGTCTACGCTGCTTGAAATATGGACATATAGCCAAATTTTGTAAGAATGCCGAAATCTGTTCTATATGCACTGGTAACCACAACTACAAAGCTTGCAACGTTAAATCTGATAACGCTAAGTGTGTCAATTGTAGTGGGAATCATATCGCCATTTCAAATAATTGCCCCATTAAAAAACAAAAAATCGAAGAAAATAAAATCAAGGCTCACTCTGTAAAATATTCAGATGTTTTAAGGGAGCAAGCATTTCCACAATTACACGCAAAAAACATAGATACCCAACTTCAAAACTTAGTGAAATCAGACAAATTTATGAATATGATAACTGAAATTGTCACAAATATTATTATTACTAATAAGGACCAAAATGTGCCTATTAACTCCAGTTTTATTCGAGATGTATTTAATAAAACTTTAAGCAAAAAAGCTACCTTAACTCAATAATGGTTAATACCTTAAATATAGTTCATTGGAATGCCCAGAGCCTAGGTTGCAATAGGCTTGCCCTATCACAATTTTTATTTGAACAAAATATTCATGTAGCTTTAATATCAGAAACATGGCTAAGGCCAGAACAATCATTTAATATGAAATACTACAACATTGAACGTAATGATTCTGGTAACAAACATAATGGTGTTGCTATTCTTATCCATAAAAGCTTAACATATAACAAAATAACTACATATTATGACAATTCTTTACAAAATATATGCATACGTTTAACTGTAAATAATAGAGAACTTAGTTTAGTAAGCTTTTATTCTCCACTCCAATGTACTCCTAGGTTCGATAAAAATAAGTTTGAAACTTTAATTAAATCTATTCCACAGCCTATGATTTTTGGTGGCGATTTTAACGCTCACCATACTTCATGGGGATGTGGTTCGGACTCGATTCGTGGCAGAGAGGTCTTAGAAGTGATTGACAATAACAATCTTGTTTTGTTGAATGATGGTCAGGTTACAACAGTTGGTTCTATGTCTTGGCGTCCGAATGCTCTGGATCTATCTATAGTTTCTCCGTCGTTAGCTCTTTCATGTGATTGGTCTGTACACGATGATCCTCTTGGCAGTTATCATCTCCCTGTAATTATCAAAGTTCTTGTTAGAAAAAAAGGCAACAAAAGTTCTGATTCACATAATAATAGTATACATTTGCCCATCCACCCTAATTTTAAGATGGTTGATTGGAAAATGTATACCCAAAATGTAGAGTCCCTTTTAACAGACTGCAAATTAGAGAATTATACACCAATTGAAGCTTACTCTGCATTTTGTAAAATAATTAATTTAGCTATAGTAAGGTCGCTTCCACTTAGCAATTCTGCATCTATCAAAAATAGTAACAATACTAGGAAATCACGAGCTTTGCCCTGGTGGAACAAAAAATGTTTAGAAGCAGTTCAGAAATCCAAATTGTCGTATGTTAATTTTAAAAATAATCCTTCTGCTGAAACATATATAGAGTTCAAAAGATTACAAGCTTTAAAAAAACTTACCTTGAAAACTGAGAGAAACAATAGTTGGATTGATTTGTGTAATTCTTTTAATCGTTGTACCCCCTTGTCTCGAATTTGGAAATTAATGCGTAAATTTAACAAAACATATTCTTTCAGTAATAATAATAATGATGATTGGATTCCAGAATTTTTACAGAAATATACCCCAGATTATGTACATAATTCACCTAGTTTTCCCATAGTTGATCATTCAAATACTTCATATAACTATTTAATTAAACCCTTTTCTTTTCAAGAGTTGTTGTCTGCAATTCATTCTAGAAGGAATACAGCAACTGGTCTGGATGGCATTCCTTATTCCATGCTCAAAAAGCTCAGTGATAATAGCCTCCAAATCTTCTTATCCATTTTAAATAGTTTGTGGAGAAATAATGATATACCCGATCCATGGAAGTCTGATTGTATAGTACCCATTTTGAAACCAGATAAGCCCAAATTGAATCCAAACTCATATCGTCCAATCACTCTTACATCTTGTGTTGGAAAAATCTTTGAACAGTTGTTAAAACAACGACTTGAGTTTTTTGTGGAACAAAATCACATTCTACCTGCAAATCAATTTGGATTTAGAAGAGGAATGTCTGCTCGTGAAAGTATTTGCCAACTTCATCTTGATATTCAGAATAGTTTAGTTAATAAGAATTTCTTGGTATCTGTATTTTTCGATGTTTCTGGTGCCTTTAATAATATAAATATTCATGTGCTTTGTTCTGAATTGGCTTGTTTAGGAATTCCAAGTAAAATAATTCAATGGATTTATAAATTTTTGACAGAAAGGGAAGTGTATGTCAAATATAATAATAATTTATATGGTCCTAGACGTGCATCCATTGGAGTTTGTCAAGGAGGAATTCTGTCTCCCTTATTGTTTATTCTGTATATAAGACGTCTTAATTTAGTACTAGGTTCTCATGTTAAAAATTTACAGTTTGCTGATGATCTTGTAGTTTATGCATCTGGAAAAAAATTAACAGAAATTACCAACATTGTAAATAAATCTTTAGAAGGTCTTTATAATTATTTTTCTTATTTAAATCTTGATATCAATGCCCACAAATCAAACTTAGTTATATTTGGAAAAATTCATAGCTCAGCCTCCATTGTATATTATAACAAAATCCCTATCCCCATTTCTTGTGAAGCAAAGTTTTTAGGAATATCATTTACTTACAATGTGTCATGGAACAAATATGTTGAAATTATAAGTTCAAAGGCTAACAAAGCATTTAATGTTTTAAAATCATTATGCAGATCATCCTGGGGAGCTGATCCCAAAATATTATTAATACTTTATAAGTCTCTCATTCGCAGTCATTTTGAATATGGGTTTCTCTGTTTTTCTGGTGATAATAGACTGGTGGATAAACTAGAAAAAATCCAAAATAAAAGTATGAGAATTATAACAGGAGCATTTAAAAGCACACCTATAAATTCATTACAGGTTGAATGTGGATTACCTCCATTAAATATAAGATTTTCCTACTTGAAAGAAAAGTTTATTTTAAAACTTTACACAAAAAAAAATAATCACCTTTTTTTAAACTTGGTCAATTCACATATTTCAACAGAGAATCTTTACATTCTTCAGAATTTTTCCCAATTTTTAAATTATATTAATGGCTTGCAAATACACCAGTCAGAATTGCTACCTTGTTATCAGGGACAATTTGAGAGTAAATTCCCAGCAATAAATATTTTCATTGATCATAAATTATCTTGTAAGCAAGATGTTTATAATAAATTTTCTGAGTTTTCTGGTCATCGGTTCTTATATACAGATGGTTCAAAAACAGAATCAGCAGTCTCTTTTGCAATTTTTGATGAGCAATTGAAGTTAGGTACAGGTTACAAAATTAATTCCAACACAAGCATATTTACAGCCGAGGCTCTGGCTATTCTTGCAGGTCTAAAACATATTAAATATAAAAATAATGGATGTCATAAGTGGGTAATAGTTAGTGACAGCATGAGTGTTTTAGAAAATCTTAAAAACAATAAGTTCAATGCTAACACAAACTATCTTATATTTTCGATTAAACAACTTTGGTTAGACTTGAACATTATGGATAATATTCAAGTATCATTTGTTTGGGTTCCTTCACACATTGGTGTGGTAGGAAATGAAAAAGTTGACTTTTTGGCAAGGTTTATAACCAATTCTTCAATAATCCCTGATTCCAGCAATAGCCTTAATATAACTGTTCCAAATAATGACATAATTTTTCTTTTAAAAAATAGATCCACTAATTCGTGGAAAAAACATTGGAATTTTAAAGTCCAAATAGAAAACAAAGGTTTATGGTATGCTTCTTTTAACGTTCCTGTAAATTCTACACCTTGGTTCTGCAAAAGTAACACTTACTTTAACAGGAAATTTTATACAACTATCCTGAGGCTTCGTTTCGGTCACTGTAGTCTAAAATACCATCTTTATCGTCTAAATATAGTACAAAGTCCCTTTTGCGATCGTTGTGACACTCAAACAGAGCAGTCTTTGGACCACATATTCTTTGAATGCCCATCCTTTGGCATTCAGCGCCTTGTGCTAATGGATGAGCTGATTGAGATTTATAAAAGTCCGGAACGGGTACCGCGCTCTACTTCAAATCTGCTCGTAAATACCTCCACATTTCTACCTTTGTTTAAATTTGTAGATAGCACAATTGGGCAAATATAGGTGTACATAGCTTAGGATAATTTTTACGTGTCTTTGTTGTATTTAGTCACTTTTTTCTTCTTTTTTATCCTATTTCGATTTTTTTGAGAATGAAGTCTCGAATGCATAGGTATTATTTGGTTGATGTCAATATGAAACGGGAAGTAACTTTTGTTTGTTGATGTTCTAAGTCAAAGAATAATTCAATGGGTCTTTGAAATTTTTTGAAACGTATTTTTATTGTAATTTTGTTTTTATACTGAAGAAGTTTAATATCATTTTTATAAACTGAAGACTTAACGTCATTTTTCAATACTAAGAAATACAATTCAACCAATGACGAGGCAGTATGGTCTATGATCTTAGCCTGTTCCGGAAGGAACGTGTTTTAAACTTTATAGGGTATGTAACATTTTTAACGATACCATATACATTCATATCCTTATGGTATAAATACACTCAATATTGGACAGTCTTGTAATAAAAAAATTCATCTCTCTTAAACAGGATTATTATTATTATTATCTTCCAATGTGGTACATTCACGAAAAGGCTAATTTTTGGAGATTAAAAGGCTAATTTTAATTTATCTTTATTAATTATTTGAGTGAATACATAATACACATAAGTACCTATTACACATTAGGACATCTCATTTCTGTGTAAGTAAGATAAGATAAATAAGTACAGGTAAATAAAATGTGCAATTTAGTTTGTAAAAAGTTTTGCCACTAAAATCTTTAGGTATTTAATTTTGTGCTTTCTCAGGTTTATTCATTTTTTCTGTCTTACGACGCCAGATGACGCATCCCAGACTGCAAAGAAAAACGAAAATATTTTGAGCAAATAATTACTAAAAGCCTTTGCTGTTAAACTTCGGTGATAAATGCCGACCTTACACATTTTTTTTGGGATGCCCGATGTCTCTTAATCGCAATCTTAGTGAACATATAAATTTCTATATAAATATATATGACTTAGCATTAAATAAATTTCATAGTACCCCAAAAGGTATAAATTACTAATAATTACTAATAATTACGTATTTAAAATTATTTAAACATTTTGTGCGTCTCACCGTAATGTAAGAAAATATAATATTTCAGCGACACTCAATATGGAGAAACCCATGAAAAGACCCAGTAAACCGCCACAGTTAGCCAAGAAGTCTGTCTGACCGTACAGCTCTGATCTACGAGACGTGATGAATTGTGGCTCCTTGAAGAAAACCATTACGCGGGCATACATCATACTGAAATAAAAACAAAACATTGGTTTACAAAAATCATAAATAATTGTAACGTTAGGCTTCAAATACGAACGAACTGCTTGTGTTTTATGTGAGTACAATGGAGATATCTGAAATAAATTAAATCGAATTCAAAAGCAAAGTGTCCCGGTTTCGCCCACCCCTAGCTCTGGCTCTGTTTATATATCATCATATTAGGAAAGTGGGTAGTTTATCTATTATGCTAATATTATTGTTACTATATTTACATAATATGAAATTCCAAATATATCTGCAGCTCAAACCAATAGAAGTGTTTGTCGCAAAGCCATTTTTGTTATTGAAAATGACATAGGAATTGAATATCTGAGATACGTATAATCAATCAATTTGTTTTGTATTTTTATACAAAAAATGCAATCAATAGAATTTCTACACTATATGACGTGAATTCAGACACATGAGCGAATTTGAATTCGGTTCCGGATTTTTACAGAATCGCAGGGCAAGGGGAAAGAAATGGGGGCACCTGCCCCGGCGCCAGTGTCAGGGGAGTGCAAAATCATGATAATATAATACAGTTAAAAATCGTAAACTACGATGGTTACGATGGCACGGACATATTTTTAAAATCCCTAAATAAAATAAAAGTAATTGAATCATATTTGCAAAAGTGATGCAGATCTTGGCCTGGCATCATTTATATATATAGGTCCTTACATATAAAAATGGCTTTTTGTCGTATTGGTCACTTTGTCTGGTCGTAGTCGCACAAATTTCTCTTCCTTGGTTGGGAATTCCAAATTCAAACTTATACAGCACATGTATGTATATGTATTTGTGTTTCGTTAGGAGGCATTAATTTGTTTTCTTTTTTCTTCTGTTCGTTTTGGGTTCCAACGTTTTCGTTCTGGAAATTTCGACCTGCAGAACAAGCCCCGTGGACGGCCGGTGACCTAAGTTAATAATGAAGAATGCAGGCTGCGGTGTTAGTGATAAAACTGTTTTAATCCACTTGAAGCAAATTGGAAAAATGAAAAAGCTTGAAAGGTGGGTACCTCACGAATTGAGTGAAGCAAGCCGGCAAACGCACTTCGACTGCTGTGTTACATTACTTAACCGGCACAATAATGAAGGGTTTTTAATAGAATCAGAAAGTAGCAGAATACGGCTACCAAATTAGGAGAACTTCAATTGAAATGTCTAAGATAACCACCGTACTCCCCGGACTTTGCTCCAACAGATTACCATTTTTTTCGAAATTTTGATAATTTCTTGCAAGGGAAAAAATTCAACTCCGATGGGGCAATGCTAATTGCCTTCAAAGATTTTATTGATTCCCGTCCAAATGTTTTTTTTAGTAAAAGGATCAATGAACTACTTATGAGATGGCAAAAGTGTATAGATAACAATGGTTTATACTTTGATTAAATAAATATATTCTATATATTCTATATTCTAATATATTCTATTATATAATAAATAATAAATATACCTTATGTACGCGGCGTATGAGGCACTATAATAGGCTCAAGCATAAAAATAAAATAGAACCGACTTCAAACTTTAAAAAGTGATAAATAATACATATCTCAAAAGCGACATACTTAAGAAAATGTTTTATTTCATACTATTTACAGATACTGATATTTTTATATAGTAGGTAACACTAAAAATATGAAATATCTATGTAAATAAAAATATTCAACATCGTGAAAGTCTTAAAAAAGGAGATTTTGATTTTTGTTCGACATATTTTTTCCATTACTCTATATTCATATTTTTAAGAGGAAATATTTGATTGCTTGTTTGTTTGCATTGGATAGGCCTCGAAACTATTGGATCTATTTATAAAAGTTTTCATCTACTGGAAGCGACGGTATTATTTTTTGGGGTAATACAAAAACTTACTCAATTTCTTCTTCAGGGACAGGATATTGGAACGCTTGATAAATGGCTTTCCAATCATAATCAGCCTGTGAAGTCTCTGCTTCGTACTCGATGGAGGTGCATGCAGGGAGGCATTTGCAATTCGAAGCGATCGTACGCGCCTCGCCGAGCGTATCGTTATTGTTATCAAGGTTCAGACCATACTCTATATCGGCTACCACCAGTTCCACTAAAGTAACATAAAAACACATCTACAAATCGAGATTTAAGTAGATATTCTATCCTATCGTAATTAATAAATTATTAATTGTTATTCTTACACTACTCGACAAATGCGTTGTTACCAATATAAAATAAACATCTTCATCGAGTAGAAATTCGTCCTCTTTGTCGTTTGTTTTTATTTTTAGAAGAGTTTAGATGCCTCTAAGATTTGAAGCATTAAACAACTGAATATTTTGATTATGGGTTAATTCGACACTGCTTCGTCGTGATTGTTTTTCTTAATCCAAATAAGCTCTTACGACATGACCCCTTACAATAGACGACAAAAATAACAATACTAAATTATCTCAGACAAACAATTGTTTAAAAAATATCGAATCACATTGTCGGTTTTGTAATAGACTAGTATTGTTCAATTCCCTATTGAGTAGGTAGCATATCCTCGTATTGTAAAATAACGAGGCTAAAATTATTTCAAGTGAAAAATAATCAAATTATCAATTTATAACTGCAACTTCCAAACCAAGACGCGCACAGAATACTAACTATAAAAAAAAAACTTTTCCATGATTATTTTAATGAATATACCTATTATTTAAACGTTTATATTTGAAAATAAATATTAAGATATATGAAGTTTAGCTGTTAAACACTCACTAAAGGAAGTTAGCTGAAGTAAAATTATACTTTCAAATGAATAAGGCAAAATCTTTACCTTTACTAGATCAGTATTGGATGGAAATAGTTATGCTTACTTTGAGATGCTTTAATACAGGCTACACTACCAGTATTACAGACTTCCATATCCTTCCCATCTGAAATAGGACAAAGATTAGATGTAAATACGGTCAAATAGTCTAAATTGCAGCCGAATTGTATTGTTTCGGGAACAATCGAAGTAAATCGAAGTCGACCACCTAATAAGTAACTATGTCAAGGAATATTTTTATACTATAGGCACAGAAAATATTTAAGCTAAAATACGTAACTACCGAAATAGGTAAAGAAATGTGACTTAGCATTAATTGATGGAGGCAGTGTATAAACAACTACTTACGCGGCATACCGAAGTGTACGCAGCCACATCTGGCGTAAGTGAAGTTTGTGAGACATTCCATTTCGCAATTAGATTGGGTGTAAATTTTGAAATATTTAAGGTAGCGTTCACTTGGAAAATAGCATTGACGTCTGAAATTTTTAAGTATCAAATATTTAAGACAGCTCTGTCAGACATCATACAAAATAAAGTCAGTATCCAATAAGATGTACATAGTGTATTTTGATAACACTTTATAATTACTAAATATTTACCTGTCGGGTGAATATGGCTTGAGACCATCTGAAGTAGTCATCATTTTAGGTTTCACAGCTACAACAACTTCTTGAGACAAAGGTGAACGGAAATATTGTTGAGATAGTCTAGGTAATTCTGCTGGATTATGGAGCAGAATCTGAAGAAATGTTGTTATTAGTACATATTCAAACAAACGGGTTTATGAACATCAAGGGCGCAGATGGCGCCTTCCGACACTGTTATGACGCAACTCAAATCAGGCGCGGATCCAGCCCTCAAAGAAAGGTCGTGGGCACAGCCACCCAAAAATCGGTCATGTGCAAGTATTAAAACAGGATATATACAGCTTAATATACTTAGAATAGGTAAATTCTTCAATTTCAAATTTAAACTAATGCTTTTTTTTTTTGCGAAAACAAATTATTTCGTTCGGGTGCATATCTTTATCCTTAGTATGTTTAAGAGAGCTAGCCCCGATATTTTTTTCTGTCCCATAGAGGCACAACCAAGATTTGAACGCAGGGATGAAAACGATATTTGCGCGGGAGCTACGCTGACCGGGAGTGTAGCCTAAACTAGCCTTGTCAGTCGTAGCATTTTTATCATCAGCCTAGAGATCTCAATACACCATGAAAGTGAGACTACCGGTTACTACTAGTGAATTAAGAATTGCGGTATGCCTATAAGTGTACACAACGGTGGATCGGTGCTAAACAATTAAATATGTTGCTCAAATAGAAAACTTCTGACACAGGGTTTATTCAGACAGTGATTGGTTAAACAATATTTAAAATATATTTTTTATTAAACAAAGCATATTTAGCTACGTGAAGTTCTTTAACTTTATGTTTGGGATAATTATGTTGACGACTAAATTACTTGACTATTTTATTCGAAAGTTAATATAAAACTAAGTAAAAAAGTAGGAAAGTGAATGCCTATTGTACCTTGAAACCTTGAACGGGACCTTTACACAAGTAATCTAGATTAATTTCTTTAGTCTTCATTAGAAACGTTAACCCAGCTTTTGCACCATATCCCTAGAATTAAATATAAGTTGTTGTATTTTATGCTAAAGGATTAATTGTCTTGGAAAAAATATAATCTATTACAAAAATTCCGTTTATTTTGCCTTTCAAAGATTAATTAAAACCAATTATATGTCGTAATTTATATGTCAGTTATTATTTGACTTTATTATTAAGTTCAAAAGACATTTGAAAAAGAAAATAGCTATGGTTTGTCGCGAAATTTTTGACAAATGTTTTGAGGTAATCAGACAATTATTTTATTAAGGTAATCGGACATAATTTTTTAATCATTAATAATTATTTGAAAACAAACTTACCGAACCTCGATGAGGGTATGTCTCTATCGGAGCTTCGGGTGGGTATCCATTTTCTAAATTCCAAAAGGTAGTCAAGTTATCTGGTCTAGATAGACCTCGTTCTAAATATGGATAGTCATCATGTAAGCTAAAATGTTGCGAAATTGAATTTAGCCTTCTTTACGCGTATATAATAAATTGTTTGCTCAAATGCCATAGGGACAACTTTGTAAACAAAGAAAGAACTTGGTGTGTACATATTATTGTCTTAATGCTGCAAGATATATATTTTATAATAATCAGTTTTTGGAAGTGATTGATAATGTCGTTAAAACATGTCTTAATGACTGCCCCAATGCGCCTAATGTTTTTACACAGATAAATTGTTATTAACTTGAAATTAGTAAGAGCTAACAACATATTATTAATAATTTAAAAATAAATGATAATCTTTGCTCACTTTTCTACTCTAAATAATTCTTCAGCGGATAACATGTTGAAAGTGTAGCAGAGACCTTCTTCGGTCAATATTGGTGCAAAGAGATTTTCACATGTTTCTTTTGGTATATCTTTCCATTTGCAACCAAAAAATACTTCAGTTATATTTGGCGAAACCTGTAATTAATAAATATTTAATATAAAAGTAAGTTAACAGAATAATTGTGTGGTTGTATAATAATAATAATTTACTAGTAACACGCGCTAGTGTTAAACTGAGGCACAGCTGCCTGTATTTTATATACTATAAAATTTTTTAAGTGTTTACCGATTTTATATTATTCACTGTTTCACTAGCGTTAGAGAATTTTCTCCCAGCAGCAGATGCCAAGTAGTCATCGCAAACCAAAGTCAAATCTTCGAACATTTTCCGACTGTTAAACAAAAATTATTATGATTTTAGAAATTTTTACCTTTTATACTTATTTTCCAGTAGCCAACAGATGATAACATAACCTTGATACAGAACTGTATTAAACGTGAAAATGAAGACATACTACGCGTGATTATCAAGAGCTTCTACAGACCTCTTTTAAACCATACAAGATATACAAAAACATATTCATTATGTCACTTTAAATGAATAATCGGGCTAGACCTATGGGCACTAAGTTTAAATTGGATATTAGCTAGGTACACAGAACAATACATTGTTCTGTGGTTGGAATCGGCTTGTATTTTGTTACCGTTGATAAATACTTGGAATTTCACAAAGTATGTGTCAATTAAACTATCACAACGAAAATTAATAATGGATAATGTGAACATTGTCCAGTAGTATATAATCCTTTGCATGTGTTAGCGTCTAATTCGCAGCTGGTTGATTATTTGCATATTTTGAAAATTTCCAAAACTTAGCTAAAGCATAACTATAAACTTTTGCCTTGTCGTCTATAAGTAGTAGATATATTATCTGTGGTATCGATAAAGAACATTTATGAACCAATTTAAACATTAATTATTGCTATAATGTTTTTATTTGTCGATTAATAATTATTTGGAAGAGTATAATAAAACATTGAAGCCATAAAGTCGGAAAGAATTAATGTAAATTATTACTAACTAATCAAATTAATTATTACTCACTCTTCAGGTGGCATATTTGGTCGTGTTATTGTGCTATTATATAAGTGATAATTTGCAGTAAAATTGAATTTTGTTTGCATAGATTTCGTTTCGAAGCATAAAGTCACAGCTGGGTACGGAATCTAAAAAAATAAAAACACTTAATAAAGTCTCAAAGAAATCCCTCATTTTCAGTTTGCCTTTTAATGAAACAATGGAGTTTTACTCTCGCTAAAAATTTTGATAATTTTTATACCTGCCAAACTGGTGTCGTATTTTCAGCGAAGCTCACGATGACTGGACTTTCATTCCATTTTATCCAAACTTTTCTGATGAGACTAGCGCA
The DNA here is from genome assembly GCA_918026875.4 of Diatraea saccharalis. NCBI lineage: Eukaryota > Metazoa > Arthropoda > Insecta > Lepidoptera > Crambidae > Diatraea > Diatraea saccharalis. The sequence goes on from OU893333.1 coordinate 7,273,403, forward strand.
CAAAATTACGCAGCAAATAAACATAAAAAGCCAAAATATTCTGCAATGGTGATACGAGTACATTAATATTACAATATGGAGTACAAATAAAATAAAAACTTTTTCTTCGATAAAGCTAAAATTTCACAGCAAAAAATGTTTAAAAAACGAACGAAGACCTACTTTTCCACGGGGGTACGTTCTTTTTCTCCTATATATTTCAGGCCATGTAAATTTGAGTTGGCTGTGTAATCTATTAAATATTCTTTGATGCCATTGCGTTTTTTTCTATTTAATTTATTCGGGACATCTAATTTATTTTGTTTTTCTTCATTTCGCTCCAAATCGTTATCTTTACCGATGCTGTTAGATCTTGTTCAACACAGAAAAATATAATTACACCACTAAATTTGAATAAATTCATTATTAAAAGTTAAAAATTAAAAAAAGAGAACATAAGAAAGTGAGTTTAATTTTCTTTACTATAGATTATATTTTTATTTGATTTATACCTCGAGTGTTGCCTCATGTTGGCCAGGGACGGACTGCGCGAGGACAGTTCTCGAAATACTCTGACGGATTATTGGGCTTGGTTACGAATGTAGTAATTAGCAGTCCCATAGGACAAAGTGAATTACGTAAAAAGGGGTGTATTGACATTATGTTAAAATATTATTAAATTAAACTGGCTGCTAATACGCAGAATTAACCCAACCCTTGAATTAATATGAATGACTTTTTGACATTGACATTGTGACTTATAAAAAATATTAAATTACTTACCTACCTCAAAATTGCTAATCATTTTGTCATAAGACTAATAATCCACGTTCCTTTTGCGTTGGTATCTATTTTTTGGAAGTTAAAGATAGATAAATATTTTAAGAAGACAAAACTTATTATATATTTTGGTCCATCTGATATACGGTTGAAATTCCGTCACCGACTAGCTCGCACACCGGTTTCAAGGTGTTTCCATAACGGGGGCCCTAGTCAGGTCAATGTAGAAAATTAACTTTTCTATATTGTATCGGGTATTAGTGTGTTTTAAAATTTTCATGCATTTTAGTGAAATTTTGAGTATTGGGGTAATAAACATCACGCATACTTAATGCAAATTTAAGACTTATATGGTTTGCTCATAGATGTCATTGCCAGATCTAAATGGTACCACACGGCAAGCACTAGCTTTCAAATAAATAAAGAAACATCAAAATCAGTTCACCCAATAAAAATTATGAGGTAACAAACAGAAAAAAAATACATCGAATTGAGCCTATCAGGATTTATTTTATTTTAGAAAACAAATCCAATAGCTGTATCAAAGTTTAGTTTCTCACACGTACACACATACTTATGTACAATAGGTAGGTACTCGTACTACTCCTACGAAAGAACTATTTACGAAATGATAATGCGATTCCAAGGAAACGCGTTTTTCGATAATTTATGATGCATAGGATATAAGACGTGCCTCTAAAGCACAGAATGGAACTTTATGGAACTTTACGTTATATTTGGAACTTTTTTGATTTGTTCCAGTTAGATACATTTTTTACTGTTTCCCAAACTTTTTGTTACTTATTTTGGCAGCTAAGAGTAATTGGTATCTTTCGTATTGTCTCCTGAGGCTTTTCAATATTTTTATTATTTCTTTATTATTAGGAATTCTTTTGGATTTTTTATTTAATAGATCACGATATTCAATACATTTAAGAAGCCCTGGAGTAATCCATTTTAGTATGCGTTTCGGGTTTGGTGTTATAATACCTACTTGAAGTGTTTTTTGCAATTAATGTATTAACTGAAGATAAGAGAAGCGAGGTGGCGACATTAACGACTTTTATAGAATATATAGTACTTATATCTAGCTTTTAAATCAGTGAGTCTTATGTCTTGTTTTCAAAATAATGTGATCTAGACAAGTTTTACTATGTGTAGGTATGGTATGTCCTGGTTACATGCGATGTATTGCCAACAAATCTAAATTAGTGGATATCAGTGTTGTATAGTTTAATGTCAATGTTTATATCAACGATGGTTATTATATTCCTATTTTTTTTTTATTTGCTCAGTAACATGTCGAATGAATTGAAAAAATTGGTTTAATTCCTATATTCGTAAGGTCTATAAATATGCAGCTATTAAAAATTGTGTCATTGTTGACATGCAATTTAAGAAAATTAGCAACGTTTAATATAGGTTCCTCCGCCCTAAAATTATTCACATTTTTATAGTAAAGCACTACACCCTCATTTTGTGTATAATTATTAACTGTAGACTCTTTATGATGTTTATATGCTAGACATAATTTTTTCCAATAATCTATATTCATATTTTAGAGAGGAAAGATTTGATTGCTTGTTTATTTGCTTTGGATAGGCCCCAAAACTATTGGACCGATTTGTAAAAGTCTTTCATCATTCTACGGTAAGCTACATAATACGCTGCGGACATAGGTTTTAATTTGTGCAGGCTAAGTCGCGGAGAAACAGCTAGTTTGATAGAAATTGTTTAAGAAATCGAGGAATATAGCTATACTTGTTGATACCTATTATCTATGACTTATATAAAACAAAATACATCAAAGAGTAAAGTATACATACTCGTTGACCATAGAAAATATCTTTTGTTTTTTAGTTAAACCATGTCATAACTTAAACATACCTACGTAATCTTAATATTTAGGAGATAACTGTTGAAAAGCGTATTATGTTTTGTTATAAAAGGAAAACTACTTTTTCGATTACGGTAAAATTTAAATGGTCGACCACCTCGATCCATCAAGCTATCGATTAAAAAAAGAATTTCGAAAATAGATCAAGAATTGACGAAAATATCGGTGATATAAAGTAATATGATATAAAGTATCTGTGATATAATCATACTTTATATACCTTTTCGATTTTGAAGTTGTTTAAAAATTATAGGAATAATTCGAAATTTTCGTTCGAGGATTAATAGCATAGCCACCTGAGGGGCTATGTCTCATGGTAATTCATAAAATTACTATTTTCCTTGCTTTTATAGGACTAATACATTACGAGATCATTTATTTAAGTGAATACGACGGAAGAAATATAACGGTTTTGGGTAACTCGATGTGTTGTTTGTTGACTGTGCTTCTAATTGTAATACCTAATCTTTTCACGGTTCTGTCTGCAAGTTGCTCACTTTAACATGTGGGCGTACTATAGTAGGCGTAGTTATATTGTTTATTTTTTTAGTCAGCATTTCATTATTTAGGTAAGTTTTGAATGGTGTGTTTTAGACATATACTACATTCTTACATTAGAAGAAATTTTTATTATTACTTTTATAACATTTATTCAGACATTAGACTATTGATGAAAACATTTGAAAATTTTCCTGAAATGTCGTAGGTTGAGGGTAGGCATGGGGGCTTAGAGAGTAATTGTTGTAGGCCGGTTGCGCCATATAGGTATATCATTGAAATTATGAAGTAGGACCTATATTTAATTTAACTTACAATATTTGTAAGCTTTTTCCCAAGCAACTGCACGTTTATCCAGGGCTGTAGTCGCAACTACTGTTTTATAAAAGCTCTCTATAAAGCGAAAACGTTAGGTATCTAAGTGCTATTTTTATTTCGTTTTATAAGACTTTTTATTGTTTTCGTCAAGGTTTTTTTCGTTGGACCATCAAGCACATTTTCACAGTTCCGAACCAAAAGGGTAAAACGGGACTCTATCATTAAAATTCCGCTGTCCGCCTGTCTGTTCATCGGTCACCAAGTTGTATTTCATGAACCGTGATAGAAACAGTTAAAATTTTCACAGATGATAAAAGTATTTCTGTTGCTGCTATAACAACAAATACCTACAAAAACAATAAAATAAATATTTAAGGAGTTTCCAATAAACATGACTCGACGTTTTTATAGATAACTAGTGGCCGCCAGCGACTTCGTCCGCGTTTTCCATTATTTCTTCGCTCCTAATAGTTGCAGCGTGATGTTTTATAGCCTAAAGCCTTCCTCGATAAATGGTCTATTCAAAACAAAAAGAATTTTTCAATTCGAACCAGTAGTTCCTGAGATTAGCGCGTTCAAACAAACAAACTCTTCAACTTTATAATATTATAGTATAGATGATGCGGTGTGGAGCCCTTCGTGCAAGAGTCCAACTCGCAGTTGGCTGGTTTTTTAAGTTTGATTTGGATAGGCTTGCCCCGGTGCGGAGTGCGCGGCACGTATTTGCGTCGATTCAGCGTCCCCCGCAACTTGATTACGAGAGGCAACAGCCGCCCGCCGCGAGGGAGCGCGCGCGGAGTGCGAAGGCACTGACTGGATTGTCGTCACAACTAGTACTCCTTCGTGAGCGATCGTGTTAGCTCGCGTCATTTGTACCATTCTCAAATAGGCATATCCGACCTTTTTTTTGGCGCGAATCACTGGCATGGCGGCTACAGAAGAATTAACCGGGATCCTTTCTAGGAGACAAGAAATCAACGATAAACTAGAGGAGGGACTCGAGGTCAAACCTAAATATAAATTCGTAAATGTGTACACGGAGTTTCACGAGTTCTCCAGGAAGGAAATAAAACAATATGAGGAAACATTTAACAAGTAAGTGTGTTTAGATTAAAATATGTGTTAAATTAACCGAAAATATTGAATAGACACTGACGCAAGCCGGTGTTTACATCTGTGCGAGTATTCCGAACGATAAGAAGAGTAATTGCTAAGTAAAGTTAACAAATTTTGCGATAACAATAATCTGTTATTAAATTTGACAATTAGTAAAAAAGTATAGGTATTACTACGACAATTTCAAATGAAGGTAGCGAAGCATTAGTGAAAGTGTTACAAATTACCCAATTCATAATAAAATGTACAAACGTAATGAAATTATAACACAAGTGGATTGCTATTTATTAGGTGAAATGACAACATCACATCATCGTGGGAGACAAAAATGAATAGCAACGCGACACGCTATGAATAATTTTAACTTTCAAGAACATAATACGAAGTTAAAACAAAATTCACACGATAATTTATGGTGACGGTTATGCCTATTTTATTAAATTTTTTAGGTAATTTTTTTGTCGTATTCATTATCGTTAAACTTAGTAATAATTGCTGAAAACAGCTTTGAATAAAATTATCTACTTCTGGTAAAAAAAAACTATTCACAACATTATGCTTTACTATTGATAAGATTAAATGTAAATACTGCGTTATCTTCAGTTACTTAATAAACAATATACCGTGTATTACTATCTAAAGATATTTCCAATAAGTCAATTTTATAACAAAGTTTGTTTTTACTATCTCAATTAGATACGTTAAATACTCAGATAAACATAACGAGTTTCTTTTATTCCATTGAAATATATGCTGAGTCATAGATGTCATATCCATGGTACATAGTGAAAACGAAAACAGTTCTGTTTGTTTTTAACTAACACTACAATACAATGTTGTGTGATAACAAATTGCTACAGTACCTAGTAATAATTGTGCAGAAACAATAGCAATTGTTTATTAATAAATACAAAAACAAAGAAACATATAAATTGTCAGTTCTTAAAATTTTAATGAAATTATGTATATTAATTCCCATACTACTATTTAATAAATTAAAAGTCCTAAGTACGAAATTTTCGTTACGGAATAATGAATAGACTAGAATATAATATAATAATTACATCTTCAAGAATAACTCAAGTGAATGTGGTGATATGATTCCATTTAATTTCTTTACATAACTTTTGAACATGTTTAACATTGATAAATATACTATTATTTTTGTAAACAATAGCAACTGATATAGGTACTCCATAAATAATACTTCGCTAACAAGAGTAAAGAACACATTCTATATTTCTACTTTCCAATTGGAAAATATACGGTTTGTTTCTGTTAGCTCGTTATGGATATTGTTTTACAAGTTTGTCATATAAAATTTTAATGACTTCACGTGCTTATAAAATTAGTCACCTTCTTCAATGAAATACTTATAATAACACTTTTGCGTGTCAAGTTAAGGTGATTCATTGCTGGTTAATCGTTCTATGACAAAGTGGGTAAATAAAACGATATTATTCAAACGCATGAATTTTCATTAGAATTTAATATATCGGAAGTTTGACTCAGTTTGAGCTATAATGGATAAAATATTAAAGATAAATTATCAGATACTATATCTTTGTGATTTATTTCATTAAAAAGGTACATATAGGTTCTATTGGCATAATATATAATTTCAAGGAACCAGATGTCATTATAATATATTGACGTTTTGCCAGCCTGTTCCTTGTTTATTAGAAAACTTATTATAAGAATTTTCTATGAGGAATTTACAACGGCTACTTTATTACGTGTAGATACACTTGTCACTGATATAATATGACGTTAGTTTGTTATTGAATCATCGGCGTATCAGAGAGGAAGTCCGACTAACGGGTGAGTGACAAAATCAATGTTCGCTGGGAGACGTTATGTATGAGTCAGATCTGCATATAATTCATCTTTCCGGCCTGAAATAACGTCGAAAACGTTGACTTCTGCATACCTTCTGTGCGTGTTTTATTTGAATTTCATTAAAACTATAAATAAGATAAAAAATTAAAATCTCTATTGCGACATTACCAGATAACATGTTAATAAAACACTGGTTTCTGAATTTAATAAATTTAATTTAGATGTCCGCGTTTGTTATTGCATACCTCAGTAAATTTGTTGTATTTTTAACAGACTTCAAAATCCAAAAGAAGTTGTTGACCGATTTTTAAAATTCTTTGACAGCTCGATGAACCGAGGTGGTTCCATTTAAATTTTATCGAAATTGAATCGGAAGTTTTCCTTTTATGACAAAACAAAATACTGTTTTCACCGTAATATGTAGATGATATGTATTGTATTTCAGCTAAAAAACAAAAGATTGGGTATTTTGAATTTATTCAGAATCCAAAAGGATTTTCTATGCTCAAGGAGGATGTATATTTTTTCTTGAATTGTTAACTAATTTCTATTAAACTAGCTGTTTCTATGTCCAAAATTATAGTCTATGTCCCAAGCGTATTTGGACCTTGGTAGATGAAAGACTTATAAATCGGTTTAATAGTTTCGGAGCCTATCTAATGCAAACAAACAAACAATCCAGTCTTTCCTTTTTATATTAAATATGAGTATAGAATTATTAGAAAAAAAAATTGTCAAGTAAATAAACAAAATCTACTTTATGTATTATTATTTATATCGTTCTATATCTATACTAAAATTATAAAGATGAAAGATTTGATTGTTTGTTTGCTTGTAACGATTACTCGACTGATTTCAAAAATTCTTTCACCTACGGGGAGCCATCATGTACAGTAAACATAGGTTATACTTTATCCCGAAAAACATCAAATAAATGGATAAATCCAACCAACTCCCAACTTTAAAAAAGTAATAAATAATATTTATCTCAAAAGTGACTTATTCAAGAATATTATTAATTATCTTTTTTTTTTTAATTTGGAGTCGGTTCAATTTTTTTTAAGTTTTTATGTGTAGATACTTTTTATCATTGCACGGGTGAGGTCGATCAATAAATCTTTCGCAATGCACCACCGCCGATTTCTTGTCTAGGCTTATATTTTCCTACTTACTAATTTAAATAATGGGATATTATTTTCGAGCTATATTTATTTATTGTAGAACCTATATTGAAAAAAGGTTACTAAACTGATTTCGAGTGATTTATGATTTATCCTGTCCTTTATTCAATCCTGTAAAACCAGACCAATTAATTGACATTATTTAGATTTGGTAGGACTTTTAGAAATTTTGTATCCATCAACTTAGCCTTTTTCAAATATAGGTATAGGTAATATTGTCGAAATGTCAAAACTGACCAGTGACCAAATACCGGCAGGTGGGTGAGTATTTATTAGGCTAACCTTAGAGTATTTAATTCTCTAACAGAGCTATTAATAAACAAGGTTTAGCGTCAAAGTAAATTTACGGAAAATTGCAATTTGGACTAATACAAATTCACATTAAACGTAGAATAAGCAAACCTACTACCTTCTAGGAGTAAATATTACCTACTCCCGTAAAACCTCGTGCTAGGTTAACCTTTGCTAAGTCTCTGTCTAATAATGTGAATTTTGACCAATACCAAGTACAGTCTCAGTGTAAATTTACTCTTAACGCTAAACCTTCATAATTATGACTACTAATTCATTAATACAATGATTAATGAAAGAACACAGAAGTAATGCATACCAGTAGGACGGTAAAATATTTATATACCTTGTCTATAGGTAGAAGTTTGCAATATAGACTGTATTGCGACACAAAGCAATTGTACGAGAGGGGATTCAAGACATTACCATCAAGGTCTAGTTCTAGATCACGATCTAGCTATAAATTTATAATAGTTTAACGAATAGGTAACTACTTACTGTCTATGAGAAAATTTACATTTTCCAAACTACATAGAGTTCTTTGGATATACATTGTTGAAGTCTTTCATTAGTGTTTTATTTAAAATAAGCACGTTACGCAAGAACTTAAGTTTTATTAATGATATGCTTTGATTATACGCGGACCAAAATTTGAAATAAAAACAGCACAGGTTAGTGAAATAAAGGAGCAAGCTAATTAATCGCAAAGGATGTAAGTTTCATAATGAAACAGCCAATGGCAAAACAAAACGGATCTTCTCTATTTCGCAACATGCAATCTTGCAGGTTTATAATGTGAATGTTCTTTTTATCAGTGAGTTGTACATACCCATAATGTTGTTATTTCATTTGAGTATTATCACAGGCTGCTCCGAGAAGTGTTTTTTATAAAGTTATCAAAAAATACTTATTATTTTAAGAGATTGTTTTAATACTTTTTAGTATTTAATCTTGTTTTGGGCTTCGCTTCGTGTCGATTAAAAATTGTTGCCCGAATTTATATTTACTATTAATAAAAAGAAACTTTAAAAAAATTGAACCGACTTCAAACTTTTAAAAAGTGACAAATAATACTTATCTTAAAAGCGACTTATTCAAGAAAATGCTACTAACTTGTGAATCATAAAATTCACATACATGTTAATTTTGATTTTGAGAGATGGCACAGTTTGGCTCGACGCTTTCTATTCTATTATGCTATGCCTGAATTCGAGTCCCGGACTAACACTTTAATTTCATTAGATTACGAGTCGACTTCGGTTATTTTTGTATACAACTATACTTAGGTATCTGCATTTTGCGGTTGCATAGCAGTAGCTGCTAGGAGCTATACATTCAAATAATATAAAGAATAGATTTTTTACTGTAACATCCGTACACATTACTATAGGTAGTATTACTCTCCGCACGATTTATGGTCTATGCTGGATATTTTGAATTTTTACTTTTTCCGCGTTCGAATTCGAATGGTTGTGTTTTGTTGGTTGATAATCTTTCTTTCTGATCAAGACCGGCATAGAGTATCTTAGAATTTACTTATGAGTAATTGATTTGATGTATATTATTTGCTAATAAAATCTAGAATTTAATTGAGTAACCAATAGATCTTTTGATCCTACCATTAGAGTACATGTAGGTATATTTTTTTATTTGTTGGACTCTCGTACTTGTGGTTGCTGAAAATAAGCACTTCCAATCAGCTCTGCGATTCTGATTCACTCATGTGTAAGCGAATGCAAATTCGGGTTCGATTTTTTTACAGAATCGTTCTGCTTGTAGCAAAATTTATACTTATTGGAGTTTAGGTATATCTGTGTTAGGGGTAAGATTTTTATCTCAATTAGATTTTTATTCGATTTCTAATAATATTGTTTTTGATGTCATTTATTTTAATTGGACACCACTGTCTGAGATGAATACTTTTTCGTTTTTACCCTCTTTGAAGGTTTTATCGCTTATCGAACGGTGTAGGGGCAATTATAATATTGGAACTTGTTACATGCATGGTTTTTGGTAGTTGTGACACCGAATAAATATACACACAATATACCACACCATTTAATATTTGCGATAGACTGATCCGACTAAGAATTTGGAATCATAGAGATCGCGACGTCAGGTTTTCAAAAATGTCAAAGGACATTTGATAGTCTCATATGAAACATCAGTCAAATAAAGGCTGTCGATTTTATGCTACTCCTCTACCACACAGGAGTGTTTTATTCTGAGTTTTCATTTCTAGGTCATCATAACAATTAGGTAGTATAGTTCACAAGACTGCTTGGAATTGATATTGAACGGTCAATAAAAATGTCCTCAATACTTTAATAGTGACTTGCCATCATTCTAGATCAAACGTTGTGGACCGTATTTAGTAACCTCTATTGGATTTCAGTATGATGCCATGCCGACAGTCTCCTAAACCTACCATTTTACTATCGACCTAGTTTTGTGGGCGGCCATTAATAGTTTATTACAAGATACACTTTTTATTGGAGTCATGTGAAATATCTGCAAAATTTACGGCTTTACGCAAAAGCTGTATATTGAGTAATACATTAAGTATTTTAAACATACATTTATGTATTCATTTTGTCGCCATAGTGAGTTATTATAATACTTTGACACGGACTTACATCTTGTATCTTTGAATACACTCATACCTATACACAGAAAATTCGGGATCTCAATTATTCTCCGTGATATTTAAATAATACAAATTGAAGATAAATACATGTAAGTACCTAGTTAAAAAAATCAAAATATTATTAAAGCTATTCTCAATTGTAAATATACTTAGATGGTAACTCAAGACATGTGTGTACCCACATAATTAAATATAAAAGTTGAATTAGCCCAAATCGATGTCGACAAACGACCAAATAGTCTTTAGGGTTCTAACGCCACAGAATATATTCTGTGCTAACGAGGAGAACACACAAAAGTGAAATAATTCACACGAAAATTATAATAAATTACTTATTCGTTCGTCCGTATGATCCAATATAGGGAACTAACGTACACACCCATAACGCAAGTGGGTTAGGTTTAAAGTTTCATAATAAATTCTTAAATACAATTATACAAAGACTTTAATTTCGAGGTTATTTTTTTTTAACAGATAACAAAACTAAATTAACGTTTTGGTGGTTTAAATCAGCCGTTTTGGTGAACAGTCCAAATGTCACAATGCTTCAACTAGAAAACAAGGCGTGCAATTGAATGGCTCTATCCAATCACATGACTAGCCGCCCAATTGAACAACTGTTTTAACCAGTTGGCTGCGACATAGACATACCTACATATTCCTAAGTACACCTCTTTGATGAATGAACGCGTACATCAATTAGATAGGCTACTACAGATGATGGCGCAATACGGCGTTTAATAAATATAGAAAAACAAAATGAAGCTGTGACTAAACGACGATTATTAAATCTTCAATACCTGTCTGTTTACTCTACTCCAACAAAAAGTTATTTTTAGAATTGAGAATACAATATCGACTCCAGCAGAGTTCTCGATATATACTCCCGACTTTTTTGGTTATTCAATTAGAATTGTTATTTTACTAGTGATATAACTTTATAAAACGGACTTAGATTTTTATGAAATTATTACGATTCTTCTCTTAAATCGATGAATTATCACCAAATAAAAAACCATATAAAGCAAATATATTACATACCTACTTACTACACCTTTAGTCGCGTTAGATTTTAAAGAGTATTTTGAAAGAAATTCCAAAAAACAAATATGATAAACACAGTAACATTAATAGTAATAGATACTTTTATCTATCTATACACATAAATAAACAAATCGACAAATTCGTTGAATAAAATTACTTACAATACGAAAGACAGCATGTCAACATCGCGTGATAATACCAATTAAATACAGCTAATGTAATGAAATTCTAATGTTTTTATTTTTGCACAATAACGCAGTTCCGCATAGACGTATTTAGTTAATATTAATTATTACTTGCGACCAATTGCGTAGTCTAATTTAATTGCCTCCAATATTTTAAAGTTCTCACGCAAATAATTTATATAATTACGAAAATAAATTGGAGCGTTAGATTAATTAAATTGAATATATCTTAGTTTTCGACCTCTATTTATACAATGAATCAGTAACATTTGTTTTTACGCTAAATAAAGTTTCATGTTTCGAACTTCAAAATGAGGAAACAAACTTTCAACCACTATTGAACTTCGAAAATACCATTCGTTCGTGAATTTACTGATCAAAGATCACGAATCCAGCTTCAATAGTTTATGTTCGACTGCGATTAACGTTAGTCAGTCAATGAATCAGGAAAAGCTATTTTACAAGTAAGTAGATAGACTAATGATCAATATCAATAAAAAAAACAAGTTTCGTTTATCTCAAACGAGATTTTTAGAATTCCTGTTTGCATTTTTATTGAATCTTAAATATATATGTTTCGAAAGAATCGTATTTTGTTACTGTTGTAAAACACAGTTAAGTTATTGTATCAAATGTGCATAATAGAGGTAATCGTCCGTCTGGCTAACAGGCTTACCTTGCTTCACCTTGAAGAAACCGGACTAGACAATGCAATTTGTATTCATTCCATTCACTAACATTTGCTGGTAGTATTGTACCTATGCATTTAAACGCAGTCAGTGTAAAATCAAATATTATGTAATTTATATGCATCGCATTACCGTTAGACTATTTCAAATGAATTCATGTGAACCACGTTTACGCTATATTAGGAGTCATGTTTCTATTCATTGGTTAGTCAATATCAACTGACCCTGTCTGTCCATTGCGATATAGATGTCAAAATATGTGAAACAATAATTTCATGGTCACTATTTTTTACACCGTATTTTCGGTAAATTGATGAAGATTTGATTTCTTATACATGTAGGTATAGGGTGGAGTCTCCTAGTATCGGCCACCGCTTAATATCGACCGTTTCAAGAAAATGGAATATATATACATAAAAATATTCCTAAAATTATAAGTGTTTTTCGCAAAAAGTAACTCTATATCCTTCCTTACCAATCACTTCCCATATCTTGGTGTGGGTACCCCAACATTTGAACATTCAGTTGATAATAAAGCGCGGGCAGGTGCAAACGTACGTCATTTGGTCACTTTATTTCTTTTTGAAGAAAAATATTCAAAATACCGTTTAGACAGCATACTTTTACATCTCTTTGTACTTTTTTATAAAATAATCGAGGGGCCGTGATTAGGGATCTGTCTTATTCGCAAATCTCAATATTGTCCGAGTGGTCGATATTGGGGAAATGCATTAAAACGTCAAATCGTCGATACGTAATAACGACCACTTTATTATAGTGTCCTTTCTTTGCTAGTAACTAATATTGGTATTGCATTAGACTTTTGACTTTTCTTTATCGACATTACTGTAAGCCGGAATTAAATATTCCACAGTTTGCAGGCAATAAAATTCTAAAATATCCAAGAAAACTTCTGGCTAAGATGTCTTTAAGAAGATATTTCTATGCTTATTGCATTAGATTTTGGCACCAAAACCAACCCTAGAAAGGAAAAAAAAGAACTTTAACGAACTTATAACCTTTCGCAGTGAGGTCCCTAGAACTGATGATTGTTTTAATATATCGATGTGGCTAAAAAATAATGTAATTTCAATCACTATTTAATGCATTTCAATTGAAGATGCGTATGCGTAACGTAAAATTTTCGGTTGATGTTATTCGGTAATTATTTATAGTAATTTGGTTCGTGATTCCTTTTTATTTTCATTAACAATGTTGAATAATTATGATCTTTATTATTTTAATTAGGTACTAAAACAGAGGCTAAGACTAGCAAGAATTATTGTAGTTTTATTGACCTAACTTCTTTGAAACTATGCCGATATGAGGGTCACATGCGGCGGCTGTTAAGATGTTAGAGGACGATATTAGGGAAAATCGGCTTACTAGGAAGAAACATCGATATTATTAAAACTAACAAAGGAATTACAATTTTGCGATGTTATAATGGAATATCATTATCTCGTTACTCAAAAAAGACATTACAAATCTATTAATATAAAAATTATAAGCAGTCAAAGACAAAAGAAAACTTTGTTTTTAATTATGATTGTATTGGAATTTCTCTCTTCTAGTTTGTACACGTTAATTCGTTTTATGGACTAACGTTTGAATTCATAACCCCATGAATGATTTAGTTTTATGACGTGGTCTACGCAATTGAAAAACACTGAAAATAAATAAAGCAAACAAAGGTAATCCTACCTTACTTTGCATTAGTATAGTACGCGTGCTTATTTACCTAGTCTGTAATACTATCCACTTACATGACTTAGGTACGTTAACCATATTGTATAGAACAACCTATATTGTCTACTTACTCTCCTCGGGTATCATGATGATAATGTATGAATACCAATTTACTGTCCTTCATAATATAATTTAGTTTCAAAATGTAACTAATGCCGCAAGTACATACGTGAAAGTGGCATATTTAAAGAATGAAATACAAAGTAATTAGTATTCGGCGTGCAGGATTACAAAGACATATTCATGACGCTTCACAATGGCCAAACGGTGCTTCTGTATAAGTGATGATTTGGCTTATATTATCATCGTTTGTGGCGTAGCGTCAGTTAGACTGCGTGACAAGCATGGTATAATTAGCTTACCCAAAAAGTAGTAAAAATAAATTATTACTTAGTAATATGTTAAACAACTTTTGAACGGGGCTAAGCACGAATTATAAATTTTATGATATTTCAATATTTCGCACGCTCCGTGATACGATACGTTTATTAATATGTAATAAAATTTAAAAACTTTATGTTATAAAATGAATGAAATGTGAAACGATAAATGAAAATATTTAATTATATGTACATAGTATGAAACAAAGTAGCTTCCCGCTGTAAGTTGAGTGGTGGGATCTTTTAAATGACACAAATAAGGTTTTATCAATATAAAAAGATCAATATAAAAAGCTTGTCTATACTAAAATTATAAAGAGGAAAGATTTGAATGTTTGTTTGTTTGCATCGAATGGACCCTGAAACTACTGAAACCGATTTTAAAAATTCTTAGCTACATCGTAAGGGGTGGACATAGACTATAATTTACGCGTGTGAAGTCGCGAGACAGCAACTACTAAGTGTAAAATATTGCAAATCGATTCAGTGTCTTGCCCTCGCTAGTTTAATTTCTAGCGATAATTGTTCAACCATTGAATAACTGAAATATTTTGTCATCAGGTTTGATGAAGGGCGAGATGGTTTCCTCGATCTAACAGAAGTGAAACGCATGATGGAGAGGCTGGGCGCACCACAGACTCACCTGGGGCTTAAGGCGATGATAGCCGAGGTGGACGAAGACGGCGACAACAGAATCAGTTTCAGGGAATTCTTACTTATATATAGGTAAGATTATACGTAAACTTCTTGAGTTATAAAAATTATAAAAGCAATAACAATAAATCTTGAAAATAATGCTCAACTAATTAATAAATTTTGAGCGTTCGTTATACTTTCGTTTAATATTTAATTTATTTATTATTTTATCAATCATCAGATTTCACAAGAACGTTCATAATTTGTTAACTTAATTCACTGAGTTGTTGTTTTCGTTTTTTTTCATGGGATTATCTTTTAAGTATGATATTTTAACCAGTGATCGGAGTAGGTAGACTGAATTAGGGTTATTGATCTGAAACGTATACATTAATATGTATATTCCTCCGGAACTAACGCAGATTTTTTTTTTTAAATGAGCAGCATCCAAACATTTTCAAAAATTATTTCTAAGTATGACTCCATTATCAAAATAACGATTTAGCTCAATATTATTTCGGTCTCCGTTTTCTACTTTTATATTGGATTTGTTTAAACAAAGCTTTAATAAGTAGGTAATGTATATTACAAAGAGATATTACGGAACAAAAATTGATTTCAACATATTCAACAGAAAGAATCTCTTCCTTTTTTATATCGGTTAATAATATATTTTGTATTTATAGATATTCACACAGAACATGCTAAACATTCTAATAAGCGTCAATTTATTCGTCGTCTTCAAGCGTCTTCATTTTTAAACTTTGAAATATTATTTTTAGCATTTTTAATGGGAGTAGATTTGTATTTGTCTTCCTATTTTTATTAAGGGGGTTTAATATGAATAACGCGGGGCATTCCAAATACAAACTTTTCCTTTCGTTTAAACATCTAATGCGTATTAAAATATCACTAATGCTAAATATTAACTTCGACATATTTTTTCAATGTGCATTAAGAGCTTAACGATTAATAGGTACTATTTGTTTTTTAACAGAAAAGCACGTGCTGGAGAACTCGAAACAGACTCCGGTTTAGAAGCATTTGCGAGATTAACAGAAATTAATGTCGACCAAGTCGGTGTAAACGGGGCCAAAACTTTTTTCGAAGCTAAAATCGAGGAGCTCTCAAAATCAAACAAATTTCACGACGAAATAATTCAAGAACAGGAAGAGAAGCGGCGAGAGGCCGAAGAAAAAGCGATGCGGCGGCAGAGATTCAAAGAAAAAGCAGCTCTATTTCAACAATAATAAAAAACAGTATTATAAAGCATATTCTAGTCTGTAAGCTGTTACCATGGCTTAAGGAAATATTGCAACAATATGATTGAAAAAAATAAATAGAATCTCCAATTACAGTGGAACCATTAAGGATTAAAGGAGAAGCACAGGGAAATCATGGCACTAATAAAGTATGAAAATATATTAATTAGAAAAGTAGGTAGTTCCTGTCAAAACAAATCAATATCGATGTTGCTTGGCTTTAATATAATAAAATATCTTATTTTTAGAACAATTTGTTAAATAATGGGAAGTATAAAAATAAAAATGATTCCTAATATATTAATAGAATCATGTTTATGGTACAATAAAATCACCTACATGAGAATAATTAAGTAGAAACAAAACATTATTATATCTTTACCCAGCATCTTACTTGGAATACAAAGATGTGCCTAATCATTAGTTTGTGAATAAGAATATATTATTATCCCAAATGCCTATTTATATGTTTTGATTCAGTTTTATATTAATTTATAAAAGTAGGTTTACATCAAATGAAAGATCCACATGTCACTAGAATTGTGCTTTAAGTGCCCTAGATATATTAATGCATCATCAAGTGTGCTAGGTTGAATGTTTTATTTGACATTTGTCTCTTCCAGTGTTATGTGATTTGCTATGTATTTTCTGTCAGGTATTCACCAACATTGAAACAGATAATAATGAAGTGGTGTGGAGGCAGAACATAATGCCATAATAGAAAACAAAATGTCTCTGGTGTCTAAAAGATTTATTTTATTAAAGCAATTAAATTTTAAGAAACAGAAGTGAACTTATGCCCATTATTTAATTTAATAAAAAATCACAAATCAATACTGTCTTGAGTATGATAACTAAGATTGTATATAGTATTTTAAAAATAAGCTAAATAAATATTATAGTTGTTAATAAACAAAGAGTTTTATAATCCCATATTATTAACCAATGTCTTTTTATTCATGAATTTGCTAAAAGATGTTACATTAAAGATTGAATGTTGCCTTTCGTAATACTATTATTGTTTAGTAGTTTACATTTTATTATACTTTTATGTGATGTTAAATATAATAATGTAAAAGAATTTGAATAAAACATTTTATGTACAGATTAGAAGAGTTTATTAATTATTGTATCTTTCACAAAAGAATTTTTTTATTACATTATTTTTTAATGAAGTAACAACAGAGAATGACAATTGAGTTTCACTGACCAGACAAAATCAGAATGTTGATCTATATATATTATATATAATGTCTTAGTAAACTATTTAGACTTTATATAAAAGCAAGATTTGAAAATCATGCTTTTATTATTAAATATTATGTATTTTCTTTTCCTCTAATTGGGATTAAATTTTCCAAATCAACTTGCTGCATGTTTGCCAGAGTTTCAAGTAAGGTTGTGTTCTGGTGAAGAAAATATAAATATTAAATTATGAAACACTTAATGGTTAGATTAAAACAATTTCTAATCAACAATTATACTCACTTGGGTAATGTTACTTTCGAATTCTCCACCGGCACGTGTCAATTCTTTTATTTCTTGTAATTCAATTGAGCTGATAAATATCAAGATTTAGTAAATAAATAAATATCAATTTACATACACAGAAATTTAAACTAAACTCAAACATACATTAATCTCAGTAGCAGATTGGTTGTAGTCAATTCATTGTGTAAATCTTGTTGTAATTGTTGATTATTTTGTCCAACTGCAGACATTTCTAAACAATTTATAAATATTTACTACTGTACTGTCTAAGTTAGATAAGTATTTATTACCGTTAAAAACATGTAAGTATTTAAGAAATTTAACAGAACAGAAGCAGTGTCATTTACACAGATTGTCATTTACGCACAGACTTAGTAGGTAGGTATCAGACGACCAACTTCCTAACAAAAAATTTCTTCGTAGAACGTGATTGGGAGCCAGTGATACATTACAGCTTCATTCGTTTTAAATATATAGATCTACTATCGGCAAAGGCATTTAGCTATACAGCCCTGTTTTGGGTAGGTACCTAGCCATCTTCCTAGTTTCCACATTATTTTTACTTTAATTTAAATTCCTTTTTTGTTTTAATACAACAATAATAATAAAGCAGACTGATAAGTCTAGCTTAATACTATTGTTGTATTAAAACAAAAAAAAAGGAAAAATGACCACGTAAATGAAACACACATCTTTCCAATATTATTTATTGAACAATTTATTTTTTAACTTATTATATTTTTCACAGGTTTATTCTGCATTCTCAGCAATTCCTAGCTACGTTTTTTTAGTGGCACAACCTTATGAAACGTAATCACAATTTTTTTGAAAGAGGGCACTGATTCTTGCATACCTTTTTATACACATATTTAAGTTTTTCTAAAATTTCAATTGCCTTTGGCCAGAAAGAATGATGGTGTGTCTTATCTGTCACAGCTCTTTTCCTTTATGCTTTTTTTGTTTGTCGATGCTCCATTGACACTATCAAATAATTGGTCAAAGAATGAAACAACATCAGCTGCATTTCTTAATGTTGTGCACATCCTCATAAGTTGCTGCAAATTAAAATATTCATATAATAATTGTATGAAACTTGATTCAAAACAATTAACTGTTAGTAAATTTCATCTAATACTCACAGAAATTTGCAGTGTAAGACAAAGCTGCAGACATATTTTTACACAATTTTTTACCTGCAAAAAGAGATATCATATTTAAAATTATCTTCATTAGAGAATCATTATTGTAGTTTAAGTGTAAACTATAACTACTTGTTACATAATTAAAAATACAGGTCATTGAATCAACACTTGCTCCGATAGAGAATATAGAAGCTGAATACAAATTATTTATTTTATTTATACTAATTTAAGTTATACTAATATAATAACCAATGCATTACCTTCATCTTTTTAATTTTATCAGGTATAACTCATTGGTCATTTAATTTATAAAATAGCCCAGTTTCAGTGTGTTGACAGTCTGTCTCATAGATATCATGCCATTTTGCAAGTTTACCACCAAAATTATTCCTGATTCATTTTATCAAGTGTGTAGAATCATAATGTTCAAATCCACCCCACATATTTTAAGAATGCCAACTGAAACAAAAATTTAAGAACTTCTTAAAACATAGATAACAATATAATAATAAGAACCTTCACTGCTTTCATTAAATCTATTAGTTTTCTTTCATAGAAATATAATTCTCTGTACCAACCTGTGATTTCATTTTAAACTTTGATCACACTTAGTGTCTTCTTTTAGATTTTTGAGTGCTGATTGGAAAACTGAGCCTTGGTCATATATTATTGCGATGGGATTAAGGTCCAATTCAATAACTTTTTCTACTACTGACTTTAAAATATTCTTGATGTTTACAGTAGATGTAGCTCCTTGACAGAAATAGAAACATAAAGGCTGTTGCCACTTGTAAACAGCACCAACATAGAAACAAGAGTATGATCTGCAAAATTCACTTTCTTTTCTTGGTATTCTACAAATCCATTAATGTTATCTTTAATCCTTATTACTTTTATTATACAAGAGTGCTGTTTCTAATGACATCTCATCAAATATAATGGAGCATATTTTTTTGGAGTTTCATTTGTCCACCTGAAAAAGTAAATTCAAATAGTTAGGTACATATTATTATTTAGTAGTAATACAAAAAGTCATAAAAGTAGTATGAAAAACCTTATATGGAATATATTTACCACTTACATGAAGCCTGGTTCTATGATCAATTTTCCAATCATAGTATTCAGTGTGGTTTGGATGATAAAATAAAAAATTTTGCTTAAAAATCTATAAAATTTTGGACTCTGCTTTGATATTGATAAAGCAATTATCTTTTCTTCGGTAGTGAATCACCTCTCATGTTTATTTTTAGAGCACATGCTCACTTGCATTTCAAAAATATTTTTTGCAACTGTGTTCATTTTTTGTGTGAACTTTTCAAATGATAACTTTTTACAAAACTTAAAGGTATTTAAGTATTCTTAACTTTTTTATGAAAGTTCAGCTACATCTTTGGCTTGTTATATTCTTCATAAATTCTCTGGTATAAAGGTGACAATTGGCTTTATTTGGTAATAAGCCTTTTCCTTTTTGTTTGGGTACATTGCACAGGGTCTATAACATCAAAAGTATTCAGTGAATTTCTCTATTAGAACTACTATTTGATTGAAATAAAGATACACTAAAGAAAGAGACAGGTCTTACCAGATAATTTAGTTTGTGTCATATTTTAATCTCCAGAACAAGCAACTAATTGAGTAAACTCAGTGGCTGCAGACACAGGAGTCTCAATTTGTTCTTTGAAAATTACACCACCTATGAAATCAATATTGATTATGTTTGTAAGATTAAAAAACAGGATATGCCTAATCTTAGATGATATTAGAAATATGTTATTTATATTATAAATTTTTTCTCTGATCAAAATCACTTCTAGCATGCCCGCTAGAGTTAAATAACTTAATGTAATTTTTCTTTATTTGTGTAAGAAAGACAGATCTACTAGACTTTTTTAAAGCAGAAATCTATGTTAAAATACACCAAAACTGCAGCATGAACTTTGTTATCTAAATAAAATAAATTAAAAACAAACCTCTGTTCAGTTCCACTTTCTAATATGTGTGGTCAACATGACTTTTTCTTGCATAGCTGTGTTCCGAATTGAATATAATTTCTGTAATAACAAAAAAATCTAATGAAGAATAGCGGTATTCCAAAACACAACATAAAGTGAAGATACATATCATTTTAATTACATTATCTAAAGGTAATAGCAGATTAAACCAGCCTTACCAGTATTGCTTGAAGAGGGTAGGCTGATTGAGAGCCCATCATCATTAAACAATGATGGATGTGCGTCACCCAAGAGTCGTGATTTTGGAGTAATGAATCTTGGTACAACGTGTTTGCTACAAATGACACTTCTACCTGGATTCAAATTTTCAGTATCACACACAGCACTAAGACATTGTAACCACTTGGAGAATCTTTTCTCGTTCACTAGAATTTTACAAAGAATAGCATCCTGTTCGTACTTTAATAATGCGTGTAACACAACCATAACACAACACACCAATATCCTAGGCATCTTCTACAAAGAAAAATACTTCGAAAAAAGGAGTTTATATTACAAATAAAGCGAAGAGGGTAAGCACAAACGAAATTTTACTCAATCACTTGTAATTCCCTGATATGTAGGTACATACTTTAGTCTCCTTCTTCTTTTATTAATGGCATATCTGCGCATTCACACAATTTTGCCAATATGAAGTGAATAAATTAATTCCAACATGTAAAATAAAAATGAAATGAATTAAAGATTAATTAAAACATTAGTATCTTTACTCTTTGTTGTAATGACAGTTTCTGTCAGGTGTCATGTCTCCATCTACTGACAGGGGTGAGGGGCGTGTGGAAATGTCATACATCACTGGACCCCTACGCGATTGGTTTCTTGTATGGAGTTGACGGGCCGTGCATTTACGTCAGACTTGTTAGTAAGGATGCAACGGTTTATCAGAGAACCGATATATATCGATATCGAAGAAACAGCGATATCGATAATTTATTCGTATTAACCATAGATAATCTCCAATAGATACCGCATGACTATTTTGTTAAAAAATAAAAATGCTAATCTTAGTGGTAGGGTAGGCAGTAGGCAATGTAACTGCGGTGACGCTATTGGCTAGTACAAGGACACATATTCCGTAGTGATAGTATCATAATGTGTTAAAGGCATGTCGATAATTAATCGATATTAAAATCATTAAAATATATAATTTTTAAATTGGTTTCAAAATCCATCTTTGAATAACTTTCAAAGATCGATTTTGTACAAAGAAATTGTTTAAATAACTTGTAATTAGAAATGGGAGAACAAAATCACATTTTAGATATTCAATCACAACAAAAACGTAAATTTATATATAAGCCCAATAGAAAAAAAATCAATTCCCAAAAAATAACCATTTTTGCATTTCTTGTAGAATTGGTTTACCTGCTACACTGAGATATACATAAAAATGAAAGTGTTGCGCCACTGCTCTCATATAAAAATATTAAGTTAAATCTTCAAAAAGGGGAGGGAAGGTTAATTTAACGAAAAATGTAAAATTTTGGATTTTTAAATAACGAACAAGTATTAAAATAGTATCTAAATTATTAATGAAAACTTAAAATACATATGTTCTGAACTATCTTAAATTAGTTACTATACATACTGTAGGTCTAGTATGTGACAAACATTTGTTATTATTAGAAGTGGAAATAATGGCTTAAAAGTTTTAAGCGTTGTTACGTTGTACGATTTTTAATAAGCGTTTTAAAAACGGCTTATTGTTTAAACGCTTTTTTCAACTGACGTTTGGAAATCTTTATAATAAGCGTGAAACGTTGTGTTGTAGTTATTCCTGAAACTAACTTCCTTTGACTAAAATAAATAAATTAAAACAATAAATAGTTTTTCAAAGCTACAAATCCAAGTAAAACGAAATTGCTGTAAGTAAACAAAATATGTATTGTTAACATATTTTTTTTTTGTTCTTTATTTCTATCAATGAATTTTCCTTCGTACTTGATCACAGGCTTAGGTCTGTCTTGTATCAATATAATAGAGTTTAACTTTCAATTTAAGTAATGAATTAGCTTTCAACACAACGTGCGCATCGAAATAATCATATAATAATCAAATACGCTAGACTACAGCTTAGTGTCTTTCATGCGGCATCTTTTGGTTATCAGTGGTATTAACCTATATGTTAACGGTTTTTATCTATACTTAGTAATATTATAACTCTTCGGAGATACTGATACGATTATGGATTTTTTCACATATGGAAAGGGTTACATAGGCTATAATTTACGAGGGCGAAATCGGGGAAAAGGGTTTCAATTATTTTACGGATTAAAATACTATCCTATTGATAATGATTACAAAGTTTATAGATTTCCGAAAAATGAAGCTTTGAAATAATAGTTACAACGTTTAAGAGGACTAAATTTGACATGGACTAAACGATAATCAAAATGGAGCAGTAATTGATTAGAATCTTTGCACCAATTTTAACCGTGGGAGAACCACGCTTCGGCATAAATGGGCCGGCTCGACCGGAGTGATACCACGGCCTCACAGAAAACCGACGTGAAGCAACGCTTGCGTTGTGTTTCGTCGTGTGAGTGAGGGTACCGGAGGCCCAACCCCTTCCTATTCCCTTCCCTCTACCCCTCAACCCTTCCCTCCAAGGCCGGCAGCGCGCTTCTAGCCCCTCTGGTGTTGCAGGTGTCCATGGGCGACGGTAATCACTTACCATCAGGTGATCCGTCTGCTCGTCTGCCCCCTATCCCATAAAAAAAGCAAATTACCCAATCGTTAGAAGGATATGTTTTTCGCATTGATAATTTCATATTTGTGTTATTGAAAATAAACATAAAATTAAAAAAAAAAGATTCACATTTTTGAAATCATATCACCGTATCTTATCTATATCAACACGTTTTTATCGATAAAATGTCGATGTTGCAGTCAAGTGGTATAATTAGCCGACCAATTGTGCGGCTAGCCCTTTAATTGAATGGCGCCCTTCAATTAACAGGCTGACTTTTGATCAACTGAGTAGCTGAACGTTATACAATACGGTTGAACAAAGGTCAGCCAACTAATTAATGGTCAACTCACCGGGAACACCGATATTTATTAGTAGGATTAGAAGTGAAACAGTATCTAAATTGTGATTTTATATAAAATTCAAAAACTCCTTGTTATTATCTGTAAGATACATAATCGATCAAAAGATTATAACGAACTGCTTATTTGCGATTAAGTGTTATTGTTAACTGTTCGTATGATCAACACTACAGGAAGCTAACGAACACTAACGTTGGTTTAGCTAAAACTTTCATAACAATTTTTTTATATTAATACAATTATACAAAGACAAGATATACAGCGATTCAGATAGCCGTAACGTAATCGTAAGCAGAGCAATCACTATATTTGACTGCGATTATTTTAGTATGTTTATAACGATTTCGAAATTTGGTGCTATAATAGTTAATAGGTACCTAAAATGATAAACAACGAGCTTATTTTGGTACTGTAGGTCATGAGATAGGTTAAAAATATAAGATGTTTTAAATTTCGAGGTTATTTTTTCTAACTGATAATAAAAGTAAATGAATGTTTTGGAACTTTTTGAACGGTCCAAATGTCAAAATGATTCAACTAGAAAACCAAATTAAATGGCTAGCCGCCCAAATGAACGGCTGTTTTACTCTTTCAACTTACTTACTAATCACTAGGCTGTGTCATCGACAATGAACATCAAAATAATAAATCCATGGGTTTGCAAAAAGAAATGACCTTAGAACATTTTTGCCTTAGAATTAAATGTGGAATTAAATAAAGCATGAGACATGACATAATTTACATGATACATGTTTTTTGAACGTATTAGCACGGTTGTAAGAAAAACAAAGACAAATACATCTCTTCGTTGCTATTTTAGAGTGGTTTCATTTCTGTAGTTATGCTCTGTCTATGTTCTAAGGACTGGTGCTCTGCGGGATAAGTAAACAGTTTGTGGTAAACATGGAAGAATCTGTTTGCGTCAAAAACGAAGAAAAAAATATTGATATAAAACAAGAAAATTTGGATAGCTACAAATATGATTTTGATTCTGGGAGTCAAGATAGTAACAAAAGTGATAGTGGGAGTTATCAAAGATGGGCCCCTAATTTAAATGGCATCCGAAAAAGTGCATTCACACCATATAAATCTGTTCAATGTACTGCTTTGACTAATTTACAGCGAGGTGAGGATAATAGGGTATAGTGATCAGTGAAGGAGTTATATTGATTGTCACAGAAGTTCTGGCAGATTGCAGAAGTAAAATTTCAAGGTCGCTGTTATAGGTAATACGCAGGCGCGCGTCCCTGAACTGCCCCAGCCAGATTGCAGCCTACACGCGAAGGCTGGACGTGGAGAAATAACCCGTGACGATTTGAAACTGGAGCAGTATGTCGACATCACTGATGAACATGGCCTTACGGCTCTACATTGGGCAGCTAGCTATGGACAACTAAATAGCTGCCAAGATCTTGTTTGGTGAGTTGTATAACAAAGGTCTTTGTTTGATTCGTGTAACAGAGCCTTTTCTGATTGTGTAGTCAAAAATTCTCGAAAATTTTACATTGGCTTTATTAAAGGAAACTGTTTTTGCCTAAATAACAAGCATTATGAAATAGTTTTTATCAGGCTTTCGTACAGTACTGAGGCAGTGAATTATGTATCAACAGTTGTAAGGTTCATTCATATTTGGAATGAGCATGTGTCAGTCTGATGCCCTAATCTCTAAAAAAAACTAGTTTTGTTTTATAAAATGCTTGGATCAAATAGCCTTACAACTTATGATATAATTTTTTTCTTTAATATATATTAGACAATATCACTTGAATGGTTCAGATGTCAAGATGACTAGCTAAAGCCCCTCTATTTTATTGTCTTAGGAGTGGTGCAAATGTGAATATGCGAGGTCCTGAAGGAGAGACAGCATTACATCTGGCTGCAGCAGGAGGTCATCATGAAGTTGTCAAGTTTCTTTTAAATGAAGGAGCAGATGCTGATATTCAAGATGATGTAAGTTTATAAATCTATACACAAATAAGTTGTAGTGTCTGTTTGTAATATTAAAACAACCACTTCAGTAAATACATATTTATTTATCTGTGTGAACCCTGTGGTTCAATACAAAAATATTAAATAAAAATTCTTAGTCTGTTTGTTCAGGCTAATCTGTTGTTCAGATCAATTTTGATGGAACTTTCACTGACAGATAGCTTATAAGCTATCTGTGGATTATTCTCTTTGGATGATTGCATACAATAAGGGGTAACTTAGGCTACTTTCCATGTGGACACAAAGTCGCAGCACAGGACACAGCTGGTATCAAACAAAATTCTATTTATTGTCATTCTAAAATACTTGTTATACTTTGTTATTGTCTTTATTATTAAACTTTGATAATAAGAATTAAACATGACACACTATAATAGTTTCAGTTGTTAACTGAAAGATCATGAATATTTTTTTTCATTGGTATTAATTAAAATTATGTTTTCTATATTGGTATCACCAGAGATTATATAACATGGGCATGTCCTGTCATTCAAATGCTCATTTTTTTATATATATGTATAATTTTCAAGAGTTCAATATTTGGTTTCAGTCTGGTAGTACAGCTTTGATGTATGCTGCTGCTGCAGATTTCCCCTACACTTGCAATGAGCTTCTCATACGCGGTGCTGATCTTACCCTCACCAATGATTATGACCAAGATGCTTACACTTTGACCACTACAAACAATTGTAAACTGGGTAAGATTTATTAATCTTAATTTTTTTTAAAAACACATACTTTGAAATGGATAGTTTTTGTTATTGCTGTGTGTGTTAAAGTTGGTTTATTGCCTGATAATGCAATCAAAACAATTAAGAATCTTTACAACCTAATTATTAAAAATTTTATAAATATCTATCAATATTCATTGGTATATTTAAAGTGGATTGGATTATGTTTAGTTTAAGTGTTTAAAAAAAACCACATAATCACTCAGAGTTGATTATATGGTTTTTTTATCAACTCTGAGGTTGTGATTTCATTTAATCAAAAGGTATTATCGGTGATAAAATTGAATTATCTGATGCTGTTTTTATATTTAAATACACAACAGCTCTTATTACATGTTTAACATTCAATGAATCATTAAAATTATTTAAAACTATTATTGCTTCCCCCACTTTTTATAGACAATTTTATTACTGTATGTTTATATAATTTACCCACAAATGACGTAACACACTCTGATTCATCTTTTGTAGCATGTGAGATAGACTACAAATAGAGAAAAAAAAATTCTTTCATGATATAAAGTAATATACTATAGTTATAGATCAATCTCATTAACTAATTAATTTGTTTCAGCACAAACTGTGATAGAAAATTTCTTGATCGGCTGCCTAAGCAAAATGTGAACAAATATCCTACTGCTCATGTTAAGTTGCTTTGGACAACAATTTCTCAATCAGCAGATTCATTTGCATTCAGCAGATTAAAACAAAATACAGGGATTTAGTTTATAATATAAATGTATTAAATATTTTAAGTTCATAATTAATTATACACATTGTGATGTGATAACTGACTAAAATACAGACAATATCAATTCATTTGGCATTTTTCTTTAAAATAATTTAATTATGGACCTCTTGAAATGTTACTTCTTAATGTTAATGAAAAATAAAAGAAAGGTTTGACCAATATTTATACATAGTATTTTTGTTAGTAAGTTTACAAAAGCAATGAAGGATATTTTTCAATAAAGGTAAATATTTAATAGCACCGAAATTACATAAAAAGTAAATATACATTTCAGTATATTTTTTGTTCAATACTATTGACTAGATTATATTTTTATGTGTATTTTTCACAACTCTCAATATGCTTTTACTTCTTGTAAAACATTTCTCTATTAAAACGCACATCCATCATATGGACTGGTTTTAGAAATTTACTGGACTTGTTTAAATGAATTGGTTTAATTCCCACGTTAATTAACTTATTTTGCAATGCTTACAATATATATAACATCATTTAACCCAGTCTATGTTAGAACCTTGTAGCACCATTTAATTATTTTTTTATTTAGATTTAGTTTATAGTTTGGATTCAGTGAGCCAGTTGAATGTCTGTGGCTTCCTGTTAGCCTGAGGACTGATGGCGACATTAATGATGCTTGGTCTGTCTGTAGTGGCTACTGCCTTCTTTATGGCCAACTCTATCTCTTCAACGGTGCGGCAAAAGTGGCCGCTTTCACCGAACATTTCCATCATTTTCTCGTAGCGAACTTCACTACTTAGCGATGTTGGTGGAGTGCTGTAAATAAAAATCCATTATTCAATAATGATAAATGAATAGCAAACTTTACTGAAACTGTTTTAAGTGGCCGCCGAGGACTCGTATAAAAAGAATACAGTGGAATTTCCATAGACTGCAACAGTAGGGTTTCCACTGATGTGATGTAATGCATGTTCATTATGTGATTTTTATTATCCACTAGCTGACTCTGCGAACTTCTTACCGTCATATTTTATTTCTGTAGTCACTATATTATTTTCTTTTTTATAAATTTTCTTTATATAAAATATAAATTTTGTTATTACCATTGAGTAGGATCGCCACTCGACTGCAAGTCATCCATTGTTTCCTTGTCAAATCCACTGTAAATGCCGTTGTTGTTAACGATAATAATTATGACGGGTAACTTGTATCGGAACATAGTTTCTATTTCCATACCTGCACAAAATAAAATCGTTTAAACCTCTCTTAAATAAAAGAATAGGTTTTTATTTGTTACTTAATATCACATACACAATTTACAAATATGACAGAAAAAAAATACATAAGGAAAATAATAACAGGAACTACAAACTGCAACACATTCAAAAAGTGTCATGGTGTGTGTTGCCTAATAAAAGATTTTTCATGCTAAAATTTGACTCTCAATTTAAATATGTGTATATGCTAATTTAGTATTCAGAAAAGATCAAGTTTTTGTCGTTGATTTTATTCCCAACATTGGCATATTAACGGATATAAGCTTTACATCTGCATTAGAGGCTTTTGATTATATTTTCAGCCTTTATGCGCCATCAGCCGTATTCTTATAAAAGAAACATCTAGGATGCAGAAGTCGGTACTCGTTACGGTAGTCATTTCCCTAATATAAATAGCTTAGTAGTAGTGTTTTGGTTTGCTGGTCTAGGAATCACAGGACTTGTAAAAAACGGACAATGATACAAATACTATTTATATATAATGATATGTGAGCATAGAAACAACGATTCTTATCGCTGTCTATAGAACTCTGTATCGTTTCCGCAGGGCACTACCGTTTGATCTACGGTATGCTGAAGGTCACTGACCCAACGCCGTACAACATTAGGCAAAACTTTTTGGAAATAGACTTCTATGTGTAGCATTACGTTTACTTTCAATGCTCATATAATACTTTAGGTCGTCTGTTTTTCTGCTTGCTAAGATATACATAAGACCCAGTTTCTGAATTGAGAATTTAAAATTAAGTATCTCTGAAACAACACTTAAATCGTCTTAACATCACTTCAATAGGTTTTCGTTTCCGATTTAAATTTTATTAATGATCATTTGATAAAACTAGGATTTTTTGCCATGTGAAACATAAAAAACCCAAGTTATTGAGAAATAGTCAGTTGAGATTTTGTACTTTATCTAATTCTGGAACCGGCTGATATCCCTCCTGTAGTTCATGCCCGTTTTATACTTTTACATGCTAGTAAATGTATGTTAAGGGCCAGTTTTTCTGCTTACTGATAGCTTACAAGAAACTTATCTGCAAGGTAAATTGCATATTTTGATTTCATAAGTCTCTTCTTCTTCTTTTTTAATTAACGGGTTATCTGTGCATTTTGCACAATTCTGCCAATGTCAAGTTAATAAATAAATTTTTACATGTAAAATTAAAATGAAATGAATGAAGGGCGACGAATAAAAAGTAAAAGTATAAGACCTTCATAAGTCTCAGATAGAAGAGCTACCTGACGGAAAATACAGTGACTTTAAATTGTCAGAGAGCGTTATATGTTAGATAACTATCTGAAACTTCATCAGGAAGCGGTGAAATAGGTCCTAAGATTTCCATTATAATACTGTATTGACAGAATAAGAAACATCGTTTATGTCATTTCAACCTATATATTGCTATTATTTATCAATGTACTAATCGTTTGCATGAAGTAAGAATATAGAAATGTACCTGAAAATCCGAAAGCAGAATCTCCTTCTACGCAAACGACTCGTTTGCCGGGTGCGTGGTCGCGACACCACATTGCAGCTGCGACAGCGAACCCTGGTCCCACCTGGAGTGACATCAACATTTCTATAATTAATAGCAGAAGTTATTTGAATCACCTTAGGAGGCAATCAAGTAATCGTGACGCACTTTTTTTAGGAGGGATAGGACATACATTTTCGAGAATGGATAATACTTGAATGCCCCCTACTCGGATCAGTTCATTGTTACTAATATTTTAAAACGAGAGTGGATATTTGTTTCATAATTGATTATGCTAATATTTAAGAGAACTGTACTCTTGTAAGTATTTAAAATAATAAAAAAAAAATTAAAAAGAATTCAACCTTCATTAATTCGCAATCAAAAGAAACCATTGAAAAAAGAGAAATATCATCTCAAATTTTTATCTTAATTAAAATGGAAACACAAACGGTGGCAACACTAATAATTTTTTGAGGTCAGTACCAAACCCTGTTATTAGCAAGAAATAAAACTCAGAAAATGTGTCTTTTAAGTGATTATTTTCCTCTTACCTTACATGTTTTTTTTTCATAAGTATCTGCCACAAACCTCAAAAAATTTGCTGGTGTATCCTATTTTTGCGTTTTGATTTTATTTAAGATAAAAATTTTGTGGTTATTTTTCTTTGCTTTCTTTTTTTTAATAATAAAATTTATCATTGAGGAATGCAATCTCATGCTTGCGAGATCTCGGCCTTTTTAGCGAGATTGATCTCAGTTGAAAAATGGGCGAGATCTCGCTAAACTCGAGATTGCACTCGAGCATAAAACGATTTATTTTAAGTGAGGAAGGGCGAAGTTTTCTCGAGTAGCTCGGTAGCGTAGTGGATAAGCGCCGCGGCCTGCTATCGTAGTCGTTAAGCAACTTTCGCAAGGGTCGGTCACGGGATGGGTGACCTAAAAATTATTATCTCGAGCTACTCCGTGCTTCGGAAGGCACGTTAAGCCGTTGGTCCCGGCTGCATTTGCAGTCGTTAATACCCTCCAATCCGCATTGGGCCAGCGTGGAGGGTCATGGCCCATCCTCCTTAACCATCCATAAGGAAGGCCTGAGCCCCTGCAGTGGGGACGTAAAAGGGCTGGTGGGGGTGGTGAGGCGAAGTTTTGCATTTTTACAGTACTCGTGTTTCCGAAAGCGCCTTCTCAGTGGCGGGTTATCTGGCCACCACAATATAAAAAAAAAATTAACAAACGATACTTTGGACATTTTGTGCTTAAGATAAGATGTCTTAAAATGCTTCTTTCAAAATTATTCATAATAATGGGTCAACTGAATAAACCTTTAAATAAATTGGTGTATTATGTTACTTTATTCTCTAATTTCTAATTGAAACAGTTTTTTAATTCGTCTTTTCTTTATTATTATCTTAGTTATCATTATTTTTTTTAATTGATTTTTTTATTTATTGTGAGTGAAATGTGAAATGATAAATATGAGTATCATAATGTTTCCTACATTTTTTATACAATGTACGGGTATAATTATAATTATTATAACTATTATTATTTTTAATTAATGTAAAATATAAAATGCATTTTAATGTTTTATTAACTTATTATTTTACTATTTTGATTTTAATTTTATTGGTCTATTTTGATTTTAATTTTATTGGTCTGATTGTGCAAGCTGTTTGCTCATATTTGTGAAGTTCCATCTTACATCAGATTGATCACTTTTTATTGCTTGTTTATGCTCTTATGTCCTTCTTTAAGTTGAAAAATAGATATCAAACAAAAAAAGTATCATTTCAATCCAATGTCTAATTTTCAAGAAATACATTATTAAATATGTAGATAAACATGCATAATATACACCTAAAATATGTAGCATACGTGTTTAGAAGCGTATATACGCATATTATTATTGCACCATATCCCATAAAATTACATACAAAGTCAAAGTGATAACCTCATATATTTTAAGGTCGGTTAAAAACGTACAGATCAGATAGAGAACTTCTTTTTTTGAAGTTGATTAAAAAGAAGGGTCATCAATTTGGACTTTTACTGGAAATTCAACATTTACTGCGTCAAACTTAAGTACTGGAATGACTTACCCCCATAGTGCCGAAAGTCCCGGCGTCGAGCCGATGTCGCGGGAGATTGTTGAGCAGAAGCCCGCGTCCTATATCCATAGTGTTGGCACCTTCGCTCACGATCACAGAGTCCCGAGGAATATTAGCTTGAACAGTCTTGAAAACCGCATAGTAATTTAAGGGAACAGTCTTGTCGTTTGCTTGAGCCTTTAAAACAATATTAATTTTTATTAAAATTAAATATTTTATTGTTAGACCTCAAAATAAAATATGTACGTGCGAAATAAACGTGTACATTAACGCATTTCACTATAAGCTATTTGAACACAGGGCTGGATCAACCCTGAATAAGGCCCCTGGCCCTTTACTTTGATTAACCGAAAGGGTTTCAGTAAATTTGTGCATGACGTAATTTAAGGCTTGAATAAGTTCAAATGTGATATAATAAAATAAACGAGATAAAAAAAATTGTATCTTTACAATTATTTTGTTATCTTATGATTTTTTTTTCTATGGTAAGCGGGGGTTCTTGAGTGGAGACCGCGTCTCGGCAAACGTAGTGTAGGACGTCCTCAGGCGCGGTGGAGCGATGATTTGCGCAAGATGGCTGGCAGGAGCTGGATGCGAACAGCCGAAAATCGAAGTAGATGGCGTGCAATTGGGGAGGCCTATGTCCAGCAGTGGACGAATATGGGCTGATGATGATTCCAAATAGGTGTACGTTTTTTTATTTATTTGTATCTCCGGCAGATTGTGGAAACAAACATATTTTTGTCAGATGTCATAACATTAGTTAAATAAGGTGTACATACCTCCACAAACTCGATGTTTGCTTTTTGTTTGAGCTGCAACGCTTGCCACCACTTATTTCCTGCGACTTCTAAGGAGAATTTCTTCTCATCTAATTTATGTGTGAGGGCCTCAACAAATGGCTTGATGTCCGAGTGGACTGCAACTTCAGATTTGATGCTGTTATGGAACTCTTCGGGGCTGATGTCTACCTAAATAATTAGGACAATGCATTAATTGTTGCTCAGATAAAACAGGCCAGGTTCGAGTCGGATTCTCGCACGAAGGGTTCCAAACCATTATCCATTAAAAAATCGCGCTTTTTGTTTTCTATGGAGTTGTTAGAAATATTCGCTTTAAATAAAAGTGCTCGACTTATTACTCGTAAACTTGTAAGCTAACTTAGGTACGATAGTTTTCTTTTTAACTTCGTTATAAGTAGGTTACTGCCGTAACATTTGAATTTTTACTAACAACCGTTAAGTTGGTAGAGGGGGGGTAACTCCAATGAAAATAGCTCTTTCAAGCTTAAGTTACAATCGGTTTACTAAATCTAATAATTGTCTTTCCAATGTTTTTGAAAGATCAAGCCAATAATGCTCCACACTATGGGGAAGACGAAAAAAAAAGTATTATCCCCACTTTACATGTAGAATAGGTAAGCTTATTTTTTTTTAAGTTTTACTTTACCAATTTGTCGGCGTAATTAACGTGTATACTCATGCTAAATTACAACTTTCTTGCACCAATATTTTTTCAGTTAAGCCACGGACGGACGGAAAGACGGAAATGGCGAAACTTTAAGGGTTCCTTGTTAACTATAGAACCCTAAAAAAGACATATCTAGAACAGATTAGGGCTTCAGAATTTTGAAGTGAAAATTCAGTCTTTTGTAGTGACATGATTTGATGTCGACTGTACATACCTGTATCACTTTAACGTCAGGTGCATACCGTGGCGCTTGTCCGAAATGTAGCATCCAATTGAGTCTAGCTCCCAGTAAAAGTATCACGTCCGCTTTCAACAAGGCCTGAGTACGAGCCGTCGATACGCAGTACTGGGACTCATCCGGTACTACACCTTTGCCTATGAATATACTAACACATTTAAAAATAGGAGATTACTCTTATCTATATTTTGAACACTAAAGTAATAGAAAAAGTTAATATATCATTAGTAAGGGCCTAACAGCCCTTGCACAAATGGCCTTTAAGGTTTAATGACGCCTTTAAGCTCTAATGAATGTCAGATTTGTGTGGGTAATGTCGCTTTGAACTAATGAGTATATTTAATGGACGTTTGTGTGACAGATGGTGTGTCACAAAAGTTTTGTAAACGTATAATTATATCTCTAATTTATATTTATTTAGCACTAGCTGACCCGACAGACTTCGTCCTGTCAAAAAGATTTGTAATGTGGCAGTTTTTTTGTCTACGTATTTCTGTGCTCCAACGCACACACGCACATTGTTTTGATAGATATGATCTTTGACGTTAGGAACACACCTACATTGCTTAGACAACAGTGAGTGCTTGTAATTTAATATGAACTTTATACCATAGCAATAAAGCTCAAATTGACTACGTTTTAGTTACAAATCATTTGTA
This sequence comes from Diatraea saccharalis, assembly GCA_918026875.4. NCBI lineage: Eukaryota > Metazoa > Arthropoda > Insecta > Lepidoptera > Crambidae > Diatraea > Diatraea saccharalis. The sequence continues at coordinate 7,308,245 of OU893333.1, forward strand.
TGGGAAAAAGAAAAGGGCTATTTTTAGGGTTTTTCCAGCAATAATTCTAATTTTTCTCGCCGTAAAAACCATCCTTGAACTTCAACGAACATTTTAAAAAAAGATTTGGCCAAATTGGTCGAGGCGTTGTTGAGTTATGCGCTTACCAACACATTTTGCGATTCATTTTTATATATATAGATAAGTTCAGTAGATATAAAATCCTTGAACACAAAGATTTACCTTTTTGAACAGGAGTGTGACTTAACGATGTTATGGCGATATTTGTATCGGTAATGTCGCTTTAAATTAATGAAAATTTTAATAGACGTTTTTATTCATTCATCGTAATTAAAGTATATGTTAAAGAAAAGTAAAATGAAACGAAATATCACCATAAAATCACTAAGATGTCTGTCGTATTCTATGATTCGATAGTTTGTCGCACCCCAGTTTGAGTGCAGTTAAAAATTAATTTAATGCAATAATCATAATAATAATTACCCATAGGTGTTGGTAGGAAAGGTATTTTGGTTTTCTCTACGAGTTTAGTGACAGCGGATTCGGCGTGCGCGTACGCAGAACCTTTGCCCACTATGATCAGAGGACGCTCTGCTTTTGCCAACAAGTCCGCAGCTTGGGAAACCAGCGCTGGGTCAGGATGGGCTAGCTTCACAGGCTCAGCACTATATAATTCCGGTACCTTGTCTTCGTCTACCTCTCCCTGTTTGAGAGATATATTAGTGTTAATTTTCAGAAACCGATTATAATTTATCGCGGTTTTTACACATATTGACGACCTTCATAGCCGAGTAGTTCGCACGCCGGTTTCAATTCCTGGACGGATCAACGTAGAAAATGTCTTTTCTATATTGTCTCGGGTCTGGGTGTTGTAGTACCTTTGTTGTCTCAGATACTCCATAATATGGGGGCTTTAGCTACTGATCTGGGAATCCGAGCAATGTATGTGATGTTGTCTAATGTTTATTTATTCTCAGACTTGGTATAACTGTCTCTGACGTCCTATGTTCGATTCTCGTAGAGGTCAAATTGGGTAATAAAAAGGTAAGTATTGACCGTTTAATTGGTGGTAAAATTTAAATTAAATGAGTAAAGTTAAAACAATCGCTAGCATCACTCACTGATTAGTCACAAACAACCCTTTAAGCTTATGGTTACATTTTATAGGATAACATTGAAAGTAAAACTGAAGAATGGGAATCTACACAATACGCGGGTATTATAATTTAAAAAAGTGAAGTGACGGGAAAACAACTAGTAGTTTACAAGTAAATTTGGTGAAATATGCAAAACTCTGGTAAATTGGGAATTGTTTTTCAACTATTTTTAGTAGCACAATTAGGTACTTTTGTTCACTCATGTTAAGATAATGTTATCATTCTAAAATTTAAGGAAATCCATAAAAGAAGTGTATTGCTCATAGTACGAACAAATTTTCGGTATTGTCTATTCTTTAAAAGAATGATTATATTTTATTTTTCTTAACACATAGAATCTGTTACCAAATGGCCCAGTCTTCCCTACAAGTTTGTCAGTCCAATGTCATTTTAAATATCTCTTGCAAATTAAGAAATTGTTAATAATATGTGTAATACTTAATGTATGAGCATTGTTTATACCGATTTAAAGTATATTTTATCGTTTTTAATTTTGTATGTACATGTGGTGTCGACTTTTAATTAATTGTACAATTAGCGTTATTTCTGGAAATAATGTTCTATGTGAATTATCATTGTAACAATAAATAAATAATTGATTTCATGTACAATTATTTCTGGTGTAATATAAACAAAAGAAATGATTATATAATGTCTTTCATATATTGCTTTGACTTAATAGCGACAAAGAGGAAATTCTGAAAATTACGAATTACCAGCAGTTTCTTTTTTAATTTACTTTATCAACAATGAACTATAATAAAAATTATAATAAGATATTTTACAAGAACAAACATATTGCTTATTTAATGTCAATTTTGGTTATCCTCTGCGTTCGTGATTACCTCAAAGTATTATATTATAATCATAACATTCCCTTGGGAACATGTAAGATAAATTAACAAACCAGGAGTAGTGTACCGGGCACGTCTAGATACGAGACGCCGGGTCTGCCGGCAGCGGCGAGCCTCACTGCGCGTTCCACGTGAAGCGGGATCAGTTTAGGAGATGGCGGCCGCCCTGCGTATTTGCAGTACATACGACTCGAATCCACCTATAACATTTAATGAAAGAAAATTAATTAAATACGTTTAATATTCGCAAACAATCACACAAAAGAAAATTTTTGGTATTAGAACTAGCCTAAATTTGAATAAACCATGACAATTTACTAAGTTGATTTTTCGATTTTTTTTGTGATATTAAGTGTATTTAAATATAATAAAATAAAATAATGTACAAATATATCAAAAACTATGAACTATGTACAATTTAGATAATGTAGTAAATAGGTGTTAATAAGGTTCTGTGTAGAAAAGGCAAAATTGGAACCATTTGATAATCGGTCTCAGTATTCCAATAAATTAAGCACTCATACATATTAATTTCAGATTTAAGCTCTAATATCTATTATAGTATTTTTATGAAATAGTTATTATATATACATGACAAGGACTATATAGAAAAGAAAACTTGGATTATAGAATCTAAATAAATAAAAGCGACAACATAGTTATTTTTCCCCAATTTAGAATGTTCAATTTCTGAAATTTCCAGTTTGCGACAATACTGGCATACATTTTTTTACTATTTTGTTTTGTTTTTTGTTGTATTTTTTTTTACAAACAATACATTTTTTGGTTATTGGACACTTTGAAAGGCATTGTTTTACCACAATTAAAACCATTATCTAAAACAATGATAATATAATTTATCTATCAAACTCATTATCTCATTCATGTTATTTTTTGAGCTTAAACCTTTGATCAATACATTTAGTATCTTATCTGCTTGTTGTTTAAGTGTAAAACTATCTTTATTGATAATGATACCGAATTCATATCTAAACTTAAATGCTTGTCTATGTATAATATTATTATATTATATATTTCATTTAAAATAACTCAGTATTAAGAGTCACAATATTTGTAAGAAATATTTTGTTTTTCTGCTTCACAAAAGTTTAAATTAGGCATTATTTATTTCAGGTATATTTAATAAAAACACCATTACAGGCTGAATTGTCAGAATCAAATATCTGTAGTGTGACATGTTGACATAACATAAATGAAAAAAAATTGTAAAAAACATAGTATGTGGTTAATTGGTTATTCCTCTTAAAACATACTTGTGGCCATTCCTGGAAGCCTCCAATACCCTCATGGTCCTCTGGGCAAGAACCGGCTATGACTACAAGTGGCCAGCAATTGACCTGTGCATTGGCCATACCACCAATACAGTGCAGAAGGCCAGGGCCAGAGACAGCCAAACACACTCCTGGTTTGCCTGTAAATTAATATTTTCCGGTCTTAAATTATACAGTCATAATATATTATTATTTATATAATTATATATATATAATTATTATTATATATATTATTTATATAATAATATATTTCTACATTGTTTAAAACTAAATAGCATAAGACAATAACATGAAATGAATTTAATTGGGTTATTAAGTTTCACTATAAAATATATTTATTTACAGGAAATTGAGTCATGTTAATAACTGTGTGGGTGTCAAGGTGTTATATTTTGGTCACCGCTTCTGAAGAATGGCTTTTAGGAAGTAAACTTCCACATTGCAGTTTGAACATACTAACCATGTTATCATTAAAGTCTTCCATTATGAATAAACCACTTTATTTTCAATTTAATATTAATAATTTCTATTTAATATTAATAATTCTACTTGAATCCTCATTACTTATCTACTATTTCATATAAATTAATGTAAAAGAGATCCTGTTTCAAAAATAAAAAAGTCTTAGTTACCTGTTAGGTAACCAATAGCTTGAGCGGCATAGCAGGCTGCTTGTTCATTCCTCATTCCAATATATTTTAATCCAGCTACTTGAAATGCAAGTGCTGTCTCAATGACAGGAATACCAACAATTCCAAAAACATATTCCACACCCTAAAAATTATATAATTTTATTAGCTAATAATATTTTAAGGTGATTTTTCTATATCGCACACATAATTTCGACGCTGGAAAGTAACCTGCAAAACCAAAATGGATATTTATAGTGGAAAATCTTTATATTTTTCCAAAAGAAATTATCTTATTTCTGTATAAATTGACTAAGGAACACCTTATTTGTTACCATGGATGTTAATAGGAATTATTTATCAAAAAAAAATAAAACTTTTTCTGCTCTGAAGAACAATTTTGGTTTTGCGGGTTACTACGTGTTTGCTTTCCAGCGTCAATATAATGCACATGCCTTTAAATAATGTAAAACTTGTAAACATTTATATGAGAAAACATTAGTTATTTTCTTTTGTTCCTTTTTGACATAATAAACATTCTAAACTTAAAATTCATACACTAAATTTAAAACAGCTGAATGAAGTACCTAACTGGCATAATAATGATATACATATTTTGAAAATATTTCTTTTCTACATCAATATTATTAAATAAAAAACTGCTATTAAGGACAGATTAGTTGTTGTATTGTATATTAATTATTCTTAAAATAATTGAATTTCACCTAGATTTTAGTAAACAAACCAATAGTGTATAAACTTTTAAAGTTTTATTGAAGTATACTTTATACACAATATCTTTACTGTATCCATAGGTCATGGATACAAAATTGATAAAGTAATTTCTTTTTTTTCTTACCTGTTTCTTCAGGCTTTCAGCCAGTATTGTATTTCCGTCTGTTACCATACCGCTGCTGTTTAGTTTGGAAGTTATATGAATGGATCTTCTGAATGTCAGCTGCACAAGTCTATTAAATAACATTTTTTTTAAATAATACAACTTCCTCACTTTTGTTAAATAATTTGTTTAACTTTATCGTTTAAACCAAAGTTATTATGTGCAAAAACAAAAAACTACTTTCCTTATCAAACGTCAAAGTCCATCATAGATTAAGGATAGGTCCATTTGTATCACATCTGAATATATGTTGCGGGTACAATTTATTTATTATTTGATCTGTGAGAAAAAAATTAATGGTGCTTAAACTTACCTACCTATAGTTATTTAGTTCTTCGCTATTTTATTTATTTGTAGGATAGACATTAAATTAAACATACAAAACACGTGTTGTATTTAGACAATAAATATTAATAATAAATCAAAGTTTGCTAATTAATTAATTAGTTGTAGAGATGATTCCATTAACGCCCGTATTCGACAGTTTTGATTCGATACCAAGTTGTTCGTTTATCGATTTACGCGTCTAATATTTATTCGATATCGGAATAAACCTAAAGAACAGACACGCAGTGTTTTAATACTACGTATGTATGTTGTTTGGCTCCACAAATACTATGTCTGAATTTATAAAATATATTTAATGACTATTTCTATCACATGTTAAGTTTTATCACCTATTGTTATTAATATATTTCAAATTCAGTATAGTCAAAGGATCGTTCAATCAAATAAATTCAGTCGTCACCCTGTGCAAAGTTGCCAGCAAAACAAAGTAACCTGATTCCTCTAGCTATAGGATACGACATCTTAGCAATGTTAAAGTGCTTTTTCGTTTCATTTTACTACATTGACTCGTACACACAGCCGCACGTAATGCTACACACCACCACCGGTAGCAGACCTCTGTTAGTAGGGAAGTACTCTACAAAGCGCGGTAGGTACAAGGTTCAAAATGTATAGTCTGACGTGCAGTCGTGTGTTTTTTAATTACAAAAGAACGAATCCTATTAATATTATAAAGGCGAAAGTTTGTAAGTATGGATGTATGGATGTTTGTTACTCTTTCACGAAAAAACTACTGGACGGATTTGGATAAAACTTTACAGCAATATAGGTTATACATCAGAATAACACATAGGGTACTTTTTACTGGGAAAACTTCTCACTCCCACGGGATACCGACTTCCACGCGGACGAAGTCGCGGGCGTCCACTAGTGATAAATAATGATGAATATGAATTGACAGCACTGTTTCTAACTAAGTCATTTATCCCAAAATCCTAAGATATGTCAAAATAGTAAAATGAAACGAAATGTCGTCAAAGTATTCACTCAAATGTCGTATCCTATGGTTAGAGTATTAGGCAGTCGCATCTCGATGTGTAAAGTCGATACATTGGGACATAAATGTGACAAAAAGAGATTTTTCTGCTACCTGGAACTATTAAGTTGTTCTAATTGACGTGTAATATATTATTAGTTGTATTGTTGGTGCATGACTATGTATCGAATTGGTATCGATACTTTGATAATGATGACCATCCCTATTTAAATAATAAAAAATTAGGTACTTAATTTTATCAATTACACACATAGATTACAGATTGGTTACTACTAGACGTGCACCGAATAGTGGTTTCGCCGACTAACAAAATACCAAACAGTATTCGGTTTAACTTTAACTTACGGTGTATTTTAAATAATAATAGGGGTTAAAGTATGCAATTGCCGATTTGCACTGAAGATCAAAATTGTTTATTTTTTTCAAATACCTATATTTAATCAAAATAGTTACCATCAATATATATATATATATATATATATATATATATATATATATATATATATATATACCTATATTGCTGCCATCTAATAGGAAGGTCAAATGAATGGTAGTTAGTTGGAACAAGGTTTGGCGAATACGAAGGACGACGAATCAAAATCAAAATTTATTTATTCAGTTTAGGCTTTTACAGAGCACTTATGAAAGTTGAAAACTACGCCATCGGTTCGCCAAACTACGGCGGGAGACCTTGTACTGAGAAGAACCGGCAAGAACCGGAATGGTTTTTAACTGCATTTTCTGAAGGGTCAAAATGGTTTCTCGTGCTGTATGTTCGATGCTGTATGTCGTGAAGATCAATTCATGACGATCGGGGCTGTTTTACTGCTAGTTTTGCCAACATTGTTCGGAGTTCAGCACAATAGACATCTGCCGTTATTGCTTAACCAAATCGGAGAAAACTTTAGTGAATGACACCATGCTGAGACCATCAAACAGTAAACATTACCTTTTTATTGGTAAGTTTTGCTTTAGGACACTGTTATGCCGTTTGATATGGGGTCAGCCATTGCATTTTTCTTTACGGTTATCATAAAGAATCCACTTTTTATCACATGCCACAATTCGATCCAATATCCCTTCATTTCTGTGCCGATTCAACAAGGCAACACAAGTTTCAACATGGGTTTCTTTGTGCAAAGCAGTAAAATCATGAGGCACCCATTTTTCGTATTTTTTTATTTTATTGATTTGACGCAATCGATTCGATATTGTGGGTTAAACCATGCAGCTGATTCCGGGGTAGTTTGATTAGGTAAGTCGATCCTAATCAACGATGAATTAAAAGAGATGGTGATTAGGAACATATCATCCTAATCACCATCTCTTTTAATTCATCGTTATTCACGTTTGTGAGCGGTCTTCCTCATGGCTCGTTCTTCGAGTCGAAGTTTCTATTACGAAAGTGATTAAACCAAAATCGCATGGTGCGTTCATTAGCAGACCCCTCTCCAAACGCAACATTGATATTGCCGGCTGTTTTTTCCGTGTTACTTCCGCGTTAATTCGTATTCAAAAATCACTCGAATTTTCGCAGTATCCATCTTTCTTGTCTAAGTTGGATAACAAAAACAGTTGAAAGTCGATATTCAAATCTTTTATGATGTGAAAAAAGTTTCTTTCGAAAACCTCAAACAGTACAATAAAATGGCAATTTCATAGTTTAATCCTTAATACTTATCTCTATAGCGACTTATTAACTGTTATTGAAGACAGGCGGAGGTTTGTCGAAAGCCGAATATGCCGAATACCGAATGTTAAATGAATATTCAGCACATCTCTAGTTACTACCAACCAATTATTTCGTATTCGGGTTGCTAGGTAGATACGGATTCGGATATCTACATATTTAAATCATCTAAGTAATTCTTAATCCAGGTATATAATCAAAGTTCCTAATTATATAGATAATTAGATGAACTTCATAGATAACTTAACAACACAGAGTTACTTTAAAATATAATTTATTAGCCTTCGCCAGCGGCTTCACCCGCGTGGGGCTCTAGGGAAATGTTTAGTGGGATAAAAAGTCCTATTATCTAAGTCAGCTAATACCCTATGTGTATACCAAATTTCGTCAAAATCCGTTTAGTAGTTTCGGCGTGATTGACGGTCAAACACCCAAACAAAGAAATTTTCACATTTATAATATTAATAGGATTCAAGGATGCCAAAGGGCGGGTAGGCACGCATGTGAACGACTTCTTCGCTGCGATTCATTAATATTTAATTTCTCGCCCGGAGATTTTTATTTTTCGATAACTTATTAGTTATTAACTTTTTTGATATAGTGTAAAAGGCAATTTTGATCTAGGTGCATTATATGTATAACGTATCTAACTGATTTATTTGAATAGCGATTAATACTGTATTGTTAAAAATAGGTTCGTAAATAACCTTTTACTGTTTTACGTTAATGCAAAAAAAATTTTATTGTGGGTTATCCTTGGAACGTATACAAAATGACATATATGGACAAAATGATACACCATGTGTTTTTAAAAATTGGCGGGCGGAAACACGACCACCGACATCACATCATGTGACGTCGGCCATTGTAGCAAACCTGTAAAAAATCTGTCACTCTCGGCTCAGTCACGAATGAGTTACGGGTATAAACGTGTTTCGTGGGTCTTAAAGTTTTTTTATTATGCTGATTTTCTACACATTTCATGAAAGTTTAACATTATTTTCTTTTAATGTTATTACTTAAATCGATGCAGTTTACCATTAGGCTGTGATTTAAGGTAAAATATATTAAAAAAAACAGTGGTTTCAACAAAGTGAACTTTTATTTTATTTTTTCTATGCCATCGGACAAAATGACATATTCGAGCTCTGGACAAAACGAAATAGTATGTCATTTTGTCCGTATGTTTATATCATATTATAGGAAGTTTGTTTTATTTTTATTTTAAAGAAATTTAAAGGTATGCCGCGAATTATAAACGGAAATCTCAATATGAACCGGCTGAAACAAGTAATATTCCATTAAGCCGAGATAATACGAAAAATGGTGATGCAATCGATGCTGAACTGCTAGCTGTTGGCAGTTCATCTGCAGCTGGTAACCCAGAAATTCACTCATCTTTTAGCCCAGTCCCAGGAACATCCGGTCTTGAACTTCAACAGGAAACGGCATTTGATTCTGACATTAATCATATACCGTTTCCTATAGAAGTTTTATCTCCAGCACCACAAGGAAAATTTATTCAGGGTCAAGGAAAGAGAAAGCAAAAGATACGCAATTCTCATTTACTCTTAACTTCTACTCCTAATGTGGACGAAATTAAAGAAAAAAATGCTCCAAAAATTCCTCATGAAAAGAAGAAGCGTCAAGCAACAAAGACTTTATTTGATGAGGAATCAGTCACCGAAGATTACTAGCTTCATACTCGATTCGTTGATGACGACGATGATTGCGCATGCATTTATTGTAACGATTTATTTTCACGTTCTAAGCCTGGCGAAGACTGGTTAAAATGCATGAAGTGTGGTCTCTGGGCCCATGCATCATGAGCTGATGTTCCGCGCAAGATTAAAAAATTTGTTTGTGAACTATGTGCCTAACTTTATTACTGTCATTATGTCCATGAATATTATGTCGTTTTGTCCGTATAGTATGGACAAAATGGATTTTTCTACTTCTTTTGATTATGCTCTGTTGATCTCATGATAAAGTTCCTATTTGATTGTTTATTTAAATTATTGTAAGGCAAATAACCAAAGATGATAATAAAATTAAGAGACTGATTCTAATCGTAATAGTTACAAATAAATAACATGTCAAAAAAATAGTATGTCATTTTGTACGTAGTTTACCGTGAACAGACAGCAGAAGCGGCGGGGGGGACTAGGTTTTGTGATTTATTATCCAAATTTCATGAGTTTATTGATCGAAGGGGTATGTCAATAAATTTTTTCTTGAATTGTGAACCAATTTCTATCAATCTAGCTGTTTCTACGCGACTTTGCCTACTTAAATTATAGCATAATACGACTAGCGCGTATTAAGTAGCTTCCCGAAGATGAAAGACTTTTTATAAAGCGGTCCAATAGTTTCGGAGTCTGTCTAATGCAAACCAACAAGCAATAAAATCTTTCCTTTTTATAATTATATAATTATTTGAAAAAAAAAATATGCCAATTCCAATAAGATTTCTCTGTAGGGAAATAAAACAAGGAGGAATAAGCAGCCCTTGCAGTTTCTTACCGCTTCACAGTAAAAATTCTTCCGCTGTAGTTTTGGAACCGTTGGTATAGTTTTCGACTTTCACAAGTGCTATGTAACAGCCTACACTGAATAAATGATTTTTATTAGATTTGAATATAGGTATTTTTTATTTGGTCTGAATGTGCCTATAACATTATAATGCAATAGAAACTAAATTAAAAATTATATTTATGTATACAATTTTTTTTTCTCATTGTTGGTAATAATAAAATTATGTGTACAAAGTTTTGTAATGTAGTGTGAAAATTGATGTATGATGTAATTAGACACTACATCATCATCATCAGCCTATTAATGTCCACACCTCTATGGATGGAACTGAATAGAATCGATTATCGGGATAATTTGGGAACAATGGTGTATGAGTAACCATGGGCGGGCTTTCCCAAGCACAGACTTCCATGACTGACTCTTGCGAAAGTTGATTGAATTCCGTATCGCAGACCTAACGAGCTAACCATTACGCCATCGAGCTCGACACTAAATATTATTTCTTTAATGATTTTGAGTTTTAGTACTTGTGGCCACTCGTGCTAGCAACGCCACTGGCTTACATTACAGCGCTTAATGAAACTTGGCGCACAAAATTATTTCATTTTCATTACATTCAGAAACGTCTTAGGTATTCAGAGAACAAAATATATTATTTTAAGATTCTGCATTTTTAAAATTCAAATAATTAAAGCAAATAATTGGTTTGCCTAATTGTCTATAGGGCCGGGCACTGCTACCTTAGAGTTTAAATTTCCAAGAAGTTATTCCTTCCTCTGCGAGTTCACAAAGGCGTGTATCGGTTGCAACTAAGTGGATTAATCGGCTTTCAATTGGGCGGCTAACCCCCTTATTTGAAAGGGCTGTTAAATTAACGGGCTGCCCTGCCATTCTGTAAAACTTCAAACCCGAATTCGAATCCACTCAGGTGTCCGAATTAACTTCAAAAAGCGGCATCCGCTGAATTCGGGTTTGGAGTTTTACAGAATCGCAGGGCCTGGTCTTCTATCAACCGATGGACCGAGTAGCTGAAGGCAATGTTTTACAATACGGCTGAGCAAAGGACAGCCAACTAATTAATCTAATTAAATATGAATCTAACTAATAAACTAATTTATCGGGAATACCGTTATTAATTGATAGAGTTTGAAATAAAACAAAATAAATGTGTAGTGTCGATCGAATAAAGATACACCGCCATTCAGACGGGCATAGCGCCATCTATCGAAAATGAGAGTAATCAATGTATTTGACTGTGATTGTTTTAGTTTGTTTGTACCGATTTCGAAGTTTGGTGCTACAATATCTAATAACAACAAAAATTTTTTAACACCGAAGTTATTTTGATACACGTCGAGGTTATTCTTTACAGATAACAAAACTAAATGAAATTCAGCCGTCTCGTTGAACGGTCCAAATGTCATTATTATTAAACTAGAAATGGTGCTATTCAATTAAATTGCTAGCCGCCCAATGAACGGTTGATTTAACCAGTTGGCTGTTACATATCCACACAACGAAGCTGCTCATGAGCTAACGCCTTGCAAAGATGTGTTTACTTCGCGTGGCTATCCTTCGACGCCAACTCAAACGTAGTAATGTGGATATACGTCTAGTAAGACGTAGATCGTCGGTCAATTAAATAGGGGCCGTAAGATTACATGTAATGAAGGCGATGTTTTGTTGTTATTGTAACTTGTTTTATTATTTATTTATTTATAGGTACAAAGACTTGTCAGCCAACAGACTAAAATCCAAAACGCTATCATTTTAAAATTATGAAACAAAATTTTACATTGTTCATTCATTTAATTTAAATAATAATAATGATAAACCTATACCAAATACAAAAAAAAAATCAAGGATTTTGTGAAAACATAATTGTGAAGTTTAATAATTGATTGATTCTATAATAACTTTACGTTGGCTCTCAATAGTATTTTAAATAATGATTAGGTATACCTAGATTTTTCATGAAGATTTTGTCTATATCTACTTTTGATTTTTTTCAATGCTATATTAAGCAGATAATTTTTTATTTTTTTTTATTTTTGGCATGAATAAAGATTTGTTATTATTTTTTTTCTTTCATTCATTTCATTTCAATTTTATTTATTCATTTGACATTGGCAGAATTGTGCGATATGCGGAGATAAGCCTTTAATAAAAGAAGAAGAAGAACTGCTATTTCGTGTTCTGTAAACATTAGTGACCATAAAAGTGAACTTCAATGAGTAATTTCATCTAAATAAAAAAATATTAGCGAGCGGCCAGGGAATACGATTTATTAAAAATGAGTTACAGAATAACAAACCGCGCGATGGATGCTTGCCCCAGCTTGGCCATAGAGCTCTGCGAACAATTTATTTTTGGTTGTCTTCAGAACTTGTAAGACTTACAGAATAAGGGGACTGACCGGGAATAGAAAACGGGATATCAGTGACGGTGACACTTTGAAACCGGCCGGCGTGCGATGTGAGTCACTCGGCCGTTGAGGTCGTTAAGAATCACACCGCACACACGAGCGGAGGAATAAATAAAAACGGGGAAAAACATTTGGAAACCCAAAATAATACATCTGCATAATCCATCACTTGGTTAGATATGTATATGTACATAGATGTAAATATTTGTCTAACGCAGGTGATCATTACGCTCCGCCTCATATATTATCCGTATACGGTTGACTGGTAGAGAATGCCTAAAATCATTAAGGCTGCCATTTGTACTGTGTGCAAAAAGTTTAAATAAATAAATACGAATCATATTAAAACTACAATACATAAAATAATGCATTAAAATTAAAATGCATAAAATAAGATAAATTCGATATTTATTATTTCAGAAATACTTAATATTCTGTATAATGTAGAGCATAGTAAAAATATTAACTAGTAAAAAGAAAACGTAATTAATTATATAATTTAAATAAGTATAGATAATTTTAAATTTCAATTCATCACAACCATTGCAACGCTACATCACCTCTTCTAGCACTCTACGAGGTATACGGTCAGTTGCACAAATGTCCATTAAGGTTTAATGATGCCTTTAAGCTCTAATTAATGTGAAATTTGTATGGATAATATCACTTTAAACTAATGGAAATTTTAATGGACGTTTCTACAACTGTCTGATTAATACGTAATGCGATTTTTCGATATGGCATACTTTGCCCCTGGCACTCTGAGATGGGATTTGAACCCACACACACCCACGAATTTTTCAAGCACTTGTTGCTTTTTGCTACTACAGAGGTGGATTGCGTGAACATTGATACGCGAAAAAGTAACAAGTGCTTGAAAAATTCGACAGTCCTGTTAGGTCCTAGGTAGTGGTTGGAGTAGTCGCCCAGATTGCGAAAGGTTCGAGTGCCATCTCAGATTTTTTAAGCAGTGTAATATAGTGAATGCAAAATTAATCAAATATAAAGTCTTTGGGAAGTAAGATGCTGTTAAATCCTAATATTTCAATCACAGAAAAATACGAAAAAAAATCTTATTTTTATATGAGTTTCGAAACCTGTTATTTATTTTATAATCTTCCTTTGTACTAATTAAAGAAGGAATGAACTCAAGAAACAACGCTTGAAGAACAGAATTACATCTACGCGTAATACATAATTTTTTGGAAAGGAATAGTGTTACAAACAAATAAAACGTTTGCAACATTGAACTTGAAATCACTTCTTAATTCACGGCTAAGTTTTATAGTGAACACGAGTTTTCGTAAACGTTGAACTACAAAATAATTGTTAAATACGCAGTTAAAGTTTTTTGTATGAATGTATTGACAACAGAAGTAACACAAGATAGTCTGGTTTATTAACGTTCATTGAATACAGCGGGTAGAATAAAAATATTTTCATTGCAACGGTACGGTTAAATCAGTGCGATTTGTTGACAATTTCAATTGTTTTCCATTTTTCGAAGCGGAAGTGGGGCGATAAATCGAAGTCCTATGGACTTTTCACTGCGAATGTTGACGAGGCGACGTCCGTTACATACAACTGGCGCTCCAGGCTCCGCAGTTGCCCTCAGTAATTCACACACTCGTGACTGGCTGCGATCCGCACACGCAAATGTTTAAACGCGCACGCGCAAACAGCGCGATGCAGTGATTTTGGAAGTGCAAATATAACTATTTGTTTTGAAAAGTAAATTTTAATTGACATAATATATATATCTGACAACATGGCGATAGTGGCAATAAAATTTTTTGGTAAGTTACTGTATTCTGTGTGACTGTGAGGATGTTACCTCGATTTTGTTTAGTGAAGTTTTTAAAGGGAGAATATTATATTGATAACGATTAATTAGTGTAGTGACAAATAATTAAAAAACTAATTAAACAAATTAAATCATGACTTTTCACTTGAGAATTACTAAGCTGGTACACGCGTATGTAGCTACTTAAGATTGCTTATTTTTGGAATTGAAATCAAAAGACATCTTAGGTGGACTAAAGCATGGTGTTGCCGAAAATCACTTAAAATGAAATTGCTAGAAAAATACGTAGGTAAAAATAAAACGTCGAGCTTGGTTACTTTAGACATCTTATATATAATCTAAGAATGAGGACTTCATTTGTTTTATAAAAAATATAATAAAAATTAAAAAAGATATTTATTCTTATTTGATGGCAACACCTGTGGGTTTAAAATATATTATTACGGTTGCTATGTGAAAAGTGCCGGCTATTAATGTTCCAGTTACAATCTGCTGCAACTTTGCCTGAGTAAACCTTACTGTTAATTTACCATTTGTTTAAAATGTGCGCTTAGTTCAAATTATGACTCTCGCCAGACAAAATTTCAATTGATTCAATTAACTTCTTACAACTTGAAATTAAAATTAACATCATAGACTGTAATTGATTAGGTACTTAAGACACCTCCGTGTACCTGGGGCTGGTGGATCTTTTAAACATTTTCCATTTAAAAAAATATGGTTACTTATTCATAATTATATATTAAGTATATATCTTAACACCTTTTTATCATTTTAACCCAATCCTATTAGATATTGTATTATAATCGCTTTGTCCAAATGAGGTTGATATTATACATTATATTTAGTAACATACGAGTATTACACGATTTATTACTTTGACTTTAAATTTAAAAATGAAACCAAGTGAAAAGTGTAAAATAACTTTTTAATGATTTGAACGCAAAATTAAATTAACTAATAATACAATTAAATATAAACATTGGGTCAGTTTCTCCCATGATGGGTAGTTTGAAGACGTTCTTCCCACGACGGCATTCGTGTGAACTTGCTCATTGTTTCTTTGATTCATAACTCAGATGAAATCGATAAACATTAAGCATATATATATATTTGTACTTAATTTGTCATAAAATCATTTCGCCCTTATACTTCTGTTAGATGGAACTTTATATCATAAATATAGATTTTTTTATATTAATCAAAATACACCTGTATTTAAAATAAGTTATTCACTTAATAGTTTTTATTGTGAATGTGCTGCGATACTATGAATTTATGAAATTTATTCAACCACAGACTCAATTTATTCCAAAAATATAAGGTTATTTCTAATCAAATTGAATTTACCAAAAGGCTCTCAATCTATGCAATACAACTTCGACTATCACCCGGTTACTGAATTAAGATTTAAAGTTAAGCATGCCTCAAACTGTACTTAAACGTCAATCAAACAGGTTTTCGTTTCTGATTTTAGTCTTTATAATGCAAAAAGCTTTTTTTTTCAAATTGCTATCAATACGAAATTGATAAAACTAGGACTTTTTGCATTATGAAACGTAAAAAACTTAAATTATTGAGAATAAATCAGTTGAGATTTTGTTCTTTTCGTAATTCAGAAACCGGCCATATTTCTGTCTCACTGATAGACAAGATAGACCGATTCAAAAGACTTTAGGGAATTCATTCCCGAATAATATAAATATTCAACTGTTTATTTTGTTTGCCTTTGTTTAATTTATAAAATATTTTGTCTTTATATATGCTGTTTGAGTGTCTTGTCTAAATAAAAGGAAACAGTATAATATTTTCCGCTTGGTTTAATCAACGGGATATCCATATGATAAACTAGTGGGTAAAATTTATTGGCGATGGAAAGTAAATTATCTATGCTAATGTTGTCGGTAGTTGGTACTTTTCCTCATAATGTTTATAGGAAGATTTGACTTTATCGTTCGTGTCATGAAATCGTATCCAAGTTCGACTTTTAATTAATTAGTTGCAGTAAAATGAAATTTCCTAGAGTCATATTGTGCAACAATATTGCGACATTTTTTCAACAAGTGAAATAGTCAAAAAAGTAATTGAATTATTCTGCCTCAATGTTATAGATTGGGGGCATATATTTTATTTGACAAAATGTTTAACTCTAAAAATAATAACTAACATTTTACTGTAGCTAATTAAAAGTCGAACTATAGATGTCTTATAAAATTAACGATTTACCTATATTTTGGTTACTAATAGCAAGTATAATTGGATCTATCAATCTTCTTATTTATTTTCTTATTCAACTAAGGTATTTCTTTGTTTATCGATAATTTTCTCTATCATTATAGCATAACTGTTCAACGAATCCAATTCTATCTAATATATTTATTTCAATTTACTTATTCTTTAATTGACTAGTCGATAATAGGCATATTAGTGGCAGATCTTTATTTCACATTATTGAAACCTTAGTAATTGGATTTTCTATTCAAGAAAGTCAATCGAGAATTAATTTTTGAATTTATGTTTTTTACAGTACTGAGAAAATATAAATTTAATATCTTGAAATTTTAAACTTAATGCCTTAGGGTTCTGCATAGGCATATATTTGAAGTCCAGAAATATTCATTAAATTGCAGCAAAAGTTTGGAGTTAAAGTAAAATGTTATGTAGTCGTTATAAATAAATAGTACACATAAAACTAGACTTTATTCTATATCAGGGTTTCTTATAAACATTTTCTAAACAAAGCGGTTCATTCGCCAAAAATCTATCGCTATGAAAGTTTGAGAACCGATCTAGTTTATTCAAGACTACTATAGGTACTATACCAAGTTATATACACCTTTCTTAGATGTTCGGTAGTAATTTTAAGAATGTTTTTAATTATTTTTGTGTACTAAAGTCAGCAAACATTGCCTATGCTAACTAGATCGCTATTCATGATGGTATGGAGTGAAAGTGTCAACTGTGAGTACTTAGTTACGCCACTGTGCCTGTCCTGCGATGTGAGTAGAGTCTTTACTCGTATAATTTAAATGCTCTACGACATAGGTTAATTGTTCTGTTCAAAGGGCTTTAATATTTTATCTATCAGAAAACATTTTAAATATTTAATGTCTGCTATCGGTCTTAAATGGTCCGGTTGAACTACGCTTTTCGCTGCGTACTTTAATCTGTAACGAACCGTTTAAAAGGATAAAAGTAGCCTATACATTAATCCCTGCTTATGTTATTGTCCTAACATCGATTTCATCCAAATCCGTTCAGTAGTTTCTACGTGATAGATTAACAAAGATACATATATGCTCACAAACTTTCGTAGTTGTAATATGTACTGGTAAACTTTGATGACAATCTATGGGCTTGATTTATATACAGGAGAAATTATCATCATTGCACACATTGGTTTAGGATCGATAAAGGAAATTTTTACTTCATTATATATTTTTTTAATAATGAAGAAATATTATTATTATTTTTAATATTTATTAACATTTTCATCCATCCATCAACTTCGGGGTGCAATAGGTATATCATATGTTGCAGCGTCCTTTATAGACGTCTGTTTCTATTTTTTATCACCAATGTTAACATGTTATTATAAGTGGAAGAAAAAACTTGTTACGATTTACCATTGCAAACATAATACTAAAGTATGCATACTAACAACAAATTTACCCTGTATAAACAGGAATTAGCGTTAGAAGTAATCTTTTAACTGTAGCGATAACAGTCAATTTTTAATGAGCTGCTACTTAGAAGAAAGTGTACTAAAAGTTAGTAGTACAAATAGGTAAGATATTATAACTCCTTTCGATTAAACCGATTTCGTAAAAAATAATTTTACAAAAACAAGCCCAGTAGTTTAGAATTCTGTTAAGTAATACTAAATAACTACACAATTAAAATAGTTTTATAATCGATACACAAAAAACAAATTCCCAGTAATAAAACAAATAGTCGTGGCCCATTCAAATTTTACCACTCAAATCTTCCCAATTCGTTTTCACTCAAATCTTCCCAATTCGTTTTTACGCAGTCGGGTTTTTGTTTTTCTTTAAATTATTTATTTTTGTTTTATACTTTTAACTTATCTATCGAGTTCATCTATCGAGCTTGGTGGTAAACTTTTTTTACACGGCGACTTGGCGATGAATAAAAGTTATTTTTTGTTTACTTAAAATATTTGTTCCTCATGCTTTTTCACTATTTTATTGTTTCTAAATAATTTGTACTTTAAATCAATAAGTAAGAAAATAAGCGAGGATGATTGTTTTGTTTATCAACTTTATTTCGTTATATATCCTAAACTATTATTTAAAATGAACTATGATAAAAGGAACCTAAAGATGATTTTAAAATACCTATTCAACGACACCCCACTTGACATGGTTCATCGATTTTTTTTATTTTGACAATATGGCGTCTGGTTGTCGCTGTGGTGAATTTTGATTACCGTCATGTCTTAAGTGACATTTGCAAGGTTAAGACGAATCGATTGACGTAAGAATCATCAAAATCGGCCTACGCATTTGGTCTTTAGAACGCCACATAGAAACAAACATACATACATAGACTGATAAACACATCACCCTCCTTTGCGTCGCGTAGTCGGGTAAAAAACTTTGTTACGCTTCAATCCGTTAGTTTATTATTAAATACAGATAGTAATTCCTGATATTTCTGATGTGATTTTTCCTGAAAACCTTATTCGGACTATCTATACGATAAATAGGAGAGTATGGATGTCTGTCTTTATTTTATGTCGTAACAGAATGTTATGCAGTGATTCATTTGAGTGAAGTTTCTTGGGAAGACAGTAACAAAATCCAATATTTTCCTTCAATAGCATAGGTAAAAACGCGGCTAACAGCTAGTTACGGATAGGTATTTCAAAAATAACCAAACCGGTGTAGCCGGTCTCAAGTGGTCCGTCTATCAACAAATAAATTAGTATAGATGGAAAAGCTTAGCAAATTCATTATAAAATACGTACCCATTTAATACAATGAATTGTTTGGTTGATTGTTTGAACGATGTAATAAGAGAAGCAGAAGATGTATTCTTAAAAACAAATTTACTTATTACTCAATTCAATACGATAAGAAAATCATAGCAAAAAAACATATCTAGTAAGATATGACATTGTATTTTAGAGGACCGGTTCTCAAACTTTTTTGCGAACTGTTTAAGAAACTAAATATTTATAAGGAGCCACTAAATATAACAATACTTAGTTTTATGCGTATGGTCAATATTACAGAATTATGTACATATTTTATATTATAGCCGTGTTGCATGAAAGCATCCATTTTGCTACATAAGTCAAAGTCAAAGTCAAAATAATCTTTATTCAAATAGACTTCTTCAAAGTACTTGAATCGTCTAACATTTTTTTCCCTACCGCTCGTTCAGGACGTCTTTTGGCTGACAAGAAGAACGAGCCAGAAACTCACTAAGAGCCCTAATAAGAGTAATGACATTTTATTTAATAATTAACTAAAGAGTTCCGTATAAAAATATATCTTTGTCATATTATTATTATCAAAAATTCATATTTAAATTAAGGGACTTGTTTAAACCCCTCTCCCCTCGATTCTCATGCTTATGGTGAGATGGACTGTGATGTTGGTTACGTCGGAAGCAATAAGCGTGCTGAAAATGGACTCCTCTATTTTGCATTTCAATGCTATATTGATATTTATCATTGGCACTTGGGATTGGTGTATTGAGCTTTTATTTTTAAGATGAAAGGACTTTGTTTGATTTCCATCGCCGTATGGCTAGTAAAATTACCAAATTAGTTTAGTATGTCTGGAGCATAGGATATACATTATAGCTTCTGCTCGTCAAGCTTGACCTACGTACTCTCACTCTCTCTCAAATAAAAAAACTTACATATCTTCTTGCGCATTTTTATTTGTTGATAGAGTCCGCATGCGGGGTTCACGTGATTTTTGTGGACTCGTTGCATTGGTCGATAAACCATCGACTGACCAAGATCAGCTAGGAAAACACCAAAGTACAGTCAATAGCACGTCAGGCTATAAATAACTATAAAATTAGTACACTTGATTTTAAAGCCTAATGCTTGATGGCAGCGTTTAAAATCAATTGGAGAAATTTTACACATTGCAACCAGACGTGCAGCCGTGTGTGTGTACTAGGATCGTTAGTTGAGTTAATAATTATAAACTTTAAATGTTATTAATAGGTACTGATTTTATTAGTTTGTTGTTTATGTTGTAAGTACTTACGAGTACAAGTAGAACTTGCCGTGACATACTTTTAAGGATATAGGCAGATAATGTCAAATGGAAATTAGTGACGTATTTTCGAATGAGTAGGTACAATGTCAGAATAATCTATGCTGTGATAGTTTCCTCGACGATAGGTGAACAACATCTAAATCGGCTTCTTGTATTTTACATGCTTTTATTTAACTTGTTTTTGAAGGTCATATTTTTTAAGCTGTCCCAATTAATAATTTTCAATCGAGTTGAAATTTTGCATACGTAATTGCATTATAACTTGAATGGTGAAGCGATATTAATTTGGAATAGACTTGATGATAGATTTCGAAGGGACTTCTGTAATTTAATGTTATCTTAACAATGATTGTGCTCCGAAATAATATTCTGGGTCTGATAATGGAAGAAGTAGTAAGCCATTGGAATTTTGTAATTAAATAACGCACCCCCGTCGCACGAGTTGATTTGTCTTTACAAGACAGAAATCTTGTTCGACGCTGCTCCAAGATAAATTCCAAAAACGGTAGTAAGGTATCAAATAAATAAATAGAAGGATGAGTGTGTGTTTAGTACAAAATTATTGACTTATAGGATGTAAGATAAATCATGATGTTCATATATGTTATTAATTTATTTACAGAACGTGACAAATTACCTATTTTGTAACAGCAACCTCGTTGTTGTGAGAGTGCAAATTACTTTATAAAACAATCACTTGATAAATTGTAAATACTGCCTATAACGAGAATTAATGCCGTGATAGAATGAGTGCATCCAGACTCAAAAATATCAGAACTTTACCTGATTTTACAGATCTAGCGGATATATAAATCGACAGGCAAAGAGGTTGAAAACAGTCTTGATTTTAGAATGCGGAAATTTTCGAGATAATCGTTCAATCATAAATAATGAATAAACACTAATAATTAATGAAAGAAAGTTTGTTTTCTTTGCCTATAGGTGATTTAGGTTAATATTATGTTAAAATTATTTAAATCTAACGATTGCGTGTTCATTAAAATTAATCTTAAATCATATTTTAAACTAAACCGACAGAAACGTACGGTGTATTGTGCTCGCGGAAATATAGAAAACAGGAATGAAGTACGTGTCATATCAACGAATAAAACGTGATGGAATGGATTGTGTTTTCAATAGTTTACATTTATAACAGAGCTGACAATGATCAGTAAAGCATTATCTGAATACCTAGAATCGAATCAACAGCAGGTCAAGTTACTGAAAAAGGCTTTTTCTTATTGATTTTAAACATTATTCAGTTGATTGTTAAATTCAAAACTGATTTTGCTTTTTTTTTTCTTATGAGTACGCGAATTCTTGAGAAATATCTTCTAATAAAGTAATCGAAACTATCCGATTATTTAATGTTCTATTACTTTCTACCCAAGTACCACATAATAGTAGTAGCGTTTATTTGTACTATCGATTTGATTAATATCGTATACCGTCCCTGATTATTGTATTTTTAACGACTATGTGGCCAGGGAGATATTTTTAGAATAGAGTTAGGGCAACTAACTTAAACAATAAAACTACATAAAACCCTATGATTCGCAAAAACAGATATAAGAAAAATTAAAATATCCGATTTTTTATATTTATTTGACATACATCATGTGTATGAAAAGCTGCGATTTTTGAGCTGCTAAAGGCTTTATTTAATCTTTAAAATCAAAAGTGTAAAATAAATATTGAGTTTGAGTTACTTAATATTTGTTTAATTATTTTAAAATACTTAAAAAGTAATATGCATGCGCGGATCTCCAGTAACGTATAGGGGAAAACTCGAAATTTCTAGTAAGTGAGATTGCTACTTCGGGTCAATAGGTCTGTTAATTTTCTAACTGAGACTCAATCTTTAAACTAACGATAAATATTATAAATATCAATCGATATATATCCGTTGATATTTATAGAGAACCCTGTGAAACTCTGAGGAATAGATCATTCATAAGTTTTATAATATTCTGGACTCCATTTATAGATTTTGAAAAAGAAATACAAGCCATCCTTTGAATAGCCCTTTGAAGTAGGTCGGTGTTGATGGTGAGCCCCACACCCTGTATGTCATACATTATTCTGGAAAAAAGGTACAGGAAACAACACGTCAGATTTGTAATTTTTTCCATATGAACAGATGTTTATTTTTTTCTAATTTTCTTCAAAATTATTTGGCGTAAATTTTTTGTTTCTCGCTTGATGGGTCTTTAAATTATGCTGTATCGCAAACAGTCCAAACTACATGATGTTTGCGTTACGGCAAACACTATCGCCTAAAATATGATGTTTACTAGCCTTTATTAATACTACTTACCTATTTATGCAGTAGAATATAATATATGCAGCAAATGACGTGGTCAAAGTCTGAATAATATTGTTATTTAGGTATTCAGCTTAAGTTTTCTTACTTTCATATAAGTAGCTACGAGTATAAATATAACATATATAGAAATTGCATATTTATATACTAAAACTAAAATCCTTTTTTGATATAGTTGTGAATACAATGTATTAAATACATACAGCAGCATGTCAGATCACTAATATTCCGCAGTTTGTTTTTGACTCTATTTTCAATGAATGAAGGTTTTAAAATCTAACTGAGAAATTTAGGAAATCGGTATAACCTGATGTGTTGTCGACTGTACTGTTCTCCGAATTGATAATGCATGACCCTGGATATTTGTCAAGACAAAACATAATTCCAGAAGTCCCATTTCTACCTTTGAAAACCATCATCAGCTACATTTCATATTAATATTGCTTCGTCATCCCAGTATATTGTATTCAATTTTCAGCTCACTTGAAAACCAGAAAGTAGGTCTAATTTAACTTACTAGTTGGTTTCTTTGTGCGGCTAAATAAAAAAATACGGTAATTTTGGGCCCGTTGTTACATTAAAGATTATATTATTACCGGTTATATCCTTAAGAATGTTGAGATCAATGGCCTGCATAGAGGTATGTAGACTTTTATGTGTCATTAGGACATTTGAATAATAAAATGGTTTTTTTTTCAAGTAAAACAAACAAAAAGACTGGGAATTATACATATTCAGATGTCAATTATATTATCAGGGTTAAATGAATATAAACCATAAATTTTGTAAGCTCAATTAAAATAGGTATCTAATGCAATTTTTAAACAAAGTTGAAATTGCCTGAAATAAGGCATATGACGATTAATTAAATAATTAATAATCCATTAATTTAGTTTCAATAATATTCTCGTTAAGTAATATTTAACTTTTATAAAGTGGCGCTTATTTTCATGACATATGTAAGTCAAATTATTTTAAAGCATATCAGAAAACTGCTAGGTAGAAGATTTATTGGTAATAGTGAGATTCATATATGTAGAGAATAGCTAAATAACGTTTATATTCAGGAATAAGTTCCTTATTCATTTTAAATGGGTTTTGTTTGGGTAAGCGGATCTATTCTTTGCTTTGTTGGACATGCGAATAATGTCAACATTGGACGGTTGACTGAAGTAGCGTGTATGTTATCAAATATTCGAACTGCAAGTTGACGATAAAGAATTTCCCCTGTGAACGAATTGAACGTGATTTTATTGGATTTTTATCATGCCGCGAGCGAAATCGGCCTTATTAAATTTTACCGTACGAGCTTGTGTGTATCGGAATATTTCGCCGTGAAATGGATGTGGTTATGTAAATCAACATTATTTTTGACCTTGTAAATCTTTTAAAATTGGCTTATGGTGCTTCAATAAACAAAAAGTCGTATAAACATAGTATAGACCAGAAGAATTCATAATGATATTTGTAAATCCGTTTTAATCATGTATATTAAGAGCCATATTACATCGCAACTGTGATTTCTGCGTGATTTTTCTCGGAAACAAAAACAAATTAACAATTTTGACTTGTTGAATAGTGAAGAATAACTCTTGGTATAGAAATTAGTGGCTCAACTTTTTGGAAATTTTGCTCATCTTTTTAATTAAATCCAAAATACCAGACAAAGTTTTTCATAAAATGCGCAAAGACACTTTTTTGAAGTCCTGGATTGAGCTACTGTTCTTAACAAACGAAATAAAAGAAATAGAATGATATCTCTTATATAGTCGTAAAGTAAACAGTAGCTCGAAATTTTGAAATAGCACTGATCAAATATAGAAAAACAATTATATTACAAACCAAAAAACATCAAAAATTGCTTGAAGTTAACGTTGAATTTCTCTTAGCCACAACAATATTATTTAACAAAATTTATGCCAGATTAATGACTATTTCATAAGGAACAAAGTTATTATAATTTTAAAGCATAAATTTATTATATTATTTCAATAAATACGATAAATGTAAACGCAAAATCACTACAAAATAAGATGCAGCGGCCGTCTGAGCTCAGTACCGCGCGAGCGCTCATCAACGTTAGACCTGTGTCGCATTTCTTCGCGCCATTTTTCGATCTAGATACGTTCGAGCGAGCGTAAATAGAGCAGTATAGTGGGACTTCCAACTTTGGTCACGAAGTTCGATTTATATGGAATTTATATAGCTTATTGAATTATTTCTAATACACATTTGTTATTTTCAGCATAGGTCGAAAGACCCCTAGGTATATTTGTATAAGAAAGTTAAAATATATATTTATATTATGAAATGCAAATAAAGCAAGGTACTTCTTCTCTCAATACACTTATACTAGTACATAAAATTGGAGTGCATATTTGTAATATTAAAATAACCGCTTTTCACTAAATACATTTGTGTGTATACATGGTACATATACAAAAATAATATATTTTATCTGTCTGTCTGTTAGTTCTGGCTAATCTCTGAAACGGCTTGGCCGATTTTGAAGAGACTTTCACTAGAAGTTGATTTACGTAATGAGGATTAACTTAGACTTATGGCTCGATGCAATTCGACCGATATCAAATTTATCGGAGATCCGCATATGAAACAACTTTTTCTAAATTCAATATATTTTTAATCCCGGACGCAAAAACGACGCGGTGTTATAAGTTTGACATGTCTCTGTGTGTGTGTGTGGTGTGTTTGTGTCTTTTTGTGGCATCATAGTTCCCGAACGGATGAACCCATTTTGATTTTGTTTAAAAGGTGTATTAGTCGGGAGTGTTCTTCACTTTGATGAAAATCGATACAAGATGGCCGCCGCCACATAATGTCGGATCACATATTTTATCACCATTCCATCAATATGGGTATCAAATAAGAGGGCTTGAGTAGTAGAATACAGAACACTATGACAAATTTCAAATCCAAGATGGCCGCCACCAAAAATGTTGGATTACCTACATATTTTTCACGACTCCCTCAATACGGACATTAAATAAAAGGGCTTGAGTAGTAGAATACTGTTTACTATGACAAAATATTTTTTTTTTATATACAAGATGGCCGCCGCCACAAAATGTTGGATTATCTATTTATTTATTTATTTTGTACACACATACAATTTCATATGAACAAATGTAACAGACATTAGTACAAGGGCACTGCTTATTTCAAATTGAAATTTCTACCAGCAGGCCCAAAACAGGAAAAAGAAATACAATAAGGTAGTCAGTGTGTACCCCCTAAATAAATTAATATGGAATAAAAAAAACAAATTCAAATACCGGGAAAGAGAGAAAATAAAAATACATAAAGTCTAGAAGAATTAGAACTGTAAGAGCTTTATTCTCCATAGCCCAACGAATATCATCAGTAATGTTTATTAAAGCTGTTACAGTACTGTGACTAGGGCGGAAACCAGATTGGTACCCATTCAAAAGGGAATTAGAAAAAAGAAAAGTTGATAATTGCTTATGAACAATATGCTTAAGAAGTTTAGAGAGAAGGGGAAGAATAGAAATAGGACGAAAATGAGATGGGACTGAAGGATTAGATACTTTAGGCAGTGGAATAATGTGCGCCATCTTCCAAATTTTGGGAAAAGAACCGGATTCAAGTGAGAAGTTAATTATGTGAACAAGTATAGGAAGGAGAAAAGATAAAATAGGGGTAAACATTCTTACGCTTAGGTTGTCCTCGCCAGCAGCCTCGGAAGAAATGGCTTGAATGGTATTTTTAATGTCAGTTTCGGATATTTTTAAAAAGAAAAAAGATGTGCAGTCTGGCCTCGGAACCAGTGAAAGTTCTGCGAGCGCAGAATCCTTTATGTCACCATCGATAGTAGAAGGAGGAAGGGAGAAGTGTCTGTTAAGGACGCTTAAATCTACATTAGTAGACACAGTAGCAGTAGATTTCCCCACTCCTACAGAGCGCAAAAACCGCCAGGCATCAGTAGGATTGCGATCAGTAAGAGAGCTACGGAAGAAGCGTCACTTAGCATCCCTACACATACGACTGCAGCAATATCGAAGAACCTTAAAACGAATAAGATTGCGGTTAGTTGGACGTTTCTTATATGCTCTTTTTGCCTTATCTCTTTTTTGACCACCAAAAAAATTGACCACCCATCCAATTGCCGGCCTTTGCAATCGTCGCTTAACTTCCTCAATCGCAGATCAAACGAGCTATCCGGCACCATCGAGCTTTTCATTTGTTTATATACGGATATTGCCGTATTTTTTTGTAAAATTCAATATATTTTGATGATATGGTAAGTATGAGCAAATGAATCGTTCCTCGATATTATTGAACAGAAAATCAAAAGCAGATCGAGCGTTCTACCACCTTCATACATTTGAAGTGATACCGCAGACCATGAGATTTGTGACCGATATTGACAGATAGTACAATCTCATGAGCAAACACTTGAGTTTTTCCATACATTTTATAAGTGCATGCTATTCGTGTGATATCGTTCATTCATATCGAATAACATCGCATCTAGCCATGAGAAAAGAACCTTAGGTTACTTTCCATTCGCATAAACCGCGGGCAGAACTAGTTTAATATAATTCTAATTTACTACTTTTCCAAACAGGAAACAGTCCATGTTTCCTATGGATGACGAAAATATTTCGAAATCGTCGACGAAAAATATGGCACGAATATTTTTTAATTAATATTTTAATTTTATTGATATATTGTCTTCGCTATTTATATTTATAGCCTATGATTTGGCTAAACTTGTTTCTTTTAATTTTTGTCCGATCTTAGCAGTCGTGTTTTTAATTTTTAAATAATTTTTATATTGTGGCGACTGATACATAGCGACATCTAATTCATCGCAGTAACATCGCCACAACAATCGATAGCGAGAAGACAAGCATCGTCACAGCCATCGATAGCAAGACGAACTGCAATAAGTTTCAACAGCAAGTAACGAGATGGCGCTGTACTAATACAAGCAGCATAAATTAATAACTACAAGGCATTTAGAACAAAGAAACCTACATCGCACAGAATAAGTTTCAGAACTAATTAGCATAAATAGAACGTCCAACCTACATCGGTTGGACCGCGGTCCCCGGGCTAACAACGCCTAGCTCGGAGGGAGACAATTATCCTTTAGTCTCCCTGACCAGTTGCCTCCATCACCACAATAGGGACCCCACATATTCAACCTCATGGTTTCTAAAATATTTTATTCATTTTAGTGAGCAGTTAATTTTGTATACAGATTATATATTTTTAATGGACCTTTAATTTGATACCCATAAAGTTATGATTACAAAAAAACATACTTTTAAAATGGCGCCACGCGTCCCCATACCTATTTAATATTAATAATTAAGCTAGTTTTACTGATACTCTATGTATTTTGTGGTAACTTAGGATGATGTTTCTAATGATACCCTGTACATTCATATCCGTTATATCTTTCAAAAGTTATGGTGCAATAAAAATACTCACATACATACATTAATTCTAAACACAATAGACTCCTTTTCGAGAGCAGTCGTTTAAAATATTCGGGAATCGATAATGAATCTCACCATAGAAATACTAAAATAAATACAAAAATTGGGAAAAGTATCAAAATTGCTTGAACGTGGTTTCAACACAGTATTGTGGACTCGTGACCTTGAACAAGTTCTCGAGAACTCAAATCACAGAGTGAAAATTTGTCATATGGCTCTTAAAACAAGATAAAAACGGAGTGATTTCTGTATGCAAAACTGGTTTTGATCTGTTCCAAAAATAAAGTGTGATTCAGATGTGTCGAAGGGAAGTTTTTTTTAGAGATATTTCCTCTCATAAGCATTTAACCAATTAGTGATATTTATTATAATTTTAACTAAAGCAAGTGCAGGGGAAGAAAAATACAAGCGACAAGCGGAAAATTTGTTGCTGCCTTACGAGTGCATGTGTGTTTATATTTTGCAGCTAGATTAGCAGTTTACAGATTTTAATTAGTTTTTTTTTTTTATCAAAATGGTAAAAGAACTCGCCGTTTATAAACACACTAGTTATATTTTCGTTCTTACTTAAGTCCAATAGATTTACGTCAGATTGTCTAAAAAACAACAGTATTAAAATAAAAATTGACTACTCTCATAACAATCCTATGCAGCATTGTAGTATGATTTTCCAGTGTTCTGCTGATTCCAAAAGGAAAAAACCTTAAATAGGGATTACTCCTAGATAACTGTACCTACTATCTCTCTATCTGAATGTTTGTCAGTCCGTCTCTCATGTCTAATTTGCTTTGATACTACTGGATTGAGTTGTAATTTCGTACATCTTAATATGTAACTAAGACACCCAAATACGGCCGTGTAATATTAATAAATCAATTTGATACTATAAATTATTTTGTGTTGTGAAAAATCAATTATATTTTTTACAATTTCAAAATAAAAATAATAAGGTGAAAATTATCCAATCGTTCATCCCAATCACCGAGACCACATCACTGAAAAGTATGAAAAAAAATACAGAAAATGGTTCCTTCCCTATAGAATACAAAAAACCAATGCATAGTTTTGATTTTAAAAATTTAATATTTATGTGTAATTCTCTGGTTCGGCTTTTTGGTTAAAATTGTCTAGATTTGCTAAATTTATAACGGCTACACGTGTTACACGTACTGTAACTGTAACATATTTTTAATATCTGATACACATTGATTATATTTGTCATCGATACATCTACAATGGTAGTGATTCTGTTGCACCAACTAGACATCACTTTGACAGGAGCCCTATCAACCGAGCTTCTTCGATAACATGCCACTATGAAATAATGTTAAAATAAATCAAATTGTATAGTGGTTAAACATAATTAGTACCACTCCACACATATTTTCACAGTTTAACGTTTGTGATATATTATATATAGATATTTACCTATATGACTATGATTATAGTTTATATTTCCGTACACTGATTAGCGATCATTTAGTAAAACAACTTTTGAACGTGGTTATGATGGTAAGTAATGTAGATTATATATTTTATGACGTCATTTTCAAATTCCGATACATGTTTGATTTAATTTTATCTTTCCAAACCGAAGTTAATAAGCAAATATTTGAGTTTAGTTTGAGGTAGACCTTGTTTCATTTTGAGTAGGTATCCTAGTTTACTGTAAGTACGTACGATTGTGTATAGAATTTGTCAATTAAAAACTCTAACTTTGAATATGTAGACGGTTTATAACATACCTATTATATTCGAGGAAACATATTTCTAGAGCGAAATATATTATTTATAATTAACATTATGCAATATAAATACGAGCACGTGTATGTCATAGTGTGTGCTTTCGTTATATACAGTGCTATTTTATGGTTTATTTATAGACATCGCTGTAGAGATACGTCTAAGTATACCTTCTTAGTTTAGTTTGTTTTTTTATTTGCATCTCAACAGCACATCGTTATCTGCAGACTTCCACTCAAGGGAACCGGATAGCCTACTTGCGAATTCCATGATGTTAGTCAAATGAACGTGTTTTACCAAAGGCTAAACATTCTTTGTAAACGTTTTTAAACGTTCTGTAGACGAATCTTCCATATTATTTCATTAAGCATTAGTGATTTGATTAGTCAATTATATATAGTAAACATATAAATTATTCAACGAATAAATATAAATTAATTAATAACCTAGTTATTTATTTGTACAATTTACCAGTAAGAAGTAAATTGACATAGGTTTCGTAATTTAATTACTATCGGATTGTGCAAATTTTTAAAACCGTTTTAATAAGAGTCACTTGGTGGACCGTGGTTTTAATCAAATAATATACCCATGATAATTTATTTCTGAAACTTTGTACACATCTATAGTTCTTATAATAGAATGTGTAGATCTTGGATTATATTTATAATTTAAGTGTAGATATTCAGTTTCATCGTTATACGTACTAATGCGTAAAGCAAAATATTTGGGCCTCCTTTTTACAAAAATTGTATGAACAGAGGAGTTTTATTTGATTTATTTAAGTTTGAAGTGTTATTTTTTTATAACACTGTTTAAAATAAATAAACATTACACACACTACCATGCGTCTTACACTTTTGTTTAGTGAATGTCAATCAATTATAAAAAAGTCTACTTTAGTCTTTGACAGTAAGATTGTAAAAATATTCAAATAACATATAAAAAAATATTTCTGTGATTCAAATTATTAAACAAAGGGCATGTGATAATAATAAGTAAGAACTTTAAAAATAAATCCTCCTTAACCATTCATAACAGAGGCTCGAGCCCCTACAGTGAGGTCGTAAAATTAAAGTGTAAAAAACTTTTCTATAATTTATTTTCATATCTGACTGATTAAGAATATATGATAACGATTATTTAACATTTGAAGTTATCTATGTATGTATTGATCATATTGACGAACCTTCCTGAATGCTCGTGCCATTTTTGCCGTATTGTTAAGAGTATTGTTGTGAGAGATATTATTGCCTACCCGGTAGGCTAGGCAATAATGTTACATGTTGGTGCGAGGTCGCTTTGTGGAACGTCCATGACATTGAACTCGCATCGTTTGTGGAGTCATGCAATGTAAGTTAAATGTTTTTGAATGATGCTCATCTAATTTTTCTCGATGGAGATAAATATAAAATTACATTTCAAACATATAATGTTATATAATAATATAATATACGGTAAAATATAAGGTAAAGGAAAATCGGTATATGCAAAAAAAAAAGTGATTAATCTGATCGGATCTCTATGTTTTAGTTCGGGGATTTAATTCCTTAACATTAAGAAGAAGATCCACACATTCTTTGAGTTTAGTATCGGTTAAAACGAAATAATATTGTATTGTTTAACTTTCTTAATGTTGCATTGTATTTTAAGTTTTACTCACCTGCGATGCTACGACCGCAAAACATGAATTTCGTCAGTCATGCTTCCAAGTAATTACTGCCAAGATTACGTTTATTTGTAGGTAATCAAATAGGAGAGATGATCATCATTCTTAGCAACAAAAGTGTTGTCATCATAGTTATGTAAAACATTTGTCTTGATTCGGTGAATAAATCTTGAAAAACATTAAAGTACAATTGTAGTCAACAGCAGTTTAGGTTATACAAATCTGTAAAATTTATTCACTTCATTTTAAATCTTAATGCTTTAATAGTAGAGTTAAAAGTCCACTGGATAAATTTAACATATCGCACTCCCGGTGCGACACTGTCACTTTTGCAAAAAATACAAAAATTAGTTAAATATGTAATAATTGTCCTAAAGCCCCCTTTACTTGGTGCGATAATGCTCCTTTTGTATCTTCTAAAGTCATTGTTTTGTGAGGTGACAGAGTTTTAAACTAAATTTTTGCATAAGTGACAGTGTCGCACCGGGAGTGCGATATAGTGACCAGGGGATGCGGGGAATGCAGTCTCGACAGAGTTTGCGATCGCAATCTTACCGAATTCGGTCGCTAACTCATAGCGATCGCAAGTTGACGATTAGTTTAAGTCTCTTTGTTTAAGTATATTGGTATATAGTTTAGGTATACAGTGTTTGTTAAGCATGTTCTAATTAGAACTATTAAAGTAACGATATTCGTTAGTTTCTTAGCGATCCAATTTGACACCTTTACGTGCAGTTGCGTGTACATAATAATGGTTGATCAGGAATTAAGTAAATATCTATCTTAGTTTTTAATGAATGAGAGTTTTTCTCACTATTGTATTAGGCACAAATGAGTCAACTGAAGTTCAATTTAAGAGGGGTCTGTAAGTGACATTTTTCAACTTTATCCACCCACACAAGAAATATATACTCTGTTTAAATCTCCTTAGGTACGTCTTATATGTTGACCACGGATCATAAGTTATTTTCCAAAATGTTGATATTGCAAATTGGTAGTATATAGGAAACAATTTGAATGACTTAGTATAATGTATTAGTGCAGAAAAACTGAAAACCTTAAGGCAATCAGATGAATTGCTATTACTGACTACGCCATAAACGATTAGGTGCGGTTGGACGATCGACATAATGTTACTTGCTGTCTCATCCATCACAACGCCAATTTAAAATATATTTTTTATTTACTACATGAAGTAACGTGACTAATATGTTATAAATAGTTCCTAGTTATGAATGCTTAAGTGATGGCTAATTATTTACGATAATATGAGTTAAGCAACTAATCGCTCAGTTTCATCTACCTTTATATAATAAAATATACGATTACAAGAGCAATCCTTGAAATAATTTAAATTGTTTTATTAAATATTATCCATAAAATATGCTATTTCATTAACATATCAGGTTTTCTTACAAAAAATGATTATCGTAGGATTATACAATCCACATATTTAACGCAAATCAAATCAATATTAAAAAATGTGGGGTCGAAGTCTGGCAGTTTAACAAATTTGGTTTTCCCGTTCTCGGTACTGTGAACCTGATAATTAAATCAAGTTTTTTTTTTCCGTATCCCCGTTACATTAAGCTCGCTGGTGTAGTATTTATTTAAATATTATGCCCATGTACGAACTTCTAAGAATCGTTAAAGTTCCGTAATACAGAACGAAAAAGGGGACCCTTACAGGATCACTTTTTTGACCATCTGTCTGTTAAGACCATTAATTTCAGGAAAACGTGGAAATCATTATCATCAGTTCTCTTACGTCTCATCAATATACCCTTCTACGCCATCCCAATTCAGTTTGAAGTTAACGATTGAAAATGCAGCTGGGACCAATGGCTTAGCGTGTCTTCCGAAACACGGAGTAGCTCTAAATAATATTTTTTGATCACCCATCCCGTGACTGATCCTTGCTTGCGCAAGTTGCTTAGCAATGACGATCGCGGGTCGCGGCGCTTATCCACTTTGCCCCCTGGTGGCTGGACTGAGCGTGAAAATATTGAGTTGAAATTAAAAACATATACTCAGTCCCTTGAAGGTTGAAACAAAAAAATGTTCCAAAAACGTATATTTCGATAGGGAATCTAAATAAATAGGATACTTCCCGTTGACCCAGTTTAAAACTACGTATGGAAACTAACATCGTTAAAAGTACAAGCTAGAGGAAAAATCTGAAACTATACTACTTAGTCTTATAGGGGGTCGAAGTTTAATATATAAGCTATAAAGGTATTTATGTGCAATAAGGATGATGCCAGTGTAACAAAATAAATTTTTATTTAGTCCGTTGGTCAGCTAATATAAAAATGTTAGATATGTATTTTTTTTTGCTTCAGTGAACAATAAATGGCTTATAGTTAAACTAAAAGGCAATAAAGTTAAAGAGTGGATTCTACGTCACAACTATGTATAAAATGTACAAAGGTGTGACGTCATGCGACATTATAACTCAACGTATCGCCGTAATTAAATGATTAGGCAAAAAAATTCTTATTTAATAGTATTCAATAACCTGTTGGACATACAAAAAAATCTGTCATCATCCTTATTATGCATATTTCAAGATATACTCGTACTTTATTTACGCACGGAACCCTCGGTAGACGATTACGATTCAAATTTGACCGGTTTTTTAAAAGAGCATGGAATAAAAACGTATATGATACAAAATGTTGTTATAGGTATAAGGATAATGTAACTTTTTGCTGATTTGTTTGCTTTGTATTACAGTATTGCCAAACAGCGGCGCAGGTTTTCCCAAAATGCACAATAATAACCAAATACATCTTGATCATTATAAAGTTAATTGTTATGATAGTGCTTAGAGCTTATATTACGTTTTTATCTACGAAATTACTGTTTAACAAGTAAATAATTTTAAAACGCGGAAGAAAGAGAGGGAAGATCACGGTAACCCAAAAGTTTGTCTTTAATCGCAAATGTAGTAAAATCACTAGTAAAAAAGCATACTGCATGTTACAATAAAATCAAATTAATTTAAATATAAACGACATTAGAATATAATGTAAGGTTTTAATATGGTATATCTTACTAGTCGAGTAATGTCTGGATCCTAGCTTACGTAAATAAAAGCTCAGTGCCTAAAATAGCTCTACTATACGTAATTGCAAGATATACAGAATAAAGTAAAAAGTTTTTAGTATAGCTAGTAAATTTATCTATAGTTATTGAAAAAATATAGGAAAGTAACTATTACTTTATGGATTAAAGTCACATGTCAAAATAATGCATCATTATTGCTTAAGTAGATCTTTCATCGCCATCTTTCATTCATTTCATTTTCATTTTACATGTAAAAATTAATTTATTTACTTGACATTGGCAGAATTGTGCGAAATGCGCAGATAAGCCATTAATTAAAAAAGAAGAGAGAAGAGTATTGCTTAAGTATTTTATTAAAATTATTCATATACCTGAGTAAATCATAATATATTGATATTACCTAATAATTCGGCAACAATGAAATTTAAAGACAATTTGAGTGATATACCAGTTAAAAGTTAGTGTATTTTTTTAATAGATATTTTTGTATTCATGTTTAATTTAATTATTTAAATCGTACTTGAAGTAATATTTAAAATAATCATAGTATTCATCTGTTATTTAAATCTGCTTATGCATAAATGTTAGGTATATTACTATAAATAACAATGATTTCCGTGCATTATTTTGTGATTATTATAACCATTATTTTGTTGATTATAATAATGGAAAATAGCTGTTGTTTATCAATAAATTTTATATCAAAGTAATGCATTGACAGGATAGTCATAGTTTATTTTATGGAGCTTTTTAATTATGCCCATTTATTTGGAAACGCATTATGACAAGGGAACGCTTTATAAATTGCACTTTTATTTTGCCATCAAGAGAGACATTAATGAAGTTATTTTTATATGTTTCCAGATATAGTTCCTGTAAGGTTCAACTTATGGGTAATGTTGTTTACAAGTTGCTGGGTAGTGTATATGCTACGAGTCAACATGAGTCTCAATATCATCGCCATGGTGCCGCAGACAAAAAATAATTCCTCGTAAGTATATAATGTTAACTAAAGAGAAATACGGTTAGAAATTTAAGAATGAAGTCTTTATAAATAATCTCTTTAATATACTATGGAAAATGTAAGATATTCTAGAATGCTAAATTTAAAGTTTCGATGATCAGATTACTAAAATCAAAACTTAATATCAATCGTTTGAAGGTTTTTGTTAATATTTATTTACTATACCTACATACAATGTCAAATAATCGTTAGCAAAAAAGGAAAAAGGAGGATGTTTCAAGGCCTTTGTTTTTCATAACAAAGCGAGTCTAAACAAGAGTTTAAAGATTGTTGTAGTTGAATAATTACTTGAGTTTTATGAATCGCTTTAGAAAACATTTTGTAGGTAGCCATACCACATAGGAATAAGAGTTTTATAGTATATTTTTCTTTGATAAAAGTGTGATTAACATGTTTTAGCACATTGTTACATAGTTAGAGTTTATAAATACATTTTTTTTTGACAAAATATTGTCATTTCTGATTCTAGTTTTAAGTATTTAGATTTCTATCTATATTCTTACTTCTTGTTCTCTTTGTCGAAATCTAGATATGTTTTTCAGTAAAGATTATGCTCTTTGATCTTTGGTCCGTTACCCACTATGCACTACATTATTTTTCTTTTACTGATTAGATTGCGATCACAATGCGAGCCGCGAGATGAACTGTCAAATGAAACTCTTTACCACGTTGATATTGCTGACGTCAGAGAGGCACCTAGACTGGTAATCACTTGATAAATGATATGTTTTTATTTTCTTGTTTTTTATCAGTTAGGTATTTGTTTTCCAATAATTTTATCGGATAAGTATCTGCGATTAATACAAAATATGTTATGAGTGTCGTTTCTAACTGAATTTTAATAAAGGAAAACAAAGATTATATCGTGAATAATGCGGGTATGGAATATTTGTTTTAATGCGGGTATAATTTTTTAGTGAGCTATTGGGACTAACTAATTACATTTGATAAAAAAGTTGTAACAGTGATTTCCGACCGACAAAGAAATACAAACTACATATTGCAAAAGTACTAGGTATATATTATATTATTCCATAGAATAGATACTTATAAAAAAAGCACAGAGTATAAATTACAATTGTCACCATAAAGCACAGAGTATAAATTACAATAGTCATAGAAATATGATTAATATAATTAAGACGGCAATGATGTATTTCCAGGTACCTGGTGGTGGTTCGTTTGAATGGTCAGCAGATCAGCAAGCCCTTATTCTTGGTGCTTACTTCTGGTGTTATCCGGTGACATCTTTGGTGGGAGGCATGGCGGCTGAGCGCTGGGGACCTCGTTACGTAGTCCTGTTAAGCTCTATAGCGAGTGCGATCCTTACTATGCTCTCTCCTCTGGCAGCACGAATTAGTTATGTGGGTTTAGTGGTCGTTAGATTTTTCCTTGGATTTGCTGGAGTGAGTAAAGAGATATAAAAGTAATAAAATTTATGCGTATTCGAACTAGATATATAAATTTTATTAATAAGTATTTATTAACTCTAATGCCCATTTCGCTTTGAGGATTATTGATTGTCCAACTCGCTACTAGTAGGGAAATTAATGTGTTTTTTCCTTTTTAACTTTAAAGTGGGCTGACCCATCTTAAAATCTTTAAGATTTTAAAACAAGACGGAGGGCTTGAGTTTTACAAACGCTACTGCTAAGGGGTTTCT
This sequence comes from Diatraea saccharalis, assembly GCA_918026875.4. NCBI lineage: Eukaryota > Metazoa > Arthropoda > Insecta > Lepidoptera > Crambidae > Diatraea > Diatraea saccharalis. Next base: position 7,346,114 of record OU893333.1, read on the forward strand.
TTGGATTTATGTGCCATTTAAGTATGCTCACTCGAAGTCGTGGTTGGGAGTTAATTAAATAATAATTACCTTACAATTTTACTAAAAATGTCGTATGGTGTACTAGGTGGCGTAGTGGTTAAGCGCCGCGGTCCGCGATCGTTGTTCACGAGCTGGGTGACCAAAAAATATAATCTCGAGCTACTCCGTGCTTCGGAAGGCACATTAAGTTGTTGATTCCAGCTGCATATGCAGTCGCTAGTACCCTTCAATCCATATTGGGCAGTATGGAGGGTCAGGGCCTATTTTTCTTAACTGGATGGTTAATGGTTATGAAAGGAAGACCTGAGCCCCTGCAGTGGGCACATAAAACGGCTGACGATGATAAAAGTTTTTGTTAAATGTGCATCTTTATATTCCAGGGCTTTATTTATCCTTCACTGCATGTATTGGTAGCAAGATGGGCACCGCCAGCCGAAAAGGGAAAGTTTGTGAGCGCTATGATGGGAGGAACATTGGGAACTGTTGTTACTTGGTCATTGACTGGACCTCTAATGGAAAAGTTCGGGTGGGCTTCAGCTTTTTATGTGCCAGCGGCCCTGACAATTATCTGGTGTATTTTCTGGTGGTACCTCGTCGCCGACACACCTACAGATCACCCTAGGATCACGGATGCAGAGAGGAAATATATTTTAGAAGCACTCGGCGACAAGGTCAAGAAATCAAAGGTAATATTTGCACGTTTGTCGCATACATTAACTCTTTATACAATGTGAATTTTAGCATACCAACAAGACTTTTAAAAATAAGTACCGTGCCTTAAAAATCGTATCTAATAAAAACATTGTTACTGTTTCTTTACGCTGGAGGTGTAGCCCAATACGCAACAGGCGACTGACCGTCTGGAAAAAAATTGGTCAAGAGAGAGTCGATACGCGAGGCTGACTCTCTCTTGACCAATTTTTCGCGTATCGTTTTTTATGACATGATTCTTTTTATTTTTTCAGGGATTACCACCATTCAAGAATATTATAACTTCATTTCCGTTTCTCGCTATGGTGGTTTTACACTATGGAAATCTTTGGGGTTTATATTTTATAATGACCGTTGGACCGAAATTCGTATCAAGCGTGTTGGGCTTTGAATTATCGGCTGCTGGCGTAATATCTGCATTGCCTTATCTCGCAAGACTGTTTCTGGCTACCATATTTGGTGCTATCGGAGACTGCATACTTGCTAAACGTTTCATGACGACCACAACAATCAGAAAATTCTTTTGTTTATTCTCACATATAATTCCTGGGATTTTATTGGTGTTACTTGTATATGCTGGTTGTTCGACAATATTGTCAGTGACGTTGATCACATTGTCTATGGGTTTTAACGGCGCTGCGACTCTTACAAACTTGCAAAATCACCAAGATCTTGCGCCGAACTACGCTGGAACTCTCTACGGAGTTGCTAATTTCGTGGGAAGCACAGCTGGATTCTTTACACCGATGATAACTGCATATTTCACTAGAAATGGGGTAAGTTGATAAAGTTTTTTCAGAAAGAAATTAGTTCTAATGATTATGAGTTCCATGTTTTGTGTGAGCTCTTCATACCGCAACAACTGCCAAATGCAGTTATTTATGGGAGTAACCATGTACCTTCATTTTGGGAAGTAGATAAAAATAAGGTTCATGGAATCAATCCCCTAAATAACTATAACTTACTCCGACTTTTATAAATTACGAATATTGGTGTGGTTAAAGAAACGATTCTCTAAAATATTGAGTAGATGCGCGTTTGATTTACAGCCAGAATAGCCCTACCTAACATCTTAGTACTTATGGCAGCCTTTTTAGGTGTCTTAGTATTATATATGGTATATAAGACCCCTGATAACAACAATTGACTCTTTAGTGGGGTTAGTTATAAATAATTTAATCTTCCAGAGGATTAACAGTAATAAAGAAAAATATATTACTTAAGACGGTAGCATAAAGTTTATCGAAACGATTATATAGCTTATTCTTAAACTAAAGAAACACAAAACAATAAAAGCAGTTGTAAGGTGTTAACTTACGGCTGATACTCTACTAGTGAGATATGAAATGTCTTATAACACCTTGAGGCTTATCCTAATAACTTCAAGAAGTATTAAAGGCTGTGAGTGATTGTAAGGTGTGTACAAACACTTAGTATCGAATGGTATTCTTAAAAAGAGTTAGATAAATATTTTGTACCACCTAACAAGTTTTGTCGAGACTTAAGAGTTAGCAAGAAAGCTAGAAGCATCTAAGAATTGTTGATTATTATAAGTCCTTTAGAGCTAGATTCTGCAAGAGTTAGAATCCACCTTTAAATCATTTCAGGTTACATAATGGAGTTTATTCATAGTAATATTTTGGTTTTATAAAAACTTTTATATAACAGTAAACATAATGCAATATTTATAACTCTTCATTATCACTTTAAGTTGAGTAATTGGATTTAGGTAAGTGACTTAACCTAAACTAACCTCAAATACCAGCCATGTGCGAGTCAGACCCACCCAGGAAGGGTTTCGACCAATTAATTATCCATTAAATAACGTCTGTTGATTTCTATGGAGTTGTTAGAAATTTAAGAGTTAAATAAAATCGGTCGATATTACTCGTAATCTTAAAATAGTTTACGTTATTATATAAGTACTATTGTCGTAACGTTTTAACATTGCCAACGACCGTTTAGTTGGTAGTGGATACTCTACTACAGAGCAGGTTCGATTCCCATCTCAGGGTGCCAGGGACCAAGTGGATTTGTAAGCATTTTGTATTAAGAATAATTTTCAGTATGGCATTGTGAATGCAAAATTAATCAAAATATAATAATTAGATGAGTAGCTCGGTGGTGTAGTGGATAAGCACCGCGGTCCGTGATCGTAGTCGTTAAGCAACTTTCGCAAGGGTCGATCACGGGATGGGTGACCAAAAAATTATTATCTCGAGCTATTCCGTGCTTCGGAAGGCACGTTAAGCCGTTGGTCCCGGCTGCATTTGCAGTCGTTAATACCCTCCAATCCGCATTGGGCCAGCGTGGAGGGTCATGGCCCATCCTCCTTAACCATCCATAAGGAAGGCCTGAGCCCCTGCAGTGGGGACGTAAAAGGGGCTGATGATGATGATGATGATGATAATAATAATTAGAACAAAATTCTCATCTTTATCGAAAGTTTGAATATTTGTAACAATATTTCTTTTGGCTGTTTGGGTGGATGCCTGAACATTGATGAGAATACGCTCTGTAGTAGCGAACAGTAACAAGTGCTTGAAAAAATCGTCAGTCCTGTTGGGTCCTGGATGGCTCAGTGGTTAGAGCAGTCGCCCGGATTGCGAATGGTCGTGGGTCCGATTCTCATCTCAGGGTGCCAGGGACCAAGTGGATTTTTTTAACCATTTTGTATTAAGAATAATGTTACAAAAAAGTTTTAAAACTTCTAGTGCTACGCAAGTGTTAACTTTGAGTATTTAATCACTACGGTAGGAATATCAGTATCCTAAGTAATAAGAACTAAGACGCCATTTAATAAAGGCAACCTACAAAAAATGTAAAACAAATAACTTATTCATTTATTACTGGTCCACTTATTTACTTACATTATTTATAATTTTCAATTAAAATGTCTTACTGGTACCACATGAATTGAAAAATATGATAAATAAAGAAAAAAAATATTTTCGGGCAGTTGATTTTATATTATTTTATCATCAAAAGAAGTTTTATTATAAGGCGTTTAAAAATGAGATGAAAACTAATTAGTATATATTATTACCGTATACTTACCGCCGTATTAGATTAAATACCCCATAATAATCTTTAACACTTGACTCATAATAAGTTATATTACTAGAAATAAATAAAAAACCTATGTAACCAAAAAGTAATTAAAGTGGTTTCCATAACTTGTTTACTACTTTAACTTGCAGTTGTATCGTGTGTTTAGCTTATAAAACACTTTAAATGGTTATCACTGTTGCAATAGCATTGTTTTAACTTTTATCACTACTCCAACCATTAAATCACTTTAATCTCTTAAATCGACAGGCCTAAATCAAAGTTATAAGAAAGATACAGAACGCTATATCATCCAATTTTTAGTGCCTTTAGTTCTTAAAATTCTCTTTAGCAGCTCATGTAGCACCTATTCTTATAAACAAAATGTTAGTTGGGGTAGATCTTAAATTATATTATTTTCTCTTTTAAACAACAGAATACTTTCGAGCAATGGCGTCCTGTCTTCTTTGTCGGCGCGTCGGTCTATGTGGTTTCAGCTATATTCTTCATATTATTTGGTACTGGAAATATTCAACCTTGGAATTTTGGAAAGGAAGACAACGAGATCAAGGAAGACAAAGAAAAAAATAATGCCCTCAAAGAGATGAACGAACCACAAGAAAGAAAAGGTGACGCAAAAGAAATAAAAGAAACTTCATTAAATGTCGCCAGCTAGATAATAACAACTTTATAGGACTTGTGATATTAATTCAGTTCAATTTAAATAGATAATAGTAATTATTCCTGATTAGCTGCGGTGTGAAATTGTTAGTTTTGAATTATTAATTGTGTTAAAATTTTGACCTTGTAGTTACGTTACAAATGTGTGATTATTTGACGATAATATTTAAATATATCCGAATTTTTGGTCACTTTATTTTGATGTGATAAGATAGACATGTCAGTGAGATTTTAGGTAGTGTAATAAAGTTATCATTACTTAGCCAACATAGTTTCTTGCTGCATTGTTATGTATGTGTGTACTTTTGTTATTAAATTCTAACAACTTGTTCGTATATAATTATTACATATTTGTTGGTACCAAATGGAAATGTCCAAACTGCGTATGAAAATCTAATCTAAGTATTTAGCCTTGATTAATGTCTATTCATTTACTACAATAAGCTAAATCAAATGATTTAAATTAGCGACATTTTTTGAGTATGCTGAAGGTTTTTACGTTGTATTATGTTCAATGTATTATTACAAATCTGTAAAGTTTTGATAGCTTAAGATTTTACCATGATGACTTTTTGAATTTGAGTTTGGAACTCTTTCGAGCAGTATTAACCATAAAAATATTTTACATAAGTATATGTCTTAATATTTCTAAACGTTTATGTAAACTATTTGTTTGGGAAGATTGTTTACTGCAAATCGGAGAAGTAGTAGTAGTGTTAGTTTATATTCGTAAGTTTGAGACCGCATTGCGTTTAAACGCACGCGGTTTAGACAAAGTTAAAAAGGCAAAGCAGCGTATATTGTGACTGGCGTATCTAGACTGCTTATGTGTGCACTTGTTTAGAAGGCTATTATTTCATTTTTACGATTTCAGACAAACGTTAAATCACAATGCGTTCTAAGCCCAAGCGGATATACCCGGTTTCTGAATTGAGTACCTACTTAAAGTTAAGCACGTCTCACACTGTACTTAAACGTCAATTATACAGGTTTTCGTTACTTTTAGTTTTGTAATGATCAGTTGATGGCAGTATGATAAAAACTAGGAGTTTTTGCTTTGTAAAAAGTAAAAAAGAAATTTTAAATATAATCATTTGAGCTTTTGTACTCTTCTCAATAGGTTTCTGAATTGATTTTTTAGACGTTAGTGTTTGAAGTATTTCTACTAATTCTCCAATTTGTTTTATTTACTAGTAAACAATTAAAGCATTTAATTATTGTTTTAGTATTATAATAGTAATTTAAATCCAAATGGAATACATGATCTGTTAAAGTTAAATGTTGACTTCACGTATTTATAAATAATTATAGTACCAGCACCATTTGCTTTTGATATATAATTTTCCGCAATTTCATGCCACATTGTACATATCTGCTGCCAATTTCTTTGATTCATTTTTAAATGTTTTATTATATCTTAAAGAGATGATGTACCTTTTTTCATACGTATTTACTTAATTTAATATTAATTATACTATTATAACGAATTAAATTGATTATAAGGTATTGATGCTCGACTATTTATTGATGATCGGGGTGTTATGACTTCCTTATTTAGACTATTTCTGAATATCACTAAATTAATGTACTATAATAAATATTTATTGGTGTAAGATCGTTTAAAAACCATTCCATCGAGGAGAAGGCCTCGATCGTAAACTGATATATGATGTACTAATTAACTCGAATTTTTATGAAGTAGTGATAATATTAAATTTTAAAAATTAAGTAAATGAGTTTTAATTTAACCTTATACCAAGAATAAAGTAACTAACAAACATCAGATGTCGTTGGCAATGAATTAAAATAAAAATTGACTGGGTTTTTGTGCGAGCAGGACATGATGTTTGCTAATCATAAAGTTTCTAAGCATTAAAAGTCTACTTGTCAAAAAATATTTTAATGTGTCTCAAATGTTTTTAAAATGCATAGGTCATAGTTTAGTTGTGGTATGTAAGCACAAGTGGTTAAATGAAGTCTCGTCATTGACTTTAGTTAAGAGAATTCTTCTGCACGGACTTGGGAATTGTAAGCCAAAACAAATTCTTTGAATAAGTATCCTATCGTTATTAATTATATTCGGTACTTCTGCCAAATTTCTTCAAAATCGTTTGATCAAACGTAGATATCTAAATATTGAAATTGTTGATTCACAATATTAGAAAGCTACTTGCAATATACTTTAAAAATAAGGGGTAGATCGAGATGGTCGTGCCTGAATGTGTTTATAAGTTATTTTACAAATACTTTTAATTATGTTTAAAATAAGGGTCAGAGTCTTGGTGAGTTATATGATGTTATTGTCTCAAAAATTTTGCTCATCCATTTCAAGTTCACGTATTTCTCTTTAAGGTGGGCGTTATGATTTTTCTCGGATATTTTCTGGCATACGTAGTCCGTTATAATATTAGCGTGCATATAGTTGAAATGACATATATATCTAAAAGTGAATATACAATGAACTCCAGTTCAAATATCAAAAGGAGACAAAACATAAGGTTTTCGGTAAGAACTCAAACAATGTATTTTGTGTTTTTTTTTTTTATAAAAGTATTCTGTACCTATCTTGTATATAGTTAAATTTTTAAACCACTTTCAGAATGCGGCCGATATAATCAATTGGGATGATATGAAAATGTCAAAGCTATTTTCTGCATATCATATTGGATATTGTATTTGTTTCCCTATATTTCACAATCTTGGAGATAGGTAATTAAATTTATTGATTTTCTAAAGTCTAGTAGCTGTTATATGATAACTGTTAGCTATAATCCTACTAGGAAGATAGAAACCCAGTGGGAATTTGAACGTGGCTAGTCAATTTCTGGTCATACGAGGGTCAAACTGAAAGTTCTTAGAAAATCAAAAACTGATTACATTAGCCAGTTATTAGTTTTATTATATCTTTTCAAAATATTGTCCATTCACGTCAATACACCGCTGCATGCGATGGAACCACTGGGAAAAGCACTTTGCCCACTCGTCCTTAGGGGTCTCTTCAATGGCATCGCGATACGCAGCCACCGCTTCTTCAGCATTCATAAACCGCTTTCCTTTAAGTTTTTCTTTAATTTTTGGAAATAAATAAAAATCACAAGGCGCGAGGTCGGGGCTATACGGCGGGTGACCCAGTAATTCAACGTTTGATGTCGCCAAATAGTCGATCGTTCGCTTGGCGGTGTGCGACGAGGCGTTGTCGTGGTGAAGGAGGATCCTACTGCGAGGTCGTTTCTCTCGAACTTTTTCCAAGACAAGTGGCAAACAATTGGTAGTGTACCATTCTGCAGAAACTGTTTTTTGATCCTCTAACACAATTGTTGCAAAATGACCTATCCTTCCAAAGAACGAGGCCACCATTTTTTTTCCCGCACTTCGATCTCTCTTCACTTTAGTTGGCAACTCCTCGAAAGGAAACACCCACTGAGCAGATTGTCTTTTGGTTTTAGGATCATAACAGTAAATCCAGCTTTCGTCACCTGTTAGTATGTCGAACACAGCATTTGAGTCACCTCCGTTAAATCTTTCAATCATTTTACGACACCAATCCACACGATGGAGTTTTTGAGCCTCAGTCAAATTATGAGGTATCCACCGGGCGCAAAGCTTCCTGACCGCTAAATGTTCGTGGAGGATTTTGTGCACTTGACTCATACCGATGCCTAAGCTTGTCCGAATCTGTTGATAGGTCACTCTTTTGTCAGTCTCTATCATACGCCGCACAACACAGATGTTATCTTCAGTCGTCGCCGTAGAAGGCCGTCCCTCACGTAAATCATCAGTGAGATTAGTGCGACCACGTTTAAACTCATTAAACCAGTTGTAAACAGTCGCACGAGATGGGGCTTCATCGTGAAAGGCCAATCGTAGTCTATCATAACTTTCTTGTTGACTTAAATGACATCGAAAGTCATAAAAAATCATTGCACGAAAATTTTCTCGTGTTAAATTCATGATGACGTGACACAGACAATTTTCAATTTGCCGCCAAATCGTAAAACAAATGACAAATGAATGAAATATATACTCAGTAATATTGGCAAAGAGTTATATTTTCAAATTTTAGAATTATTTTTTTATTTTATTGTTTATAAGTGGCCAGTTCTAAGAACTTTCAGTTTGACCCTCGTATACGTCTGGTTTGAGTAATTTTTTCATATTAAATATAATGAAACTACTTTTAAGTGTCCGTTATTAGTTTTTTTTTATATTAAAAAGAATATTCATAATTGATTATAAAATAAAATACCTCTCTTTCGCTACGTTGGTCATGTGGTGGGGTGTTTGTGAAAATTGTGATTTTCACAAATCGATGAAGTGATTCTTAGGTATATAAAGAAATAATTAATAATTATTTGTATATGGCAAAATAATAATAGCAGTAGAGTTATTTTAAACACTTAGACGCACTCTACGATAAACTAAAGAGGTTTGTTTTCTATTTTAAATTGGTTCGAATCAAGCCACCATGGATCTTAACTCAGGCATAGCAGCACCGATTAACTTCGTCTGTGGTCTTGAGGTTTTTGCATTTTTTCCTGATCACCTTATGGTGGCAATAAGTATAAATTTTTTGATGGTAATTATATAGGTCTGTAATTTTGTAGGTTAGGTCCCACCTGGGTGGTAGGTATTGCTGGCTTGACTTCAGGTATTCTTAACTGCCTGACACCTGCATCTGCTTATTACAGTTTCTGGGCAGTGTTTGTTGTACGCACGATCAATGGTTTCTGTGCAGTTAGTAAATATTCATCTCTCCTTCTCCCTATAGATAGTAATTTAGTAAGAAACAGATTTTTATATCGATATTTACAAATTTTATTGCTAATCATTTAGTCTTGTTACCACTAGAGTGTTAATTACTATAAATAGATACACCTACAATACATTTAATATGACAGGGTGCAATGCAACCCAGCATGGTTCAAGTATTGAGGCACTGGGTACCTCCAATAGAAAGAAATCACTTCATATGGGCGTACTGCGGTAAGGAAACAATAGGGATGACAACTAATTTTTGTTTGTTAAACACGAATTTTTTATTTGTGTTAAAAAGTCGCGTGATGTCACGTTTTGGTACATTCTCTACAAAACTGTGACGTAACGAGCCCCCAATCCTCAACTTTAATGCCTGTTATCTAAGCTATTTCTTGTTAAATTGAAGTAAAAAAATACGTATCTAATATTTTTTTCTATTATCTGATTGACGCATAAATAGAATTCATTTTTTTTAACCCCGTCGTCATCCTTATTGTATTTTTCAGATGAAACCTAATAAAGATTTACATAGGTATTATATAAACACATAGTTTGTGCTTAGGTAACTTCGGTTGTGTGTCTCAGATACTCTAATCTTTGAATCTGATCAATTTATGGGATGTTATTTAATATTTATTTATAACTATAGTATAGATGACTTGGTGTTCTTCGTATCACCTCTCACTGTTAAAACCTTCAATGAACTACGACGATCATTTTAACACCAAAATCTGCTAAATCGGCCCAGCCGTTCTCTAGTTTTAATAACAAGACAAATGAACAGCAATTTGTTAATGAAAAGTTTTCTTTAGGAATCACAACCGGCACTTGCTCTACTTTTCTGATATGTGCAGCAGTACATTATTATTCAAAATGGCCTGTTGGCTTTTACATAGTGGGGTGCATACAGGTAGTTTGGTCAATGTTGTGGGTGCTCCTTATTACCGACTATCCCCGCAAACACCCATTCATCTCGAAGGAGGAACTTGATTACCTCATCAGTACCATAGGAACTGTTTTTACTTTAAAGGTAATTAGAGCTCAATTGCAAAATATATCTTAGTTTTGACTTAGATTATTCGAGGCAAAATATGTTTAGCCGAGTAATGTTGTCTACCAGAAATATTATTATCTCAAAATCAGTCATTCTTTCGTAGGTTTAAAATAATTTTGATTATTCTAAAAATAAAGATTTTTAAAAGATGATGATAGGTTTTATTCAATAAAAAAAAAATTACTTTTACCAAAAATGTTAAGTAAACTTTACCTCACACCCTATTAAAGTAAAATTAAACAATAATACCTGAATTACGTATGTTCTATGTTTAAACAAATGTGGTGAATTAATTTATTATTAGGTATAATTAAATAAATTTGTAATAAATATATACGAAAAATAAAGTATGATACTTGTTTGAAAAGTACATCAAAGCTCAAAGCATCATACGTCAAAAGCTAAGTGTAAAGATATCATAAAATAGATTGGCAATTATTTTTCAGCTAACCAACTCTCAAGCTCCTTGGGCATCTATCCTGAGATCAGTTCCATTTTGGGCACTTTGTACTTTGAATTTTGGTTATTCTTGGATGATAATATCGCTATGTATTTATGGGCCATTCTATTATTCCAGAGTTGTAGATTACAGTATCTACAGTGTAAGTACTTTAGTAAATTGAAATAAGTAAGTATTATAATATATAGAAAAATGATTGCACCCAATTTTGCATTTAACTATCAAAATATAGGCTTTAAATCGATTGTAGTAACCTGACGTGAGTTAAACATATTTTATTTCTTATATTTTAATAAACACTATACATATTTCACAGTCAAAATAAATAAGTAATGTAACTATTACATTACACAAATTTCCATGTAATCAGAAAATGAGGCCTTATTACAATTGCCCAAACAATCTTACGCGTTCCAAAAATGAGGTACTTAGGTGTGATTGTAGATGAAAATCTAAAATAAAAAGAACACATACGCACGGTGTCAGCAAAAGCTCGGAAACTGATATTGTTTATAAACAACTACGCACGGCTGCAGATTACAAACTTCTTATATCGACTTATAGAGTCCTTTGTTAATGTATACTCACCTGTATACATTGACAAATATTATACATATTTTTGACAAATGTATACATTGTGTTCTGTTGGAAATTTATAAGGTAGACACATATACCTTATAAATTTCCAACAGAACAATTATATCAGCAAGCAATGGTTCTCCCAGACCGTAAACTTTATGTTTGTCTGATAACGATGATAATTAGTCAGGACTATTTATAACGATTTTTTAATTTAAACTAATGCGTTGATGTCTTTACTATTTAGAAGAGAAATTTAGTTGCATTTTTCAAATAAGATATATTTTTTTGCTGTAATAAAAGTAAAAAATATTAAAAATCCATTCGTAGCTTTTAATCAGTAGTCATTTATCAAACGATATTCAAAACATTCAATACCATTGAATATATAATAATTATTTCTTTTCAAACAACATTTTGTATAACATCACGATTCCTAAATCAACAAGATTTAACTGGAATTTTTTACTTAACAAGAAGAAGTTTAAGTAGCAATGACCGACTTGGATACGAACTTGGATACAGATTATTTTGTAGTGGAAAGGTGCACAAAACAGAATAATCAAATTGGTTCTTATTATTTCTACAAGGGAAAACTTTGTAAATTGTCATAAGTCCAAGAAAGCGAACGGTTTACAGATTCGCTTGGCTTGGTATAAAAAAAAATTATAAAGTAACTTTAGTAGCGACATATTCCATATTTGTGAACTTTTCTCGATTCTCTATGTTGTTTGAAAGTATGAACAAAGCACCTATTAAGAAGTTTGTTTATATAATCAGAGGTACCATATACGTAGAACATTTTTCCTAGTAGTTCCATTGATGTAAGCGATTCAATAAGCTAATAAGTTTCTCGTAAGCGACTAATGAATTGACGCAACAACAATGTAATTTTCATAAATATTTATTAAGTTTGTCTTGTTACATGACGTTCATTTTTTTACCTACAGGCATCTGCATTGACGGCATTACCGTTCTTCTTACGTCTTATCATGGGAACTGCGGTGATACAGATATTCTATTGGTACAAATACAACAAACAGTTAAAACCTATAAAACACTTTAGAAAATATTTTATCGTTGTGTGTAAGTTATGCTTAATAGTTTATAGATTTAAAACTCGATTAATAATAATGCTTAAAATATGAGTTTATTTTTATGTCGAAAATCTCAAAGAATGACTTGTCCTTGGAGTATTGTTTTAACATATAACATTAGCGAAATCGTGATATCGCCATTTGCTGAGAATTATATTATGATTTTACTAGGTTTTTTGTGTTTTATTCAATATTTATCATCGTCTGCTATTGGATTCGGAGTAAAAGTTAATTACAATGATATAGTTTTATCGTAGCTCATGTGATACCTGGTATAATAGTGTCAATATGTTGGTTGCTGCCTGTAATACCCGGTCCATGGCTATTGACTGGGGCAGTAGCACTAACCGCTGCAGGCATGGATCTTACACTTGATCTGTGTTACGTAAGTTGTAAAATTTCTCGAATTTGATGATTAAATATCTTTCATTTATAATTAACCTAGCACGCGCATATGTGATGTAATTATTCTCACTATATTAACCTTTTTATAACCTTATAGATAAAGAAAAAATTGAAGAATAAAGATTTCGTATTTGTCTGATTTTGTTTTCCAGGAATTAACCCCAACTTACGCCAATTCCATAAATACTGTGATAAAGATTATTGGCAATACATCAGGAATAATTATGTCTTTCGGTGTAGGACACGTGACTTATAAGTTTAAAGTAAGTTAAAAAAAGAAGAAATAAATACTTAATAAGTAAATAAGTTATTTCTTGTTCATTTATATAATAAAAATAATACTGGGTTTCAGAATTCTCCGTTTGTCTGGAAGCACATTTGGTGTTTCCATGCCACAGTGTTGTTATTAAGTGGTTTTGTGTTTTTAATATGGGGAGATACACATGTACAGCCATGGAATTCTCGAAGTGTTATGTAAGTATTTTCTTAATGGGGTTTAATCAGTGAGCAGACATTATGATTAATAAGAATGATGGTCTATATCCTTACAGAACTTTCATATAGTTATAGCTACATATCTTGGCAGGTACTTTTTATATACAAGTTATAATCTCTGAACATGAATCAGCTATATTATTGTATCTGTTATGTATGGTTTTTAAAACAAAACAACCGACAATAATTTCCACAATTACGATATTGGTCAATTTCCACATTTTTTTAAATATATTTTGAATCACTATTCTAAGTTTTTCCTATGTAAACCATGTAACCCTATTTTTCAAAAATTTGGCTTACACAATTATATTGGCTTGTTTTATGGACTTCTTTGTTGGGATTTGATATTTGTATTTTTCAACACTTGTGTCTGATAAAAAGATATTTTAAATTGTAACTTAAAACAGAGAACATCTTTCAAAAGTATTACCAAATTTCAAAATGGTTTGTATATATTTAAAGCCGTTAAGATAATATCATACATCGAAGATTTCATTTCTCTGATGACTAAAAACAATAATACAAGAATAGTATAATAATAAGCTGTTACCATAACCCAATCAAACAGAGTGCATAATATGATATTGATAAAGATATTAACATAAAAGTTTTTTGTTACATGAATAACTTACTGATTATAACTCGTAGACTTGCTGGTAAATTATTAATTAGTTGTAAACTAGCCTTTTTCCGGCGCTTTTCCCGCGTAAAATATAGCCTATAACTGCGTATTATGTAAGTGAAAGAATTTTGTAGTTTTGAAGCCTTTTCGATGCAAACAAATAATTAAAAATTGTCTTTTATAATATTAGTATAAGTAATGTTAAATTAGTCTTTTTGATTTATTTATAGAAAACGGCGCAATCGGATTAAGCCTAAACAGTCCGTAATGTCACATATCTCGGAAGCAGACGAGGAAGATATAACGTAGGTTAACCATTTCATTATTATGTCACTAGCATAATTTTAGCCCAAAACAAAGTATGATAAAAATATAGTAGTACTTAATGCTTTTTATTTTTTTGCCACTTGGTTTGCCAAAGGAACCCTTTGCTGAATTGATATTTTCATTTAGTATTTTATTATTGTTATTTTATCTTCATCGACTATTTTTTCTAGAAACCGTACTTCTACTTCTAATAAAAAGAAATCGTACAGTGGCTTTTTGAAAACTCCACAAACAAAAGTATAGATAACTGTACAAATTTACTCCACGTACTGCTTCATATATTATTTGGTAAGAAAACTTCTTATACCTTTTGTCAACTTCTATTTTAAGAGACCTCGGCCTAAAGCCAAAATACTGTCTCTTTCTATCTTCTTATAAAAATGTGCAACAGTTTTTTAAGGCTTAATATTCTAGTATGTTGAAGTACTATGGGTCTTCATCACTCAGTACTTAGTGCTGAAAACAGTTGCAAGATAACCTCGGAGCTTACTGTGCAATAACTTCTAAAACGCGCTGAATAGCCGCGTTCCACAATTGTGTGGTCTGGGTATTTTAATCTTAACTTAATTATAATAATTTAGCAATTAATTAGATCCCAACCACAACAAAACTCTTTTTCAAAGTTGAGTTTCTGAGAGTGCTAGCCTCCGTGTTCCACACAAATTTGAATCCTTGCCACATATATCATTGCGCACGAGCACCAGTTGGTTAATCGACTAATTTTAAAATCTGTCGTAATTCCTATCAAAGCTATAGCGATTGTAATAGATATTTATATATTTATGTAACGATTAAAGTCAAAACCGCTTTCGGAATCATTCATTCAGATTTGAATGATATGAAACATAATGAACACTTAATGAACACTAATATAGACGCTAATATTACTTTAACTTAAATTTAAAGTAATATTAGCGTCTATATTATTTCTTAAATTTATTAGAATTAAAAGTTATTAGAAATTCTGTTAAAAAATTCCATCGCCTACCTCGTGTGTTCATAAGGTCCCTTCATAATGGTGAGAAGGGTAGAGGAATCTCAAACGCAGTGAGGAGGCTCTCTGTTGAGGTTAGCGGGATTGGTCAGCAGCCATCCCTGCATTGCACGACTCCGTGGTTATAAGAGCCACTTTCGTGTTTAAAATAATACCGCATATAACATATATAAAACATTTAATGTGTTGTTCTTGGTAAACTCATGTAAAAAGAATTGGTAATTCAAAATTCTTTGGTTGAATTATTGTATATAAATCGTGTAATGGTCTCCTACGTGAGTGTGGTTGACGCAAAGTAGTCATTAAAGATAAGAAGAGAAGTTTCGCGATAAATCAGTAAAATGGAGAGAGTAACGTTCGGAATTACTAGAAAAATCACATAGACCGCCCATGTCCTTAGATTATATAATCTAAGGGGTGGTTGTTTTGAACTCTGAAAATATATCACAGTATTTTTAAAATCTTTTAAATTGACAAATAAAGAAATGCAACTTGGTTGGGTTTCTAACCACTTACACCATCGAAATATTTAATGACTTGGTAATAGTGTCCAAAATAGTAACAAGCGTCACTTTCTTTGGCTTGAACTATATATAACCAGCCAGACTAGTCCGGATCCTTTCATTACAGTAGCTGTTACAGGTGCTATTCAGATATGCCTACCTGTCAAAATTTTTATAGGCAATAAATATAAGAGGGTGAATACACCAAAGGCGTTTTACTTTTGATTGGTTTTATACCATTAAAAATTATAAAATAAAATATCCAAAACGTAAATTTATAAAATTTTCTCCATAGAACCAAATAAATAGTTACCGCTTAAATTCTCAATTAACGCTATTTCTTATTGTAATTATCTTTTATTGGGATAATTGATAAACACGTAAATCAATTTTTCATCCTTCGTCTATTACAGTCAATTACAACCTACATTCACAATCTTTCGTTCTACTCGAAACCGTTCAAAATGAACTATATAATACAATTATGTCTTTAAATTCGGACACAACAGTCGGGTGGGACAACATTTTCTCTAATATACTTAAAAATATGCTACTTCATTAAGAACTGTTTCCGCTTTGGTATTTTCCCCAGTGCTTTTAAAAAAACCGAGTGGGGATAAGGATTCCGGGTAATTATAGACCATTTCAAATCTTACTTCTCTATCAAAGGTACTTGAAAGGATATTAAATAAAAGATTCATCTATTACCTAGAGACTAATAAACTCATATTTGGATTTAGACGCAATATTTCAACATCTGATGCCGTACTTGTAAAGGCTTGCAAAGGCCTTTGATACCATTCCCATCCCCACCCTTTTACAAAAACTTCACAGAATCGGTGTACGTGGTATTCAACATAAATTATTTAGTAGAATATTTGCTAGAACGATTTCAAATGGTAAAAATAAACGATACTTACAGCGACTACCTTCCTGTAAACTACGGTATTCCATAAGGTAGTTATGCTAATTAGTAATGTAACTTATTCTGTGCGATGTAGGTTTCTTTGTTCTAAATGTCTTCTAGTTATTAATTTATGCTGTTTGTATTGGTGCAGCGCCATCTCGTTACTTGCTGTTGAAACTTATTGCAGTTCGTCTTGCTATCGATGGCTGTGACGATGCTAGTCTTCTCGCTATCGATTGTTGTGGCGATGTTACTGCGATGAATTAGATGTCGCTATGTATCAGTCGCCACAGTACTTTCCCCCTAGACCGAAGGTCGATCCATGTTGATAGTAGGTGGTATGCAGTCAGTGCTTCAGAGCTTGCAAGTGCCATGGTTGTGACGTCGGGACCGAAGCTGCTGGTGTGCAGGGCTGCCACGCCGGTGAGTTGTGTGTGAACTGAGGTCCGGTCGTGGGCTGCGAGGACCAGGTCGGAATGATGCCGTCATGTGGTGCCAAGAATCCAGGAAGCGCCGTTGATGCTGCTGTGATGGACCTTGGTGTTGGCTGGCTTGCTATCTTAGGCCCTATCCTATTTCTTGTTTTTATTAACGACCTCTGCAACTTAAAAACATAAAATGGTAAAGTCACCTCTTTTGCGCATGATACCGTACTCACGTTCGTTACTGAAAACTGGTCTGATACATTCAGCTTTGCCCAAAATGGATTTAATATCATAAATTCATGGCTAGTAAGCAATGCTCTTACCTTGAACGCATCAAAAACCAACTTTATTACTTTTCCATCCGAAGCGACACCTAACCCAAAACAACACCAACATTAACAGCGCACACTTGCTTATCTCAGAATCCCTATAAGTGTTCCTGCCCATATATCTAATCTATCTCAGTCACTAAATACCTTGGTGTCTATATTGATCAAAATTTAAACTTTAAACATCACATTAATGCTGTTAGTAGAGTTCGTAAATTAATATATATATTTAGAAAAATACGCTTCATTGCTTCACACTCCATTCTCAAAAATACATACTATGCTTTATGTCAAAGCACTATCACTTATTGCTTGGGGTGGAGCACTCAAAACCAACCTTTTACAATTGGAACAAGTTCAGCGTGCAGTATTAAAAGTTAGTAATTTTCGCCCCATACACTTCCCAACCAATGATCTGTATTTAGCTTGGAAAGTGTTAACCGTAAGACAATTATTCGTAATGAACACAATTCTATACGTATACGCCAGAACACTTTTTACATATTCTAATAAGAGAAGGAATTTTCATGTTTATCAAACACCTAAGATAAATTTTACATTTACAAAAAAAAATTATATGTTTCGGTCCATACTTATATAATAAAATCAATAAAATTATACAACATTACAATCTATCATATTCATGCTGTAAGAAATTAATCCATGGCTGGTTACTCGGAAGAACATATGAGGAAACGGAAAAACTTCTAACAGTTATATTCTGACATAATATTACACATATATACACATATTTGCACTCACTCACTCACACACACACATACACAAACTACTTGATTTTAAATGAACAATGTTGGTTAATAGATAAATTTGTAACTATCAATCATGATGTAATTATTATAACTTTAGATTTATCGTAACTTAGTGCAATCTGGTGCTCTTACTAAAGTGAACATAGGGAAAGGAACTGAATCCCTAAATACACATTATTTGTATAATCTATTAGGGTCAGTTGTGACTTATATCTTCTATAATAATTGCCTTATATGTATAACTAATTACATTAACACCTATTACTGAATACCAACTGTTCAATTGTATGTTTTACTATATTTTATTTTTGGCATAAATAAAGAATTATTATTATTATTAAACCGCGTCCCAGTTAGCTGCAGGCTGCGATGTTAGTGATAAAACTGTTTTAATCCACTTGAAGCAAATTGGAAAGATTAAAAAGCTTGAAACCTCACGAATTGAGTGAAGCAAACCGGCAAACGCGATTCGATTGCTGCGTTACATTACTTAACCGGCACAATAATGAAGGGTTTTTAAATGGAATTATTTCCTGAGATGAAAAGTGGATTGTCTACGATAATGGGAAGCGCTCATCGCAATGGTTGGACCCTGGCATGCCAGCCAAATCCTGCCTCAAGCGAAAATTGACCCCAATAAAGTTACTTGTAAGTGTTTGGTGGACTAGTGCCGGTGTCGTTCATTACAGTTTTCTCAAATCTGGCCAGACAATTACAGCAGACATCTATTGTCAGCAATTGCAAACCATGCTGGAAAAACTAGCTGTTAAAAAACCGAGGCTGGTCAATCGCTCTACGCCACTGCTACTTCACGACAACGCTAGACCCCACACTGCACAACAGACGGCTACCAAATTAGAAGAGCTTCAATTGGAATGTCTAAGACATCCACCGTACTACTCGGACCTTGCTCTAACAGATTACCATTTTTTCCAAATTTGTATAACTTCTTGCAAGGGAAAAAATTCAACACCGATGGGGTAGTGCAAATCGTCTTCAAAGATTTTATTGATTCCCGTCCGAATGGTTTTTTTAGTAAAGGGATCAATGAACTACCCATGAGATGGTGAAAGTGCATAGATAACAATGGCTTATAGTTTGATTTTATAAATATATTATATTAAAAAAAATCGTATCAAAATCATATCGTAAAAAAAAATAAAAAAAATAAGTTCCTCCCATACCAAACACCAATTTCATTTGTAGAACTTCCTACTAGATAAAACTTAGCTAAGTCTTTGTTTAATAATATGAATTTTGACTAATACGTAAATTTATTTCAATGCTAAACCTTGTTTATTAATAAAACTGCTTAAGTTTACATATTACGCTTACTAATAGCTAATTTATGCGTTATTCATATTATCTGGAATTTTCTTTTGTTGGTCTTCTTACAATGTCGATACAATACATCATTTAATAAATCATTCTCACGAAATAATATAGTGATAATAATCATAAAACTTATATTATTTTAAAACAATAACTTCATTCTATCTACATTTTTTTTTTAAATTTTAAGACGGAGGTCTCACTTCAAGTTTAGATTGATAGATGTCAAATGTGATTTTTTATAATGACACAATAGTACATACATGTTGATTTTTTATGTTATATTATAGCATCTTTTGATGAATTCCAAAGAAGCGTTGAAATATTGAATATTTTTAATGAATATAAAAAATATATTACTTTATACATGGATGGATGGGCTAGATCCCACTGATTGATACCAAAACAATAAACATAATGTCATTCATTGTCAGTTTCATAGTGTTTGTCAATTGCGATTTTCGATTTTTAGGAGAAACAAATACTTTTAAAAATAATTTTAGGAAAGAACAAGATAGTGGCATTAATTCTATAAAATGCCCACTATTGTGGAATATTGTTCCGAACATAGCGGTTATAGATGCGGATATTGCAATAGTGCCGATACTAATTTTAGTCATGGTATGTATGTGACTGTGTGTTTAAATCTAGACTAGTATTTTTGAACAGCTAACTATCTAGAATGAATCATTTTATTTATACATGACTAAATTTCCTTATAAAATTTTTATTCTATACCTATAATTATAGTAAGACATTGTAAAATAATAAATATATAAGGACAAATTTATCAATGTTTTAAAAAATGTTTAATTAAAAAATGTGCTTTGTTAGGCATGTGGGCACATACAATGACAGTCAAAGATTATCAAGATTTAATTGATCGTGGTTGGAGGCGGTCTGGCAAATATTGTTATAAACCTACAATGGATATTACATGTTGTCCTATGTATACAATAAGGTAAATATATGCACCAAGTAGCAAATATTTCATTAAGTAATTGTTTGGTTCTATCTATTAATTTGTTGAATTTATACTAAAGGTGCAGAATACAAGAATTTAAAGCAACAAAATCACAAAAGAAGATATTGAAACGTTTCAACAAATTCATGATAGGAAACGAGTCTGAAAGTTTAACAAATAGTGGACGGAAGATGTCCACATGTAGTGGTAACACTGATGAAGAAGAAGCACTAGAAGGAAGGGAATATTTTATGGAGAGTTCAAGAGTGCATCAGGCTATTGATGTCACTAATATTAATCATGAGCAGCTGCTAATAAATGAAAATGATCTAAAAATTGAGTCAACTGCTAGTATTGGTAAATCTTAACCCATTATTTTGTTAATAGGGTATTGGAAACCATGAAAAATTGTGGTTGTCCTATAAGATAATAGTGTATAAACACATATTTCACTTTATTTTAAACAAAATAATTTATAATTAAAATGTCAAAAAATACATATCATTTACTGTCAAAAAATATGATGTATCACACTAGTAAATATGCAATTCCTGTTAACTATTATAGTTTGATGAGGTTTGTTTATTTACTTGCATATGACATTATACCTGGTGTATGACACAAACAGTAATTTTTGTATGGTTTTGGATATTTAAACTTTAATTTTCATTGAAAAATACAGTAAATGTCCCCAAAATATTAATATAATGTGCTTATTATGTAATAACAAATTATTTTTCAAAATTTGTCAAATACCCTATTACTCCATTTATATGAAATTTGTTTATTTTTTATTATTAAAGAAAAATGTCATCAACATTTACATTAGCGATTGGTAACTTGTGATGGGTTCTCCAAAATTTATTAATGTGATTTTTCCTTATTTGTTTCCATCCATATGGAATGTCTATGCCCCAGCAGTAGGGACATTAATATGTTTATGATAATGTTTCTATTTACAACTGTCTATTCTTGGAAAAATAAATAAGAGTCAAAATATGTAATATATTTTCAGGTGAAACAACCCAAACTGATGTATCATATACTAAACTTGAACAAACTTTAACAAGGAACCAAAACGGTAAAGACACTTTTTGTTTCATATGGTTTTAAATAATGGAATAGGTTTCTTTACATAAAAATGATTTTATATGTGCTCTTATTTTTTTGATTTAGTATTAATACTTTTTATTGAACACCAACATAGATATTAGTTTATCATATATAATAAAACACACATGATGTAATTTACCATGTACTTAGGACCTGATTCATCCAAGCCTCCATGCAAAAAAGCAAAGCAATTGAGGATTGAGAGGAAATTACAAAAATTAAAAGAAAAGGGTATTGATGTGACCAGTGTGACAAAGCACTGTCAAAACAAGGAGAAGCAAGTGGAAGATTTCATAAATGAGTTACCAAAGGATGTTAAACATAAGTTAGAGGTTTGTGCTTCTAGTGTAACATTGCCTTTTTAGCAAATAGTGCAAGCCTTTGTTTTATTACTTATGGAACATGTATTATGCAAACCCTGATGCTAAGCAACTGATAAATTTATGTGGGATTCTTATCTGCCAGAAAACTCCACTAAATGGTTGTCCAAAGCTCAGCTATCTACATAATCGTACCCTCTTAGATTAGTAATAAAGTGGGTTTTTTCTGTAACTTGATACCCAGTCATATTGTGTGTCAAGACATACCTAATATAATTCTCATAAGAGATATATCCTTTAAACTTTCTTCAGGCAAACATCGGCTCCCCTTGAATTTAAATAGATGGTAATATAAGATAGTGAGACTTATAGTAACTATAGAAGTTTATCAATATTTTTTCAGATAAAATTAGTTCGCACTAATCCACCGAGTCCTGAATTTGTAGCCACCGCAAAAGAGACACATGAAGTTTATGTTAAATATCAAACTGTGATACATAATGACAAATTGGAAAAGTGTACTGAATCGAAATTTAGGGAGTTTTTGGTACACAGCCCATTAATAGTGAGTATTATTTACAATTGCAATTTCGACTTTCACAAGTGCTCTGTAAAAGCCTAAACTAAATAAACAATTTTGATTTTTGATTTTGCAATATGAATATTTTATATGGTTTTTTACTATCGTTATATGAAAAAGTTATCTTTGTTATTGGTACAAAAATATTTTAGTTACAGTGTAAGATTGAAACAGGAATTGGATACAAAATAATAATTTTCAGCTTCAGTCTTAGTTTTGGCCAACACAGAAAATTTAATCAATTAGAATTTATCAACTACTATTTGTATTATGTCACTTCAAAAAGTACAGACAATAATGGAAATTATTTGTTTTCGATGCGCATAACCACTTACAAAACAAAATTGTTTAAAAAAACAATCGACAATTCTTATATACCGACTTTCGGGTCATTCGAAGTTCTGGTTGTCTTTTGGATGAAACGGAAATTGTAGCTGATTCTTGATATCGCTATGCCGTAGTACATTGTAAAATTAGGAAGACCATGATTACCTTAATATTCATTAAACCTTATTTCTAATAATAAAATAACAAGATTGTATAAGACGACCAGTTTACACTGTGTAAACTGATCAAAACATCGGGAAATATAGGTAGGTGAAACACCTAATTAAAATATATCGCGTTAATACCCGTCTTATACAATCTATTATAATGCAACCCGAAAGTTTAAATATATTAACTATTAACAGGAAGAACACAGTGAAGCAGGCCCAACATGCGGTTACGGGTCTTTTCACCAGCAGTACTGGTTAGACGGAAGGATCATTGCGGTGGGCGTCATAGACATACTGCCGAAATGTGTCTCTTCTGTCTACTTCTTTTATGACCCAACTTATATGAATTTGACTTTAGGCACTTATGGAGCTTTAAGGTAAGAAACATCAAAATGATTGTTACTCTTAATTCTCTTTTTGTTTTAAAACTTTGACAAGAAAGAGGGTAGTCATAAAGTACTCTCTTAACATTCTTTAATTATCTTTTTCAGGGAGATTGAATTTACTAGGTATTTGAATAAAAACTCGCCTCAACTCCAGTATTACTACATGGGATATTATATACACTCTTGTAAGAAGATGAGGTACAAAGGCAACTTCACCCCATCAGACCTGCTATGTCCCGAAACCTACAAATGGTTTCCATTATCAGATTGCATTCAGAAATTAGAAGTGTCTCCATATTCTAGATTGGATCCTGATATAGACAGTATTGACGAGAACCTTCCTAATGAAAACGATTTGAATTATATACCTGTTTGGTATAAAGGTGTTGTTATGTTGTATAAAATCTATAAGAGAAAGTTGAACAAGAAAAATGAAGATTATAAAGAATTAATGGAGTATGCTCGGTTTGTTGGAAAGACTTCAATGAAAAGTATAATTTTGTTCAGGTCATAGTTTCTAAATTTAAATATTTACGATTCAATTATGGAAAAATTACACTGTGAAATTGTCACTGCCCTCCTCTTATTTTTATATTTAGGAATATTCAAAAGGTAAACTATTAATATTAATGAACATTTTATAGATTTGCGTTCAGTAGCAATTGAGAAAGTTAGGTTTAGCCTAAGTTTATCCTCATAATCATCTCATGTTGCTAACCTTCAATTTCTAGATGTCCTTTTACTTAACGCCACAATAGGAAACGGCGCAACGTAGTCTTTTAACGGCCTAAGTTACGCAGCACTGTCAATGCTGCGTAACCTTTAAATTGTTTATTTTAATTATTATTTCAATAAACTTTTCCGAGGATTAGGGTTTTTACTTAAGTTAATCTTCTTAAACCTAAGAAAATTCTTGCATTAATTTAGAAAGGTACTGACTCGATAGTATCTTCGAATTCGTGTTTATACTTAGAATTTTTTACATTGGATGATATTATTAATCATGTTTCAATATACATAATACTGGAAAACAATTTCTGCTATTTCTTTTGTGTTACTATTGTAATTGTGAAGTTCGATATAATTTGAATATGGTATTTTACTTTAGTAGTAAAATTGAAGGATTAAGAATTGAGATGAAAATGTGCCTTATTATATATTGTATTCCCACCTTATTGATCATCGTCCATTATGTTGGGTCACAAGATAAAGTTTTTGTCTTATTTTCTGTAGATGTTATGTTTAATAACCTATACTATTTTAATTTTAATAATATGATGTTGATGAGTTTGTTTGTTTAGTTGAACGCACTAATGTCAGGAATTATGGGCTCGAATTGAAAAAAAAATTGTATGTCCAGTAGGCCATTTATTGAGTAATTAAAAAAAATGTCACACAAACGAGAAAACCACGCGGGCGAAACCGCTGGCGAAAAGCTAGTACCAAACAAAAAAAAACTGGCTAAGTGCAAGTCAGACACACACATTATAAAATACATAGAAGTTAAACTAATGTGGTCATTGAAAGTTTGCTTTTTTTTTTTACAAAAAATTTTGTTTAGCGATTACTAAGAGAATCGAGTCGAACATGTTATATGTATTGTATAAATTGGGCTTTTCAATAATAAGACGCTGACTATTAACAGACGGGATATTAGTAGGCTGTGGGCGTTTTATATACTTATATTATATACTTATAATGGACGATAATCAGTAGGCCGATTCTGCTAATGTTATCGCATCTCAATAGAATCACAGTTAATTAGTTACTTAATTTTGCCAACGTATTATTATATATACCAGATCTATCGTACTACCAGTAGTACAAATTATTATAAAAGTATCAATCATCAGCCCTTTTACGTCCCCACTGCAGGGGCTCAGGCCTTCTTTATGGATGGTTCAGGAGGATGGGCCATGACCTTCCACGCTGGCCTAATGCGGATTGGAGGGTAATGAAGATTGTAAATGCAGCCAGGATCATCGGTTTTACGTGCCTTCCGAAGTACGGAGTAGCTCCAGATAATAATTTTTTGGTCACCCATCCCGTGACCGACCCTTGCGAAAGTTGCTTAACAACAAAGATCGCGGGCCGCGGCGCTTATTCGGAGGATCGCGGAGCTACTTCTACTATAAAAGTATCTGGCACCATTAATTTCTGAAGAAGACATAGCACTTAGAATATTGAACTTCAGGTAGCGATATTAAATTAGTTGATTTTAGTTGGTTCTGTACAACTGGCAAAATGAAAGTAGTTAATTCTATTGAGGTGCGATTGTTACGTAGACTGCAGAATCGGCCTAATTGTGATACCACAAGTATTAAGTTATTTCAATTATTCATTTGTAGTCGATAGTGTTTCCCGTTTCAGTATCCATTTGTTTTTTTGTTAATTTAAATAGTATACTGACTCTGATTAAAATTAATAGGGGAGGTGCGATATAATTGTACTTACATCGAATTGCTCTATATGTATTTGGCGATATTCGTTTGTACATTATAGGTAGATAAGGTTGCTTCTATTATACCTAAATATTTTTTCTATTGTGATACGGCATTCTCAAGGTCTTGATTTAAAAAGCCGTACGCAACTTTTCTCAAACACAAACCTTGAAATAATCTTGGCGCATAATATAATCAATTATTGTCCTACAAACTATTGTTTGTAGCTTCAGCGCAAAAGTGGTCTAACCCACAATTTTTTCATCTTCATACTTATCTATTTTCACATAGGTTTTATTAAGTTTAAATTTGAATAGATATAACTTTTTGCACTTGTAGCCTCAATCATGTATTATCCTTAAACCCATCTGGGTAGAAAGTTTCTATATTTTGCATTAAAAATGTAAATTATTAATTTTGTCGTATATTAACTAATTTCCTTGCATGCTTTTCATATTCTCTCTGGGACAAAGAATTGCACAAACTTGGTTTGTATTACTTTAAATATTATGTAACCAATTATTACTACAGATACTATAATAAATTATACTTATATTTACTAGTAATAAATAATGTAAATAATAAAGATGAACCCATGTTTGACGTTAGATACACTTGTTTGGTCGTTTTCATTTATTTAGTCTAAATATGCATACTTGTTTATTTGTGTAGTAGGTAATTTATTAAATAATATTCAATTAATGTGTTAATAAATTGAAATTCAATTTGTATCGTTTAATTTATTTCCGTCATCACTTACAATTGGCAGAGATCTAACACCAAGAAGAAGCTTACTTGTCAACCAGAAAAGTCTCACTTTTATCTAATCGAAGATAATCGAGACTGGCTAATAAATATATATACATAATATAAGATTATACATTATTTACATTGTGCACTAAGGTACTTATATTATGGATATCTGAAATAATGAAGGTGCCACAACGCCCAGACCTTAGGCCATACAGAAAGGTAATTTAATATAGTGACCCGAACAGTAACCACCTTAGGTACTGTGTCTCCCAATTCCCTGAATCCTGCGTACGAGCCACAAGACCATGGAAGCCGTCAAGTTTCTCTATGAGACTAGGTTCAATATCACTGATAGGGAACTGTTATTCCGTGGCATGCAGCACCTCAAAGATAAAGCAACCCCATAACAATTGAAATTTATTTTGACAGATGTGATAAAAGTTATCTCTTATGTTATTAGCAACTTTTTACTTTATTTTTGTTATCTCAAGTACCTATAATACCTAGGTTGCCAAAACACTAACACTTGCTAACACAACAATCTTTTTATTGATGCCCTACTTAAAATTGAAAGGATTCTAACAGAGGTATGGGCATTTAGTGTGAAAAATTATTATAAAACTAGCTGTTTTCCAGTGACTTCGCCGCGTTAATTAAAGCCAAATTCACCCCATGTATGATGCTGCTTCCCGTACGTGAGCGAAATTTTATACCGAGTGGTTTCGAAGTTTATTCATTAACAAACCAACAAACAATCAAATCTTTCCTCTTTTTGGTATTATAGATAGATATTCGATGTATGTGTTATAAGGGAATTTACATTACATTGTGGTTGATTCCTTGCGTTTTCTTGTCAATATTCTAGTGATTTTATTAATTTTAGTGTGTTTCAGACATTCGGTCCTAGACTGTATCAGAACAGGGGGCCAATTCTACTAAATAAATTTTGTTTAAATCGAATCGAACAATAATACAATTCCAGCTAAAATAGAACTGGAATTGTATCTTATGTCATTTTGTAGAATAGGAAAACCATTAAAAACTGTAGTTTCTTTCGGCTTCGATCCGTTTTCGATTCGATTTAAATAAAATTTATTTAGTAGAATTGGCCCCCAGGAGCCATTACGCTACCGCAAATTGTCAGTTTTTCAACTGATCTAAATAATTTGTTTTATTATCATAATAAGAACGTGTAAGTAAATATAAGACAACATCACATATATTGCTCATGCTCAGATTCCGATAAGTAGGTACCTAAAGTCCTCGTGTTATGAAGTACCTAACTGAGACAATTAAGATATCACAACACCCAGACCCGAGACTTCAGAGATGGCTTTCTGATGCTTTCTTGTTTAATTTAAAAATTTTCAGGAATTCGGTTGTTTTTTATAATTTATTTGTAATTTTATGATAAGATACGTATAATATACAATGATATTTTGGAAATGAACTAAGTACAAGTGTTTGTGGTAGGTCCAGGGATAGTTTTTAATGTATCAACACATTGGCAGGCGCTTCGTTGCTCTGCGATGTCATATCGTTAATATGATCGTGTAAATTAATTTACTTTAAGTTAAAAAAAAAGGTTTTATTATTGCGTGAACGCGTCAATGTTTATGAAAGTTATTACACATTTAATGTTAATCGAAATAACGTATTCTTTTGTTTTAATCTCGAATCCGGTTTCACATAATAATGGCTAATAATATTATGGTAAACTAAAAAAAAGGAATAAAAAAACCGGCCATGTATACGTTTAGGGACTGACTCAAAGACTTAAGCAATTTCCTGTCAGTCAAATAA
The DNA here is from genome assembly GCA_918026875.4 of Diatraea saccharalis. NCBI lineage: Eukaryota > Metazoa > Arthropoda > Insecta > Lepidoptera > Crambidae > Diatraea > Diatraea saccharalis. The sequence goes on from OU893333.1 coordinate 7,374,489, forward strand.
ACTATGGATTTCATTTTCCTTTTTTTTAAATGATTCATGATTTGGCGGTATTTATTTATTTAATCTTATTTGCCTAGTGAAATAGTCAAATGGCGGACTTAATGTCAAACAGGCATTCTCTACCAGTCAACCAGTAAATTTACCGGTAGGGGAGACCTAGGAGAGTTGTGACAATTTTTACATAAGGGGCTCTATCTCGCTTAAGAAACATTCCACAGTTATGACTCATGTGAATTAGTTTAGCGCCATTCCTTCTGTTTTCAAAACCATCACTAAAATTAATTAAAGTATAATAGTTTCTGAAAAAAATAACAAAATTCAAGTCCACTCCCCTTGTCACAACTCTCCTACCACCGAGGTAAGTTGTGACAGGTACCGAGGTAAGTTGTGACATCATTGTATTTAAGCTATAAGATATAAAAATACCATTACATACGACATAAATAAATCAAGCACGTTTTTTTTTATCAAATCAGTACTTTAATCAGTACTATAATAATAAATTTGACTTGGAAAACACACACTGAACATGTTTGCAAAAAGTTGTCCCAGTATTCTTGTGCACTGTACAAACTTAGTAGGATCGCGAATCAGTGCACGGTCCTTACAGCTTATCACGCGTACGTAGTTTCTACTGTTCGATACGGTTATATGTTATGATTATATTTTGGGGATATTCGACTGATTCTGTAACTGCCTTTAAAGCCCAGAAAAAATGTGTTAGGAGCATATTTTATTAAACTAAATATTATGACCCTGCCATCAATCTATATATTCGAAGTTGGTATTTTTGTCAAACAGGATCAACAACTATTTGAAAATAAGACGAGATTGCGTCATCGAGACAAATTGTGTACTATATCCTCTAAGACAGCTCAGTTGAACAAAAGTATCTTTTGTATGTCTCCAAAAATTTTTGATAAAATTCCAAAAAAAATACGTAATCTGGATAATTGTAATGTTTTTAAAAGAAAACTTTATAAATTATTAGTAGCTAAAACATATTATAGTGTAAACGAGTATCTAGCTGACAGTACTTTGTAAATGTATAAATACTTAATGAATTAGTTGAATTTTTGACATAACATGTTATTGATTAGATTAGTTGACAATTACTAACCTACAAATATTGTATGCTTTTTAGGCAGATCACGGTGTAACTATTCAGTCCTTGCATCCAATATCTTTATATAACCTGCGATCAACAATAAAGATTGATTTGATTTGATTAATCATCTTTTAATACCTACCAACTAAAACAACATAGTATTAATATTAATACTACAATAATATGATTGATCTCAAAGCGATACAATATTTAGTTAATGAAAATATTATAATTACTTGTTATGAGAATATTCTCATCAGTATAAAATCTTAATCTAATCAGATTCACATTTATGCCAAACGTAATGAAGTTCGTCCCCAGTACAATCTAACTGTGCCTAGCCTTTGCATTCCAGGCTTTGGACCCACTGATCATTCGATCTGCTGTCTGCATAGGCTTCAAGGCAAACCAAATAAAAGCAATTATTTTCTACATCTTCTTCATCACTTCTTCTATTCTTCTTATTAGTCTTCTTTGCTTTTTTAGGTTTCTTTTTTTTTCTTCGCTTAAGACACGCTTCTTAACATTCTTAGATTTTCAGTCTCTCGTGTATAGTTATTTGGTATTCTCAAAAAAATAAGTATGCGGTATGCCATTATACACCTTAAGTAGCTACTAACACACCAACAAACATCTAAAGTTAATAAAAAAAATGTAAAAATAGCCCAGCAGAAATTTGGAGTAAGTTAGGAGAGTTGTGACAGGCTGTCACAACTCTCCTAGGTGTTCAAAATGACGTCTTGGTCCGAATAATAATTCATATTTTCTAAACACGATGCGCATACAAAAAATCAGTGCCACGTATTGAGACTTAAATAACTACATAACTTAAGAAAAAATAACACATCAATGCACATATACTAAGATATGATATATATTCAAATAATATTTTAAAGAAAAACTTACTTTTCGTAATTTTTTGTACACTGACGATATATTTACGCAACTGTGCCACATGCATCGTCGACAGGTACTGAGTCGTGTAGCGCGTGTCGAGAACGACAAACAAGCGTTAATGCCATCTCGCTTACTATAATACGTAGAGAGAAATCCTCCTTGTCACAACTCACCTCTGTCACAACTCACCTAGGTCTCCCCTACATAGTTATCTATTTTTTCATTATTTATTTTATTTAGAAAGTGACTGTTTGTTACACATAATTAATTTTTAGGGTTCCGTACCTCTAAAGGAAAAACGGAACCCTTATAGGACTTTTTTATTCTTCCGATGTCTGTCAAGACCCTTTTTCTCAGAAACACACGGAGGTATCAAGCTGAAATTAATATCAAATACTCAGGTCTACTGGCTGTTGAAGCTGTGAAAAAAAACAAACGTCTGAAAAGAACAGCCGTTTATGTCACGGGAAAATAGCTACTATTATTTTATAAATACTATTTAAACAATAATTTCAATGGTACATATTGTACGAAATATACTTACATGGTAACCTTGTTTTCTGGTACTTGTAATTCATGTTAATCTTGATGGACATATTCGATTTAATGATAACAAAACTGGGTAGTTGACAGTCATCATATGTAAATAATACCGTGAATATAGCTATCAGTTTAAACTATACAAATGTCAGTTCAAAAAGGACCGTTATCAATGATAACTGATAACTGTCATTTTTGCAGTAAGTGTTTTGGTGCGTCAATGCACGAGAGAAAGGAGGAGGTTCTGTTTATATCGGTGTGTTACCTCGCTAATTCGATGCGATCGGATGATTGAGGCATGCAAAACCTCCATTCTCTACGATCAAACGCAGTCACATCAAGACAACCGCACGCGCAGCCCGCGGTGTCTGCGTATGTCAGTTCCGTGCGGATATTTTGTGTTGATTAAATACATGAAATCAATATGAAACTACATTTTAAAATATTTGGTGAGTAAAATCTGTTTAAGTTATTGAATAGTCGGGAGATACTCGTAACAAAGTTGGTTAAGGACGATTTCTTAGCGATAACAACAGAAAATAGTTAATATCTGCTATTAACTTTTTTGCTACCCATGGTATTTATTTCTTCTGCAAACAAGGCTAGGCTACTAAACTGCTTTAACTTGAAATTGTATTGAAAATATTAGAATATATTGCAATGATGATAGATTAAGGATTGGATTATATACATATAAAACCCGATAATGTTTCCTGCAAAACCTTTGGAATAAAAATGTATATAAAAAATCTATTTTAACACATATTTGTGTAAAAAAAATTACGTGGATTTATAACTAAGTAAGTACTTTTTGTGGATACGAAAAGGATCCTGATTTTTTTTGCAAATAGGCAAATAATTTTCAGTTAGTATAGATTATTTTATATTAGTAACATTAAAAGTTTGTTTCGATAATTCAATCGAAATTGCAATATGTCAAACTCACACTAAAGACGAATATCACAGTTGAAAGAAATAAAACAGTTATGAAATTGAACTCCGGGATAATATTTGCCAATACAAAAAACTGTTGTAACAATTTCAGTCAATCAGCCTTAATTTTTTGATAATAAATATGATATAACAATCTGTCGCAAGCCTCAAACAGAAGCTTACTATCTGTTAGTTGTAAATTAACATAACTTCAAAAAAGTTTCCCTTAGAATGTGACTTACACTGAAAAATGAGACAACAAAGTCAGTTCTTTTTGTTTTCTTTCTGTTAACAAATTCATTAAGAATAACATCATATTAAGTTATAAACACTTAACAATTTTCTCTAATTAATTTAACCCTTGACATGTCGCTAGCAGAGTCCAAAAGCAGTTGTGGAAATTTGACATTTTGTTTTAAGCTGACATGCTTCTGTGTGTACGTATATTAAGCCAACTTTGGCATATGATTGGATAAATTTAATATTCAATACACACCACATTGTCAAACATTTATTCAACTACAAGCGTTTCATAACTTTTATAAATGTAAGAAGGTTTTTTATACTTTTTCTATATAAGTTACTTTGCAGTTTCGACAGTTTATTTGAACATGACGTTGGTCACGGTAATAGAAACTTTAAGGTCGCGGCTAAAATCAATGATTAGTTTATTCATACTGTCGAACTCAATGTTAAGAGGGGGCATAAACTCAAAAGAATGTCAATGTTTATCTTATTACGTCCGGCAATGAGATAGACAGAGAATGGTAAATTTCACGACAAAAATAGTTTAAATCAATACTCGCATTCTGTTACGATTACCTATTGTTAAATTGCCTTATAATTCTCTAGATAACAATGTTATTCTATTTATCAATTTTTCCCTGTAAAAAGGAGTAAATATACCAAGAAATGGAAAGAATTTGTTTTATAAAAAACATAATAATATAAGGTATAATATTTTTTATCTGTATGACTCCAAAATAGATTATGTTGATAGGTTCGTAACAAACACGTCTAAACGTAAAACTTCAAAAAAAGGTAAGGCAAGTTACTTATTGTCACCATATACGATTTATGATTTTGACACCAATTATAACAATACACCATGGTAATTATAAGTTGTGAGTCATTTGTTTGAATATACATTGATTGCCATTAGAGGAAAGTAGCCAAATAAGAAATATAATGACTAATATGGAATATTGAATTTCCTTTCCAAATTATGCCTAATAGGGGAAAAATTGTGAATTGTGTATAAAATTGGGAAATTCACGACCGGTTTACGCTTTGGCTTGTAAAATTCAAAGCATATTAAAATTTATGTAAAGAACAGTTCAAAAAGTAATAAAAGTAGTTCATACCTATAGAAGAAAGCTAACATATACCTACACGCTTTCTTCTGTAGGTATGGGGTCGCTATAAATAAATAGATGTATGAGCCTTATTTTTCTTACTTTGTCCTAGTTTATATATGTAGCTGTTGTCCGACAACTTTGCACACGTAAATCATAGCCTATGTAAACCCCGTGTGTAGCTACACGTAGGTGAATTTTTTTTTTTTAAATTAGTCCAGTAGTTTACGAGCAAACAACAAATACAAACAATCAAATCTTTCCTTTTTATAATATAAGTATAGATAAAACCGTATGAAATGAAAAAAATAATAACTTAGTTTGTATCACTAATAGAACATTTCATTGATTGTGTAAGTAGAGTTACATAATCGATGTTGACATCAAACTACGTATTTGCACTATTAAAAATCTATTAAAGATCAATTTAACCAACGAAATCACATATAAATAATCTTTTTTCTTTGTAATATTAACATTTTTTATTCATAGATTTTATTTTCTATCCTCGCATAGACATTTTATATTATATAATTAAAGATGAGAGCATTTGTGTTATTAATTTTGATATCTACTGGTTTTATCTTGTATTCTTTCGTTGTGGTAATTTGAATGGGAATCACCTTGATTTTTCCTTATTTCGTTTATTTCGTCATAATATATAATATTACTTGTTTATAGTCGTATTTATATACCAAGAGTATACAAAGGCACAAATTTTGATGATAAAGAAAACTTATTTTTATTTTATTTTAATGATAAAATATAGGTATTCTTTCAAAACACAAAAAGAACCGTAAAAATTTAACCCCAAGAATCGTAAACTAATAAATTTATTGGATTGATCCGCCATTACTAGTTAAATAGGAGATAATGGTGTATGGCATTAAGTCCACTGTTAGTTTATTATAATAAAGATTAATTAAATAAAAAAAATGCGCATTGAAAATAATTATTAGGAAATCACCTTAATACTCATAATATTACAAAGCAAATAATTTCATATTAATTTAGTATCAGATATTTAGACGATGATTAATCAGTTTGAAAAACGAATTCGTTGGGACAAACTTTTTTTATTTTGCGAGTTCTATTTTCCGCCTATCGATAATAGAAGAAACCTGAACCGGTGTTGTGAATCACGGTATCTCATCTGTATCTTCATTTTATCTCGGTTTTAATCTCACATTACGACGCTATTATTTATTTATTATTATGCTCCTAGTCTTTGATTACGATAACGAAACGTTGTAATTATGTGGTATAAAAATTAATTACTCACACTCCGGTGTCGACCTTATTGAAGCATGAAAATTTTACATCATAGTATATTCCTCATTTTTATGAAAATAAATAGATTTGACTTAGTCTTTTTAATGTTAATAACAGATTTATCAGTTCAGATAGGTATGTATGTACAAAAGAAGTTAATCCGAAAAATTTAGAAATTCTTAAGATAAATATATAGTCTTTTAGTGATTTAGTTATCATATCACCATAGTTGCTAATATGTAAATTAAATAATAAATCTGTTTTTTATAAATGATTTTTATAATTGAAATGGTTCATAGCAATTTACTTCCATTCTAAGCACATGACCATTGTATGGAGTTCGTCCATACCTACCAGTGGCTAACCATCCATTCAACGTTTTGCAATTGTCACTGTGCCCGTCAACCTTGACAAATACGTTAAATGCATAGTTCCGATGTGGTTGTGGTGGATGTGGCATTACTGTGACTTGGAATTTATAAAACCACAATATGTAAGCTTGAGGCTGATATATCAGAAATTTTGTTATGAATTATCTCTAAACTATTTGCTATAGTTATATAGTAATGCTTATATCACTTGTTTAGAACGTGATATGATCGAAAATGTTAATTGAATTTGTACTGAAAATCAAAATTGTTTTTTATTTTTAATAAATTTATTTCATCAAAAACCATTATTATCTAAACATTGCTGCCATTTAATAGGAAGGTCATTAATGCCTTTGCGATAGAACTCTGAGGATCTAGACTGCACAAACTGTGTGAAAGCATTCTGTACTGCCTGTTAAGATCGATTCATGAGTCGGGACTGTTTAACTGATAGTTTTGCCAACATTGTTCGGTGCTCAGCACTATAGTGAATAACACCATGCTGAGACCAGCAAACAGTTACCATTACTTTTTTATTGGTAGGTAAGTTATGCTTTAGGACACTGTTGTGGCGTTTGATCATTGCATTTTTCTTTTACGGTTATCATAAAGAATCCACTTTTCATCACGTGTCACAATTCGATCCAATATTCCTTCATTTCTGTTCCGATTCAACAAGGCAATACAAGTTTCAACACGCGTTTCTTTCTGCAGATCAGTCAAATCAAATCATGCCGCTAATTTCTGGGTACTTTGACTAGTATCGGCTTTCCAGAAGTTACATCACGAAAGCGTTTAAACCAAAATCGCACAGTGCATTAATTAGCCGACCCATCTCCGAACGCAACATTGATATTGCGGGCTGTTTCTGCCGCGTTACTTCCTCGTCGAAACTCGTTTTCAAAAATCACTCGAATTTTCGCAGTATCCATCTTGTCTAAGTTGAATAACAAAAACAATTGAAAGTCGATATTCAAATATTTCACATTTTTTTAAAGAAGAACATTTCTATGAAGAAACCATGTGCAAAAAAGTGTTTTTCAAAAACCTCAAACCAGGAAGATTCTATGTCAATTCAAGGTACCTACTACGATAAATCGGCAATTTCATACTTTAACCCCTAATATTTATCTTATAGAAAAATACTTTTGTAATTTACCATTTACCTTTCGAGATTCAGGCGACTACTCTAACTCATCGAGCTACTCGAGAACTTAGCTTCAGAAAAAATAAAATGATATATGTATCTCTCTGACTTGAAATTTATTATACTCAGCGTCAATTTTATTGACATAGATCAATGAAAAAGCATAGTTTTAACATTACATCTTACATTTTGTCATGCGGCATAAATTTGAGCAAAGTAGGTTGCACCGTTAGTCCTTCCAAGTCATACAGGCTCTTTAAACAAATAGCATCTATAAAACAAATTGGTTTTTCGAATCAAAGTCTCTTAGCATCATGCATCTGCATCTCAGAATTTCAGAAAAGGGATGATTCATGGGTAAACAAAGAAATTTTACTTATTTTCTCAGCCAAATAATTGAAAAATATTAGACACCTATTTTTTTACTTTAATTTAATAAAAAATAGCTGGCACAAAAAGAGAATTATGGTTATTATTCAATTTCATGCCTCCGTATGCATGTTAAGTATATGTTGCATTTTTTTTATTTTGTTCCAGCTTTTTCAGTTGTTTTTCACGCAGGCTAGTTCTTTGTTTAATTTTAATAAAAATTATATTTGTATCTTTTTAGTTAAACAAATTAACAGGTTGTTTCAAAAGGTGAGAGAAGAAATACCATATTTTTAAACTTTGTCATTGTAATTTTTATTAGTATTACGGTAATAATAATCATGATATATCTTTTTAGAATCCAAAAAGGAATTTCTAGCCGTTTAATTTGATGATACCCATATTATAGTATTTGAAATAAACCTCAATTATGTAAATGAGGTTTGTTTCAAATACTGGTACCGTTCAGCGGTAGATATGAGGTAATTATAAATATTACATACATACAACAAGCTACGCGCGTAAAACGTAACCCTTGCAGTCGGATAAAAATAGTTTTTACACTATCCTTTTTCATCTTACGCCATTCATAGGGACAGACAATTGTCTTTTCAGCGAATCTTAAGTTACATATGTAGATATAGTTGGTAATAAGTGCAATGAACGCAAATCTGGACCTGGATGGGAGGTAATTAGCGCTCTTGCGCGGCGACGGCGCCGGTCGGGTCGTACACAGTCGCACAGCCTTGGCGTTGGCAACGGAGTCTTACTATTAATAATGGACCTGTAACCAGTACCATAATGAGTGAATTTAACTTTGTCAATAAAACTCCCTCAAAGGATAAAAGGTTTTTTGAAATTATGTCATCAAGTATATAAAAAATCCAATGCGATGTTATTGGTTTTCTAATCTAAAAGGATTTTTTTACACAAAATAAGTCAGGCAGACAAGAAATGCTTGCTGAATTTCCTCTCGTTGAATAATTGTTAATAAGCTGTCAAAAATCGCATTTCAATCGGTACGTCTCTATGTGAAATTTACATACTTGCACTTTCACCGCGATGCTGGCATCGGAAACTTCCAATGCAGGTATTCAATGCCGTTAGACACTCATGACAAACGACCGATCATTACAAATGTTAAGTTTAATCACATATTTTCTTGCAAAATAACCACTTTTTTGTTATATCGATACATACAATTTAATACTCGTAAAATTGTGATGTTGTCAAATTAATTTATGATTGTATTGAAAGGTACTTTAATCCATAGATAAATTTTATTCAGTTGTTTTGTTTGTTTTTAACGCGTTGATGTTCTTTTCACTGTCATGACCACTTTAATATAGAAGATACCCGCGATCCATATGATGTCTATTACCTTAATCAAAGATATATGTAATAGGTAAATATTCATGATTAAGTATGACCTCCAGAATCCAGTTTTGTTTCTTTTTTTACACAATAAATGTGATTGGAGGTCTTCCTAACGTTTCTGAGAAAAAATAGGTTTTGGGTGTTATTATCGTTATGGTTGCCTTCATCTTAGGTAAATAAAGTCATTGCCAATATACGTAGCTTCCCAATATTATTCTTTGAGGTCAAGGTCATGATGAAATCATAGTAAGTGCAAACTACGCAACACACCAACTTCGGCAAACTCGTTCGAAATCACGGCGTCAAGTTCCGTGATTATAATTAAAGATGCCTGATGGTCATATTCGATTCGCCGGACATCATTCCGATGTCAGATTGATTAATTTCACTTGCATCATGCCTTCTATGACTTACTGAACTAGTTTATACCTCTTAGATGTATACGCTTTCGCTTTGACTTGTTTTTGTTTTTTTATATATATATTTTATTAATAAATAGATTATTTTTTCAATAAGGTGTCCGTGATATTGACGTTATATTGGAAAGTTATCTTCCGCGAACCACTCGTTGCGAGGTCATGCATTCTGTGCGAACGAACTAGGCTATAAGTACTTATAGGCGTCTCGTTTAAAATAAACACGTGCTCCTAGTTCTTTGATTGGTGTGCGCTTTATTTACTATCTAGATCATCTTAGCGCTTTTAAGTTGTTCTTCCAATAGTAGATAATATGTATGATTCGTAGGACTCGTATAAAAGATTTGTTGGGTTCAAATGTAGGAATTCGTTTACGTCGTAAGGGATTAATAGAAAAAGGAAATGAATTGCAATCCCCACTCTAAACATTCTTATATTAGCAAATAATATCTTAATAATATTTTTTTATTATTCGTTATATAATTTTTTTTTGTATTAAGGGATCTAAAAAATATTTTTTATTATTATCTAATGGGATTGAGAATTTTCACATTGACACATGAATTAGAAAAAAAAACAGACAATAAATTATTTAATTGTTGTAATGTTCCTTTGATTGATTTATTACAGATGCGGTGCCCTCGCGGCTGGTGATCGGCATAATGATGTTCTTTGCGTGCTTCATAAACTATATGATGAGGGTCAACATGAGCGTCAACATCATCGCAATGGTCAATAACGAATCCAACTCTACATCGTAAGTATAGCTAATTGGGATTTTTTTAGTGTTTGATAATAGTGTTAGTTCCTTTAAATTTAAGCAAATGTATTTCCGGATAAAACCCAAGTCAGGTCAAGCATGGAGTGTAGGTACTGTGCGTATCTTCAAGTGCCTTTTGGATGCTTCATTTAGTTTGTTGCAACGTGCTGCACACATTATAGATAATTAGTGCGTGGTCCTATAGATAAAAACCTTCCCCTTGTCAACATGTCGATGAAAACCAAGATTAAAGATCTCGGTGTATAGACAGCGGGAAGCGACTTGTTTTATACTATGTATGGATGAAATGCTCACTAAACATCTTAAACCGTGGCAAATAAGACAAGATTTGCCTTATTCAGCGTTCTATTGTCTCTATCATGTTTAACGCTTTGAAAAAGTTATTGGACATAATTTCCTTCTTCTCCTTCCGTAACAAATGAACGTATATTGGTACTCGTAACCATTTTGTTTGTACTATGCCATCATAAAGCAGCAAATCAAATATTTGCCGCACCATTATAATGTGGCACAGTCTTCCGTGAAGAGGCTTTTTAGCAGGCCAGTAAGATTGTTTTATAAACATTGAATTTTGTTTTCCTCGTTGTAGAAGACAAAAAGTCTACGATATAAATAGGTACTTTTTGTGTTTTAAATATAATGACGTCAATCTAAAATGGCAAAGTTATCAAATCCTACATACTACGGCTGTATATCTTCATCGTAGCAAATTTCAATACCAGTTTATCACTATAACTGTTACCGAGGTCTTTAAATTCGCATGAACGTGACTACAGGGTCACATCTTTATGACTCCATGTCTGTAGTTTGAGTGCTACCTTTCAAGTTGAATAACAATGTTGTGTTATAGTAATATGCTTCAACTGCAATAAAGTATATTTGTATTGCCTTTCAGTTATCTGTTTCGTAGACTTACTATTTTATATTTACTACGACATACCTGCTTTATTCGAAGCTCACGCTTGATGAACTTCTGAGTTCAATGACCTAGAATCCTAAGATGATCTCATTACATTGTATTCTGCAAATGGTACACGGTGGTACATCGTCTTTTTTATTGTATCAACTCGACATATTGCAGATAGGCGTGCCTGTCAGAAACTGGTTCCAGTGACGAGGGCATCAGTTGCTAAAATAAAAAAGACACAAAAATAACTACTAAAACAAAAAATCTATATCTTCAGTGTGTAGTTACATTTATGAATTTGACTTCACGAGGCAAATGAAAACGATACAGAAGGCTATAAGTTTGGGGTATATTGGTATACGAGCATTTTTTATTTTAGATGTGAATGTGTTCTTCTTCTTACATATTTTTAAAGCGTTACATTTTAGTAGTCTGACATTAGTATTTGTAACTAGACATTATATAAAAAAATAAATTGATTGAGTTTCTGATCTTTTATGATAATGGGTTTAAAAAGTATTTTCGTAATTGTAATGTTATAAGTTAAATTCATGTTATAAATAATTATTGACGGGAATTCCGCCACGTGCACCTTGTTTTTAATGAAATCTCGATTATACTCGTATTTCAACTAAAATACTATGCTCTCATGATTACCAAAACAGGTATTACCTAATTGCTTCTGGTTTTCGCACATCTTAAGTTACGTTTTAAGATGTTTTGGTAAATAATTGACGTCATTGTATATATCAACTTAAGATTTGTCAGAAATTACAATGAAAATTTTCTAGTTTTGTTACTTTTATCCTTATTCTTTTTGCAATAAGAGTGATTGTGAAATGTAATAATATACATTTTAAAATTGACGGTATTTCGAAAAAATATCTGTTATGTTGACATGTTGACGTTCAAAATAAGATAAAACGATAATCTCGCGATTTTGATAATATAAACACCCAAGTTTAACTGATATATGTTTACGTTACATAACATTGATAAAATATTATATAACTTAATATGATTAGGTATTTATGAGAGTAGTTCAGAAACTACTCAGAGTACTTGTGTTCCATAAATCATTTATCAGAATGAATGATTTATGAAGCACTAGGAAGGTACATTTTTATATCGATTTTGTAAAGAACAATTATGTCAAAGAAATATTAACAATTATAACTATTAATATCTTTCTGATAAGGGCCCTGTATTCATAGTGTAGTTATTCTTTTTTGATTCAAATTGTAAATTATATTGAAATGACGTAGTCCACTTTAGTTGATTAATTTGTTACCTAATTTCCGTATCGGCAGATGAATGAAAATCTTGACACTCTCATATTTATTTTCCATTTCATAAGATAGCCAACCCCGTGAACCCCAGCGCATGGGGGGAGCGGACATGCGGAATGCATTTCTCAATGTCAAAAAAAAAAAAAGGTTATTTCTTAGCATAACCATCATCTTCATACGTAACATTGAATGAGAAAAATAATGTCGCAATAGAAGAAAATTAAGTGAAATATTGTTGGAGCACCATACCGTAAAAAAAAACATGAGTGGCAATGGCAATACACGTGATCGAATATATTCATTCAAAACGTATGGTTGGATACGCTGCGCCTCATGTGTGTCTAATCCTAGTTCATAGCATTGAGAGATTAACACAGCTTGTTATTATTACTCAGAAAGGCAAAATGTTTAATTCTAATAAATGCATTGTTGTATTAATAAACTCATAATACAACATTAACATACCTATATTTAATGAGTTTGTTAATAGTATTTTACTGATGATAAAATATCGTGTTACATAATTTAATATGGTTATATCTGTGGTTTCAGTGTGAAAACCGAGTGCGATGCCATTGCAACGGACGACAGCATTGTCTACAATGCGACCACATTACTTGTCATGAAAAAGCAGACCCGACAGGTATTTCAATCTACATATATCTATATTTTGAACAAGCTGTTTTCCTGAGTATTCACGCATGTAAGCCTATGTCATCCGCGTATAATTTAGCTACCTATAGGCGAAATATATTTTTAAATCAGTCCAGTAGTTTCGGAGCCTATTCGATGTAAACATATAAATACATATTTCTTCTTAGTAATATTAATATATATAATATCTTTTGTTTCTTTCATAATACAAGAGAATCATTTGTTTTCATAAGAGAATCGTAAAATAAATAAAAAGTATTTAGAAATAGTATTTATAAGTTATGAAGTAATAAGGGGTATTTATTTCGTGTGGCTTTTCTCAGAAGTTATATTGAGTTGAAGAATGCTACTAAGTATTTGTAAATGTGTTCCTCAACTAAAGTGTTAACTGTTTACAAAAATGATTAGTACTTACATATAGTGGAAACAATTGAAAAAGCACGTAAATTCCACACCTAAATTATGACACTTCAAGATTTTTTTATGATTTTACTGAATTTCAAGATCGAATGGGCAATAAATTTAAACTCCCGAATTTCGACTTCACATTAATAAGTTGAGTTACGGATTTGATAAATGTTTAGGTTTACAGTATTGGATTTAGAATAGACTAATATGAAATATTATTTTTAGTTAGTGCAGTTAGTGCTGCTAACTGTAGTTGTGAGAATATTTTCATTTAATTACTTATTACGTCTAATCGTAGCATCGAATATATTTCCATTACTATTACATCGGATTATATTTTGATTACTTCTGGGTGCTGCTTCTAAAAAAATAATTTACAATTTGCATTAATTTATGGAAATGTCTGTTTGCTGTTTATAACTAGATTTCTGTCCTTATTTATAGTGTGTTTATTTTTCGTACGTTACTGGCTCCCATTTATTAGCTCTAGTAGTAATGCCTAACGTTAAGTAGTGATCGCCCAGTGTCAAAATTCGTCAAAACGATACCTCGAATCGGTGCAACTGACTTTAGTGCGATTACTAAATTCTGACATTTACTATAACAATTTGAGTGTTTTTTAACATAATTATCAGAAAAATATAAGTATTCTGCACTCCTTCTTCATATTTTATTTTTCAAATTTCTTACTACTCCTTCCGCGTAATTTTCGTAAAAATACCCATAGGTACTACATTAAGCGCAACATGGACTCTTAATAGAAAAAGATATATAATACAGATAAAATGTTTGTTTATTTAATTTAATTAAAAATAAATGAATGAACACATTTTATGTTAAATGTATCAAGGTAGGACTTTAGATTGCAAGGTTATACGACAATTCGTCAAAGTCAAAGACGTTCACTTCACATGTCAAGATATGAAATTATTATTAATACCATAGTATATTCATTAGTATATTCTCATAGATTTAATAACAATGAGGAAGTATTTAAAAAAAAACGAAAGCACAAAAAAGCACCTCCACTAGAGACTCTAGCAAAAGTTGATTTTTGCAGGAAACGAATGGGCCTAAGACAGTCATTTCCGTTCTTTTTAACTAACATATTAAAAAACTGAAATTTGAAAAGTTTGAACCTTAGATATCAATACAAATACGAAAAAGTTCAAATAGAATATGAGTGATTTATTGAGTTTTGAAAACTAATTTACTTTTAAACATGAAAGAAAACCGGAAGGGTTGTCATGGAGAAATCAAGAACGTATCGTAGCGACATCTAGTTTAATTCCGGGAACTATTTTTTTTAAATACTTCCTCATTGTCTTTGATCTGATTTTTAATCAGTTGCTTACTTGTTAGAAAAAGCACATGTTACTAAGTATTTATTTATTAAGTTCTATAATAAAGACAAAATCTTATAAAACTATAATAAAGACAAAAAGCCAATTAAAAGTTCCCACCATTAGTAACATACTACTCTAAATATGTATACAATCACGCACACACACACACCAAGTCCCTAGCTATGACAAAATGGACAGTGAATGGTATATAGGTATTACATGGTACTTACAAATCGTTGATGAACATACTGCTTAAAATAGGCCTAGTTGAAACTTCGCTAGTGTCGAAGAGATCTTAGTTTGCCTGCCTTGATTGGTCATTGAAATTGTTAAGAGCTCGCCAGAGATTTGAATTCTGTCTATAATTGGTAGAAACGGGAGGGATATATAAAAGAGGATTGAATCTGAGGGGCTTTGTTGGGGTTCTAAGAAAAATTTTAGAAACTAATTCAGGATAATCAATTACACCTGATGCAATTTTCATTAAATATAAAACGTCTGCAATCTCACGACGCTTTTCCAATGGGAGTAGATAATATTTTTTGCAAAGATCCATATAACGGCTCGAGTTATAACGATCCTTAGTACGAAAACGGTGATATCCCAAAAATCTCAAAGACTCAATGCGCATTATATATGGCGCATTGCATCTAGGATTCCAGATTTGCGATGCATACTCAAGATGACTACGGACAAATGTACAATAAAATATTTTCAGTGTCTTTGCTTTGATGAAATCCCCAGAGTTACGCAAACAAATCCAAGAGCTTTTGAGACCTTAGAAATAATATTATCAACATGCCTTTCAAAAATAAGCTTATTATCATGGAGCACTCCCAGGTCCTTTCAAAAATAAGCTTATTATCATGGATTACCCTCCAATCCGCATTGGGCCAGCGTGAAGGGTCATGGCCCATCCTCCTTAACCATCCATAAGGAAGGCCTGAGCCCCTGCAGTGGGGACGTAAAAGGGCTGGTGATGACTCCCAGGTCCCTGCAACAGTCGCCCGACGTAACTTAGTGTATTTTTAACGTGTAGTCGAAGTGAACTAATTCGTGCTTACCTTCATAATATGTATACAGGTATTTAAGTAGTAAAAGAAATTTTGTGATTATTTTAATTTATATTACAGTTCATTATACTTATAAGCATATTGTAAAAGTTGAGCAAATATAATTTATGTATTCAAATGTTATTTGGATATTAGTAATTTGTTTGGAGCAACCATTCTTCTAAAAATTTATAATAACCTATTAACCTACTCTGAAAATAAATATTTATATAGGTGCATAGTAATTCAAATAAATATATAACTAAATGAAACAACTTTTAAACGGTTTCATCGCGTTTGTATTTATTTTTAAAACTAAATAAAAACGCCATGATGAAATAAAAGTTGTTTCATTTATGGATAATATAAAATATAAGAAATCAATAAATATATTACTTTTAGTAAATATTTTGAAGATGAGAACTAATAATGCGTTAACCACGGTTTCGATTTATCAGTTCCAAATCTTTGTTATTTTAATTTCTTTCATTGTCAATAAAGAATAAACAAATTAAACATTTAACTGACTATAAAAACCATCGTAGCCTATCAATTTGATCGACATCAGTGAATCGATCGACAACATGATTGATATGTTACGGACAAGAACTTACAATTGATAAAAGAAGTGCTTAGTTCATTATAATCCTTCTTAAAGAAATTATTATGTTTGTACGCAATACCATAAAATTAAATGCATCTTATATAATTAAAATCAACGTTAAGCTTGTTAGTTATAGAGTTTTCAAATGTTTCTTATTTCCCTCAGCCTGATGGTGTTGTGGTGTTCGATTGGACAGCGCAACAGCAAGCCTATGTCCTATCGGGATACTTTTGGGGCTACGCCGTAACTTGTCTAGTAGGGGGTACGGCTGCAGAAATGTGGGGACCAAGACGTGTTATATTCATCACGACGATCCTTAGCGGCATCCTCACTATTCTGTGCCCACTAGCCGCCAGGTGGCATTACATGGTGCTGGTAGCAGTTAGGCTTGTCACAGGATTGTTATCGGTATGTAGTTTGATTTTGTATGTCAATACCTCTATTAGTTAGTTTTATTAAATATTAGTTTTATTAATCATATTACAGTAAAATGATGTTTGAACAATTTGCGTTCTAGTTTATAAAATGTAGCATGCAGCGAATGGACTTGATTTCGTTATTAAAATACGAAATACTACTATGATGCTTACTATCCAGGTAGATGTTAGTTAGACCAACGTTTATTTCTCTCTCTCCCTTAGGATAGAAAAACGTGGTTCATTTTTTCCCTTTGCAGACTTGTTTAGACGCAAAACCAATGACAAAGAAAAAAATTTAAATTAAACAACAGTACTATATCATTTGATTGGATATTGCGTTCTCAATCCTGTAAATAACCAAGATTAACACCATAACAATAGTATACTAATTAGGATATTATATTTATTTTATTATGAACTATAGAATAATGCTAAAACATATACAAAATTGACACCAATATCTGTGATTAAAACTTTAATTGAATAAATAAAGTTTGATATATAAATAATTAATTCTGGTACTAGTTCAAAGGAAGTTTGAAAAAGTGTATTTTCTATGTTAACTCAGTTTGAGTGGTAGATTGAATACGACTAACAATGGATTGACTAAATTTAAATTTATTTCAATATTTGCTTAGTAACAATATTTGTTCTTTTCATATAGAAACTAAGTTCTTTCAGTTGAATGTTTTGTATGATTTACACAAAATATTTAATTAGATTTGTTTGTAGCGAAACAGACTCATTTGAAATTATCTTACTGGAAATAATATAGAAAAAATTAACCTTTTAAATGTCCGCGTGCTTAACTAATGACTATATGTGCTGCTCTTATCAGCACGTATTTTAAATATCTTAACATATAGGTATACAATGTTTTTATTGTAAACTAAAACAATTAAATGACAATGTATGAGAACTATGAGAAGACATATCAATATGTATATTAAATAAGTGTGTTTTATAGAATATCTGTTTTAATTTAAATGAATTTTGTCATATTTTTAATGAAAAATGCTTAAAAACACACCAGCCCTTCTCTCGTCTTTTAAACATTTTTCATTTTTAATTAACGTTATTTATAAGTATGGTATTGTGAACGTAAAATTGTTTAAAACATAATAATAAGAAAAACATTAAAATCATCTTAATGATAAATTTATAAAGCTATTTATATATAGATTGTGTGTTCGTGTCCTATCTCGGGGTACTAGGTAGTTGGCTGGTAATCTAAATGCAAAAATGATCACACATAATAATATTAATTCTGTTTTTAAAAAAATAATAATGGCAACAACCTAGATTGTAGATAATAGAGGGATTGAAAATCATTTGATATATAATAAATTGATCTGGAAAGGCTTGTTACGGGTAACGGAGATGGCCATACTTGATGTACCTACTCGATTACTGAAGATATTGGATTTTTTTCAGGGTTTCCTCTTTCCGGCGTTACACGCACTGTTGGCTCACTGGTCGCCACCAGTAGAGAAGGGCAAGTTTGTGAGTTCACTGCTGGGCGGTGCTATCGGGACTGTGGTCACATGGTCACTCACCGGACCACTAATTGAGAATTTCGGATGGGATTACGCGTTCTATGTGCCAGGTAACTTTAAATTAGCCATATCATGTTTATCCATTCCTTGTGTTTATGCCTGTTTTTAATTTCGTTGCGTTAATTAGTTATGGTAAGATTATTACAGTTATCATTAATTCGAATAAAATAAATGCTGATTCAGCGTAGCTTTTGGATTAGCAATAGGAATATGTACACCTAATAGACGAAGAAGTATTTATTTATTATTATTATGCGAAAACAAAACGCGCTTTCCTCTACTTCTATTTAAATTCCAATAAGGACTTACATTTGATTTCTAGTCTTACGGGCGTGAGGTGCATACAATGTCTAGGAAATATATATCATTAGAACTGGTCACATAGACTTCGACATATTTTAATGCTCATCGACATTTTTATCAACAGTGATGTTACATGTAATTGAAAATAATCTTTTCAAGAAGAATGTGCAACAGTCATTATTTCTTAAAGAAAACTATAATAAGAGTTTTTTTTATTTTTAGGTATTATTACTCTGGTTTGGTGTTTTGCCTGGCTTTTTTTAGTCTATGACTCTCCCGTACAACATCCTCGTATTCTAGAGAGCGAGAAGAAATATATTTTAGAAGCAATTGGGGACAAAGTTCAACAGACCAGTCATGACAAGAAGGTAATTTCATTTCATTCTTAAAAAAATCAATCAAACCTGGCACTCTGAGACGAGACAATGTGGATTTTTTAAACATTTTTAATTGACATTATTTGTAACCGGACAAAATCCAATAAATAGTGAAGGAGGTATAACCGCAAAAAATATGAAAGTTAAAATGTTAAACTAAATATTTAGAAATATGTAGATAAATATAAATAATACTCAACCACCGTACTTTATTTAACTTTACAGATTGTTCCTCCGTTCCGGAAAATCTTGACATCTTTGCCATTCTTGGCCATGATTATTCTCCATTATGGAAATAATTGGGGACTATACTTTGTGATGACAGCGGCGCCTAAGTTTGTGTCCAGTGCTCTTGGTTTCAATCTCACATCCACTGGCACATTGTCTTCTCTGCCTTATTTGGCTAGGATGATATTTTCGGTGATATTCGGAGCTATTGGCGATAGGTACGTTACGATATTTTTATCTTTATAATATTACGCGTACATCATTCTTGGGATCAATAGAATACGAAATAAAATGGTCAGTACCTAATATTGGTTAATTGAACTTTGAATAACGCTCTGCTTTATTTTTATTAGCTTATTGACACTGCTACCTTTTAAATAAGTGATCGTTCTGTTACAGAATAATAAAGCAAAGTGTGGTATCTACAACGTTCATGAGGAAGTTCTTCTGTTTGTTCTCTCACGTGGTGCCCGGTCTGCTTTTGATTGCCCTGGGCTACACTGGCTGCGCACCTGTCCTCTCTATCGCTCTTATCACGTTCTCAATGGGGTCAAATGGAGCAGCTACACTTACCAATTTGGTGAACCATCAAGACTTGGCCCCTAACTTCGCTGGCACATTGTATGGTATCGCGAATGGAATCGGAAATACAGCTGGTTTCGTCACGCCGCTAGTAACAGCACACTTTACGAAAAATGGAGTAAGTAGTGCTACATGCGAACGTTTATTAAATATTAATTTATGGTGACTCATAATACATATATACAACTAAAAGAAGAAATACAAACGAAAATTTAATGTAACGTAGTAGTAGTAATGTTACAAAAAAAATATGTTTTTAATTTTCACTTTCAGAACGGCTTTGCTGAGTGGCGACCTGTCTTCATAACCGGTGCTTCAATATATATAGCATCCGCAATTTATTTCATTATATTTGGCACTACGGAGACACAGGAGTGGAACTATGTAGAGCCAGTTGATGACACTGAAGCAAACAAGAGGCCGAGTGAAAACTCTAATGACACTACTGTTACAATTCCAGTAAAATCGTAAATTCCTAGAATAATTTACTTTAAGTTTTGTATTTTAAGCTCAAGAATAAGTTCGATTTATGGAATTTTAATACATGACTAAAGATAATCTTTATCTTGCCAAATGATAGCATGTTTTTTTAGTTTGAAACTGTCTCGATTCTTACCCTTCACTTATTTAAAATAAAACAAATTATTATTGATATGTGCTATGCTGAACTTGCTATATTTAAGTGATGATGTTATCAAATGACTTGCTTTAAATGTAATTATGACAGAAAACGAATTCCTAATCAACATAGCCACCAAGCCATGTTGATTTGGAAACGAGTAACTTTAAAATATGCTTAATTTGATTCTTAAAATGTCACGACTAAGATTTTATAACATATCAAAATTACCTTGAGATGGTGCTTATTAACTTAATCGTTTTTCTTTTATGATATTGAGTGACATAAATATGAATTTGGAATTAGCGAAAGTTGTCAATTGTCGAAATTTAGCTTAAATTAATTAACCTTTCACTTCTCGCTATAGGTATTCTATTGAGACAGTATTATTTTTATTTAGGTAAATAATAGGTAAACCTATTCATTTCCAGTTTTTTGAATAGTATACTAATTGTTCTAGATTTATTTGATATGTCTAATTACACAACGATGCAATTAGAAAGTAAATATAAAGTGTTATGGATTTCATTCATTCGTTGTTTCGTAATATGTTCATGAATTAATTAGTGTGGAAATAGACAAAAGCCACAAAGTTGTTGATTGGAACTATACTCAGCGAGATATAATCTGTTTATAAAATTACGTACAATAGAGCAGGAATCATTTTTTGTAAATAATTCTTGCGCAGCAAAATTGTAGAATAAGTTCTAACCAAACGAATTTAACATTCTACTGATATGATATAATGTGGTTATAAGTATTTGCAACTGTTTTTATCAATTACATTATTAATAAATTTCATTGAATTTATTCTATTGTAGTAAACCTACATGATATTATATTCTGTAAGTATATTTATGTTTTTGATACTACGAAAATAGAGCGAAATTACTATATGCATACAAAATTACGGTGATCTCCTTTCCCTGTTATAAAAAATGTTAATGATTTTTCTTTGAATTGAGATACATCTATCGTTATTATCGTATCGCGGAATCTTCGAGGCAATAGGCAACATGCTATCGCCTCGAAGATTCCGCGGCATGTCACGCTATCCTTCTCACTCTAATAAATGACTGTTTTGAGCGACTGAAAAGGATAGGGTGACGGAAAAAGCGATACCGCTGCCAGATGAATATTAAGTTTTATTCAGAAAATGATCGCGATTAATTCATAATTATTCTGTAATGGTACTGTTGGCTCACACACAAACACTCAAACAAAGAATAAAATATATCGTCGTTTTAATATAATTAAAGATTGACATTACATTATTTATCGTTTAACATTTTACATAATTTAATTAATTGATGTATTTGAGACTGTGATAATTTCGTGCGTGTATAAATTAAATGATTCACATTAAATTAAGTTTTTTATTTTAAATATTATGATTTTACTAATAATAATTAATAATGCAAATCGCAGAAGCTTGCAGAGGGTTTCGAAAATGTGTATAGGCGCCGAGTTTCTTAAGTACGTAACATCACGTTACAAAGTCAATTTTACCTTGCGGTTATGCAGTTAATTTCAAGAACCTGTAAGTCATTGTACCTATTTTAAATTATGGTCTAATGGTGTAATAAACGTACTTTGCTCAGCAAACCTTTAAGGGCTTATTTGTTTAATTTTAGTTTCTTGTAATTTGACTTTTGGAAAATATTCACGAACTTCACACTACAATTATTTGATATGTTATAGCGACGCCAATCGCGACGTTTCTTTTAAAAAATGCTCGCTATCGTTAGTTGGTATTTTCTAAAGCAAGCGATAGACGCCAATATTACTTTGAAAGCTCTCTGCAATCTTACGACGGGTTTAGTTAAATTTTTATTATGTTTTTAGATAATTCAAATCTTTATTTGTTCCGTAAGCGGCTTCTAGCATTAAAATTTGAGAAAGTCTTGTACAAAATTCCGTCCGGGGGTTTTATCTTCTATCACTTTAACTAGGTTTAAGAAATAAAATTACCAAGTTTTAGAATTTTTCTATTTTGTCTGTGTATAATACAAGCTTGAATACCAAATTGCAACTTTATAATATTATCAGTCTTAAAACACAGAAAAAAAGATATCTATATCAAATCAAATAAGAAATTAAGTGGGACTCGATTAAATCATGTTCACCTTCTTGATTTACCAGATACAATAAAACATAAAACTGTACTATTTGCTGAGACATTTCTTGAATAATAACAACTGACAAAAACTCTTCTTAGGTCCAAGATAAAAATGACATAATTTATACCTTAAAATCAATAAATGAATGGACATACATTAATAACTTAGAAATTAATCTATCGAAAACTAATTTAATCAATTTCAATAATTTTAAATCCCAATCGTTTGATATAGTTTTTAATGGACAAATTCTTCGGCACATAACAAGTGTTACATTTTTAAGATTAATAGTAACATTGTCCTGGAAAGAACAATAGATTAGATATCCAATAAGGTAAATGAGTTTGCTTATGCATTGTATAAACTAACCAAAGTTGTAAATACTGTTATTACAGCCTATTTTATGTACGTGGAATCAATTTGAAGGTACGGCTTTATTATTTGGGGTAATCGTGCTAATATAACAAGCTTACTGATTGCTCAAAAACGCTATATTAGAGCTATATGCAACTTAATATCAGATATATCTTGTATTTTTTATTTCTCTAAAAATATTACCAATGCCCTGTCTTTATATGTTAGAAGTGGAAATGTTTGTAAAGAAAAATGAAAAATTGTTCATACGATCGAGAAATGTAACTGAAAGAAGTTTGAGAAACCCGAACAAACTAGTACATATATCAATCTCCAAAACAAAAAAAAAAAAAAAACTAGTCACTTAATATGTAAAACTTTCTTTAGTAAAATACCTAATAACATTAAAGATTTAACGGCTACTCTTTTTAAAATTTTATTGCCTAGATGGCTGATTGAAAAAGTTTTCTATTCGATTGATGAGTTGCTAAACAAAAGATAGTTTATCAGTAATCAAAGCATGAAATAGTCAACAAAAGATATTAAAAATAAATTACATATTTGCATCTGACATATTTATCTTGTTTCTTAAACTGAATTCCTTGACATCTATCTATCTAAATATATATAACTCAAAGGTGACTGACTGACATAGTGATCCATCAACGCACAGTCCTAACCACTGGATGATTGGGCTGAAATTTGGCATGTAGGTAAATATTATGACGTAAACATCCGCTAAGAAAGGATTTTGATCAATTCTACCCCCAAGGGGATAAAATAGGGGATGAAAGATGGTCATTTTTAAACCGATCGGGCTGAGACCTTGCGTGCATAAAGCTACTATGACGTAGGCATTACCTAAGAAAGGATTTTGATTAATTCTACCCCTAAAGGGGTAAATAGGGGATAAAAGTTGTATGAAACTTTGTAAATTTTAAACCAATCGGGCTGAGAATTTGCATGCATAAAGCTACTATGACGTAGGTATCCCTTAAGAAAGGATTTTGATAAATTCCACCACTAAGGGGATAAAATATGGGATGGGACTTTATTTCATGTATTTTACACGATATAATGAATAAATATTTATTAGAAATGCTGCTCAAAGTAACTTTACCACGCGGACGGAGTCGCGGGCAAAAGCTAGTGTTCAATAATTTTTTTTTGACCAATTTAATAATATTGTAATGATAACTTATTAAATTGCAAGTGTTGAAATAATTATTATATAGCATGCAAAGTACGATGGCATTTACCAGATGTTATTGAATTAATTCCAAAAAACATCTATGTACTGTGATATATAATGTTTAAATAGCTTAAACTTTGTATTCCGGATTTCCAGGATAAATATTAAGTAGTAATACCAATAATACCAGCCATGTAGCTAGTACTAAATAAAAGAAAAGTTTCATCATTAAAAATGGTTTAATATATTTAGTACATTTAGGTACATTATTATACATTATATACAGAGGCAAATTTATCTTATACTTTAATATAATATTTTAATCTTATAACAATTAAATGACACATAAAAGTCTGTTTATTTCTGAATACAAATAATATCAATTACGTTAATTCATTATTAAAAATCGATTGGCGACGTTAATTATAAAAACAAACTTCTAGTAATCAAACTCTCATTGAAACATCAATTTCTATAATATCATTTAAGTTTGAAACTACATATTCTTACCTCTTTGGAATAACATCACCAAAACAACTCTGGTTATGGTCACACATTTTAAACATTCAGGCGGGATTCACAAGACAATCTAGACAAGATCAACTTTTAACGCTCACAAAGCGTTCTAAAATAAAACAATATATTAAATGTATACATATGACGAATCGAATCATTACAATTACGTAAATCAACTTCAAATGAGAACAAAATGAGTCCTAACCCAAACGGGTATGTGATGATTTTCGAATTATCTTTAACGACACTGTTTTTAAAATTAAACGAAAAAGCGAAATTAACTTTTCCGTACCAATCCTATTTAGGGAATGCAATGCCGGGATACCAGATTTGAATATCGGGACTGTTTATGAAATGTGTAGGACTAATATTGCGCGAGATTTGGCGGGATTGAAATAATTTCTGTAACACCTCAATCTAAATCTGGCTATTATAACAGTCTTCAGGTTTTGATAAAGAAGGAAATGATCAATTTTAAGGTCAGATGTACTAAAAGCACAAACCTTCAGTTAGTCTACAACACCCTAGGGGGGCGCATAAACCAAATCACTAGGTTTACAAGAGCAAATTGAACATAAAATAAATAAGTCCAAGTCAATTGAAAATAATTAAAAATGAGAAAATTACGTCATATGTTTAAGTGAAGTAGGTAGTTGGACCAAAAAGAGAATTTATAAAATTTTCTCTACAAAAAATAGCATGTTGCGTTTATAGTTAAAGATATTTATAATCAAAATATTTACCTGTAATCCTTTTTTCATAGTGAAAATTAAAAAATACGTGAGTAATTTTGTTGCTGAGGTCTGTTATATATATATAAGATATTGAGGGATCCTATAATAATCGCAATGGTTTATAGAAAATAATTAAAATTCGTTATTGAAAATTTAAGAAATAAATAATTCTAAATTTATTTTCATAAATTATTTTTGATAATTTATCGTAAAACTCTTTGAGCTTTTACCGTTGCCGCATGAAACAATAAATATTTTTGCTAAACTACCTAAAAATAATATCGTCTAGTATTATAGACTATTAATTAATAGTAATTGTTTTTGCAGGACTTTATTAAAAAACAAAGGGTTCTTATATATGATTTCATTGCTTTAGTTTCTTCAATATTGAACTTTTTCATAACTTAGTCACAAAGTCAATCTGACCATGCAAGATCCAGCATAAACCTGGTTCCTGCGTGATGGACAAAGTCGAGTCCTGCAAATACCAGAATTAAATTGTCTTACGGGATTGCATTCCCTAATTTTATTAAAGCATTCACACGTAAGATTCTGATTCCGTGTCAGATTCAGAACCATCTAAAGCTATGCCATTTTGCGTTTTGTTAGAACCATTGATCGAATAGAGACGCGGCACAGATTTGGAACGTGTCGTCTTGTCCTCTTTGTTCACATGAACTGGTTGGAACTTTTTTAAAACTCGTTGGTAGATCATTTTTCGTGGTGGAACAGGTGGAGGCATATGCGGTGGTTTTTTATTATTATTCTGTTCCTCCGTCTTGTGATACTCTGGTTGTACGGCAGTTGGTGTTGCTTTATAAATATCGGAGGAGAACATGTTGTATTTATCTTCGTGGAATATATCCCTTGTGCGGTTGTAGACAGAGGTGTACAGTGGTTCGATGTATTGAGTCGTATAACAGTTCTCGAACGAATTCTCACTGGCCGGGGACTCTGTCGATCTACTATTAAACGAGTTCTGTGGTTGGTATAGTGTATCGCTGCTACTTGAATCAGTATGAATTATGATATTTGCCAACGATTTGGACTGGTTCAACTTATTGTTGTTATAGTTTTTTAATCTACACTTTTTGTTCTCATCGGACTTACTACTTAGACGATCATCGACATAAGAGTAAGAGTTTTGAAGCGAATTCACGTGTTTTTCTTGCTCTCTAGTTTTCATTTGAACTCCCGAGCAACTTTTGGTGCACATGTGTGCTGGATCGAAACGTCTTTTTCGACACCCATTCACAATATTCACTTCATAATTTTCGTTGCGAGGTCTCTCTGAATTGGTGGGGATTTCGTCACTGACTTCCAAACTCTTTGTCCTCGCTGCTTGACGAGACCAGTCATTTCTCGTGAAAATAGTGGCTGCTGGTGTGACTTTTCCATCTTGTTTATTTTGTGATGACTCCCCCTGCTTTTTGTTTATCATTTGTCCATAAACATTTTCCGACGAACAATTGCTGTTTTTACTATTGTAACTAGTAGTTTTATTATCCCACCCGGAGTAAACGCGGGAGTAGTTCATATTAGAGTTCGCTGTTACTTCGGTGCGAGATTGGTATTGGTTCTGTCTTTGAATGTTTTCTGTGAACATTGCAAGGTCGTGTATATTGCTGTATACAATATTTTCTTGACTAGAAACCAAATCACGTTTGGTTTCTATCGAGTCCTGCTTTGATTCCAACAAATTGTCAGAACTTTTTGCTCTGTTAAAATTTTTGTTCGGTATATTTTTGTCTGTTTCTTGTGTTTCTGCAAACATACTGTAAACTTTTGATGTCCTTGCTGCCTTTGATATACTTCTTGGTGGTTTTTGTGGTTCTAGGCCAGTAATATACTTTGCTGGACATTGTCCATAAACGTCAGCCGTTGATCGTTGGAGTGCAGTTTTAGAAACATAGTTTCGTTCATCAATACCATTAGATATTCCAATGTTTATCGAATTATGCACGTAACGTTCTCCAGTGTATGGTGTGGTGTACAGTTCTTCGTTTACTGTACTGTACATTTCTGCTTTATTTGAATAAATATTTTGTCTTTGTGATACTTGAGGAAGACCATTAACGTTATGATTGTCGGTGTTATATCGTGAACTAAGTTTCGAGTCTTGTAGATTACAAGTCGGCGTTGAAAGACTATGTAAGATATTTCTAGGCGCAGGGCTATTTCCACCGTTGCTATTTGAGTCGTCTTCTGACAGGGTTAAACCTGAATCTCTACTTAGGGACAACTTTTCCTTGCGTGGTGTAGTAAGCTCCATAGAATCCAATGAAATGCCTACCGAATGTAGACTGTCACTTTCTTCAGCCCCTGAATCAAGTAGAGCATTTGAAGATTCAGGACTGCCGTTTCCAAGTAGACCACTAATCTGTGGTCCAAACAAAGCTTCAGCTTTCACTATAAGGAGTTCCACTACCATTGGCACTGCTTTTGGAGCTTTATCACAGGGCGCGTTAGGCCATAAAAGGCTGGGTCCAACACAAACACCGAGGTTCATAGGGCACATAAGGTTAATGTTGGACTTCTTTGCGATGGCTTGTAACAAGCATACGAAGTAGGTCAGCATGGTGTAATGAGCTTTAGGTAACTTTAGTAGCAAGGAGCGTACTACAGGCACCTTTTCTGCTTGTGACAACGCTGAAAAATAAATTGAAACAAAATTATAATACATATTAGGCATAAATTATTTTCTAAAAGGTAAACTGGTAAATGCAAAGATATTCGTATATATGAAATATGAACTACTCTTCGCAGCGTTTGTGTGTCAACATTTCTGAGTTGCCGGATTTAAATTCAGTTAAATGAATGTGGAAAAAATCCCAAGTAATAATAGTTTTGATTTGATTCCCTATTTTTAATAAAGCAATGAATATTCATTATCTAATAGTTACTGTCTATATGTTGTGTTTAAACGGTTACTTACTGAGTACTTGCAGCCAGGCCGGGTAGAGCTCCGCAGAAAGCAGTGGCTGTGGCAAAGCACGGAAGAACTCCTTCACTAAAGCTGCCAGAAGCAAAACTGGCGCACGCTCCAGTTCAGCGCACGATTCTGCCCAAGGGCCTAAGGCATCCATCTGAAATAATAAAACGTTGTCATGCGGGTAAACTGTGAGCAAAACGTAAGTACAGAGTTTGTTTATAACAGCATGCATAATGTACAATTTATCGGTGTATAATTTTTAAAAGTCGTTGTAATAAGCTTACCACTAAAAGTAATAATTATAATTAAGTTAAAGATAATAAATAAAAAGGTAAAAATATAGGGTATAATTTGTCACAAATTTATACCTTATCTCTCAGCAGCCGCAGTGCCTTCGCATTCGCGCTTCGGCGAAATACTCCGTGTGTTAGGGGAGCGACCACTCTTAAACGGGTGAGTGCTCGAAGCAATGCGGGTGGTGGTGTGCCATTACAAAGTCTTGTCAGGGCAACACCGAACAGACGTCCGCCACGACGCAGTAGACGTAACCCGCGTCCTGGCGTTCCACTACCGCTGAAAAAATAATACAAACATTATAATTCAGGACGTCTGTAGTAATATTTGACTAAAATGTATAAAATTGTTTTTCATATATGATATTTGTTCACAATTTGTATGCATAAAATAAGCCTTTAATACATTACTCGCTTCTTTGGTCCGTTTAACTCCTCGGCTAAGTAAGCCAAGTTCATAGGGCATTGAATAAACACTCGAACAAACTCACAAGAAAAGCTTTAAGTTCTTTTTGACTCGATCGCAAAAACCGACAATGATCAGGGTTACGACCGCCTGACTCTCTAGCCATGATTCTAGCCATAGGATACGACATGTTTTCAATGTTATAGCGATATTTCGTTTCATTTACTTTGATATGTACTTTAGTAACGACAGACGAACGTTACAGAATAATGATTATGAATTTGGTAGCATTGTTACCAACTTAGTCATTTATCCCAAATTTATTCAACAAAAGACATATCAAATAAGTAACATGAATCAAAATATCGTCATAACATCGCTAAGATGTCGTATCATAGGGCTAGAATCAAGGCTAGAGATTAGGGTGGTAGAAATTGAACGAGACATTTTTTCGTATATTATTTGTCAACTTCAATTACACTTTCACAAAGGTCAAGAAAACAGAGTACAAGTGTGTCCAGTGACACTCGATTTAATTTTTATAATCGTCCTAGGTGACTTCTAAAGTGACTTCCGACTGCTGTTGGTTTTCGAGACCGAGTCTTCCGACTGCTGTTGGTTTTCGAGACCGAGTCTAAGAATCAAACTTTATACTTATTGGCTTTCACGGTTTACATCAGTTTGCATCTCTTTTTGTGAGCAATTGAGCTCATTTTTTTCCAAAGCCGTACTTGTCACGTAGTTCTGACTTCGTGATAACTTCGCCAGTTGAGTAGTAGAGTTTTCAAACTATTTACATTATATTATTACGTATGTAACTTACTTTTTTATTCCTTGGTTTTTCTTTCTTAACTCGAAAACAAGTCCGCATGGATTATTCTTTGCGTTCACGTGTTCTAGGTCGAAACCATCTTCATTAGATAAAGTCTGTCTTATTCTTGACATCTAAAAGGAAAAAAAGTTTGAAAATTTAGAGATTTGTATGCAACATAAACTAACTGAGCGACCGCCTAACTCTCTTGCTATAATTCTAGCTATAGCTTACATTTCATTGATTTTATCAATGAGTTTTATCTATATTATAGAAAAATACCGGAACAACAAAAGATTATGGGTTCAATTCTTAATACCTGCGTGGAACTAACGAATTATGAAATTATTTTTCTAAATGACTTATGAATTAATAAATATTCTTAAAGACACCCAGGTTGTTATGTTCCGTAAACACAGTAGGTATTTCTTATGCCAAAAACAATTTGTTTTTATTATTAATAAATAATGTAGAATCACCTGTATTGAATGAGGTCTTTCAATCCCATGTAGGGGTGTCGGAGGTGAATCTCTTGTGGTCCTGACGAATAACGTGAATTCGTTAGCAGTTCCCCAACGACTGTCATCATTCTCTCCTTCTCCCTCTCCGTCACCATCTCCCTCATTACCTCCATTTTGAAATACGTTTAGTGCTTGTCGCACTACACATCGTGCACTCATTTCAGGTCCAATGGACACAGTTTTACACTGCAAATTAAACATATTTTATGAAGGAATGTAATAATAAAGATGTTGATTTAAATCTGATTGTTATTGCTAAAATACTTACGAATTCTATTGAACTTGTCAAATCTTTAAAAAATATCTGGATATTTGTTGACTTTGGTTCTGTTGCTAATAGTGTGTTTAAAGCATTCTGAATTTTTCTGGAAGAAAAAGTTTGTTTTGTAACATAATAACACTTTTAAATATTAATTTCAGCTTTAAGTAAAAAATTAACAGTGACTTCAACTGTACGAAAAACGCTTGTGACGTAACCTTCTAGATAGCGCTAGTAACAGAAAGGAGATACACTTTTTTAATTTAGAGCTTTGGAATAAAGCTTAAGTTTGGCCCTAATATTGACCGAGGACTGCCGGAGCACGTGTACTACTTTGTCTACTATTATCATGAAGAGACTATGCAGTAAAGTAGAATCGTGACAACGCAAAGTCAAGGTGATATTTCTTACCTATACCAAGTGTCTCTGGCAGCTTGTGTTGGGTATGTAGCGAGGTAATTAGCAACCCCTATAGTCGTCGGCCATCCAATAAGAAAGCCCGTGTCATCACTATCTGGCAATGATAGCCAAACTTCTGCCAATCTCACGCTCTCTTTTAGCTTAAAGCAATTTGTGCCTCGTGACTTCCCGACTAGCAATAGATCGCTGAATAGGAACAAATGACGTTCTAACGGTGGGGAAGTTGTTCCTAAAGGATTCAACTGGACGGGAGCCTCCATGATAAATGTTCTGGGCGACAACGAATTATTGTTAGTGGTGACGGTTCCACCGATGTCCAGGCTTGGCCGTTTGCGAAGACTTTTCGATTTCTGAAATGAGACAAAATTACATGTGATCAAAACAAAAAAGCCATAAAAGGGGTTTCAAATTGCATTATTACAAGATTCTCTAATGATCTATTGCAGTGTAGCGAAATTGATATTTTAATTATATCATTTAAGGGAGTCAATTTTACGCAATAAAAAAAAGAAGCATCGTTACTTAGTGGGCGGTTCGTGATCCTTGCCACAGCGTGACCAATAAGCGTTGAATTATACCTGAGCATGGTGTGAGGCAAGTGCGGCGGGTGCGTCGGCATCGTGGAGCGCCAGGTAGTCATGCGGGAACAGGTCTTGCACTCGCTCCAGGTCAGAAAGACGTGCGGCTCGTCTTCTCCCGCATCCACTCCCTACTAACCGTTCGTATTGAGCTAAGCGCTCGATCTAGACAAAAGGAAAATATTCATTAATACTTGATGCATTTAAACAAACTTTTAAAGACTCGAAAAATAATGAAAAACGTTAATCTAAAATAGGCTGGCATATGCAATTGCATCTAAGGGAATGGAAATATTGCTTAACGAGTTTATGTATTGCCGTAATGTAAATTGTCTAAAAACAATTTTTTATTTTCCTCTAGTGCTCTTTTCTTTTACCTACTTGAGCTAACGTGTTCCATATTGCATATATGATTGGATTTCTTAGTAGATAATGAATAATAAATAAGCGTTCAGACGGTCAATATGTTTTATTATGAGAAGGTTTAGATTAAAGGAACAGATAGGGAGAAAGGACTATGAATATAATGAGAAAGAATATATCCGCCCAGAAGCATTATACTTCATTACGAGAATCTATTGAAACGTAACGATCGTAATCTAAATTCTCGTCGCATCGTGCGTGCTTGCGTCCTTAGTGACTTCCCGGGCGCCTCACGGCTCCCTGAAGCGTGTCCACGACAGTCAAACCTTATTATTATAGAAGGACAAAGGACCGTGAGACCAAGGAGCCCTTGTATGCGATCAACACTTTAAAGTTGTTAACCGCTAATATTAAATGTATGTGAGCTACATTTGAGAATGTTATGGCACATAAGCCTTCATGAATATTAACCTAAGGAGTCACGTACGCCCGATTGCGACGGCGAATGTGCAGGGCGCCTGCGAATGCAATTTACGTTTATCTCAATATAACAGCGAGATGTAAATGACATTTAGTTTTTTTGTGTTAACGTGTTTACATTTTATAAAACATTTATTATGACAATTTAGTCATTAGAAAAGGTTTTATAGTTATCCAAATATGGCCTTAATTTAACAAGCACTCGAATTAATATTTTAAAGCTGTTTTATTTATAATAGCTGTTGTCCTACGACTAAGCCCGCGTTAATTATAGTGGCTTTAATTTATAGGCGTAAGAATTTTTAAAAACGGTCCAGTTATTGCGGAGCCTTTTCGATACAAACAAATTAACAATGAAATCTTTCAACTTTATGGTTTTCTTTAATATTATCTATGTCAATAATTTAAAGTCATGGCTCAAATAATAGACGGTGATGTTTGTGTGTGCAAAATTTATAGAATAATGCGCATTGATGATAATTTGTTGTACTGCACTCCAAACAAAAAAAAAAGATTAATCTACTTTATGCAAGAGATTTGCTACCATAGTAAGTTAATCTGGAGCTGATGACGTCGAGTTATTATAGTGTAAATAATTATACTCCGAAGCATGATTCTAATTTGAATGGACAGTCTGACACTGGCACCGTTATAAAAACAAATTTTGTGCACCGATTACATTAATACACAAGTACAGTGTTTGATAACAGTACATAAATACCATTAATTATAGTCGTTCTACGCGAGCGTTCGTGTATTTGCAGTCATATTTCAACATACCAATGTGATAGGTGTTAATGGTTGAGCACTTAAATAACTGTTGTACTGGACGTTAAATTATAAGAATATTTCTAGAGGTTGATTATATGATTGATTGTTTCTACTTAAAATAAATAACTAAAGGGAGTCGATAATTCGTTATAACAAAATAACATTTTAAAATTGTATGTAACGATATATATTTGTTATATGTTTATATTTTGTATTATTAATTTGATTGACGAAAATCTATTTAAGGTTTTTATTTGTTAATATATTTTGGAGTAAGATTTTAATTCAAAATATTATTAACTGCTTTTCGATACTTCACTCACCTAAATAACAGTCTATGTCTCTCCCATATATATATATATATATATATGAGTGAAAGATTTTTAGAAACGGTTCAAGTAGTTTCAGAGCCTATTCATTGAAAACAAACAAACAATCTAATCTTTTCACTTTACAATATATGTATAGACTACACAATAAAAAATACTCACATGCTCAGATTATATACACTCAATTGAGTAAACAAATAAAAGGTTTATAAGTATATCAACCATAGAGCAACATCTAAAAAAAATCTCATACAATAGAAGAAATAGGAATAACATAAGTAAGATTCAGGATTAGATTATCACAGATCGACGTTAAGTGGTTCAAATCTCTTCAAGGGTTGCTCGAAACAAAAAAAAATGTTCAAACGAAATCATCAATCTATGACGGGATAAAAAACTTTAAAGAAGAATATTTGTTAGCATAGAGCATTATTGTCACCTGCGCCTCACTTTAGCTCATTCCAGTGCAAGTACCACGAATTCTGGCAGAACAAATAACCACGTAAATGTTATCTTCGAACGTGTTACACGGAACTGCACTTTCTACGTCAAATATTTACGTTGGAGTAAGTTAATATGGCGACGTAAATTTTTAGATAACAACTGAACTGCCCTAAATATAAGATAAGGCATTGCGCGTGCGCCGCCGGTTCACTGCTGCCCGCGCTTTTTACGAATTATCTTTATCTAGCTCCCCCGTTTCCTGTTAGCGACCAAAGTAGAGATTTCAAATCGAGTTGTATAGTTAAACGCGTTTCTTCCATTAAACTTAGATACAGTATGTATAAGATATGTAGAGTGGACTCGGCCGTGTTCATAAGAACCCCGACGTCCTTATTAATGCGGACCTAAAGATTAAAATAAAAGAGGATATTCTAGAGTACCGATAAGAACTAAGCAACAGTCAGCAGAATGTATAATCTGAATGCGTAATCTATGTTACAATTAACGTAATGTTGCTAACAGTGCTGTTAGCAACATTAATGTTAGACAAGACATGTGAGAGGAAATGTATCTTAATTGTTTCGATGATAAAATTATAAACGCCTTTATTAGACATTATGAAAATATTTTGACATACTATGGCTTAACTGTATGTTAATTACAAATATAAAAATATTTTGTCCAAAAAAGACGACGGAAAATTAAGTTTCGTTTATAAAATATTAAAAGTTTTAAAACCTGGATGAATTTTAGCAAGATTGACTCGGATATATATAATTATATTGTTGGGTCATAAAAGTCAGAAAATTCGTCAGCAATTTTTTTTCTGTGTATACTATAAGAAAGCCGATACTATAATAATAGTTGCGTATTGTGCTACAAATATGGTAAAGTTATGCAATCATTTGCTTTGTCATCGCGATTAATCAATCAGTTATTGAAAATTTGATTGATGATTTAGTATTAACTGATGATGTGCGCACGAGTTGTTTGCATGTTTTTATATCCATTGAGTATAATCATACTTAACCGACCAAATAATATATTGGAGAAAGAATTGACATACCTTTTTACTTGACTTACGATTTGGGTCATGATAATTAATATATATTTTTGCCAATTAAATTTGTTTTTGTCAGTATTTCCGCAGTTTCGCAAATATGTTTATAATAATAGTTTAGAAAGACAACATGGATCCGAAGTAAGACAACAGCAACACAATGCTAAGAAAAAAAACAAAGGTATTCGAAGTGATGTTGCACCTTTTTTAAACAAACTTGAATAAAAAAAGGAAAGAGCATAGGTGGTTTCCACAAACGTAATTAAATCCCTCTGGATTATCCCTGAAAGTGAACAGGATAATAAAATAATAGATTCTACTTCTCGACTCATAGAAAAAACGTATTAACTACGGTTAACAATAAACACTTGATTTAAAAAAATATAAAGAATTTTTAGTAATAATTGATCTCATTCACAAAACTATGTATATATATATATATATATATATATTATATATATATATATATATATATATACCATTTCCTACTTTATTTGTAGCTGAAAAAGAAACATGTTATATTGTAATCCAGCAGACTTTTTTGTTATACTACGCATAGGTATGTATATGTTGTATATATGTTTAGGGAACTTAAAAATCTAACATTTAGACCTAGGATAACATGAAAATTTGTTTGTTTGCAGCTCCGGCCTAAAATAATAGATAACTATAAATAAATAACTATGCAATCAAGTCTGCACGACAGCTTACAATAAGTCTTTCTTCAGGCGATTTTAAACTTTACGCTCAAAATAAGGTTTTAAGTTAGGAGGAAAAATATGACGTATTTGTATAATCTGAAAATAATGAACTATATTTTTGAAAAAAAAATCCTGACAGTTTAATTTCATGCGTTTCATTCTCATTAAGTGTACAAGTAGTTAATGGTTTTCAGTTGTTTATTATTACACGGATGGTGGCTCCGTATACCCACGCAAATGCAAAACAATGAGTATTCGCCTCCCGAGCGTTGTATTCGGGACAGTAAAATTGATTGCATCGACACATAATGTGCATTACCAGTAGAATGGACGTAATTATCCAATGAGAACATTTCATTCGCAATAAAGCTTTCGAGGCGCCATAATCACTTTAAATTAATGCTTGACATTGGTTTTAAGTTAAATTTACTTGAGGTTTTATTAACGGTACGTTATGTCGTCTGGTATTCGGTACACTTACATGTTCTCGGAATGCTGTGATGATTCACTTGGATCTCTTGCAGAACGCTGACATGTCGGAAATAAGAGACTAGTAGGTACATTGTAAGCAACACAGCCAAAACCATTACCATATAGGTGTTATATTTTCAATTTAATAGCGGCCTGCCGCAACTTATATTTAGGTACAGTACTAAATCATGCATAGATTTTTAAAACTGACAAGCTGAAACTATGATGATGTTGTGTGCGCTATAAATCTTATCACGGTGACATCTTTAGAAGGTCAGCACACAGCGGGTTCATCTCTTATTGTAAGTCGATGCGGCGAAATGACGACTCATCCCTGGTGAAAACAAGATGATCGTCGATTAGTAATAACCATTTCACTTTTGGATGAATACCATTTAGTAAAAGTAATATGTTTACCTACACGTTAAAAGGTCAGGGTATGAAATATTATATGAATTCATTGAACTATTGATGTATTCGCACCGTTTAAGATGAGAGAAACCATAAAAGAAAGTCAACTAGAACCTTATTAATAACACAACAGCAGCTTCATTTTAATAATGAAGATTTGAATGGAAAATTATTTTGTAGTTCCTTTGAAGATATAAGAACAACATTCATAAACTCCCTATTTCCTCCAAAACAGAACAGAGTTTTGAAGTTGCTAATTATAGTTGCCTCGCCATATTAACGCTTTACTAACAATAAGTTACACAGCTATGGTTAAGTCATAGAGTGAACATGATTTCACTGAAGGAGTTGTTGAAATGAAATAAGTGAAATATATAACATATCCAATGTTTTGACTGAATTGTTTGAATATAATATTATATCTACATATTAGCATTACATATAAAACGAGCATGACCATAAAAGGTACTCACTAATTTAAAGGCTGGAAAAAGTCATAAATAATAAAGGAAACAGTGTAGCGTTACTGAAGAAGACATCATCCGAGGAATTTCCGATTGGGAATGATGTAGGGCTGTGTTGAATAAAAATAAATGCATTCTGGGTCGAATCACGGCACGCAGCAGATTGCGGTCATCGGCCTTCTTGTGTACCCCAGGCTCACGGACAGCGCTCATTTTAAAATAACGAAAAGAAAAAACCAAGTGAACTCACACAATATTTCAAACGAGCTGCCAAGTTGTTGTGCATATTTAATGGCAATGCCAAATGAAAGCAATGAAAGAAAACTTTACGCCCATTGTCCTTATTATGACCATCGACCGAAGCACAATGAACTACTTCAAATGAAAAGCTGTTATTTCTCATTATGTGGATTCAAAGATGTCCTTGAATTAACTCTTATCTACTCGGGTAATAAACACATTCATAAGAACTATAGCATTTGATTATATCTTTGAACTCTGTAACTTTTTCGTAATTTATGAATGAATTTGAGTTAAGTTGCTATTAAGTTGTGATGGATTGACAGACACAATAATATGTAACTTAAGCTATCAACGAAGCATACAATTCGAACTGCATCTGTGGTAATCATTGGTACATAGGTTAAACGGACACCTTATCGATTGCCTAACAATTAAATGGCAAGTACAAAGAATATGCATCATTACACATTAACAAAACCTAATCTTTTGAAAATATTCGTTTGAGTGACAGCACATCCAATCGAGTTATGTAACGCCCAAGCAACAATGGTGTGGCGTCAATCACGCATTGGAGACGTTTTTAAATAAGTCCACGGGAGAAAGTATAGAGCCTGAGGCGAACGCGTAACGCGGGCATACCAACCTTATGGGTCGTGTAATACTGGCCACTTCTGGACTCTGCCCGTGGTCACCTTTCGTGACTGATGCCCTACAGGCCGACGCCTATCATGTCACGATGTGGTACCTACTCAAGAGTGCAACATCTGATTGACCATTACTAAATTAAGGTTATAGTTGGCACAACTTTAAAGAGGATTAAGATCAGTCATAGCATAATGTAGATGTATAATAAAGTTAAAGATAATATAGATTGAATCGAATATAATGCTACTGTTATATATAAAGGTTCTCCACTGACTAATCTAAGTTAAAAACATTAAACAGGGATATCGTAGGTA
Organism: Diatraea saccharalis; assembly: GCA_918026875.4. Classification (NCBI taxonomy): domain Eukaryota; kingdom Metazoa; phylum Arthropoda; class Insecta; order Lepidoptera; family Crambidae; genus Diatraea; species Diatraea saccharalis. The sequence goes on from OU893333.1 coordinate 7,413,231, forward strand.
GTAACACTAAACTAAGTGTATTGAACGGGTAAAGCGACGTAAGTAATGCCCTAAATTTTTATAGAAATAATAATTGCAGAAGAAACCATCGTCATTGTAAATGTTATGTCGATGATATATGCCCAATGTTATAATTAATTATGTTTATGTATTTCTCTTCCGGTATTTTATTTTTTTATCTAATGGATTTTAATGGTGTTTCTTAAGCTTATCGCTTAATAATCGAATTAGGCGGACACATAATTTAATATCCCGAAATACGATCTACGTGAAGTCTGAAATCCGAATACCGTTAAATATTTGATCGGATTTATGTCAACTTATGATGTATCGGAGTGGATGGGACGTATCCAGTGAGGCATCAGACCGGCTACCTGCATTCACGACTCTGGAGATAGACTGATTATATTTTTTTCACAACACGTCGTCGCGTCGTCAATTTACGTGGTTGCGTCACGTTTTTGGAACGTAACTTGGAAACAAAAGCAGTCGGGTGCGGTTGTAAAAAAGCAGTTAACTATCGATAACTCACCGGTTTCCCACTTTCGCCTTGCGTAATTTACGACTGTTTGTATTTCTTTTTCATTTACGTCACCGACTGCAACACATCAACGATGGACACGATCGATTCTATTTATCGGATGCCCTAGTTTTCCATAAATGTATATGGTTAACAATTTCAATTGATTAAACCGAGTTCGTCGGTAATCGAATAAAATAAACATAGGCAACATTTCGTAATTTATTAGGTGTCAAAACTCTTGATTATATCATTGAATAAAGTAACGAATGCTTTTGAATACTATCCTCTTTGATTTGATAGTATTACATAAAATAAATGCTGTTAAAGTTTAAGGAACCGAGCACGGCTCGTACCTACATTAATTAAAATAAATCAATACGAATCTATGAATTGTCCTACTAACTTTATTAGCAACTAGTTATTAAAATAATCTCCATCAGTTTCCAGTATCAGTTAAACTTTGTATAGATCACTGGTTTACTAATGTGATAATAATAACAGATCGTATACGGTTATATAGTATTATAATTGAATATAAGCATATATTCAATTATAATACTATATAAGGGACACGTCTTTAACTTGGGCTTTTAATACCTATCGTTACAACAATTATTTTACAGTAGAAAGCCGTTTTAAGAAACTGTAAATTATGTTTTACCATAATATTGAAAATGTTCTCGTCAGTTCACTACTTCCTAAAAGTCTATTATTTCCTTCCAAAGTGTATATCCCCAAGGGCGCATCGGAGCGAAGCAAAAGCACAAAGCCGTGGTTCCCGGAATATATTTCGAAAACCCTACGTGTATTTCAACACGGTAACAATTGACTAACATTATAAACCGGACAAATGAACTTGCCATCGTTGAAGCAATTGGATATAAATGTTACATTTATTGACTCACGTTTTAGTTTTTATAATAAATAGAACTTTAATGTAGTCAACTACAACTGATTCAAAATATAAATTTATTTAAAAATATATCGTCTACCAAAATAGATAAGAAGAAAACAAAAACAAATGCGTATTAGTGATTCAAAGACATTCCCGAGTTCCTGATAAAAATAGAAATATTTGAGACTACAGAGATAAATATCCCAAATAACAACACAATTGTATACCCAAAATTTTTTGTTTGTAGACGCAACTGTCACTTAAAATGCTTCCAAAAGAATGTATGTCCTGTTTCATCCTGATAAGGATTGCATTCAAACGTCAAAGTATTATATAGTGATGGATGCCTTGCCAACGGGTGATGTGGACGCTTATCAAAATATAAAGGGCGTAATTTCTTACAAGAAAATAGATGCTACACAAACCGGTATAATTTGTGTATTGTCTCACAAGGAAGATTAAAAATCTTTGTCTTAATGTTATGGAAACTGCTATACTGTTGAAAGCTGAATCATCGGATGACATTGTTACTGATGGGGAGGAAGATACAACATCTGTAGTTAATACTTTATCATGAAACACTGTGATTGGTAAACCATCAATAATGATATTCAATAAATAATTTAACTTTTAAATTTACTACTCAATCACGTGAGTCTCGAAAGGGAGGAGGACGTTCGTGAAAATCACGAAATATCAAAAGAGCATGGTGAGGGGGTTTAGTAATATAATACATGTTTTTATTTTTGCCTTAAACGCACGATTACTAAACTAAAAAGCGACATTAAAAATTAAAATTTATTGTAGGTTCTAAAAAATACACATGATATGAGTGGGTTAGTCAGAAACCTCACCATCAAAACATCTTGTGATTAATGGACGGCCCATTATGTGTATTCTCATTTTTTTTTTTTTTTCCATGTTTTTTTATTAAATATTTTACAGTTTAAACATTGGACTACGATAAATATTTCGAACCCATAATCAGCTACATCGCAACGAGATAAGCGCACGGGAATTCATTTTTATATATAAAGATCACCTATATAGATGATTTAATTATATTATTTAATTAATATATGGTAAGCCCATTAATATAAGCTTATCACAGATAGCGGTACATATACTCGGATTATTCGGTATAAATTTTAGCACTGTGTATGTATTCTTATTCTGAACATTAATAAATACGTATGTACAAAGTGTTTTTCAATCTAGTGGGGTTATACGAAATTGTAAATTTGTTTATCGAATATTATCGCAATTTAAACACAATGTCTATTTTCATTTGTATTATTATATTTGATTAAACTCTAAATACCCATTTCTTATAGTACCTACATTTTCATATAAGGGGGACATTATTATTCATGGTCACGTCAATCTGCAGGGCGTAGAGCTCGGAATGAACCCCATACACATATCAACAAAGCACAAATCCTTTTTGACAGTTGAGACAAAAGACTATAGAAATTATTGTGCACACTCGTATCAATATCAAATATTGATCGATTAAGTCGCTCATGAATATTAAGCGAGATTCTTACACATATTACATCTTATGAGCAAAAGCTTTTATTTAGACAACAATTAATATAAATGTCTGTTATGGTTCCGCACATTAATAATACTATTGATCGAGGGGTCGATAGCCACTTTGGTAAAATATCCTAATTCCAAAGTGTATATTGACCCTTCGGGGGCTTAATAGGTTTCCTAGGGGTCAACAAACACAAATTGATTTTTGAGATCCCAGAGGTATAAAAACTGATCCATATTAATAATTAAAACCTCTTATTTGAAACTTTCAAGATATGTTGTTTTACGAGTACGAGTTGTTATAGTGAAGACTACCATTTTTATAAGAAATACTATTATCATAATTTTAAATTAGTTATTTTTTATATCAATGGGAAAGAATCAGATATATTATTTTTAAGTATACAATTTAAGTATGGGAGTGACAGTTCATTTTAGTCTTGCCCAAAATAGTTTGGCCTTACAGGATCACTCATTTGTCTGACGATTTTATCTAAAATTATTAAACTCAAAAGTGGCTTTGCAATGTAAGTAATTAATTTTATATATGCAGGTCCTTTCAAGGGGTTAATTTGAAATTTTTGAAAAATTATGTCATACCATATGTGACAATGGTACCAAATAAAATGGCTTATAGTGAGAATCTCAAATATATATATTTAAGAGTAATTCTTATATTTAATTCAAGAAAACAGATGAAAATTCGTCCCATCTCCCAACTCCGAAATTACTGGGCCTGAAATTACATAAAATAGTTCTACAGCTATAGATTACAGAAATACCTATTAGAAGGTACATTGTTTTTATAGTTTCACATTTGTGCAAAACCATCGGTGCAAGAGTCCGACTCGTCAAGACGGTTTGTAAATTTAACTCAAGAGTAAATCTATATGAATACTCTATTTAAATATATGAATACTCATCCATGGACAATTATTTTATATCTTATCATTTAGCGAGGTTGTCAAATATTAAAAAATAATAATAATTTTGTAACTAGCGTACATTTAAAACCCCGGCAATTGGTGTACTCCCACAGACGTTGTATTCGATACCTATTCGAATAAAAGTCTCGTCACAGAACAATCACATCGGCGCCGATGGTGCGCAGTAGTAGGTACCGGTATAATAGTTAGTTTCACCACAGGATGCCGCTAATGACAACTCGACTACAGTGTGGGGTCAGCAAACTGTCCTAACACGTGTTGTGACAATAGCACAATGTTAGGTGCCACACAAATTGCTACGAGAAATATCTTTACAATCTTCTTAACATCTTTACAACCATAAAAATGTCTTCTGTTTTTGCAAAACTGTTAAGGACGTCCGGACTCACTTTAGTCACGTAATCAAACATTACGTGACACTTTCTTTGGTTTCGCATGTACTATTTGTTAATTTTAGTAGAATTGACTGTTACCAGGTTATATTTTATGGGAACCGGCGGAATGTACAATGATGCGAGCCCTATTAGAGTCGTCGATCGGCGCGGGCGCACTAAGAAACGTTGTTCCGCGAACGCAGAACAATGGTGGGTAATTTTGTAATGTCTTCTTATTACCATGCATGACGCAAGGCTTTTTGTACAGATACATGGTCCTATGTACCATCTACGATTATTATCATTCACATATCGTAGTTTATTAGGATATAAAAAAATGATTTTCAAGGTAAATCTGACGGTTATGGCTGGTGTTCGTCTATCTTCCATGTTTTATCTGCTTGTCTGATATCCGTATTTTAATAATTTCATTTATAATAATTACGGGTAATTGGTATCAAAAAGGTATTTTCCATTTTCTATAAAAACCTGGTAAATTACGACTTTATTCCCATAAAATAAAGCTTACATTATCCCCATATGATGTATTTTCCCGTAAGTGAAATAACTTTTAAAATGGATCCAGTAGTTTTAGAACCTATTCAATGCAAATATCCAATTAATCCTTTCCTCTAATATTAGTGTTGATAAAAATAACAACTATTTAGGGTTGTTTTCCTATAATGATTATAAATATAGGTATATATTACTTGAACAAATGCCTTTTTTAATAATTCTAGTACGAAGTATTTAATGTTCAGCTTCCTTTGCCAACCTGTCGCCAGGTGTATTCCCTGTTTAGGAGATACACCGGCCAATTTTAATTAAACATGTGGAACAACAAGCACGCGTTGGCCATGATTTTTTGTGTCATTGTTAATAAGACTAAAGTAGTCGTTCCAGCTACGTACCGTCGTGTCATCACTTTGAAAATGTAATTAACTAAATTACAAGCGTTTCAACAACGTATTCATTGTTAGTTACGTGTCTGCGAGCGTATTTTTTTCAATACGCAAAATTATGTCAGCGTTGTTCTCATAATTTTAAGTAGGATTGTTTTTATTGTTTACTCCAAAAAAATAACTACCAAATATCTGTGCGAATGGACACGAAGGTAACTCGTACCTATTTAAATAATTCCAGAATAGCATTAAACTGTCTAAACATGTTGAACATTAAACTATTCTTAATAATAAACATGGCTTTAATTAAAAAGAAGCTGCATCTTAATATTTTTATTAATATTGCCTACCTATGTTAGTTTATCATTGTCAATGGCGGTCAAATGAAGGTAATATATTACAATTTACGATGCAGTAGCCATTAAAAATAATTGGAGGACCTTTTTAATATCCCGGGGTCCCTATAATAACCATGCGTGTAGAGTATCCTTTTCTTACTAGGCCGCGATTAGATGCGCTTTCGATTTAGAATTAAGAACCAGTATAATAAGCGACAATAACAATGAATTATTCATAAAGCTTGTTTACATCTCGCCGGCATTAATGTGGCCCTACGAAAGTTCACTCATTGAGTACCGGAAAACTTGTGTTTTGCTTACCCTAAATACATCATCTCTAAGTATCAAGGTTAAAATTAAGATATTGAGTACTGTGATTAGCGAATGGAGAGCATATCTAGCTATAACAATGGGAATAAATCGTGAAAGTTCATGATATGTATTAATTTTAATACAGGCAAGGTATAGGTGGTATGATAATAAATTTAAAGAAAGAAATACATTAACTTTTACAATTGAAAGCTCCATATGTGTTCCAATAACGCTTAATACAAATTAAACATCCAAATAGTAATCAAACTCATTCAATAAATTTATCAACAGACTTACATAATAAGTAATGGTGATTCGCAAACTCTCGTCATGCGTAAGTAACAAGAAGTGGCAGATTAAGCTCTGCTTGCATGCTCAATAAACTCGCTTGGAATTTGGCGACCAATGATTTTTTCGGGCTACCTATAAATCTAATTCGAAGTGGATAATTACGGAACACTTACGAAAGATCAATCTATCGTGTCTTCGATGGTTCACGTGCTCGAAGCTTTCCAATTTCCTTATGTAATAGGCGGTAAAGCTCAAACAACGGTATAACACGCAACACTCAATTTGCCCCTAAACCAGAGTCGGGTATATATATTAGGCAATTATATTATATTTGTAGGAGTCAGGTACAAAATATGTTTTTTGTTATCTTTAAATGGTTGTTGTTTGTACGACGTAGTAAAAAGTTTGGAAGTATCAATGGCTTTTGTATTTTTAAAGCTTCTTTGAATATTAGTTGATCCGTGTTTTTGAACCCTATGTATTATGTGAATAGTACATAGGGTTCAAAATTGAAAATTTTGGACTAAAAAGCTTATAAAAAGTAAAGGAAGTAATATTCTAAGATTTTTTCAATTTCATTACTTTGAAACTTGTGACGATTGGGTATAGAGTGGACTTTTAATATCTTGTATAGAAACGAGAAGAGAAATATATTTTACCGGTAAATGTATGAATGAAGTTACAACTAGTATGATATTGTTTTATTACATTGACGGTTGAAGGCATGTATATTTTCAGAACTACATTATATTTCATATAACATAATTGTATAAGCGATACATTTATGCTACGTATTGTGCAGTATGTAACATTATCCTTCAATAACGTTGCAAATGATGTTACAAATAGCCAGTGTCAGATGCTAATTACTGTCAATGTTTGATATATAAATGTTTGAACCTGAGCTTGTAAAGTGACACTAATCAGATAATGGAGGGTAGATTTCTCTTGCTAACTGGTATTTTAACTATTGTTAAAGTACGTAATCAGTTAAATATACTACGTAGTAGTTTACATATTTGACTAATTCAACACGATAATTAAGTAGTTAAGCATAATATCAATCAAAATTAAATCAGTAAATAGCTTCATTTAGTTTTAATGCAACTTGTAATTATATATAACTATACCTAATATTAAATACTGACCTTTTGTCGTTTTACCCATAAATACCATGAAAAAATACTGATATAGGTCAACTATTTTTATAAATTATCTCTTGTATACATTATGTTTATAAAAGCATATGGATTCTCCATTATAGGTTTTTATTTTGTCAAGAGATTTGTTTGTGTAACTTTCTGTAATTATTTATTTCACACTAAAAATAATACTAAAAAATCCTTAGTAGTCAAAGTAAGAGCTACTTACATGCATCATTAGGTAGTCCTTTATAAGTATATGTTAGCCGTGATTCACTAGAACGAGAACATCACTAGAGGTCGGGTCACGTCCCGTTTGTTTACAATTATACAGAGGGGTCAGTACAGCGGCCGTGCGTACGAGTTCGCGGCGCGAAGAGAACTGTGCAACGAAACGCCGCGTGCGCACCCTGGCCGACCGACGCTCCTGGTGCACGCATGCGCCGCGATCGCCGGCAGGCCGCCCAAACAATAACACCCTCAACTTACCTATAACATTTACTTGATGTATAAAATACAAACTTACAGCCTCACTTTACATTAAAAAAAATATTCCAGGCACACAAGAAGCCAATATATTTATTCATGGCGAAGTTATTATTACGTAACTGTTTTATTAAAGTGGCTATACTGATACTTTTTCATGTAATGCTAACAATTAGATTAATTTCATTTTTGTAGTCATTTATATTTCAGGATATTGAACATTCCGTTGTTACTATTTGAAATATCTAATATAGGACAGTTCTATGGGTAAACTTTTATTATGAAATCAAAGTAATTTATTGAACTACATTCAAATGTGAAAGAAGCGAAGGTTTTCTTTACAAATACGTATTTTTTTTTTCATAATTATATATTTCTAAGATATAACAGGCTTTCGGGAAACTGAACATATTTCATAGCATATGAAATACAAATAGTTAATACAGCAGTCTTTATTAACTATTTATATTTTATATGTTGAGTCCTATCAAATAATAAAAGACAACGTGCGATAACTATCCTTACTGTAGGTCAAGATCGTTAACTAATGACAAAAACTTTATAAATCATCTGTGTAATATATCAATGGAGTAATAAATGTAAGAGCAGTATTATAATAAAAGAGTTTCGTGATCGCAGCGGAGCGGGCAGCACGCGCACGCGCACACACTGAGATATGATATGCCTGCGGCTATGGGAAGTGGAGTATGTCACACAACTTATCAATCATAGCCGCACGTACGAATGAACATCACGCTACAGCCGTCGATCTAGCCCCAGATTATACAAAAGTTGGCCAACGTTGACCAAACGGGTTGTCTCTTATGAGTCTTGTTCAATTTAGACGACAGAAAATGCATCTGAAGCTATAAAAATATTCAAAGTAAGTCAACTTAATTTATGCGACATTTGTGGTATTAAAATTATCCTAATCGTGTCGAAACTTCCGTCAACTTGCAACAGAGTACTATTAAGGTAGTATCAGTTACCTTTCGGTTATCAGCCCCGGTAGTTGAATAACATATTGTTAGGTAATAAGACTTAATAAAAATATTTAAAATGCTACTCTGTATCATATGAGATGACAGCTTCGAATTCATAAAATTATTATTATGTATTGACATTTAAATAGTGAATATTGCAACAGCTAGACTAGTATTGATTTATGCGAAGTTATGGCTCGTACATATTTCTCATATCGTTGGCATTCAACCTAAATAAACAATGGTAATAAAGAGTTGTGTTACTTTAACGGAGTAACCTGAATTCGTCGACCCCGACTGTGTCCGATTGAATTAAACCAGTTAAATTATATCATTGGTCGTCTGTCGTCAGTAATTCGATTAAGTGCTCACGCCACGCTCCGATAGGAATGCCATGATCATCATTTCCTTCGAAGTCCTTTGCTCCATTACCAAATACTCTCGAATTTTTATGACCGTTACTTTAGTATACTTTCTTTTTCTTATCAAAACATAATCCTACTAACACAGCCCGTATCCCCGTCGTAAAAGTTTTTTAAAAAGCTTTTAAACGATATAGGCAAGTATAGGATATGTTTTATAATTCAAATATGTAATAGGCAAAGAGTATGAGAATGTTCCTCGTAATACAATGTAGGTTTAAGGACATAAACCTTGATACGTAACTGTGACAAACCACGGCCTCTATTATATTACGAATAGTTTGTATAGCTGTAATTTTTAATACTAAACTTCAAACTTGGTTTACACGAAATCAATAAAAAAGTACATTTAATATAACTAATTATATTAATAATAGGATTTATTCTTTTAACTATAAAAAGCAGCATATAAGTTTATAGAACAGTAATATTGTACCTACATTTATTTGCATCACCTACAGTCAAACCACGTTTATAACCCGACAACAATCAAGCACTGGAACATGTGTCATATCCAAATTCGTCAAACGAAATGCTTATGGGCAGAATGACTTGAATGTGCAATCGGCAATTAATGTAAAACGATGAATGGACATTTGCTATGATTTCCCTTTATGCTATACTGTAATTGAAATCCGCTTACTACGGTCAGCTATTATTTAAGGTCAAATCTGTGGAAGTCAGCACGTGTATATTAAAACTCTGTTGTTAGATCTGCAAGGTCTAATGTCTAATGTTTAGGATGCTTCTTTCAGGAGGAAAACACGCTTAGTTGGCGATATTCAAGAATTACAAAGACTGGCGTCGCACAGGTATTTAAATGTAAATAAATGTGTTATTTTCTGACAGACATTCCGTCTAAACTTAGGTCACTTTAACTGAACCGATAATTATGATTTTTTTTTTCTAAAAATGCTATTCGGATTGTTATATTAACTGGTAACTGGTTTAATCGAAATACTAAAGTGATGTGCTTACAGAATATAACCATCTACTACTAAATAAAGCTAACCAATTGCAATATAAAGAAAATTTATATAAACAAGTTATTAGTGTAAATCCTTTTAAAACATAGATATGTTGCAATACAAGTGACACCAAAGTATTTTAAATCTACAGTGCGGTGTTGACTTAATATTGCTTACTTGCGACATTGCTTAGTTACCAGCTATAATAGGATAAAACTGTGAAATATCTCGGCTGTCACGATAGTGAAGAAATATTACATCTGTAACACGAAATTTCGCTTTAGAAATATTATTGTCAAATTTAGTCCTATTACCGCAAACTAAAGCGTAAAGTTATTATAATTTGATTTTATTATAAAAAATCTACATTATTAAGTTGATTTTACTATATCTAAACTTATACATATTAAAGTTTGCAAGTTTACAGAAAATAGGTGGTTTACTTTAATAGCTGATATAGCGGTGTGGTTTGTGGAGCATTATCCAATTTTCCATTCTATAACCATTATGTGAATGAATGCCGAAGCAGAAGAGCGTGCGTGATCCGCTGCCCGGGCCGCTCACGCGATCGCCTACCTAATTCTTTTTCAAATATATTATTTGACTTCCATTGCTTAATGAATATCGAAGAGTCTATAGCGCTATAATAGCAACTTTCTGATGAATCACGTACTAATCAGAACACGATTATCATTAATATCTTTCCCAGGCCTGCTCCAGTAACCTCTTCAAATATTTACAGCACTCCTTTTGAGTTTTTAAATGAACAATGCCTACATTTTTTCACCGTCATGTTGCACTGCTCTTTTACTATCATATTCCATATAAATATATACTAAATAAATCATACCGCCGTTGCGATCTCTACACACTTTTAATATTATAGAGATATTTTTAGTTTCTTATTGTCTAAGTAAGAAGTACCGTTTCCTCGTTCCACCATCCTTCACAATGGATTTCGTTCTTTGTATACTTTAAGTAGGTACTTCACTTGATCTCTACTAATAAATAGAACAACTAAATTGTGCTAACGCAGTTCCTTAGAAATGCAAAATTGAATGGAATATAAACAATGTGGTAATTTAGTATTGTTCTCAGCACTTGAAGAAATATAGCACCGGATTATCATTTTGTTTCTGATGTATTGATTTTTTTCGTACATCATAAAACGCCATTAGTTTTTTTTATGCTGACGCAGGTATAAAAGGTTTTCGGGTTAGCCACTGTAGTGTTGTTAATTAGCACGGGAATCAAAACACATAGAGGCGTGAAAACTATCTTATTTCAATTCATATTTGGTCTTAAATATAATCAAAGATTCCTATTGTATTTATGTTGGTATTTAAAAAATACTGCATACAAATGAGGTAGTAAATACGATGTCTAATAAAATGTTATGGATGATACTTATAGATTTTAACGTCTCTCCTCATCGTGATTCCGAATGTCTCCACGCACGCATTACATATGCGCGATGGGTAGTACCGTGCGTGGCGGCACTATTGATTGTTTACAGGCGTAGTGAGTACATGTGTATACCTAACAACTCATGGTCGATAGATATTGGATTCAATACCATATTACTGTTGTAATAAAGGAGCAGCAAGATGTTCATGATACAAGTATAACTCGGTGGCCACACGGACCGTCATCGATACAGACATTTCAGGAGTTTAGTCACGATTAAAAGCACTCCAGCACGCCACTTTAGAAGGGATATATTGTCAGTGACCGATGTTTATGACGTTTGAATAACTTTGAATATAGTAATTAGCTTATGAATACAAAACACATTTATAGAAAATGCTAATAATAATATCAATTCTTATACTGAAGAATGTGGTATCTTATTACTCGCATTGATTGTATTTAAATGTTGATTAGAACAATAAAGCTTAATCATTTTCAAATGGAAACTTATATGGACAGAGTTCAAAACACTAGCTAACTTATAAGAATAATTGTTTTGATCTTAACGCGGACAAAACTAGAATTCTGGAGAGTTCCAATATTATAGATAATTAATCATTATTCCAATATTTCTTAGTTTATACAACTACTGTAATGCGGACGTAAGACCTTTTTCGTTTCAATGAGTAAACAGTGTAGTGAAAGTACTAAGAACGTTTCGTTATTGTTGACGAAATCGTTTTGTTAATGTTCTAAACGTTTAATATGAAGTTCATAGATTATGACAATTAATTAAATGATTTTCTTCATAAACAAATGAGTTGTCGCAACCGTAGTCATTAGTAGATGACTTTCTAGATAAGTGAGCGTTATCCTGATCATCACGCCGGCTAATTGGCAACTGTTTCAACTAATGTGCTCTCTTGGACAGTCTGTCTACTGATACGCTGTCTTGTGACGTAGAAAGTTTCGAGCTGGTTTTATAATATACAAGGAACATAAAATGGAATACCAGTTTACAGTAGCAACATTTTTTTTTAGATTTTAATTGTACAATACACTTCACAGTACTAAAGACATCAACGCGTTGCATTAGGTCTTTTTTATTATATTTTATCAATCTATCTTAAAATAAATCAGTTGACATTTTATTTATTATTGGATATTTGATAAAAAATTAATACTAACTACAGGACATTAAAAATCATTGATAACGTCTCAATATATGCGTATTGAATTGTTTGTTTAAAACAACAATACATGATAAATGGAATAAACAAATTGTCTAACATCAGAACACATTTACATATGAGCTTGCCGGCCGCGGCGCAGCAACTAAAACGACAATAATTCATCTATAATCAGAGAGATAGTTGCGGTCAATGTTGTAATTTATAATCCAAATATTGTAATCCGATTGCGTCACGGCTTCTCTGGGAGTTTAAGAAACATGCTAGCCATTAAATTTATCTGGACCCCTTGATGTCCCAATGTAATAAACGACAGTGTCCACATAGAATATTGATAGGTATTTTCTACTAAATTAATACTCTTTTCAATAACATTCCTCAAGGTACTCAAGAATATAGTAATATTCGTGGGCAAATGTACGCAGGTTTTAGGATTCCGGTATTTCTGACGTACTATGTTCGGTTCTAGGAATACGAAATCCCATTAATGCACAAGGCTCCCAACGCAATTCTTCTGCGGTAAAAAGTTATAAAACTAACGTAAACCAAGTCGATTAATTCAGTGTGTAACAAAACGAACGTTTTTATTAAGTCTTTAAGCGGTTTTTATAAGATTTTTGACATTTGTTTGTACTTTCGTACCTTTGTTATTCCACATGCTCTAGAATACGGAGGCTACTTCTCTTAGAATTTAAGCAATATGTGTGATATTGTCTATTATTAATTTATTATTATTATACTACAATATTTAATGGTGTATATTATTTACGATCATTATTCAAACAGTAGGTAGGTATTTGATTTGTTTGTGTAATTAATATATCTGTCGATTAGCATGTTTACCACGTATTTAGGTACATTCGTATCTTCAGGTATTGAATACTCCATACAAATTAGGAACTATAAAACAGTAAGAAAAAAATTAAAAGTACTTTACACCGGCTTCCTTTAAGTAAACTTATCACAATTTTATAAAGAATTTATTGTACACCGTATAAAACATATAATATTAGTATGTATCTTTTAAAACGTGATTAAACTTAGTTTGAAATTTAACTTCGTAAATAAAGTGTCATATCATAAGGCAAAATTATAATTTATTATTTTAATTATTAATTCATATAAATGGGCATTGAAAGATTACCTACCGATAGTACGTAATATTTTTAATTGATTTCATTCTTTGTAATTCCTGGACACTTTAAACGCGCAAACTTTAATTTTCAAACGCAACAACATTCATGTTTTTCTCTCAGTGACAGTTTGGACACTGAGCGAACGTTTCAAATTTACGGGGTGACATTTACATCATTTAATTTTTAAATTATAGGCGCTCTGACACTATATCTAGACAAGTATATTATCAAAGTATACAGTTATACAAACTCGTAATGTTAATTTTTTCCTTACTTTCGGTCAGTTGCACAAACGTCGATTAAGGTTTAATGACACCTTTAAGCTCTGATGAATGTCAAATTTGTATGGGTAAAGTTGCTTTAAACTAATGAACATTTTAATAGACGTTTGTACAACAGGCCGTTTATATGCTAAATAAAATTTGGAGTCTGTGGGTCTGCTAGAAGTATCTTAGAATTTTGATGAGCTATGTATTAGTCAGATATTGACTAAATTAAGGTATTTTGAATTGAAAGATGATGGTTGCAATAATTCTTAAAATACTCATATTTAATGTGATTTGAAAATGCTCGACTTGGCGGAGTACGTCCATGCCCCCAGATATTTAGTTATTTATAATGGAATGACATCGCTTTAATATAGATTGGAGAATATTACAAAGAGTGAATGTAACCCAAATCAACAATATAAAACTGAATAATAAAAACATAGTATTAAAAATAGCAAATTACATCATACATTAATTTGAAGTATTAAGGTTCAAAATCTTAATTTAATATTCAGAAAGAATCTTGATAAAATTAAATCTGAAATTATTTAGTTATTTTAAATGGTTTTGTAGCCGAGATCACATTGAAAGTTATTATAGTACATCACGTATCATAATTAATTTATATCTTAATCATATTTTTCATGTTTTATTACACGCTATATGCAATTATCTGTCTCATTGATGACAGTCGCGATTTCGTTTTCTGTTCACCATTATTTGAACTCATAACATTACAACTGCAACGTGTAATCTTAAATCCATATTGAAGGTTATTTCATGCATCGTCTTAATCTGGATAAAAAAAATCTTAACAGTAACACGAAAGTGTAACAGTTACCGTGACTTTAATGAAAAACCTTCAGTTCTAATTAATGTTCTAAAATTTGAAAATATGTGTCGGCGATGTGGCTTATCTGATGACAATTTTAATGTGAGTTTGTGCAACTATATTCGTTTGTCCTGTTAAGTCTGGGTAGCTCAGTGGTAATAGCAGTCGCCAGGATTGCGAAAGATCTAGGGTTCGAGTCCCATCTCAGAGTGACAGGGACAAAGTGGATATTTTAAGCATATTTCATTAAGCATTGTGAATGCAAAATTGATCAAATATAATAACTATATAGTTATCAATCTGGCTTTTAGTTTTTATCCTGTCAAAATGAGGTTACAGTTCTATAAAAACTATGCATGTCATGAACAAAAAATATGCGTGCGTGCAGCTGAAAAGCGAATAAAAGAAGATTGGACGGTTTAGGTCACAAGAGAAGAGTTACACTTTAGCAGAATTGGCACTATAATTCTATGAAAATTATACGTTTAGTACCTATCCATTTAGCACTGTATAAGTATTGAAATATAGTTTTTCCTTAAATTGATTTCTCTATTGGATTCAAAGTCTATTTAATAACATATTATAGTGAGCTTTTAAATAAAGTGAGATGGTTCACTATGTGTGTAGTTTGACGTCATTCGTTCCAACCCATCTCTCAATATGAATGATCTTGTGTCGGTGAGCATAAATCTTGCCTCCAAGGGGATCACTTTCACTTTGAAATGAGATTGGAATGAAAAAGAATTAAAGCGAACAGCTCATTTGAATACATACCTAAGATATGAGCCACCATATTGTTTAATGGTATGCATTTAAAGTATCAGACAAAAATTTTTGAGCTTTCCGCCAGAATCTTTTAAGCGGTTAAAGCTTAAATATGTTATAATCGACATTATAATTTAGAACTTTCGTTGTCTTTTTAATGATCTGGAAGCAAATAAATACAAAGAACGTATTAACTTTTCGTATTTGAGCACCATTCCTTTTAAAAACGTATTTTATACTGTATGTTTAGTATAATTTAGCCTTTATGTAGGAAACAGGCTGGTAATTTTACTATTAGAGAGAACAAATAACAATTTAATGCAAATACGCGACTTTGATAACTAAAGAACCTAAAGAGCTTTATTTAAATATGGGCTAAGACCGTGGTTCTAATATTTGTAGTAAATGAATGTATGTGCAACTTTTGCCAAATTTTTTTGCAACAAAAATAACAAGGATAATAACACTATTATACTACCAAGTTGCATGAAAGGCAATATTACGAATCTTTCTAGCATTATTGTGCATGATGATTAAAAATTATTAGTTTATATGTTTTATTTGTTTTTAACGATATATTGTGTCATAATAAATATACCAGGAAAGAAAATCATTAACCTCATTAAATTAGGTTATCGAAGGACCGTGATTGTGAACGATCAATACATAACAACATTTAAGAACTTTGTTTCGCCCTTTACAAGAAATATTACATGCTTTGACCTTTCAACGGCTGGTTTTTAAACTTGTCATACGTAAAAAGCAATTATTATCGACAATATCCAGATGCTTTATGTAATCGAATATTTCATTACGAAGAATAATGGTCTTCGCGATAGAATCTACGAAAATTCATGGAATTTTTAATGAACGAGACATTGGAAACGACAATTTATAAAACCATTATGCAACATAGTGTAATGGGAATGTTATTAGAGAGGATGTTTCGTTTGTTGAGCTACGTTATATGATCTTATCTTTATTTTATGTTAAATGTTATAAAACAAGTAGGTACCTTTTTTGACAGCGAAATAAAAAAAATTGGTGTCTGACCCGCTTGTTTTTTCTCAAAAGGCGTGCTGTTACTGTTTGAGCCAACGAGTATCTAAACATTCGAATAAATACTTTTTTAAATGTGTGCTTTAATTTTTAAGAACTTCAAAGCCACCAGAGCTCTGCTCAGCTATTAAATATTTTTGTTGCGAATGCAAACTCTGATTCTATAAAAATATCACATTTTTATAAGAAAGCAACTTATAATAATTGATTAATTTTCCATTCATAGTTCTAAATTTGATATTTTTCTACATGGAAGAAACTTTTTATTATTATTAGCAGTATTACTAATTATGTAAAAAAATTAAAACTGACTAAATGCTGCCAATGCAAAATTTATTTGTTAAACAATGCTGAAAAACATATTTATTTATGTGATTTTCAAAGTTAATTTATTCAACCTACTTTGATGTTGAAACAGATCGATAGAACTAGGAGTATTTAAAAAACAATTGAATAACAATTGAAATCAAGTTATTACACTACTGAACAAAAAGTAATTTGTTGATAATAATAAGTTATATTCATAGAAACAAACTAAATGAATGCCCGGAAATATTACTACCACATAAGTACCTTTTGCAGCATATTCCTTAAGTGATGGCTGCAGGGCACCATCGCTCTCCACACGACTGTTACATAACCTCCATAATAGATAATGCATAATACTAATGACAAGTGATATTTAAAATATATTAGGTGCTCTCTATCTCAGCGTACTCTTACGTGCCTCAGTGATCGAGTGGGACAAATTAGATAAGCGCTTTATACATTATTATAAGTGGCTTTCACTTTTAGGGCCCAATTATTTGTTACTCTACCGTAACGAGCTAAGGATACTGACAATCTAGACGAGATAAGAGTTACGCGATTTGTTTCCTTACTCGATGGCGATCTGTGTTACATACCAAATTGCCCATAACTTTATCATTATTCTCCATCGTGAAGATATTGTATCAAAGACTACCTGTATAACAGTCAAGAAATCTAGGCAGTAAGTGCATCAATTATCCCACACGGATAATTATACTAAAATGTGAGCAAATGCGGGCGCAAAAGACATTAAGTGGTGCGTTATGCAACCTTTTTTAAGCATTTCATCACTCGTTGAAGTCAGTTGATAATTTGTGTAATTAAAAGCATGTATGTGACGGCAACATTTTACGGAGAAATGGGTATGGCGACGGTGTGTCCGACGACGACAAATAGGTGAAAAACGACCGTGTTAACTATTTTTCCTTGAAGTTCGTCTGTGATTTTGCCGTATGATAAACATATTATGTTTTACATTATATACATAGTTAAATAAATATTCATTTAATGATTTTAAACATATTAATGACATATTGCCTTTTATTGCAGCTGATATGATACATTTACAGAGAAGGATGTAACTAAAAGGACAGAAGACAACCTCTAGGATCGAGACAAAGGAGTTGAGTTGATATGGTAAATGTTTATATATATTAAAAAATGAATAGACTCTTGTGTCGGACTGTACTCTTACTTAAATGTCGTATTATGCGTAAAACAGATTAAGATTTGGCAGTAGTCAACGTCACCTGATTCAGTGGTTACGTAGGTGTGGGAATGTCACATTTAATGCAATACGCCCGCTCATATAGCGATATGTTTGGCACGCGCACTCATGGCATTAAAAAATTGTCAGCGAGGTTCCAGCAATTTCGTAACCTCGTTTATAATTACTTCGTGTTTAAGATGAACAAAATGTTAAAAGGTTTATTTTTCTTTTGCAAAAATGTGGCACACTTGCGGTTATATACTACTAAGTTGTTAATTACCCTCAATTTTATTGTAGGTATACTAACCTAGCCCCGTCATACTTTACTATTTCTAAGAGTACTGGCCGTAGAACAAAACTGCATTTTATATAAAAATTGCAAATCATCAACTATGGGGATTGCTTCCTCGATTTTGATCCCTCAGAAGACAAAAAAATAGGTATTTATTAGAAAAATCAATTCCCTACAGTTGATTAACATAATTTAATAGAAAGTACCTTAAGAATACTTTAAAATTTATTGAGCAAGACAAGTGTAGGCTAATAGTGTTTCAACATTACCTTCCCGAGTTCACTATCTAAGTAGTCAAGGGCAATTTCTCTTATAATGCTTCGAAACTATTAAGCCTTTATTCGAGTCGCCTGTTACGATATCGAATAATAACCTGTCTCTATATTAATTGCGTAGGACTTTCTACATAAGATAATAAATAACGTCATTCGTCGCCGTAATAGGACGCATGATGAGACTGAGATGTGTATTTTCTTAGATATATGAGTACAACCGTCGCCATTATGGAACACAAAACAACGGGATGAAAGTCCATTTCTAAGTCAGTTACGACACGATAACCCCATAGAAAGAGGGAATAATCTTATCAATTTGACTTTTTTATACTTTATAGTAGTTAAGGATATATTAAATACATATAAGGAGACATTAGAATAATTTCTAATAAAATATTCCGATTTCAAATAAAATAAATAGGATATACTAGATAGCTGCTGCTTTATTTTTCTGGTTATTTGATCTTTACTATTTGATATTCTAATTTTATCTTTTTATACATTCCAAATATTATATTCTAATGAAATTCAGTTATTGTTTAGTTGGTTCTACTTATCTCGAAATCTAACTTTGACAAATATTTTTAAGAAAGAGAAGAAGTCTATTTCATTATAAATGATCGGAGTCATTTGTCTTAGACCGTTTAAAATGGAAACAAATCGTCTTCTTCAAACACATCTCTAGTAAAATTCTCACTTAATCACTGTGTGAAGTAACACTATCATGTTGCTTAATGCAGTTCGAATGTCGTCGGTCTGGCTGTATGGCTATTATGTAAACTTGAATGTAATTTATTAGCAAAGAGTTCTATGACCTTAAACGCGTTCGTGTTTACCTCTGAATTATTATAATCTATTGAACGACTAACTAAACGAACTTGAGTCTAAATTCATTGTGAGTGTAAATTAAAGTCAGAATTAAAAGGTTGTCTGCTCAATTTGCACAAAGTAATCGTATTTCATGATTTTGAATTAGGCTGAGGCTCATTTTGTGCTTACAAGACCGTATCCGGAGGCGATATTATATATTGCGTGTTTTTTTTTCTTTCTTTGACTTTAAAGAGTTTGACGTATCGTAAAACATTGCAAAAAGTATTTAAATTACCATGTTTAACATTTTGGGGAAAAATGTGCGTTTTATATTCTACATAACTGATTTGACAGATGGTCTGCCAATTTGAAAACCCAAGGTTCAAAGAAACAAATCCAACATTTTTTCCCTACCACTCGTTCAGGACGTCTTTTGGCTGATAAGAAGAACGAGCAAGAAACTCCTCAGCTCTAATAGGAGTAATGACATTCACAAAAACAATATCATTACCAGATCAATAGAGAGAGAAAAAAACAATGGTCTTATAATGATAACATAATAATAATGGAAACAAGATTTTTGAGATATAATGAGTTTAGAAGAGATCACCTATCCCGTTCCTGGACCATCTTAAGTCCAAGCATTCTTATCTGTTATATAATCGGATATCTTATTATAAACTTTTTTAATAAGTATTTTTTGTTAGAAGATTTAAACTGCATGGTATCCAATTGTTGTATTTTGCATGGGACCTTATTGTAGAACCGCACACAAAGACTCCTGAATGAGTTATTAACTTTTTGCAGCCTAGTGACAGGCACCGTTAATTTATTTTTATTTCTTATATTCAAATTGTGTACATCATTTTTTTATAGAAAACAAACTTATATTTTTACGAACGTACATATATTAAGTTCTCGTATATATATTGAGAAGCAACAGTCATTATGTCTGTTTCCTTAAATTTCTCCCTTAAAGAGTAAACTACATGAGTTAATAGGTTTACATATTAAGAATCTATTAAATGGAAGTCTTCACATTCTGTATATATAAGCCTGTTAATTAAGTGAAATCTGATAAGAAATATATTATATTCCAAGTGTTAATATGAATTTCGGTTCATTTAAGATAAAATCGAAAAATTTATTGTCTTACCTGCCCTGCCGTACCCAACCCTTTGGTGTAAAAATATTAGACGATGCTTACCTGAAAAGAGAAAAAAAATTAAAAGTTTCAAATAGCGTAAATACAACAGTAACATCGCTTTTATAAAATTAATTTGTTGATGATGATACAGGGATTTTCAAAAATGTACTATCTGCAAGATATTTTTATTTCAAAAGGGAAGCTTACTCGAAACACCAGTTGTTACTGTTATGACTTTTTGGAAGTTTTTGTGGAAATAATATTACTAATACGTCAAACATTAATGGAATTTACGAATAAAAATGTGTGTCAGGTTTATCACAGCAGATTCCAGGTATCAAAATGGTGATAAAGTGCAGTTTTTGATTAAAGACATCAAAACGACTAAACAGCTTCCAAACTTATTTAAAGCAAAATCACTTTTTATTAAAGTACACTACATATCTATTTTATTTTCCATTGGCTTAAATTCAATTTCAATATGACTTTCGTGAAATGTATAATAATTCTTGTTATCAGTACCATGATTTATAAATCTTTCTTCAAAAAAATCTATTTAAAATAGAAGTATATTTTCGATTAATATTCTACTATCATAAAAAATCGATTTATTTTTTATTTTAGGTTATTTAATTTAAATACTATATCAAGAAATCATTTTTTGTTTTAAACTTAATTAAGACTTAACAGAAGCCTAATTCATATTTTCTCTTCGCTGTATTATATAAAGAATGATTGCATTCATTTTATTAAAGCATTTAATTAAATAACTAGTTTGTAACATAGAAAACCAAATGGCACTGAGTGCAATTACTTACATCTACCTGTTTTCTTAAAGAGAGGAAATTGAAAGCTTCTAATGAGTCATTCGTCACTTTCGCAAGGTGGAACCATATGAAACTTGCGTTGAGCACGTGATACCTAGTTAGGCACATACTGTCATTTTATATATTTACCTATTACACTTGAGCAATATAGTGGTCGATTAAGTTATTTAGACTGAAACCATAAACTTTTAGAATTGGAAATGAAATTAGTAACTAACAAAATACAGTGTATAGAAAAGGAAAACAAAAGTAAATATAATAAACTTACAAAAAATACGATATTTAGCACCTACTACATCGGAAGAAAGGTCCATCTTGAAAGTGGTTCTTTTATTTTTTAAGAAAAGAA
Organism: Diatraea saccharalis; assembly: GCA_918026875.4. NCBI lineage: Eukaryota > Metazoa > Arthropoda > Insecta > Lepidoptera > Crambidae > Diatraea > Diatraea saccharalis. Next base: position 7,435,233 of record OU893333.1, read on the forward strand.
TTCAATGAGTGAACAGAAATTTCCATAGTTTAAGTTCCGTACAAAACAGTGGGATTACTTAGGGTATATGTAAAATTAAAGTAATATGTCGATATTACTATATACTCTTAGCAGTTTTTTTTTCAATAGACAAGTTAGATTATGGTCACAAATATATTCTGGTTAAAATAACTGATTAATAAGAAACGGTGACGACGAAAAAATATTGGAGGCTCTTTGGCATGAAATGAAGGTATAATTACAGAATGACAAAAAACTCCGTTTTTATAAAAGAAAAATACTGGTTTTTCAATTAAAACAACACATAAGAAACAGAGGAAATACCGTGTTTTAACTTTTAAAACTATAAGCTTCCTGTTTGTAGAAAACTTTAGTTTGAACTGATTACGGAATAAAACAATTTATCTTATTGATGTACCTTTTTAATATTGGACGCTAACCTTATTTGTTAATTACCACATCGCTCACTGAATAGTACAGTGGCACAACTCAAAAACCATATTTCGAGAAACGCTCTCCGAAGTTATGAAAATTTAATATATTTATAATTATGAAAATCATTTTTTTTAGCAAAACAGTTAAATCGTTTGTAATATATTATTACTGTTAAGTTATTAATTTTTTCTTTAAATTATCTATGGGATGCCACCACAATGTTGTGGCGTTTTCTCGAAATAATGGTTTTTGAGTTGTGCCACTGTAGTGAGCGACATATAAATAAAAACTTAACCTCAATCCGAGATTTTTCTTCCAGATTATCAATATAAGTCGCGGGTAAAGGTTATTACGTAATAATAAGTAAAAAAATCAACTGACTAGTATTTGTTGAGCTTTTATGTTATTACAAAATATAATACAGATATAATTTTGAGACCTATATAAATTATTAGCCATACGTTATAAAATCTAATTCCATATAGATGAAATTACGGTATTAACATAGCACATTATTGTTATATGACATTTTTCAAAATAAGTTACTTACAAATTGCAGAAGACGTAATCTATTTAGTAATAAAGACGTATATCCTGTTAATATGTTGTGTTAAAATTTGAGAAAGCATGTAACATGTGAGGCAGTAAAAAGTTTGATGTGTTTGATCCACATTTTTAACAAAACTATGCATACTGCGTAACAGCTGGCTAGTTTAAAATAAACTATTAACTAGTCTACTGTAAATAAAACATTCAATGGAGCAGCCATAATACTTTTACTAAGAAACAAATAGAGGTAAAATGCAAAAAATTATAATGTAGCTATTTTGAAAAATTGCTAAACATGTCGTATTTATTAGAGCGGATAACTTCTGATTATTCAATTATATTATCAAATTAGAAGGATATTTATGTTATTACAGCATCAGCATCAAGCAATAGTAAACAAAAAAAAAGAGATTCAACAAACGTTGCATAATAAATTCTAAAAAGTAGAAGTAACTTAACCTTATCTATCGCTTGGCGAGTCCAAATATAGTGAAAAGAAACCCGAAGTGGTTTTATTTAGTAACTAAACTGGTAAATGGAAACGTAATTTTAACTTAGAGGAACTGGCTGATGGAGCAACACTATTTTAGCGAACACACATGATTTCTTGTAGCTTCTAATAACTACTACAGCACAAGAGTTCGCTCTCACTAAATGAGCGAAAGTAAACGAACATGTGTTATTTGACAGCATCTATAAGAACTAGTAATCGTAATCACTTCAATGACAGTAATTATGTACACCTTATATAGTACTAGTATTAACATTTTTAGTTTAGTTTAAGTGCTTTGAATGTGGAAAGTAAATATTACAACATATCTATTAGGTGTGGACCCTGAATGAAATATATTTAGTCGATAACTTGATACTACATTACCATACTTATACGTGAATAAGCTTATTCTTTTTTTTAATATACTCATAAGCGCAAAAAACGCATTAGGTTGTTGGGAACCTACAGTACATAGATACGACATAATATATTCATATAGGTTTTCATCACTAACATAAACATAAGCATCTCGCATTTATATAAAAAGTTCATCATCATAAAATATAGAAACACACTCTGACATTTATAAAAGAGAGTATTAAAAAAAGAATATACATATTATATTGAATATATATTCACTGATTCGATAATTTCAAGATTCCTACCGTCGTGTAATTTTGTTATTCTTGTTTGTTTAAACTCACTTTATTTAAAGTCGTTTTGTGATACATTTGAGTATGAGCTAAGTTATTTTCCTTTATAAATATAGCATCTAAATTGAAAGTGTTACAAAGTCTATTATTTATACGCCGCCAGACTACCCATAAGGTTTAGCTTTAATCATGAACAATTTCGACTGTAATAATTAAATTTTCAATTTCAGACTTAAATTCCACGAAAACAATTCATTGTGGTGTTTGTTATGGATCATCGCATACATTTGCAACGGCATCGGTAATTTAAAAAAATGTAGCAAAAATGATTTTGCGCCAACCGCACATCATCGTTTCGTGTTGTTGTGACATTTGCTTTTGCGTTAGAATAAATTCTAGTTCATTACATTTGCTATGGAGATAATCAGCTGTGCCATGACTAAGTACGCTCTCGTTCTACGAATGAATCCATACGGGATTTGTAATTTCGTCATAGCAACGAAAGTGTAACAATAAAGGTAAAAACAATTTAGGTTGCACTTTTCTTCAATATTTGAAAATATGATGATTGATTTTATTACGGGAGTGTTCGCTTTGATAAAAGATTGCTCTATCCGTAATGGAATAAGATCATCATAATCTTATTAATATTATAAATGTGAAAGTTTCTTTCTTTGGATGTTTGTCCGTCAATTACGCCGAAACTACTGAAAGGATTTTGATGAAATTTTGTATACAGATAAGGTAGTAGCTGACTTAGATAATTGGATACTTTTTATCCCAGTAAACATTTACCTAGAGGCCATGCGGGCGAAGTCGCTGGCGAAAGCTAGTTATTAAATATATGTATCTTTGATAGTTTTGCATAATTTAATAAACACAAGGACAATAAAGTTAAAAAAAATATCACGTGTTAGACGTTCACGTTATGGGACAATAAAAACACACGTACTGAACATTTTTTCTTTTTCTTTTACACATGTATGCTCTAGAATGCCTATAAACGTGTAGTTTATATGTAAATATTAAATTATGTTTTGATTACAGAGCAACAAAATATATCGTGCTTCTGTCGATATATTTGTGGTTTGGTGTATGCAAACCGGATGCGTCTAACGCGGTGCAGTTTCTCTTCACTCGGCAGTCGGTAGCTGTTCGGTCACTTACATCGCAGGCTAAAGATAGAGAAATTAGCTTCGCACTCCCGACAGAGTGAATGCACTCTAGGGTGGCCACGATTCTGTAAATATAAGCTAAACGGGGACTCGCATATCCAAAATTAAATGTATACCGCACATGCTGTTTCGTCTAGAATTCCATTTGCTGTTGGCATAATGGGATTTATAAGAGAATTTATAATTTTATAATTAATAGGTCACGTTAGAGATACATACTAATATTTCTCTTTTTAACGTATTAAAGTAATTTGGATGATTCAAGTTTTATTATTAAAAAAAATTCAATTTTCACTCTTATCCTATTAATGATATAAATGTGAAAGTTTCTTTGTTTGGATATTTATTCGTCAACCACGCCGAAACTACTGAACGAAGCCGCTGGCGAAAGCTAGTTTATCATAATTTTAAGCCTGATATATCAATGGGCATTAAATAGGGTAAAAATGATTCAACCGCTTTTGGTGGAGCGGCGTGTAAACAGCCGAGACCTTCCGCGGGGGCTTAATCGAAGGATGCGGTTAGTTAAAATTTAAAGAAAAGCGAAAGAAAAAGCAATAATCGAGATTAGATTGTTCCTAATGTACACTTGATAGAACTCTGAATGATGTATATCAGTATAAGCACCACTGTCCACAATTCGTATGGTCTTTTTCTTATATTTAATGTGTACCATGGTGTAAATTGTAATTAAAATGTAGAAAATATTATGGTTCAATGTATTTTTTATCAGTAAAAAAAAAGAAATGACGAATGCAATTTTTAAGACGTAAATGTTGGTAGGTAAACGAAAGAGCATGTGCGGTAAATGCACCCTTTTTTGGTTTGTAGTGCCAGCGGCGGTAACATAGAACAGCAGACTACCAAAAGCACGCCTGATATATTTTTAGAGGCATACTCAGGGAAATCAATAGATACATAGTTAATTTAAAATAAGAAAGTAGGAAATGAAAAATACGATTAAAGCGGCTTCACCAGATTCCTTGTTTCCTTATTATATTAAAACATGAAATTAGAAAGCTGTTATATTCAATACTAACTACCACCAGCGGCTTCGTCTGCCTGGTCCTGTAATATACATATATAACTTGATGAAAACACCATTTAATGCGTTGTATAGTTTAAAAAATCTCTACCGATAGCGGTAAGCTACCTTGTTCTAAATATAAATAAATATGTGGGCCTACGAACAATGATTACACCAAGTTCTATGAATTAAAAATACTTGAATAATTTCGTCATTTGATTGACAAACTGTTTGTGACCACATAATTAATGAAGAACAAGCACAAAATTGGGTATTATTAATTGAATTAATGACCGTCTCATTGCAAAATAACGTAGACATCATCTTGAAGGTTGAAGGAGTGTTTAAGCATTATAAAAGAGGAACACGGAAATAAGAATTCAGTAATTTAAATACTTCAGTTCAGCATTCAAAGATTTTTAATGAAGTTTATTAATTATACATTTAATTACAAAAAATAATAAATTCAAATTTTTTTATGAGAATGTAAGTTTAATAAAGGTAACATTTTCAATAAAATTATTATACTGGAAATGACTTAGGTTATATTTTTAGGTAAATACTACACGAACTACTTGGTTACACTAAAGTACTCGAATGGCGAGTCTCACTGCCCCGCCCATACCATATAAGAGCGGTTACAAACTGCAAGATCGATTACCACTAATTGCCACCCTTTGTACAACGAATCACCTCAAAATTATCACCGTATAAACGATAATGTAGCACTAATCGTATGAATCGCATAAGTAGAAGTAGGTGTTATCTAAAGCAACTTAAAAATACAGATTCATAATTCTTTGATATCTGATACATATAACCGCAACTTCCTTCAACATTTGAATCAAATATATATTCAATTGATTTATCAATACTATAAGATTTGATTGTTTTTTTGCATTGAATAGACTCTGAAATTTCTGGATCGGTTTTAAAATTTACCCACGTATTTACACATGTAGATTTAAGATAGCAAATTTTAATCTTTCTTACACTAACATTACAGATTTCGGAGAAATATAATTGTTTCTCATAACACCAACTTTGGGGTGGTTTACGCGGGATCAGAAATTTCATGTAACAAATTTATAAAAGTAGTAGCCTTACCAAAAGTCTAAAAATATAGTGAAATCTATGAATTGAGGACTCAAGTCCATCAGTTGTATTATTCGATATACCATGTATATAGTTTAGTAACAGACAGGTATTCTAATTACGCACAGTCATATGTTATCAGTGCAATATTACGTTGCTCTGTCGGTAAAGCTAGAGCCAGTTAGTGTGATACACAGTCAATCTCTTTCATTCACATACCCTAGTTTATAAGCATTGAATCGTTGCAACGTATAAACATCGACATCCATTATATGTGACTCGCTGGATTGAACACGAGGGTCATCGACATGCTTCATAATGTCAATGAGTGGAATAGAAACAATAGAAATAACAAACAAACTTCCATTTATTTGACAACATTATTAGAAAACAAATCATTATAGAGTCATATCAATAAACTGTAACATCTTATTAAATTATCATTATTCAAATTATTATGTATATGTTATATCTATTTGTATCAATGGTTTAGTTTTAGTTAGTTATTAGTTATTTTAATTATTATATTTTATCAATTTTGCATTCGCAATGCTGTGTACTCATCTCATCTCAGACTATTTGGGGCGGGTGGATTTTTTAAGCATTTTTCGTTAAAAATATTATCTATCTAATACTATTACCATTTATAGTAACAAAATTATTTAATTATATTTAATAAAAATATATTTATAAAAATAATATATTAATTATTAGTAGTATAATCTCTACTATTAAAAATAGAACAATTACTTTGTTTGTTTTTTTTTTAATTCTTTCACCTACAAATATTTAAAAACATACTCAAGAGAAGGATCTATGTAATATTGGCGCCGCACCGTGCGATACTGATAAGAAGAGTTCGTAAAAAAACTGATTTGTGTACTGGAACTACATTTTTTTTCAGTCAACACAAGCCTATTTTATGTATCAACGGATTTAATTTAACCTCTATCGATTCGTGAATCAGTCCCAGTCGTGAAAGCTGACTGATCACACTAGCACGCGACACCTCTGCTTATCCTTACGTATTCAATAGTGATTCGATCGCTTTCACGTATTTACTTGACATAATAATGCGTATTTGAAAGTTAGCCGTTTCACCGAACAATAAGATTTTGTTTGATTTTTAAGGAATAAGATTAAAGTGAGCACCGCCGACTGGTACAATATAGAATTAGTAATGAGATAGCAAATAAAATTGCGAATCACAACCTCGACATAAGTCACGTTGACTTTGAGAAGAAAAGTAATAGGACGGTTTCTTTTTATATCAACGTAAAAGTTACAACACTATTTATGGAAAGAGTGGGTTTACCGAAGATTTTAAAAGTAATTGTCATTCAGTGTGCACATCAGTGTGCACATTGCCAACGACTAGATATTTTAAACAAATTTCATGTGACCAGTGACCTGTTTCATTAACTTGGTGAGTTATTTGGTCGTGAACTCGAAGGAAATCGGGGCAAGAAGTAATGAGTAACGTTACTCTCCATTGGAGTGCGCCTTTGAAGGTTGTGAATTGCACTAACGACAATTTAAACATTGCGACTCCGATACTTATCACTGGTATAAAATGTGGAGTTGCAACAATAGCGGTGGAATGTTCCAGATACCGGTCATACAAACTAGGATCTTGTTGCTAATAATGACCCGTATCTTATTTGTAGATTTTATAATATTGGCAAATAATTTAGATTCGCTTTCAAATAATCAATTGCAGTGGAACTCGATGACGATGCGATTAGCGTTCAGTTTTCGATTGCGGCATTTAAGCAACTTTCTCAAAGACCTGTCATTAGATGGGTGCCCGAAAAGGCACTTTGCTTGTTTTACCTCCCATTTCTTATCTGCTTCTCTCTTTGCTTCGAAAAGTTTGCACTCTTAATCGTATCGGCAATCTGCATTAGGGCCCCATGTTACTATTTTTTTTATTGGTTGGTTCTGTTTTTTCTCTCTTTATAAAGCCATTTATATTGTTGAATAATTGTGATGATTAATTAATTATATGAATAGTGATCTTTAATGGTCTTGAGCTATTTTTCTATCTCAATTTCACAAGATAATCACATGTCTTTAAGGTACTTGAAACAAAAGTTCATTGTATTCGAGGAGTCATAATTAAGTGATTGAATTGTTGATAGTTGGATGTTATCATTATACAGGATGACAACTCAGTTGGTTCTCATCCTAACGTTAATAGATGGCTCACACACGGTAGCGAACAATGGCTACCTATAATGTTTTAGACGCATATCTCATGACTTGGTCTAATTGATATTATGTCTTACAATAGTTAGTCAGATTATGTTTTATTCTTTTATATAAAAGAACATATTTATTTGGAGATATTAAATACATATTTAAGCACAAGTTAATTTCTTAAAAATACTTTTCGTATAAGTTTCTATACGTTTTTATGGTTTTTATTCTCCTAGACATTTCCCAGTTATTTCCTACTAATTTAAGCAAAATGATGTTTGAAGAAACTGTGAAATGATGTTCATATTTATATATATCATATGTATATACTTAGTTTTTTACTATAAGTTAATTTATGTAATGATTTCTTAATTATACTAATGAAAAAATAATATGCATAATTAGACTTTGCGATAAAAATAGGTGTATGTGCTCTATGCACCTATTTTTACCACAACTAAGAGGAAAAAAAACTAAAACAAATTGTAACTTTTTTATAACGAAAAACTACCTACTGTTTTATAACTATTGTAATCGCTTTGTCAGTCATGTGCATTTATGCATGTCTATCAACAAACTCATTGACACCGATAAAACGCAGGTCCAAGCACCGTAGATTGATGGAAGGTACAATCAGAGTTAGAAAGCTGAAGCATAACGCAGAACCAATAATTTTCTAGATACTTGTCCCGCTACGTTCGCCGCATTTGCTATGACAATATTCTACGTTGCACCTCAGAAACGCCTAGTAATGATAGAATGGCATCAACGAAACAACAGGCATAAGTAATAACAAACTTCCTAGGTAATGAGAAACCGTGTGCACGAACTACGAACGCTGTTGGCGGCGCAATGACGGTTGAAGTTGAGATCAAACCGCAGCGTTGAGTAAGACATAATGAGGTACTGGATTCTTTGTTAGGTGAAATAGGACTTGGAGAAGAGACTTCTTAAAGATGTAAGATTAATAAACGTTCCTGCTGCATTACTTATCTTGAAAAGTATATTTATTTATTTTACAACAGAAAAACACAATCTGGATTTAATATTATAAGTTATACATTTATTTGACTATACTTCAACGAATGTTGTCGTTAGTGTCATCAAGTTGTAAAGACGTCAGCAACCAACACCTTATGATCAATGACATACGTAAGATAACCATCTACAAATTATTGTTATAGTTAATGGCAAACGCAGAATCTTACGGCCTCCGTTATATACCATACATTAGGGGGTTGTGTAATACTTATTACTTTGACAATTTACCTCATACTATGTTGTAAACATCCAATGATTCGTAATAGCTGCGAAATAGCGTACACTAGGACACCGGTAACGAGTGCCATTACATTAATCGAACAAATTGTGGAACAGCTAACGTATTAGCTTCAGATTACGGTTCATTGTAAAACAATTATAGGTCTCACAATTGTTGCTTGATCTTTGTAATCAGTCAGTCGATAACAGTAGGATTGCACGATAATATAGCCTAATAATAAAGGAATGTTTAAATTAGACCCAGTCTAGTAATATGTTACAGTAAAAGCCTCCTATATAGCTATATTTAGTTGTGAATAAAACAAGCATAATAAACAAATTGCATTAAAAAAAGAGTGTGTACTAACGTAACCAACATATAGTTAGATATGTATCTTTCAAGACATTAAGTTTTATTTAATTGCTTCTTATATATGCAACAAACGGCTTTAGGCTCATTTGGTTTATATATTTTATTACATTCTTAGACTTATAGATATATTTCATCCATTGGATTACTGCAAAATATTTTAATTGTTTAGAGATGTAAAATAGAATTGAATACACATATTTAATCCCGCTTAAAAGTATTAGTTTTAAGTTAACTTTTATTTGTATATTATAGAGCAAGCATTATAAACACAAACACATAAAAAATATTTACGAGTTTGACGACTAACAGCACTAACTTTACACGATATAAAATTTATTAGCAACTTACTTCAGAAACTACGAGTAGTTAAAAATTCTCACGTATTATTTATAAATCGAAAAAGAAGAATCTATTGTCGACATGCATTATTGGCCAACACTTGCAGCGTGCACCTGCGAGGATGCGCCTTTCACTGGGCATCGAAAGTGCATCGGTTGGTTGATGTAACTCGACCTGCGACCTCGCACAACACTGCCTCCGGGCCAACTTAGCTAAGATCGACCCATCATTTTAGGATTTACAACACTACGGATAGGAATATTGAGCAATTACCAGTTTATCGGTCAGTTGCACAAACGTCCATTCGGGTTTAATGAAGCCTTTAAGATCTAATTAATGTCAAATTTGTATGGGTAATGTTGCTTTAAAGTAATTAAAATTTTAATGAATGTTCGTGGAACTGGCTGTATATGTAAATAAAAAAACAGGCTAAGTGCGAGTCCGGATTCGTGAGCTACGAAGGTTTCCGTGCCATTCATCAATAAAAAACGCATTACCCTTAAATATACTAATATATTTACTCGTATTTTATTATATTATTCGGTTTTCAACTATCTAGCTGTCACGGTTCATGATATCTTATATCATAGCCTGGCGACAGACAGAAGGATAGCGCAGTATTACTAATACTATAGGGCCATTTTTGTCATTTGTTGATGATTATTAAATATTCTTCAGATTTACAATAAATACTTAGTTTTTATTATGCCGGCAATAGAACTAGGGTTGCCCTTAGAGACGCAAGTCACTCACCACACGTAGATATATGATATAGATATATGATTAAATTAAAAAGAAAAAGTTTGACAGCATATTATTTTATGTAACTTTTAAAGTTCACTTGAGAGCAAGCATTATGTTTTAACTATGTGACAGGATGGAAATTTGTCCCTAGATCTCACCCCCAGAAAAGGGGGCTTTTGTGGGTAGGTACCCACCGTGCGGCTAGCCTCGAGGCAGGTTCACGAAGAAGAGTCCCACACGCTCCCTGTCGCTTGCCAGGCGGCAGGGATAGTGGCTAATATATTTCCTCGGTGAAAAAAAAAAGGATGAAAATTTGTCACTAGTTGGGTGAGAATGTGACTTGAAAAACAATCCACCTTCATTGATAGATACTGAACTCAAATGCAACTTTGATGTGTATCTTTTTTGCATCTAAAATAAAAGAAACAACAGGCTAATTGATTATTTCTTATGTTCAAAAGATTTAAAAAGATGGCGTAAAGCTATTAATTTTAATATGGATTCCTTGCTCGGTGTTCGACTAATGGTATGTTCATTTAAACATCTGTCAAGTATTCGCCATTTCGCAAACAAATTGCAGACCACCTGCTGAGAGAAACCTAGTAAACATGTGAATCAATAACTCGAGGCAGCGTTTGTGCGATAAACTGTTGTAACTCACACGGCGACGCGCACAATGGCGATAAATTTAATCGATGGTTACAATGACAAATGCAATTTCAAACCGATCCTAGACTTTTCGCACTGATCAAAATATAGCTAATAAACACTTACATACTAATGTTATAAATATGAAAGTAACTTTGACTGTTGCGTGTTCATGTATTATTAGATACTGAAATTATTTTAATAAAATTTGGAACAAAGATAAACTTGACCATGGGATAGAACAAATCGCCTCCTTATATGTTACCTTTCATTGAAAAGAAAAAAGGGTTTAAAATTTGTATTGAAATTTGCCATTGAGAATAACTTCAACCATACGTATAATTAACTGTTATAAGCTTCGAACCTGTCTTAATATTTTGGTAAATATGAGAAGGTGATCTATAGTTATTATTTTTGTCAGATACACACTGAATTAATTAACTTTTTACTTTCTGTTATTTTTTATGTTTTATTATTTCAATTCGACCATATTTGGTTGAGAGTTAGACACCGTTAGATCATCGTGAAAGTAAGTGTTTTTTTATGTTTATATATCTAAGTCTCCTTTTAGAAGTTATACTTAAATCAAGCTTTAGATGGAAATATTTTTTTCTTTATGACATTCTATTTAAATCTTTTGAAATGGCAATCAATACCCATTTATACACAAAACCACTTTCATGACAAATAATAGTATCGCGTAACTATTCGTTTTCTATTTGTGTTCTTTCTTTTTGTAAATACAACAGCGTTGGGAATTTTCAAGAATAACCAGTATAAACAAATTCTATGAAACGCATTTCGATACACTTTTCTTTGTATATTTTTTAAATTCTTCATTAAGTTCCATCGTACGGTACATAAGTAATATATAGGTGCTAATTATCTAAGTTTCTTTAAAATGTTGTTATTTTCGGTCGGACTTGAATTATTTATATAAACCCAATATTTATCGTCTTTTACGAATAATTGAATTAATAATTGATTACAGTAGATAGCAGTAAACACGTGATCATATAACGCTATTTGAAGCACGGCGGGAAAAGTCGCCTTCATTGCGGAACTTTATTAGTTAGATCTTCGGATTAGAACTAGATACAAAATCAGTTATGGAATGTGGGTCCTGTTAGCGCCATCCACAGGCGATCTTACCCAGCGGTCCAGGCAATAACTGGGGATGTCTCAGACCAACCTTGTCTTCAAACGAGATTTTCAAATAGCTATAAAGTTATATATATCTGTTCACTCTAAGATATTGAAACAGCTCAAAATTTTGCAACTTATTTTCTGTTTATTCCGCTCATATGAGATAAAATTTATCTAAACAAGAAACATAAAAAATGCTTTCATTCCAGCGTTGTAGTCGAACAACAAATTAAAGTAGATTGCAATCAATGATGCAGCGACAAGTAATTCGAATTAACCCCTATAATACGTTAGATATGATGATGTTGTTAACGACATACGGGAAAGGGGCCATCACATTAATGCCAGATAGTAAATTGAATGTGCTCTGATGATAGCTACGATCTTACAAAATGCTGGGTACAAGTTACCTGTAGAAATTCATAGAAGTGCGACTAAATAATTTATAGAGAAAATTTTCTGTACTAGAAAATCTTTCGTATTTATAATCTATAACTAATGACTTTAACATGAATTCTGATCCCACAAATAACATTTTCGAGCTAAATGTTGCTTAGACGACACCATACGGTTGGTACAAAAGTTTTCACATCTTTTGTAGAGCCAAACTTATAACTCTAACAGCCTTAACTTTATACATTCTATACCTAAGTAAAAAGATATACCTTGACAGTTTTATTCCATCACATAGGCGTACAAATTACTTGTACTCTTACATTGTTTAATACTTTTCTGTTATAGATTAGGTTATAAAGATTAAGAAGAAAATTATAGAAACAAATATCTAAATTTTCGAAAGTTCCGAAAAAGTATTGTGGTAGTTTCCATACCCGATTACACGTTTCTAGTACTTCAGGAAGTACCTTAACAATTTTGATCATCGGGGAGCTAGTAACGAAAACAGATATAAATAAAATTATAAGAATATAAGTTACGCAATTGAAACTTAAAATGTAGGTATAGTGAGGCCGTTATTGATATCATATCCAGACTTTACTTTTGTGTATTTACTATAATCCAAACCCAAGTTATGATGGTTCAAAAACGATAAAGTACGTCAAAAAGATAGAAGGGCCCTTGCGCTTTGTTTGGCTCGTCTTGGCGGACAACGACCATGTCCCCGGATAAAATATCTTTATTTTATTCGGTAAACCAAACATTTTTACTTTCTAGTAGATTTTACTAAATCGATATTACTCACGACTCAATCATGCATGAGATATAGTAAAAGGTATGCGCGTTTAAACAGAGGCGTAATTTTAAGTAAACCTTTAAAATTATAATCCGACGAAATAATTATGAGAAAGGTACTTTACGTTGTGTTTTGCATTTATTAACACTGAAGGATATGAAAAATATAGTTACTTATTAAACTTGTTTTTTGTACTAATATTTAAAGTAAGGCATTTCATAAAAACATGGACAGTTACGGGAAGACGGTAACAAGCGGTGGGAACATAGCGTTTGTCTTTTTTGTTGACGTTACACGCTATTGTTGATGATGAAACTATTAATGTGGTTCATCATAACAACATGTACTCAGAGTATGCAACTTGTGTTAATTTGCACCAGTAGTGAAGTAAAATTTAAATCTAGTAGTAAAATTTAATTACAATAATACCTTCATATGCATAAAATGCTAGAAATTACTCCTGATTCTTTCTTTTGGCCCTGTCAAAGTCTAGAACATAAATAAGATCACAAACTCAAATCTTAAATAATTTATAGAGAGAGTTAAATTTTAAAAAAATCCAGCAAAGTGGCTCAAGTTTTAAAACCGCTTTTAATCAATCTTTTAAGGTTATATTTAGTTAAGTGTTTTGGTATGTTCGTATCTAATTGACTAATTTCCCTCAGTGTAAAATTTGTCAAAGTGGGATATGAATACCGATAAAACTAATACACCAAAGCAAGTAGTCAGATAGAAGTCAGTCATTAAATACAATTTGACTAATTCGAATTTGGAATTCTGGATTTTTACAGGATGGCAGGGCTGTTGGGCCCTGTGTCTGTGTCCTTATGGTTTAAGATAAATTGTCCTATGTGACCTGTGTCACTCTTCAGGTTGCCAAATCTCTACACAAAACCATGCCGATCCCGTTTATTCCAGTTAAAATATTATTAAGGATACATTTCCATGAAAATGTGAGTATAAATATTTTAAATTCGTGCTGGACTTGTAAATCATTTTGAAACTACATGTGTACCGCCCGTGAGAATCCAATCACCACAGATCAGGTGCTAAGTTGCAATGCAATCAGCCTGCACCGGGCCACATTGCGCGCTGCAATATCCTGATACCTATTACCATAGTGAAACTAATAGTCATATACTAGAACTCTATTTGTAAAGACATAGAATAGAATTTCAGTTGAAATAATATTTTAGCAAGATACTATGTAATGACTAAAAATATTTCCTTGTTAGTATATTGTTTTGTTTCAATCTCAGAGATCTATGCTACAAACTAGTCTTTGGAGAATATAATAGTTTCCTGCTTGTTATTTTATAAAGTAACTGACGTAAAGATACTTCGCTGTGATAAAACTGGAGAGTGTGTCTTAAAAATAAAATAAAATTAAGCCGTTCAAAGAATTAAATAGATATTTAGTAAACAACTCCAAAAAAGGTAGAAATAGAATTTTATTTAATATGTTGGCTAATTGCTTAATTTCAAAATGTATCCCAATCTTTTACGGAATTATGAAACGTTAACGCTTTTGGAACGAATAACGATCCGAGAGTCTGCCTTGTAGAGTCTTATGTTGTTGATTTTTAGGTGCTAAATTATTTTTTGCTATAAAAGACTTTGTGTCCTAGATACAGCTATCTTTTGCAACATTATTACTAGAGAGAATGAGGACTGTTAATGATAATAACAGAATATATGATACTTAATATTACTACACTGAATTACAATACTTACAAAAAGCCACGAAAGACACAATGAAACTGAAAATGTTAAATAGCGATGTCAATCATGTTTGGAGCCTATAAGCGTTTTATAAGAAATACATAATACACTCATATTATAAAGAGTTTGATTTTAAAAATTCTTTCACCTACGGGAAGCTACATTGTACGCGGGTGACATGGGCTATAAATTACGCGGGCGGAAACGCGGGAAAAGAGCTATTATATTATAAACTTTAAACAAGGATCACTACTTTCAAGACATTTATTTAATATAGTGCCCTTAATTCGAAACAGTATATTCTTATCCAGTACTCTTTTTTCAGCCAAATATTTTTTAAAAGTTTTATGTAAAGTTGCGACATCTCTGTTTTTGGTGAGATTATTAAATTACCATACCTATAAGTATAAGGGTTTCCACAGATGGATGGACGTGCCCACGCTCAAAATAATGCAAATATTAATAGTGGCATCACTGTGACGTAACCGGGGTAACTCGTATCATAAATGTGGGTGTTATTATTTACATAGTTTGCTTCCCACCTAGACGTCAAGTTGTAGTCACATAACAAAAAGTTACGTTGCCACGTGTTGACCACGCGTGGGTGACTGAGTAGTAATTAGAAATGAAATATAGACTATAATCACGATGATTTTAAAAACCATGTATAAATCTCACTGATGTTGGTAAAACCTGTACTCTGGCAATTGTTTACAGAAATTAATCAAATACACCATTTGATAGATAATTTCAAACTGCACTTGACGGTAAACCCATATCATTTTTTTTAAATTGTCCCTTAACAGATTTTTCTAACACGGGAGCGATATGCATGTAAATTAGTGTTAGTAATATAACTCATACAATGCAAAATGATCATAAATAATCATATTTTAAAGAATTAAATCATGTATTCTTGTTGCATAAAACATACATATAGAGGTAAAAGGGAACTGTCATTTATAGAAAAACATTTCTCTCCAGCAAAAAGGATTTAGAAGATACATCATCTCTTAAACTTAAACGAGAAACATTAAGCGACGTAATAATTTACAGTTACGTTATTATAACGTAGAGGCAAGTAAAAACAGTAACATTATTTACACAGTCAGCTTCCGAGTGGCGCAAGCGTCACATGTGTCGCCCACACGTCTCAGGGCTGCCGACCGAAGCACGTGATTAAAGCTTTACAACGAAAACAGGAGAGTAAAGCACCTGTTAATTGAGCACGTGTTACGTGTAGCAGAGTGTTTCATCGAAAACAATTGAGAATGTTTAAAAACGTGAACACGTTTTTAGGAAAACATTTATGAGTAATGATTTTAAAATAAATAACACAATTTCGTTGTATTTGCCAATATGTATATTATGGTTAAAAAGAGGGGTGTCGATAAAATTAAGACTAACCGGCTTAAGTTACGTTTGTTGAGCTTAGGTACTGGTAAATGTGGCTAGCTTATCTTTAGTATATGTTGTTAATAACTATGTTTAGCCGTAGGTAAATCGTTAAAACTAACCAAACTAAAGTTGTTCGTTAAAATCATATATAATACATGTTAAGACAGCCATAAGCCTTATTGATTTGATGAAAACGACATGCTAACGTACAGCTGTCACGTCATGTCAGCCAACACTTATGCAACTAGTAAAGTGAAAATGGCAGCTTTTCCTCTATAGTTGCGTAACGGAAAAGTTGAGCAACGGACAGTAAACAGCCGACGTTGACCAAACAGGAAGGTCCAACTTCTCGGAACGTCAATTAAACGATATCAAAGTTGTTCATAAACTTTAAGAGGGGAAAAAACACATATCGAATGAATCACGTCGTGATCTTACCATATTCGGTTGCGTTGAAAATACAAATTATGTAAACTACCGATGAATAATGTAATAATTCAAAAAAGTAATTGTATTTTTATTCCTTTTATAAAAATGTATTTTATATACCATGCGTATTGCTTTTAACTCATTTTTTTTATTGTTTTCCTTACAAATCTAGAAGCAAACCAATAGTATTAATAATGTATAATAATATTTCCAGTGGAGAAAATCAAATGGATTGGTTATTTTAAGGGTTCTAAGAACAGATTTATTAGTTGTTCTCATAATCATATAATGTATACATTGACAACATCACTATCTAACATCGCTACATAGTTGATCGACAAGTAACAAGAGTCAAATGTGTAAGTGATTCGTCAATGATACAATCTTATCGATATGCTTTTTCATAAGCTCGACATGTAATATCGATATTACCCATTACATTGTCATGATATAGATAACTGTTTTATACAATTGAAATACGGACAATGAACTTTTAGACAGAAATAAGTAGGTATGACATTATTTAAATAGGGGTACATTGCTAATGCTAATATGTAGATATGAATTAATTACTTAACAAGTAATTTTAATGACGACTCAAAAATTGAACTGTAATAATTGAGTTGGTAGGATAAATGATTACCAACTGCTTTAAAATTTATAATGTATGATCAAATCAGATTAAAACGATAACACTCATATCTCTCAGGTAGCGTTATTATAATGTGAAAGATACATATTAACGTTGTAACGCATCAGACGAGAACGACAGAATTATGTAATGGCATAACGTTGTATTGTGGTAATTTACTGCCGATTTTGTATTCTATACAAAAGTAATACACACCTGCAAATCGGGCGTGTCTTAGTACAGACAGACAGATACCAAGTCGGAAGCTCTTTGTTGCATCATCAAGTCATTTCTCAGATATCTCGACTTATACATTATGTCAATACCTGTTATTATTTAATTATACACTTACTCCATCAACGACGATTATTTAATATACATATAAAGTGGAAATGCAAGGTGCAACGTGAAAGTGGTTGCATAGAAAATAACTCACGATTTTACGTTGCAAATACGTTATCATAGACGTGATATTGTGAAAGTATATAGTTAGTTTCTCTTAAACGTTGAAACATATTAAAGCCACTATAATCAAGATCTACCACGTCAAAACAAATAATAACTATCAAACTTAATAATAAAATATGAAAACTAATTCAAAGCCAGTCAGATTTTTAACATACGTATATTATTATTAATCATATTCGCGAAAAGAGTTGATTATATCGCATACCTTGTGTAATATAATGACGATCAAATCAAAAGAGTTACGTTAAATTGTAAAATAATACTTACCAGACTAGTCAGCGACATAAACGAATACGTAATGACTTTTTTTAGTGGGTCATCAAAAACAATTTTAGAAACCTTTTCTATTTAATTATTCGGTAACTTGCAAACTGCATAGCAGTAGATTATAATACATATTGCCAACATTGCACTTTTTATACTCTGTGATTGCACGAGACAATTGAATCATTTATTTAGTTAACTAAATAATATTGTGGAATTTTCTTCCAAAATGAGTTTATTAATGAGTTGTTATTTGTATATCGGTTGTTTTAATACAAAATAAATAAGTAATAAGATATCTAAAACAAAGATGAGGTAATTCTCAGAAGGCGTTACCACCCGTCCCTTCCACATACCGCAGCTCAAAACCTGACCACACATTAATAAGCAAAAAAGAAACGATAGACGATTTTGTGATACTGTCTAATAAGAAGATTAGAAGCTTTATGTAGATTTCTGTTCTCGAATTTGTAAGATTTGATTTAATTTTTATTATTTCGTTAGTATACAAAGTTATTCAAATACTTTTATTGTACGAGTATTTTTAAAGGCACTATTAAATTGTATAGATGTTTTCATAATTTGTCTTGTTCGATTAAAATCTATTGTAGATTTAAACTAAGTTAGTTTTTAAAAAATCGAATAAAATTATATATGAACGGCGCTTAGAATTTTACGTTGATATAAAACTATTGCTTATTATATTTTTTTTAATTGCCAAACATTTATGATTATCGTAAGTATGGACTACTGAAACATAGAATTATAATCGTACGTTTTAAAAATAAATAGACTAACTGTCCTTAGAAAGGGAAAACTGCATATACATATTCAATTCTTTCTACGGTATTGTTCTGTGGGGCAATTCATATCATATAGATCAAATATTTATACTACAATAGAAGTGTATCAGAATAATAACTAATATTGATCAAATGGAATCATATCGTCCTCATTTTACTCAACACAAAATACTGACTCTTGTATCAATCTACATTCTTGAAACATGTCAATTCGTTAGGAAACAGCCAGAATTTTATATATCTTTAACAAGTATTAAGAGAGGCCATAGATATTTATACAAACTAAAACATAAACTTTTCTATAAACTAGCAACAGTCTTGTCTGGCCCGCATGCTATGTCAATAAAAATCTATAATCATATACAAAACTATATTAAAAATCTAGAAACAAAAACGCAATTTAATAAACAATTAAAATTATTTCTTATACATAAAGCACATTATGATATAGATTACTTTTTTAACGAAAAACTGTTATTAATATTATTATTAATAAATAAAATTTATTATTGATAGCCATTTTAATATTTGAAATACCTAATTTATATTTTAATTATTGTTAATATTTTATTGTGATTAGTGTTCTTGACATGTAATTTCTAACATTATGTAATTTTATTTGTATTTTTGTAATCTTTCAAAACTATATTGTAACATTGCTATGCCCTAACAGGGCGTCACATGTACATACATGAATAACAAAATAATGACCAACTTATAATTTTAATGTGACATGCAATAAATGATTTGATTTGACTAATGAATTAAAAGGTTAATTAATTATTTCAACATTATTTCGCTCTTTCAATTAAAGAAAACCAACTGCAGTCAAACTCGTGACCCGTTAAATAAATACGAAAATACTTCGCATATCACTGAGTTCAGAAGTTTTTAACTGTTCGCATCTCAGACGCAATTATAGATTATAAATGGGCATAATCAATTATTAAACCTCGTGCATGTGATGAAAGAGGTATGGTACCGAAATTATAAAACAACAAACAAATGTATTCTTGAGCTCACGATGTTATTAACTATAATAGCATAATAGGCGAATTCGAAATAAAGTAGGGCGGTGTTAAAGTAGTTAATTGAGTATCAGCATAGAACGGCTGTTATTGTTTTGAATCAAAACATTGTAACGGCATGTTAGTCTGTTGAATACTGACCGCGAACTAAACACGTTTTCAATTGGCAGTGATTAGGAAGCAAAAATGATAATAATTATAATTTTGTAAAACGACTCTAATGATGAGACGCAAAAAATAATCAACTATGTATGTTAGTTTATTATTTGATACATTCAGCAGATATGTTTTCGATTTTATACTTCTGATTTGGTTTAAAAACTTATAAAATTAGGAATGAAGCACTTCACTCACTTTTATTAGTCACAATCTAACTCTGACTATTTACTAAATTTAATAAACGTTATCTATGCAAATGCTAAAAGTTTATCAAGCGGTGCTTCAAATGTTCTTGTATGAAGAACCGAATAATTTCACCGTACAGCTTTTGCCGTTGAGAGGTAATGGTGCGGAAATAAATTCAATGTAAAAAAAATTGTCTAGCTGTAGATATGTATATCAGTCATAGCGGTCGCATTAGAAGCGACTCCTTTACATCTTATGGTTATAATATGAATCCATCATCTGTGGATCTGCTTGCTCATCCTATACAATCGCCTAATTGATCTCCTCATGGTGACGAGTGAGTGACCGTTACTTTCCACTTAGGATCAATCGGTCGTCACAGAATAGACTTGCAAAAAATCATACCGCTAATTCTGAAATTACTTTGTAAGATATAAAACGATATTTCGCGTTATAAGTTTAATGCATCTCATATCCTAATTCTTTATTTTTATAATTAAGTCGCAATAATGGATAAAATGCAACCCGGGGAAATTGGAATGTTTATTTTTCAAAGGTTTTTAGTACAGGCATATTAAAAAAATATATATTAAAAGAATTATATTTTTGTGGTTCTAATGTAGAATTTATGAATATCACCATATTTTGTCCGCTACTTATTTCACCATCAAGCTTTAGTAACTTGGGCATTTTATTTTTTAAACACTTTATTTAAAAATACGGTAGATAAACATACAATACAAAAAAGGATAATTTTAATAATGTCACGCAAAGCGTATATACTTCCATATTAAGTTGAAATTAGATAGATATTTCGCTGGTATACTTCACGCTAAGCGATAATCCTACACTTACGATGAGAACAACAAATAACAGTATAATTCTTCAAATAATATTACCTCCAAATTTAGCTTTATTTAATAGCGATAGATTTTAGGTAAATTATACTTATTTATTCTATAAGGAGAGCAAGCCATTAGTTACTAACTTGTGTATACGTGTGCACTCTGTAAATTAAATTATACCCAGGCCAAAAGAGCCGATTTTGGAAACTGGCACCCTTTTGCCTTTTGAGACTTCAAAGTGTTAAAACGCATAAACAATAACGCATAAAAGCATATCACTTTACCGACTACGATCATTAAAATGTAGGATTATGGCAAAAATAATTCCATTGAAATGACCAATGTGTGTTCTAATCTTAAATTGACCAGAACCGGTTCAACTGCCCTACCTCCATGGGGTAAACAACACTAACTACGCATGGGAAGGTAATGTGCAAAATCATTGAATCTTTCTTTTTTTTTAATTACAATGTGCCATACTGCATCAGGCATCAGTTACACTACTCGGTAATCATAGTCATAGTTAGTCAGCAAACCAAAGAGACAACAACACAGTCAGTCAACAAAGCAAAAAATAAATGTCAACAAACCAAAATTTTCACGAACCTACGAATGATGAATTTCCATCTTATCTAATGTAAGTAATTCATAAAATATATTTAACTGTTTATTACCACCCTGATTAAATTAATAATGTTGGTGTGACAACCAATCTCTATAATTGGATTTCTAATCTTGAATCATGATACCCTACGTAATAAAAGAACACAAAAATGACTAGCATAGGTACTTTTAAAATCGCTAGATATATCATAATATACGTTACACGACCATAATTAGAGGACGTACGATTTTCATCAAAACAGAAACAAAGCAATCAAATTCATCTAGCGTCTGCGTCTTTTGTACCGTAGTTTCTCAGCGCAGGTATACGCATATTTTTTAATAACATCTTTTTAAGAACGGCGCAGATGTTCCCATTCGGGAGACAGACAAAAGGCGTTAACGTGATATAGATGCCCTAACAAAGCGAACAGATGCGTGAGTCGACGTGGCATTTGTCTGTAAATCACATGGACAAACAGCACACACACACACATCAGAATTCCGGTCCTAGTTATCCATGAGTTTATGTGTGTGTGTGTATCTATGAGCAAGGCTGCGCGAACGCAAAGTGTACAGACTACCTGCTTATCGCACATTCTTGCACTATCCGTAGTTTATCGGAAAGTTTCGTTTAACGTGTCGTAACGGTGCTTACATACTTGATTCCAGAGTAGAACTTTGCGATACATATGTGACATATGTCCAAACCTTTCCTGGACGAAAGGTAATTCCAAATAAATATATATGATTGTTAAATTTCAATTAAACTATGGAATCAACAATTTAATACAAACAATACTCTAAAAACCGTTACAAGGCATGAGGAATATAAATTGGACATGTCTGCGGTTGAGCCAACAATGAATTACGGTATTCAAACAATATTGTGTGTTAGTAAACCACAATTTCATTCTGTAACAAATATAAATATTTGAACTTAAAGCAAAACTATCAGTTAATAGGACAAAGCTATAAATTTAATGTTTTATCTTAAATTAATAATGCTCACTGTTTATACTGTTTAATGTAAATTATATATATAAAAAAATTACTAACAAAAATTATTCTTTCATATTTTAAAATAATTATAACTGCTTTCATGTAACTGATAAAAGTAAATAAAATAAATCATTAATTTATGGCACCCGTAATTAAAACGAGCTTTTATGAATACGAATAATTAGATTAAAAAAAAACTAAAGTAACCTCGATTAAAAATGTAACCTTGTCCTTATCTAAACAATTATGTATATAAAATCTGTAGAAATTTAGCATCAGATTCATTGTGTCCTCGATCTAGCTGTGGGTCACAATCTGCCGCATCGACCTCGAAACCCTTATAACCTAAAAGGAAATGCAGATTAGATGACACCGAAATTAAAATTGCAAATTATATCCGTTTCTTCGGAGTTATTTTTATAACTTTTTTTCACTAAATACATATACAACTAACAACTATAGAATAACATATAGATATAAAGAAAATATAAATGTATATTTATACCTCAATACTTCCACGGTATAACAAAAACAACAAACAACAAAAATTTGAGTTGTTTTTCTACAAAGAAATAGTTTTTAAATAAATATATGTTATTGTACAAAGTGACTCATCTAATGCCCAGCAAAAAATTCAAACATATCCGCAAGGATAAGAAAAACAATTTAGATAACTATCAACAAATTAGTGAGTACATAATCTAAGACGCATTACATTCAATTCTTATGCACCTTACGTAGTATTGCATTATGATTCACGTCAAATATATGTCGAGTCATTTCATCAAAAGTCGAATCCCTTGTATTGTTCGCATTGTCTTATCCAGCATGTGATGTCATAGTTCAGTGGAATGCCGGTTCAACCATATCTCAATCTTTCGCAACCCGGAGTTTTGACGAGACTTGGGTTGGTCTCGGTGCCTGAGTAAAGCGTATTCATGAATTGGTCAAGTCATTACTTGGGCGAGCAGCTAACATTTGAGGTGTTGGTTATGCAAGTAAAAGACGTAGCGGGTGTGAGGGGCGGTGGGGCAGCACTCGCAACAGGTGCGCGAGGTCGGCGCGCGCTCATGGGAGCGACGTGAAGGCCACACCGCGTGGCGTTCTAATGTCGCAAATATCGCTCTGTATCCCCCATCGGATCGACAGATTTATCAAGGTAATGTTAGCAAAAAATGTGTACTAATTAATAAGTTATTCGCGATAAGTTATAAACTAGTGATGTTTAATATGTTTAAAATCATGTGGACACCGTAGCTGTATGTTGACAGCGACAAATCAAAAATAATAGTGACCTGATTTTATTTTAATGTTTGGAAATAAAGAATTATACAAATTGTGTGAACATAATTTGCTGAAATGGTTAGCATGGAAATAATTTATATGCTCTATCGTTGTTACAGAAAATTATTGCCTGTTTGTAAGGTAATGTATAAAAAAATATAATGTTTATCAGGCTACCAATTTATTCAAAATTTTCAATTCGTAGATTCGTTATTGATACTTATTTATGCTTTTGTTGAGCCGTTAGTCTTTAGTCGCTACATTGTTGTTATTCCATTCCTAGAAGTAATAACCATTGTGTCAACTGAAAAAAAGAAAATGTTGACTATTTAATTATTGCGATAGTCGAATATGTTTCTTACCTCTTTAAGACCATCAAGTCTCCCAAGCGATTTGGACTGGCGCAATGGCAAGAATGCTTTCAGGGCGTCCATGCGCGAGTAACGCTCTGGTTCAGCGTTAGTTGCAGCAGTGAGATCCGCACACGACAGCCTCGCTTTCCGACGTTTATCGAGTAGCTGTTTAGCAGTTCTAGAGCGGCGTTGTACTGGCGCGGCATCTTCTTCAGGCTCACTACAAACTTCGCGAGATGCATGGACTGTATGCCGCCTCCGGGACACCGGTGGCGACGTCAGCCGCGACACCAGAGATTCGAACATCGTCACTACCCGCTGCGGTATTTCGACGACCAGTCTCGTGTGGTGTTCATTCTACACTCACATGGACCCATTTTTCTATATCAGTCGATTTATTTCTTGAACGCCTACAACCAAACATTGCTATTTAACCACAGTTCTTCAAAGCAGCGGATGACTATTTGGCCTTTATTCAATTTTATTATTTCGACACGCGAACACAGTAGGTATGTAATTTGGATCGTTGACCTATCTGCTAGTATTGTCACTCCTGGTATCTCTAAACGGCTTTGTTTAAAATTCATTCACACAACGTGCACACCGTAACGAGCGGAAACGGCGAAAAAGTTTTCATCAACATCGTCCTGGTATTATATTATTAGTATTTGAGTTTGGTAAAGTAAAATTTTCAGATTAAAAGTAAAACCAATGCTCAAATTAAAACAATGGGTGTCGAAAGACCTAGTGTTCTTTTTCACACGTTTTGTAGATTTCAATGTGAGTTCATTAACCTACTTACCGAATTAATATTTTAATTAAGACTGAGGTGTTAATCTCACGGGCGCGGTCGGAGCGCTCGAAAGTGTGCCACAAATCGTCATCCAACGTTCAAAACATTGTCATGGCAATTTGCCATCAAACGTCGAAATAGAATTGGACAAGGCCAATATCTGATGTCTAAAATAGACACACAATACTCACAAAACATTTGGTGATCGTTCATCTATTATAACAATTGTAAAATAATTAATTAGAGTAAATGTAGTATAAGATATTATTAATGATAATCGTAATCGTTGTATTTTTAAACCATCATGCCTCTTAGTTTAAGCTACGAGTACTAATAAAAAAGATTACACAACATGACTTGATTCTTAACAAAATCATGTGAAAATTGTTCATATAAAACCTAATAATTCCAAAATTTTATCTTTACTTTTTTATATCAAAACAATAAGAAATATATGAATGTTGCGTTTGAAGTACATTCATAGCAGTAAAATAAACAATTTATCATCTCTTTCGTCATCACTTGTTCTACAAACTGTACTACGACTATCTGGGTTAAAGCCATAACCACTAACGACACACGTGAGTCTACTTATATGACATTATTCTCTAAGGGCCCAGACATTAACGAACGAAGTGAAAATAAAACTAAAATAGTTTCAACCAAGTTGTTGTATACTAAAATATGAGTTCGCATTTTCACTTTTACATCTGTGTCAAGAGTGCATATTCTGCTTACAAACAATTATTGATATAATGTTAATAAAAACCATACTAAGTCGATGAGTGCTTATTCAGATATATCATAAGTTCTACTCATAAGTTTTTATTTGACTACATGAAGACATATTTATAGTTTAGAAACACGCTTTTAAAATAATAGCAATAGACGTAATTCTAGATTCCCAAGAAAATGTAATCTAAGAATCAGGATCAGAAATAGATAAATGTCCCATAATTGTCTGTAAGTTGTATGTTAAGGTGATTGCGGCTCCCCGGACTTGAACGAGGTGTTGTTTGTGGGCGCGGCGCCCGAGGGCTTACGGTCGGTGGCTATCGCTCGTGGAACATGGCGTAGTTAATAAAACAGTTCACCTAAGACCAGTTGTATGCCTTTGTGTTTTGTTTCAAAAATATAGAAATCATATCAATCAAGAGGAAAATTTTCTTAATGCATTTTAGTAATTCAAAATAAAATTTAATTTCAATTATATATCCATTATCTATTCTTGATCGGTTTCCCCACTCCTCTTCCTCTGGACTGAGTGTTTACACGCTGGTCTTAAAGTAGGTATCGCCATCACGAAATATTAGGTTTGATTTCCGGTTTTTCAGAAAATGAAGTTTTTCATATGTTGTCGGGTCTGCCTGTTTTGTTGTCTTCGTTGTTACAAATTTACATAATAAAAAGATATTAGCTACATATTTTGGAGATTAATCAATTTTTGTAACATAATCTAATATTTATTTATTTGGATTCAACATTTTATTAGTATCTTCGTCATTTCACGAAGGGTTTAAAAAGCCAAAGACTCGATAAAATGTAGTGGTTCAAATTCCACTTAGATTTTCGCAAATATTTTAATATATTAATGCTAATGCATAGAATTGACCACTTTCTTTTTCCTAAAAGTAATAGTCTAAAATCGGTCGTCTGCATTAGGCCTATGGCAGCGACGTCGACGCAAACCGGTAACCCGCCGACCGGTCCGGCAGCCCCCGCTTATGCCGCGCCCCAACCCCGCACTCTTCTTGAATACACAAATCCACGTCGACTTATTATAACTATTGCGGCTTAGCTCCCTGTCACTCTGCTCTCCTATTTCATAGATAGAGTGAAGATAGCATATCGGATTAATCGTTGGAACCATACTCCGGATAAACTGGCAACCTAATCTGGGTAGTGGTCTGACTAACCGCAGTTTAGAACATACTTTTACATTCGGACATATAATCTTGCTTTTATGGTTAGTAGTTTTTAGGTACTAGCACGGAGCATAGACATTTTGAAAATGAAATCTGCCCATGCTTTGTAAATGTTTAGTTTAAAATTGAGTAACACCAGAATATTGGTATTGTCATATCATTTAACGCATTGAATACTATAACGCCCACATGAAGAGCAAGATAAAATCAACAGAACTAATAAAATGTCTGCGAATAAAACGCCTGTCATAGACAAAACATACTATACTAGATATTCATTTGAGCACAGTTGTGGAATAACGTGTTTTTATTTGACGTTGACACGATATCCTATGCTATTTTTGGTACAAAACATGATAACTAATAAAGCGTGAAAACAATTGGCGAAAGTCGAGAACCTGAAGTTAACCAATAGCGAGCGCTGTGACAAAGGCATAGATTAGAAAGTGTGTTGTATATCAGAGAGCCCGTGATACGGAACGCGCACACGCTCTGATTGGCGTCCTATCTATGAATCTGTCGCAGGCGCACGAACGCGACCACGTACGTGTAGGTAATCGTACAATTACGTTACGGCATGGCAGATATAAATCAGTAATCAACTCTAGTATTATCTCAAAAGAGATTACTGTTATTATACTTAGATAAGCTCTTGCATAATTAATTTTTTTGTACAAAATATTACTATTATTACAAAACATTATTTTAATATCACTATTTCTATTAACTTTTTGAAGAAGTGAGTAATTCACACAAACACAATCTCTATGGTTCGTATTTAACGAAGATTTTAAAATTACTAAAAGGTTTATTTTCTTTGAAATTTTAATATCGAAATTTGTAGATATTATCAAATTATATAACAATTTCGATAACAATGGTCCATTTCTAACAGTAGGTTACGGGGAACTGACGAAGATTAGGAGGCCGAGAGGTGACCTTGTGCAGTAAGTGGGTCGTTCGTGAGATGGGCTATCGGGTGGCAGACGTCACGGTCGGACTCTAACCACCACGATGCGGCTTCCGACTTATCGGACTCTCATGTTACTCGAATCTATATAACACAGCGCATTATGCTGGAAATCAATAATATTTTCTCTATTCATCGTATCCTGTCTTTCAATGACACTAATAGCGTCTCTATTAGTGTCATTGAAAGACAGGATACGACGTAATGTAAAGCGCACAAAAATTATACCTAATTAATTATTCGCAAAACATTGTTATTATTGTAAAATCGCTAAGTGAAACCTGAACTCTGATAGTAACAGCTGCTGACCCAAGATTATATAAAATAAAAGTAATTGTAGTCAATGCACATATTTATAAAAAAATATGTAGTCAATGCACATATTTTAATATTGTGAGTCAAATCCATGTCTTTTTTGCTCTTTTTAAAGGAGGTTTATGTATATTGCTTTTGAGCTATTCATGATGATATCTTTCATGTATTTGGAGTATAATGATCGATTTTTTACAATATACCTAAATTTTGTTTACTATTATTGAAATAAACATGAACATGTAATTGATATTTAAACGTTCAATTCTATAAAAAGGTTTCCCACATAAATGTGTTTTATAAAGATACTATACAGTACGAAATTCTGTGCACTGGTCACACATTTTTGCTGTCTATTTCAACAATGATTGAATTGAACAAGAATCTTTCAATTATAACCAGATTTTTTATCTTTTTGCCGAGATTATTTCATAGGTTTTTATCTGAATCCAGTATTATTACTTTTAAAATGTAATGTCATTTTACTCGTTTTTAGTATGTACTTTATTTGTTTTGTTCACCATCTAGCTTTTATAGATTTTATCACATTTTTCTAGTTCCAAATTTGGGAGACCTAACGTGTTTGTTTCACCGGTTTTTCTCAAACCGGTTTTCCAAATTTGGAACGGGTAATAGTTTATTGTGGTTATCAGATAAATTAAGTATTAAAAATATATATATAACATTTATTTTAATGAATCCTAGACGTCTAAAATATAATAAATTTCTCCGCTTTGTTCAAAATGATTTATTTTTTCAGCATTATAAGGACTCTTAACAGTCATTTCGATACCCGGTCGTTGCAGAAAACGATATTCTATGTACAATTTCTTACGAATAGTTCAGAAGTCATCACTGATTTTCATAATTCTAATACAGATGGATATTTCCATTATCAAGTGTTTCCTATTTATTTTGTTGCCTTACTCATTATTTTACTAAATTATTCACATATTAGGTATTCGTAGCAGTTATTCAGTTTTCGATTACCATATCGTGTGGTTTTATCCTACGACATCCCAAGTTTTGTGTTGTTGACTAGTATTACTTGAATAATCTTTTATTGGAATTCTAAAAGTAGGATAAATCAATTTGACACGAGCAAAGGTCTCCTTCACTTCTATTAGAATTTAATACAACCTAATATTGAATTCTGTACCAAGCCTTGTGGAGTTGGCGGAACGAAATTAATCACTGTTCCAATGCACATAAAAGCAAATTATTTGTAATTTGAACCTTATAAATAAAATATCCGCAATAGATATAGAAAATAATAACGAAAATTGTTAAATTGAAAATAATTATGAATTAAGCATATTTTCAGTAAAAACTTAATGTTGACTAATATTACTAATAACATAGGAATCGCTTATGAATATGTAACAAAAATTAGTACAAACACAGAGTAGGTAGTAAATATAGTATATTTCAAAAATAATTTTATTACATTCCTGAATTTTAAAACAAAAAGGTTCATTCTCAACTTCTACCGCATTCCATAACAGCTTTTTAGAAGCTACATACTTAATGATTACAGGCCTAATAATCACAACTGCGTTTTTGTCTCTAACATTCTTTCAATTCTACGCCATTTACCTACAAGTATGTAGTACAAGTATTGCTTGTTTTAATAAAAATTAAACACGACTTTAAATTAAAGAACGTGGTGAAGATAAAAAGACAAAAATCACGTTGCACGAAACTGACGATGAGACGTGAGTGAAAGTTAAATGTTCGTCGGTCATTTGAAACATATAAAAAACAAATATTTTTAGTAAAACTTGTATTATCTCATACCAAGCACTGTATCATAATTTTATAATCTTCAATTGAAGTAATATTTCAATATTCATATAGAATGTCATCACAAATTATTTTGTTCATATTTACGTCGTCAAAGGACTTTCAGGATAAATAGATGTAAATTTCATGTGACTTCTATTTAATTTTAGATGCATCGACATTGTATTTGTCGATCAAATCGTATTTCGTTAGCATAGTCATAACAAACTACCATTCATTATGGAGGACGAAAGCCAGTTTATAGTAATTATCATACCTTTATATACACTTATAAGGTTTTTATTGAAATACACTATTTTTTAATCGGTTATTTAAGTATTTCTAACTGTTTTTTTGAACGACGCCAGTTTCATAACCCAGTTGCCGCCTTAATGCACTCAACCACCAAAGAAGTCAGCAAATTAATCTCAGTTATTAAGACCGTGAAATGATTGACGTCGTCATAATTCTAATTGTAGTTATACTACAATGTGTACACATTTTATAAATGAAACTTTATGACTAAGCATTACTTTTGATATGCTTTCATGTGCTGCTTTTAAATTATTGAAGATAAAATAATTATATATTTACATGTAGATATTATTTTGTTCATGTGAATTAAAAAAACATATGCAACAAGACTAAAGCTCTGTATGGTTATGTGTTGTAGAGTAATGAGAGAAATAAAATATCAAATATATATATGACAGAATAAACGACGGCGAATTTAGTTTCTGATTGAAACTCAATATAGTTAGCTGTTAAAACTTTTATGTTACAGTAAGCACCCATCTGATGTATTTCCAGTGGCCGTTAATAATCTTGTCTTACTTCTCAAAAATAATAAAATTTTATGTTCGTTTTTGGAGAGCAATAAAAATTCTTTTCGTTCGTTGTTAACTACATTCTAATGCAGCCGACGATGTTATGTGTTGTTAATCCGTTTGAAGTCACCAAAACACCATAAACAATATGCTACGATCCATCTAAAAAAAGCTCATACTTCTTCATACTGTGTGTGTGATGTTCCAATTTACACATCGTATCGTTTTCAACACAACCAATAGAAAGGTGTTACGAAACGTCCTGTGATAAAATTAGGGTAACTATATTTACTTTCAGATAAGTAGAATTAGACACGTGAAAGGTAATTGCTTACACCAATTATCTTATCTACATTATTTAGCGCTAGAACACGCAGAGCCTCACCAAACCAGAGTATTTCGGGACGACGGTAAACTGTAAAACCTACTGTTAGCCGTTCTAAGCATTTAATAAAAACCCTATAGCGTTACTGTACTTTTTTTTACAAAAAAAAGTATCGTTAACAATTGTGTCAATTTCTTTCGACCAACCAACAAAAAACCACTTTGGCATAAAACCCTATCAGCATATTGAGAAGAAACTTTGAAATTAAAGTGTGATAGCATTTCAGTATCACAATTTATTCTATTTTAAAGCTGCTTTATGTTGAATAAGGATCAAGTTATATTGACAATTATCATCGATATATGTAAAGACATTTATGGTCTATTTCATTATTTTGCGTTTCAAAGTGACCGTTTAAATTCAATTTGAAATACTCTTAATTGAGTAATGATAGCATTTAGCGACCCACATATTTCCATTCAACTTTATTTAACGGTTAATTTGTCGACTAACTTTTGTTCCGACTAATCAATTAAGATAAAATCATCGGGGTTGAAATTCAAAGTCGCGTATAATAAATACTTAGTCTTAATATCTTCAATTCTTAATATTAAATTGGAGTGAATTTTAATTACTTTAGAGAAACTCTAGTAGGTCAATGACGTGAACAAAAAATACTAGTAACTGAATCTTTTCATCAATGGGACAAAAACTTCCAATGATCTGATTACTTAAAAAAAGATTGTAAGTTAAAACATCGGTAAGGTGAGGTTAGAGGCATTGTTTTTGCTAAAGAGTTAGATTTCAATGCATTGCTCGTCCTTCACACAGCGTTAGTTTTGGACATGCTCATTTATTTTGGTGTAATACGGACAGAGAAACTTGTGCTTCCAATAATAAAAAGAAATTGCAAAGCTAATAATTATTATCATATAGGCAATAATTTTACTGTAGCGTAATATTATAAAGCAGATATGTAGGCAGTCAGTTGATGCCAATGAATACTTTATGATATTTTGAATGGTTACAAAAAGATTCAATATTGCAATCAAGAGATAGTTTCTTAAAAAAATATATTTATTGATAAATCATTGTGTAATAACCAGATTAGATCAAATCTAGACTGTAGTATTCACGGGTGAGTAAGCATCCTAGGACATCATACGTCAATCCATCCATGTCCACACGTGTAATCGTGAAGCCGTATCTAACTAACCCTATTTGTTAGATCAATAGCACTAAACATAAAATATATAGGTACTTGTATTCATTGATGTTTTGAAAACCAATGTTCTCCGTACCTGCCACATTTTTGTTTGCCTTTTTAAGTAAATATTGTCAATATCCAACTTTCCAATTGGGATTAACAAACCATGTCTTTGAATGAAACTGAAAGTTCAAGTGTCTATAATGAGGCTATAATCAGATCTTCCGGCAGTATATCCGTCATTTGCTTGGTAAGTAGAAAGCTACCGGTCGAAGGGCCATGTTTTCGAAACGAATGTTTACGCTAAGACTAGAAATCAGAATTAACGACTGGTAACAAACAAGCACTTACTAATGTTATCAACGTTCTCAATGCTTTCATCTCTTTTTTAGTACAAGAAATGAAAAATGAAAGACTGAATGTTTGTACACATAATAGCGTCAACATTTATAACATATAAGACAATCGAGAAAATATTTCAGTTTAAACGTTTGAAGATGCTCGATTGGTATTTGCAAGGTAACCTTTTACCTTTGCGTTCGTACCGGTTTCAACGCAAGCCTGAACTTGTGTGATGGGATCGAATATTTCCGTTGGAGCTTTTTTATTTTAATGCTTGGCAAGCTAAAACCTGTCTGATGTGTCTGAATAAATTATCGCACTGGTGACGTTATTGTTCCAGGAATAATTTTAACAGTGGAATGTAACATTAAAAATGTTTGAGTACTTTTAAAATTGATGCATATACTAATTTAGAAACAAGGTAATTTTTTTGTTTTTTTTTTATTTCACATACATATAATACAGTATGGTACTTATATTTTCTCCATCACCGTTTCTGATTTCCATAAATATCTTTGATTTAGTTTAGGATCTGAGTAATGTACTCACTTAAAGGTTTATGTTCTCTTATATTTACTATTTGTATATTTAATATATCAATGTTTATCGACACTATTTTAGATGCAACGATTACACCTATAGCACCATAGTGTCGATGAAGAAGGACTTAATTGTTAAATATTTGAATAACTTTATAGATACTGACTTTTTTCCTTCTCATTCATAATGTTTTGGCGGGACGCTGACCACTATCTACTATTCCATTATACATCCTTTTGTTACTAGACCGATATTTTTACCTGTTTTCTTAGAATAAGATCAAAACCACACTGTTCATAGGAAGTAGTTCAATAGAAATTCAGTTTTGACTTTGTTGTCAGTGTTTCATTGTTTTTTAACAAAATATGTAATTGAATGTGAGTTTTCTTTGATATTTTTCAGTGAGTGACAATACCAGAAGGTGCCTTTAATTCGTGATGAATGAAACTACTCATCTTATGATTAATCTGTCACGTAAACTCCACCTACTGTGTTCGCATGTTGATGTGGTGAGCACTCCATCAGAAGAAATTTTTCATTATATCTATGATATTGCAAGAAGTTTAGTTATCTAATTGTTGATGAATTAAAAAAGACGATGATAAGTTAACGGAACATGACAGACGAGGTATATTGAGGCCATAGAGTCACCACCCGCTGCTAACCCCGTAATATTACTCTCACAAAGATTTCTATTTACCGTGAATTGTGCGACATCACCAAAAACGGTGGACGAGATCGGTGCACCAGCTTCATGAAGGGCTACTTTCCATGCAGATAGACGGAGCAGTCACTCACACACGTCCGCAGCACCAACTCAACACGAGACTCGCACGCGATACAAAACAAAAAATAACACGGTTTTTACACTTAGTCAGTTCCGAACTTAATATTTTGAGTTCTCTTCAGAGATCTCACACTTCACAATAAACCAGTCGATATTGGAAAGGATCACTCGAAAGCTGAGCCGTAAGCTATTTTCGAACGCCAAGAAGTTTGTTGACAGACAGCGTGTGCAGTCGAGACGTTCTCGCCGCGCTCGCGCATACACCGGTGTGAAGTCGGCCGCGGGCAAGTGGGCAAGGTATTACTCGGGTAGCTTCGTCGGCCCTCGGGCCCCCTCGGGTGGAATGCACGGCATGCGGGCAGCAGCGGCTGCTTCAGCCGCTCCAGCCAACCTTCGCTCGCATCTAAGTAACACCAGCTTTGCTTCGTATATACTAACCATAATTAAATTGCAACAGCGAATCGCCATCTCAGCTATAATGTATATACTTGTCTAAGATCAGGTTCTGTCCAAAGTCGGTATTAAGTCAACGGGAAAGTACAGTTAGGTGCAAGCGCGGGAATGCGTGAGCGAGGTCACGGAACTAGTTGTAAATGACAAGCCATCCAATTAGGAACCCACCTATGCTTCAATTTTGAATTCTGGTAAAATTAAGCTAGGATCATCAATTGCTGGTGGATATTATTCGAATAGGTATAAGACTGCTCATATTGAAACGCAAGATATTTTATTTATATTAAATATCATATCAACAAACGCATTGAAAGAATTGCAGAGTTAAGTATTAAAGTATGCTACCTGCTCAATGCGGATCCACAAGTTTCGCGGGTCATTGACGCATCAAACGCCTACGCACAAATCGCTGTGCAAAAGTACTTCGAACTTTTTAAATTTCATTTTAAACTTTAGTGTTACATACTATATAGTAGACTCCTTCCGTTTTAATAATGAAACGTAGCAATATTGACCCGCAAATAACTGAGAAAACTTTACAAAGAGCTTAGAACAAACAAGCCAAAAAAATAATGTTTGCGGACACATTTTGTTTACCGTCCTTCATTTATGTGCACATTGTTTGGATTGCTTTGAACTTGCCCGATGTATACACAGAAGTGTTTATAATACTCATATTTCTTTAACAAAAGAAATTAATACTTACTCTCTGAACAAAACGATTATCTATTTAATCCATAATTAATAATCGATTCTTTTAGTCCACTTTCTTTAAAATATCATGTAACTAGAATTAAAAACAAGAAATTTTCGATAAGAATGTAAAGTAGAACAAAATATGAATTTCCTTAAAATCAACAGATGTGTGCCGTAAATTAATTAAGTATTAAATGAATACAAACTAATTTAATTCAGTGTTGCTTTTTGACATAAAAGGTACTGTCGTCTCAAAAGGCCATTAGTTTTTACAGCTGGAGTGCTATAAAAACCCAACGGAAATACATAATTTCGAATTATATTCAGTCAATGCGGAATTAAAACTGAGACGTATTCAAGTTGGCTTTTTACCACTCCAACGGTCTAAATCATTAGGCCTTATGTAAAAAATTCAAAAGTGTGAATCCAAATTAAAATGGACAGATCGGGCAAAAATTTGGCATTCTAATAATTATACTTATTAAGACATAGAAGTTTGCCAAGAACGTATTTTGAAATGATAAAGATTTGAACATATATATATTTATGTCGTGGCTATATCACAGAATTTATCGTTTCATAATCCGGCCGGCTGTTTAATAAAAAGGGTTTTATTTCATGAAATGACCATCTAAAATTGATTATATCATGAATGTAGAGACCAAAAAAAATGATTTATTTGCTGAAATAGTTTATTTATACGTTACAGTTATGATTTTGTGGTCTGAAAAAATAATAACCTTGAAATTTATACGTTATATTGAAATTTTATTGAATACGTCTTAAATTTGTAACCTATCACGTGACGTACAGTAGTGAATCATATAGGAAATTTAGTTCCATTCATATCTCGTGATCTTTTATATCCTCTTATATATTTTTATCATCCTCTGTAGCTAGATCAAAATCCTGTCTTTATCATAATCTTGCGACGTATTCCTAAAACTATAT
Source organism: Diatraea saccharalis (assembly GCA_918026875.4). Classification (NCBI taxonomy): domain Eukaryota; kingdom Metazoa; phylum Arthropoda; class Insecta; order Lepidoptera; family Crambidae; genus Diatraea; species Diatraea saccharalis. The sequence continues at coordinate 7,471,646 of OU893333.1, forward strand.
AGCAGCCTTTGCCGGCGCACCTTCGCACTACACTCCTACAATTATCTCACTAAACTTAATCAAGCAATTGTTTCCCGTTGCTTCGTCATTCTACTTTCTTTAATTTTTTGTATTAACATAAAAATGAAATACATAATGTATCACAAAAACAATGCGATATCATCGTCTCTTACTGAGGCTAATGAAATTATTTTACGATATGCTTACTAATGCCTGGCTACATCATGAAGCAGCCATACGATCAGTCACCCATATTCGTAAACGCAAATTATTCATTGATTATGGGCAGCAAGTTTTTCCCATTTCATTAAATACGACCGTTTTATGAAATGGCTGGCCACATTATGAATTGGTCAATTCTACGGTCTGGCCACAACTATATAAAAAAACTAACTGAACAAAGCAAAATTGAAACTACTAGACAGATCGAGATGAACTTTGAATACTAAAATTATCATGATATACATAAGGAAAGGATATCGTAAATTCATCCTCTAAAAGATTTAATAACATAGCAGTAAAATTAATAAGTATAGCATAGCATGTTAGATGGCATAGTATTGTAGTTCCATAGTTACTGTGTCATACTGCTATTGTTCAAATATTTATTTTTATTTTTAAATTGATATACAAATTCTATGGTGTGTTTTATAATTATAGAGTAGCATATTTCTATAATATTTCCAGGTACGTTTGAAGGTAGGTTTAGTACTATGAAAAAAAACAGAAGTAAGATATGATGTTTTAACAAAAGTGTGAAAGAAAATTCGATTTAAATCTGGATTTACCAAAGCGCACATATCATAAATAAAAGAAAACCCGACAAAAGAGCTTCAGCAGCATAAGCAAATTTAAAAAAAAAATGTTTACAACTTAAAACCAATTTGAATGATCACATTGGCTGGCTGATTTGATTGTTGTATATCATGCAATTCAATAGATACAACAGAACGGATGTTGCACAGTAACTTGTTCACAATTAAAAAATAGACACAAATCCATCGCTCTAATAAATATGTGAACTCGTATATTCGAGTTCTCGATTAATTTATCAATATATGAAATGAATTTGATGTCATAAGTAGAATAAAGAAGTAATTATTGATTAATAGTATATTATCACTTATTAAAAAAAAAACTGATTTTGTCATAAAGGCATTAAACAGAGTATTCAAATAATAAAACTTAAACCATCAAGTCTATTTCTTTTATTTAAATTTATTAAGAATTTCTCAAAAAAATTATAAGCTACTAATGAAAAAAAAAAACTATTTTAACTACGTTGTTATTCTGATGGATAAAGAAAATGTTAAAGGTAGAAACAAAAAAAAAATACAGCAATTTAACATTTTCATTAAAGATAACGTAAAAATTTATTGATCACGAACGCTCAAACTCTTCTTGACTCAAAATTTCTATTAAAATTTTACTATAGCGAATAAGGTATTTAAGTTTTTTAAAACGCTTACCTTATAGAGAGACAAATTCAACTTAAGTAAACTTTATTATAATTAAAATAAGAATAATAAAATTATAATCACATTTATGTTTAAGGTTTCATTTTGCTTTAGATAAAGTTTGAATAACCCTATTTTATTGATATAAATGTCATCTCTATTTTGCTACGATGTGCCATTCACAGCTACGCAATTTAACCACGATTCTCGTGACGTGACTCATTGGCAACAACCTGTTCCGAGACCTTCAAGCTAGGCATTCGCTTGTCTATGGGAATGGATTTTTTCATCATGATAAACAGGCTAATTTATAAAAATATTCCAGCAATACTATACCGATATTCTAGAATAATTTTGGTATCAAATAATACATTAACATAACCGACGTTCCATTTCAAATGATTCTGACTCAGTAGCGTGAGTCACACCGACAAAGAAAGCTTCGACGTAGAGCCTTCTGATCTTCGATAGTGCTTCGCGCCTGTAATACTCGAAGAATCCTATTGTAAATGCCGCAGAATTTATTATCTTATCTATTACTTGCATTCAGACTACTTGTTGTGAGATAAAACGTGTTTGCCTGAGGAATATTTGATAACTTGAACGTAATAATAGCAACGCAAAAAGCTTCGTAACTGATAGAAGTTATGCATATGTTCCTTAGCATTGTATACTACTACAAGTCAGTGTGCGAATAATGTTTCATCATCTGAACAGACAACGAGTATTGATGAAAAATCGCGTGTATTGGTATAAAAAGCGGCTTGGCTTTGCAGTGAAATCGCGCGTATAGAAAGCAGAACTGGAAGGGGCGGCCGGTGGCCGGTCGTCGCACACGCATCGAACGCGGCGGCGCTAATGCAGAGACGCATGAATTAATTTTGTTTTGTGCTCAATATCAAATGCTCATATGATTATTCAATTAATTTCTATATTACTATATTCAATGCATTACGATTTAGGGTAACGCGTTACTTATTTCAAATAAAATTTAAAGAATCTTTAAGAGCAATGAAAAGATATACATCACTATTACGTACTTACAATATATTTAAGGATCGGATAGTAATACATATAACATAATAAAATCAAAGAAAAACGTATAAAACATTAAATATTTTTGGATAATACTTATTTTTGTGAAATATTAGGGCAAATCTGAATGTAACACTCATATTCTTGTCTGACATGGACCATGCACAATCTACCGCATCGATTAACTTGATTTCTGACATAGGAGCATTACATGCCCATCTGGAATCGAAAATTTTAAGGTTTTTTTTAATAAATTTAACAAAGCACCAGCTGTAAATTAAAGTCAAAATTTGTAATTAGTAATTCTTATAAATCTATCTAATATCACATCATCATTTAAAAGCAACTTTCTTTTTAATTTCTAAATAAACATGAATAATATATGTACTTAAGTATTGGGGAAGTGTATATATGTACTTAAGTACAGGCAGCATTAATCGTTAAGACGAAATTTAACCGGGTGCGGCTATTGCGAAAAGCTTCTGAATCAAAATGTGAGTGGTTACGAAACTGTACGTGTATCATTGTTTAAGACAAATTTAATAATATCTTGCACTAGGCAACTTGCCTTGCCATTCTGTCTATAAAAGGTTACTACTAACATTATTTAGTAATATATTTCACGATCAAACGACGCAAGCAATGTGAAGGCTTTTTATTACATATTTTATTGTTATTGATTATCATTATTTGGTACTTCTTTTTTAGTTACCATAAGATTATTACTTGTTAATTACCTAAAACACTATGTGCCACTTTTAATTCTTTTATCAGTTTTTAGTAACTTTTATTACCAGCTCGTTTTGTCTAATTTAACTGATAAAAATATTTTACAGTATTAATTCACTTAAAAAATGGTATACTTACTTATGGTTTTCTTTTTACAAAAACAAATTTTTGTTTTTAAGAAGTTCTATGTTTTCTCCTCATAAAAACCTTCATCGGATTTAAACGAATATTTAACAAAATGTCTCACGTTACCCGTTCTTGTTTCTGCCGCAATATATTAATAGATTTATTTTTAATTATACAAATAACATAAATGCTTTTATAATAAAAAGAAATAGTCTTAATAAAAAGTCTGGTTAAATAAAAATTAAATCATAACAATAAGGCAAAAACATGCAGTTGTTTAGTTTGACCGATTTAAAATGTATATTCTCGAACTATACGCATCGCTTTTTAAAAAATAGCGACAACGTTCTTCGATATGCTAAGAATGTCCGTTCCGGACGCAGTGAGAGCGGTGCCAATTCGAATATTATAGAGACACTTAAATTTTCATCGGTTAAAAAAATCGGTTTATGTAACTTTTATAAATTTATCAAGGTTCGTTTAGACAGTAAACTGTTATGCAATCTCAAATGTATTTCTTACTAAGTAATATCACTTGAGATTATCATTAAAATGTATTTTTTTATTTCCATTCTTTGTCGTCATTATGGCAATTACAATTACGTTTCAAATTCAACCACAGGAGCCTCTTTTTGACCGCACATTAAGCAAATTTCTCGGAACAAAATGTTACGCACCTATTTAAAATGAAATTAGTGAAAATAAACTGTTTTCTCTAAAATGTTATTTTTTTATTTATACAAAATCTGAAAATTAATTTACCAAATTTACGAAGCTATATTTCCATCCTGTTAAAAACTCAGCAGTTTGCTTACAATTCGCTTAAATGACTTACGTCATCAAGTGGCTAAAGATGTTTAAAATGCCGACGCGAGTATGTTCTTATCCTAATGTCCTCAATAAGACTAGTTCTCGACTGTGATCATCGTGATCTAAAAAGGTGTTTAGTAGACACGCAGCAGAGTTAGCCCTAGTGTACACGGTGTTGAGGCGGACAATGACCCAGTTACAGACAAGTTACAAGTGGAGGTAGGAAGAAGTAAGCTGTATAATAAAATAACCAATGAGAACGAAATTCAAAAAAACATTGTTTACTATAGACGATGTCGAAAGTGTTACTTACTCGAAGTGAAGACCCGTTTACAAATAATCACCAATGCCCTTGATATATACAACGGACTACATTTTTAAGCCACCTGTCAGTATTCTGTTATCTAGAAGGGTGAGGTAGTATCTTACAACCGAATTATCTACCTGTCAAGTAGTGCTGCTTTAACGATTAGAATAAATCAACGGGCTGTTTTAAGTCGCGAGATAAAATGAGTCACTTAAAAACTAGAAGTTGCAACAAGAACCAGTAATGTTCAGACCGAACCACACAATCACATTAGATAAAAATCCAATTTCGTTATGCGTCATGATTTATAAGTTAAGACATCACTTAAATTATTCTACAATTATTATATATATCTATATATATATATATAAAACTTTTATCGAGTAATTTTACGTAAATTGCCACAAAAGTAAAATTTCCGTAATCCTTAAGTCCGTTATACACAACACCGATGGTTTCCACCTATTCTACTATGCCATCTCAATCGATTTAATAATACAGAAATATAACATAAACTTACACAAATATTTCTTAACGTAAAAGGCAACATTAAACGCGACGCGATGTTATTCTGTTACTAGTCTACCCTTAAACTTGTTGACGATTTCTAGTAAATTAGTAGCTCGCAAGGCCAGTTCCGCTCAGTCAATGGCCTGTTCATATACCCACATGTAAACTAAGCTTTAAATATATTTCATGAAGAATGTTGGAGTCGGCGACTCCAGTACTAGTATCTCATACTGCGTCGGACAGATCATTTAGCATTCCGACCATGGCCATACCGCGCAATATATTCACACTCCTAGCCTCAGATTACTATTCCTGTTGAAATTATTTTCCTGTCGATATTGCGATATGCTTAGTAGCAAAATGTTGAGACACGAAACCCCATTTTGCTTTCATAGTTAAAGTCTGTTTTCTTTTAAAATACTGTGGAATGTACAGATCTTCAAGAAACTATAGTTCACCTAGAAAACTGTTGTCGATTCGTTTTTACATGACTTGGATGTGTTGAATAAGCTTGATCTCTTAAATTGGCAATAAATTATCTGACTTAAGAGATCAAGATCATTGACTAAACCCTCAAAGTATTTTTTTTATTGTTTTTACTTTATTCATTAACCGTTATTTTATTAAAATAATGCTCATATTAACAACTGTTTCAAACATTTCTATAATAATAATTATCACACTGTGAGCAAAGATGTTGACTATTTAAATAAATTATTGTTGTTATGATATACCTATTTTTATCTTAAGAATACCTGCAAATTTAAGATTTTGCTTAATAATAAAGCAACCACAATCCAGGTACCTACGTGTTTATCTGAATAAAATGATAACTCTTTATTTGTTTTTATTATGGTCCAATTAAGAACTTTTTAATACTTCTTACAGCTGAACTATTTAGTTGAAATATGATATAAGCTCAGTAGAAAGTTACCGTGTACCAATTTAAATAGTTTAAGTTGAGTATATCTATTCCTTATATAGTAAACACAACAATATATTACGTTTGTTTTAAATTTTACTGCCATAGTATCTGCCATTAAGCATTCAAAATAAAATTATTCAACCATATGAGCTTTTAAACACTCCGAAACTCTAATGGAATTTGGGACATCCCGCCTTTGACCGAAAACATATTTATTTTACTTCACTCGAAACGGTTAATTTTCAAGACACACGTCAAGTGAGCTAACATGAGATACGTAGTCTACAACGAACATTCCATTTCTTGACAAGAAAGTACTTTTATTGTTATTTATTAACGTTCCAGTTAAGTACTTTATTGAAAGTAACTGCTTAAATTTACTAAACTTTATTCTAATAATCTCATGATTCAATTTATCAAAACTTATTATGAATAAATTCAAACTCTATCGGAAACCGTTTTAATATTTGTTAAGGTATAATTAAGTATGGAGTTACGTCAAGATATAAACGAAAGGTAAGTAAGTACATCGTGAGTTCAATGTTTATAAATAAAGAATATTTAAACCGTTTGACCAAAATAATCAGATACATGTGTTCCTTATTTTTTGTTTATAATGAGAAAGGAAAAAAACGATAAAAAAAATATTTTTGTTTCATGCTATTTAAATATAAGATATAGATTATCGGATTACAGATTATTCGGATTAAAAGATAAAAATTAATCAAACTAGAATGTGGATTGTATGAAGAAAAAAAGAATTAAAATTAACGTAAAAGGCAATAATAAAAATAAATACTCTTAAATAAAAAAAGTATGATAAATCGTGATAAAGAAGAGTATCAAAAAATCGTGTCATAAAATACCTTCATACATATCACAGATATCGTAAACCTAAAGTAATATTATTATATGCAAAAACCAAAATTGAAGACTAAACAAGATAATTCATTCCTATCTCTTTGTCAACTAAAATAGGCTATACCCGTTGAAAACAAATCTTTTCAACTATAAAGTTTGTTCAGATAGACGCGCGTTGGTAGTGCAAAGCGACAACCATTAACTGACTATCAGATTGTTGGCAGGTACACCGAACAAGGTTTACTGCGTTTCAGGGCTACCTACTCAAAGTTATTTTTAAAAACTTAATTCATGCTATTATATTAAATTTAAAAATAAAAACATTAAATCTATTTACTATATATTTACTATAACTTCATATATCGGGTTAGAAATAAGATGTTAGAAAAATCTCTTTACTTGATTCACGAGACAACCCTCTTGTTACATGTATCATCAGACGTGCGAGTTTAGTCGATAGAATCAAAACCACGAATGCGTTTCACACATGCACGTAAGTACAAAAGGATCTGTAAGGTTTATCGCTCTGCAACATTAGCTCCACGCAAACTCCGTATTTGTTACGTCATGGCGGACGTTCCCCCCTATATGTCAAAACTGTTATGGAGCGCCTTGTCTACCTCTCACGATATTTTAAACATTACTTTTTTCAATTCTGACTGGCGTTTTTATATTTTTGACATACTACAAGACGTGTATTTGAATGTAACGGTTCCCAATTTTTTTTCTTTACAATCCAGTTCATAAATATTTCAAAAAGAAAACAGTACAAGGGCGTTGAAATCCGAGTCGGGCACGGCAATGTTCAGGGAGACAATGCCTGTAATCACCGCGAGAGGCTCAACGTACGTTCTTCCGGCCCATTAGCATTGAATGGGCGCGGCGCGTGCGCACGTCGCAGATCATTGTCGCGCGGCCGCGATTTAACTGCCTCCAGACCTATCTAAATCAATCTTAAAAGACAGCATAGCGACATTTTATTAAACGAAATAGCCACACGTTCATTACATTCAACAATGCGCATCTATCATGCTCTTACATAAGATCAAAAGAAGGAACAATTAAAGTTTAAAAGATTTCTTAGTGTAAACGAGCACGTATGTCATAGAATTTTCTGTTCGTCAGTTAGATGATATAAATTTAAACTACTCACCGGTAACTCCAGATAGTCAGCAATTGTATGTTTGGCAGCTCCTCTGCGGATGTCAGCAAGGGCAGTAAAGTGCTCGTCTCGACGCGCCTTCCGTCTTAATAAAGCACGTGCAAACGGATATGCCGACAGGAACTCTCCGTAAGCATCCATCAGTTCTCCCATAAATAATTGCTTCATCAAAATCGCGCTCTCGCTAGAGTCAGCCTCTGACGGTGGAGGCGGCAATTCACGACTTTTTAGCGACTCCGGGATACTTTTCGTAGCGAAAGTACTGATCCCGCTAGTCGACTCGCACGATGTAAACGCACCCGTTGAATCGCTCGAACCACATTTCGAAAATGGAAACGCGGATGAGGCGCCACTTTTTTCGCTACCGGTAGAACTCTGATGAGTAGTGCTCGACTTTTCGTAGTAATCAGGATATTGTGGCTCAGATTGGCTTTCTGTAGAAGGTGACGATTCTTCCACTGCTGCACTAGCATATGGCGTATTTTTTATACGATCATATAAATCCTCGATCGATTCGTATGGAGTTATACTGCCACTAGACTCTACTTCATCATCACGCAATCTTTCATAAATATCTTCATTTTCATGTTTTCGCTGTGCCACAGGTGTAATTGCTGAATCAGAACGACATCTTTTTACACTGCGGACTTGATCGTAGCCGAAATCATTTGGATTCAGAAAATCCCATCGAACATTTGCCCAGACGTTTTCTGTTATATCAGCTGATATTCTGTGATCCGCACAACATTGGCCGCCGCTTCTTATCGTTACAGTTGTCACGTTATCGCTTGATTCTATGATGGAGCTATCTGTTACAGATTCATTGCAGTCTATGGGTATGTCTACTATCACCTTTCGGAGACCAGCACTTATGGAAGAAATACTGGAACCATTGTCATCGTCTGATTTATGATTATCGGTTACTTGTTCATTGTGCTCTGAATTAGTTATTTCTGAAACTGCATCAATATCATGCTGGGATATAAGTCCTTCTTTGACTAATTCATTCAAAATACTTTTCGGTTCTTCTTCCAATGATTTCTTTGTAGCTACTGATAAAGTATCGTCTTCTTTTTGTTTATCTTCAATCATTAATAACCCCGAGTCAATATATTTTCTCATTCTTTCAGTTAGTGCTTCGCTAGCTTCAGAAACTGATTGTAGGTAATAAAATAGTAGATGAAACTCTTCTTTTGTGATGACAGCAGCTCGCAGCAACGGTTTTCCATATAACTCCAACGCCGAAAACAATGTTGCAGCTGCAATTAATGAGAAAGTTTGATTATAATTTATTCAATGAATAATTAAACTAGATGTCGGGCACAAAAGGAAAACTAAATTAAAACATTCATATATAGTATTTAAAACAAAGTTAGTTCTGTTACAGAATTTCATGATGATTAATATCCAAACTCTATAGGATAGATGATGTTTATACCTAAAACTTTATCCCGAAACTTTATTAGACGTTATATACAAGATTACATATCAATCGAATTGGATTGTTCAGTTCACCTTGTCGGCTCATCCACGAATGACCCAGACATTTTTGACTCCTTGAACTATCAACTTGTTATTGTTAATCAATAAGTTAAAAGTATTTTTTTATCTCGAAAGAGATTTATGTGTTTATATTATTAATATATATCATGATGCTTCTTTTCAATACATTTTTAATTCACTAAAAGCCTTTATATGGTTCTATAAAGTTTATACATCACCTATATTCTAACTACTATGAACTATCACTAAGTAAGAAGTTTTAGTATTTTACTTAGTGAATTCATGTCATTCATGTCATTTGGTTTAATACGCAATTTAAAGAGTTGTAGTACTTCATTGAGTCACTGCAGTGTCATATATTCTGCAATTTTAACGTATGTATGCTATTCATCAATTCTAATATCAAAATGGCGATCACGACAGTTGCAAGTTTAATGCGCATACAAGGCACTTCTGCGAAAGATTACAGTACAACGGCTAGCTTCTCATTATTGCCAAACCGCTTTCTACTAACATCACTTGTCCGCACGCGGAATACTGAATGACGAATGTCGTTGCATCGCAATCGTGGATCGCTACTAAGTGAGTATGATATTACATATTTTTATACCGACTTCAAAATCGAAAAGGAGGAGGTTCTATATTCAACGGCGATGTATTTTTTTATGTATGTTCACTGATTTTTTACGCGAAATTTTGACCGATTTTCAAAGTTCTTTTTTATTCGACAGCGTAATGGATCGGAGTGGTCCTCTTTAAATTTTAACGAAATCGAGTCTGTTGTTCTCTTTTATAACAAAACAAATGTGTTTTTCATCAGATATCACCTAAACATTAGGGGTTAAAGTATGAAATTGCCGTTTTATTGTAATAGGTTCCTTGAATTAACATAAAATCTTCATATTTTTAGGTTTTCGAAAGAGACAGTTTCTCACAAGGTTTCTATGATATTCTTCTTTTAAAAAATTTGAAACATTTGAATACGACTTCCAATTGTTTTAGAGATTCAACTTAGACAAGAAAGATAGATACTGCGAAAATTCGAGTGATTTTTGATTACGAGTTCACGGAACGGAAGGAACAACACGGAAGTAACGCGACAGAAACAGCCTGCAATATCAATGCTGCGGTTGGAGAGGGGCCTGCTAATGAACGCACCGTGCGATTTTGGTTTAAACGCTTTCGGGTCAAACGCCACACCAGTGTCCTAAAGCAAACCTTACCAATAAAAGGGTAATGGTAACTGTTTGGTGGTCTCAGCATGGTGTTATTCACTATAGTTTTCTCCGATCTGGTCAAGCAATAACGGCAGATGTCTATTGTGCCGAATTCCGAACAATGTTGGCAAAACTAGCAGTAAAGCAGCCCCGACTCATGAATCGATCTTCACCATTATTGCTCCATGACAACGCGAGACCTCATAAAGCACGAGAAACCGTTTGACCCTTCAGGAACTGCAGTTAGAAACCATCAGTCATCCTCCGTATTCGTCAGACTTGCTCCAATGGACTACCATTTCTTTGTGATTTGGACAATTATCTACGTGACAAGAAGTTTTCTTCCCAGGACGCAGTAGAAGCTTTCACAGTTTGTGCAGTCTAGATTCTCAAAGTTCTATCGCAAAGACATAAATAACCTTCCCTTAAGATGGCAGAAATGTATAAAAAATAATGGTAACTATTTTGATTAAATCAATTTGTTAAAAATTGGAATATAAACAATTTTGATTTTCAGTACAAATCGGCAATTTCATACTTTAACCCCTATTATTTGGATGACCTGTTTATATCTGCGAAAAAAACAAAGAAAATGCGTATTTTGCATTCATTCAAAATCCGAACAAAAGGAGGATTTTCTGTGTTCAAGGAATATGTATATTTTTTTATGTAAGTAGATATGTGAACTAATTTCTTTCAAACTAGCCGTTTACCCGTGACTTCTGCGTATATTATAGTCTATATCCCCGTAGATGAAAGAATTTTATAATATTTCGGGGTCTATCCAAAAATTACGTCATCATAAGTCATTTATGTGCATCTAGTTAAAAATTATAAAAATTGCTAATGTAACTGTCATATGAATAATTTATGTAATACTGACCGTAAATTTTCTCCCAGGCAATGAAAGATTCGAGGTCCTTGCCGTCCCATTGTGGAGGTTGATATTCTACCACAAGGACTTCGCCTTCTAATGATGTGGCTGATGCTCTGGGATCAACAGGAGCTTTCGACCCACCCAGGAAAAGAAGGGCTGCCGGCGGAGCGGACGGAGATGATATTGAAGGAAGTGGTAAAGGGCCTGAGAGAGGTACAGTTTGAGGCGCGGATAATGGCCCTGTAGGAAGCCCTGCTACTACTGCACCGGTCTCCTGGAGAGGCTCACATACGATCTCAGCCACCGTACTATGTCCAGCTACCATAACCTATAAAGAAAGAAACACCTAAAGTTTAGTTGTTTATATTCTCCGAGCATTATAACGTATCAAAACTAAAGTAAGACAGTTTCTTACAGTGCTATTAAAAAAAAGGTTTAGTGTCGGAGTAAATATACGCTAAAATTGTAATTTTAGTATTAGACCAAATTCACATTATACAGAGAATAAGCAAATTGTATAACCTCGTGCTATGTTAACCTTTGCTAAGTCTCCGTTTAATACACAAGTTGGAATAAATTTACGTTGAGACTGCACTAAGTATTCAATCATATTATAAGACAGACTTAGCAAAGGTTAACCTAGTACGTAGAACCTTCTACATGAATAATAGTTACTCCTGGAAAGTAATAGGTTTGCTTGTTCTCTGTGTAATATGTATTTGGACTAATACTAAAATTGCAATTTTAGCGTAAATTTACTCTGACGCTAAACCTTGTTTTTAATAGCACTATTAGTGATTAAGTACCACAATTTTGTTTATTGCCTGTTTGATTCATAAAATCCACAATGTCCAGAAACTTTTAATAATGGGAGCTTTTAAATCAAACGGTTTGATCGTTTCCAAGACATATTAGAGATATAATATGTCGATATGAAACAAGAACAAAATTTTAGATCACTTATAGAATTCGATAGTATCAATCTTCGTTTAATTTAAAATGAGATAAAAAGCTTTAACGGTACATTACATTTTAATCGAATGGCATTACTTGCTCTATACCTACTACATACAGTCTGTCACTTACAAATTAATCATTTAACAAATTGAAAGCCAGATTTTAATCTAACTTAATTGTATATTATACTAACTGTAGCAACACGATAGAGCGATCTCTCGTCGGAGACGACAGTCGTGTTTTCCTTTGAAATTACCGTTAAAAGTCGTTTACATCGCCATTATATCATGTGACGCCACCAAAAATGAGGTTATTCTAGATCTTGAACAGAACAGATTTATGATTCGTTAGAATGTCGTCCGGATATTGCCTACGTCCATTTCATTGCACTCAAAGATTTCGCATAATTCGAATCTTAGACAGGAATTAAATCATATAAGTATATGGTTCTCAAATCACATTATAAGAAACTAAACGCATTTGATACGTAGATATAATATGTAAATGCAGAATGTTTGAGGACCTTGACTGCGCGGGTTCACGGTTTTTACCAGGCCCTTGTGACGTCATGGCGAAGTTATGCGCACGCATCCCGCCCGCGCTCCTCGTGCCTTGCGCCCGAAACGTAGCCTCCAGGATAATGCCTCTGATACATCTTCGACGAGGAAAAAAAATTAAACAAGATCCATTGGACGGGTAGTCAATTTTACACGGCCAACGCGTTTGGGCTTACAGAACCAGAATGTTGAGATTCAGTTAATAATTTTACTCACAATGCAGCTTACTGTAACTTATTATTTTTTTATTGGAATTTTTGACATTATCAATGATAATTGGTAATTGAGTAACAAAACCACATTACTTAAATCGCAAAGCAAGTAAAGAAAATCATAATGGAAATTTTATTGTTGTGTTTCATTTTAATATATTTACTTCTATTACTCAAAAAGTCCACCATCATTGCAGACCAAAGTGGGGCTAAAATGGCTTGTTTCACTATATGTATTTTTTTTTAATATTTTGTATCGTATCGAGCGAGCCCAGACAAAATAACTACTTATTTATTGTTTCATATATTCATATATAAAGATATCATTATACTTTTTAAAATGGTACTTGCTAAGCATTTGTATCGGCGTTTCAGCAGATTAGGTACGTTTAATTTGTTATATATATAACAATAATATAAACTAATATGTATATATATATAGGCATATAGGTGTGTATGTTCATATGAAATGAAAGGGTCTAATAAAATAACTAAAAGTAAAAGATATTAAAAGAAAAAAAACATGCTTTTGATAACTGTTCTGATAGTAAACAAATTGAAGCCATCTTTACATAGAAGCAGGTATGTAAGTAAGTTAGTACATATATAAAAGATAGTCGATATTATGATTCTATAAAATAAAATAAATTTTTATTGTTATATTAATTTTTTTTCGCAATTAAATACAAAAATAAAGTTTAACAAACGGCTTTGTAACTAGATTTCTATTTACTCTACGATTGCAACAAAAACAACCTATTATAGTTTATTTTAGCCTATTGTGTACAAATATAAAATATTGATTTTACTTTTCTATTTAATAACAAAAATATTAAAATTATTTCAGATTAGCTGTTTCCAATATTAAAGCTGATGTCAGCCGCATATAGGTAGCCTCCAGTAGGTGAAAGAAATTTTAAAATCGGTTCAGTACCTAAGTTTAGTAACCGATTCAATGTAAGAAAATAAACAATTTCAATCTTTATAATTTTAAGATAATTCTATCTTTTATTATTGTTATATTTGATAAATTTTGCATTGCTTAAAAATTCACTTTGTCCCTCGGTCTCTATCCTCGAAGCCACAACCTTCGAATCCCTACTCAGGGAACCGGGGACAAAGTGCATTTTTAAGCATTTATCTTTGATTATATTGTATAGATAGGAAAATTTCATAATAATACAAAATATAATTAAAAAGCTAATCGAACAGTTTTTACGAAGTAAATCTATTTTGGCATAAAATTGGAAACCTTGATCGTGACTGAGGCATTTCATTGTGATTTTACACTAACAGGTAGACTGTATTCAAACACGTATAAAAAGAGTACTTCCAAATTATGAGAGAGGATTATCAATACTTATCAGATTAATATGATTTCCAACAAAGATGATTTCATTTATTTAAAATCTCAGAATTATCAATTATGACTTGGAATACTGACTCATCTAATTTATGATTATGTAATCAAAAAATTCATACAATTTTTCGTGATAATACGAAAAAAGTGTCTATCATTGTTTTATCCTCAGTGGCGTAGCTACCAAGGGGCTAGGCGGGGCAGTGCCCCGGGGCCCTCAAGCTCAGGGGGCCCTCGAATCTTTATCAGAAAATCTCAATCAAACTCAACTTTTGAAAATTTCTCCCATTTTCAAAATAAATATGACAGGTGACAACTTGAGTTTAATCATGGCAATTCAGTTGTAAGATATTCCAGAGTTATAAATAGGTATTCCCTTAAATTATTTGTGTGGGTTGACAGTATTGTTAATGTTTTTATCAAATGTCGGATATCAATATCTGCATATTATTATTTATCGATATGCGTTTTTGTGATTCGCTATTGTGAACTTCCAGTCAAGTTTTTTTTCGAGCAGTGGGCCCCATTTTTTTATTTGCCCCAGGGCCCTAGGTTACCTAGCTACGCCACTGTTTATCCTTTTCACATTTGTAACATTTTTACTAACATTAATTGATTTTAGATTTATATGACTGGTAGGAAAATTGAAAAACTTGTTTTATTAACAATACTAGCAGAGAGTTATTTACTATAGGCAATGGAAAAAAAAAGAAGGAGCAACTTCATCTGTATTAAAAATGCGATTGACTAAAGCGCCATCTACTATAATATGTGAAAGTTACTAGTCTGGAACAAGTTGCGCCATCTACCGTGAGGCGTCTACATTACTGAGAACTCGCTATGAAAGCACTTAATTACGAGTTCATGGTAGGAAATTTTGTAAAGATAACATGAAAGTAACTAATTGAAATGTCAGATGGCGCTTTTAGCAGGTTTTTTTTTTTTTTATTTTTTCGAATTGTATTGAATACTTTCACGAGAAATCTAATGTTGCGTTGTAAAAAAAATGGCAGTAAATTAAATAACCATTGTAATAGCTAGAATAATGATGAATGAATGAAAGAAGCTATTTCAAATAGCAATTTGTAGAGCGTATAAAAAAAAACATCATAGAGCTATACTTAAAATATTACAACTGATTGGTTAACTAAATATTAAAGCTGTTTAAAAATTTAAGCTCAAAGAGTAACGTATGTAGATACTTGCTTCCCCGGTGAGTTAAAAATAAGTGTGTATATAGATACGCACTTATAGGAATATTTCAAGGAGAATATAGAAAATATACTTTATAACTCGTAAAGGATATATAAATCAAATGATATCCTTAAATTACGTGTCGTGTACAATTTTAAGCTTTGATACGGAAAAGACTCGGACATTTCGATCACTCGCTCTAAACCCGAACTAATTGACACAAGGTGAAATAATATTATTTACTAATGAACAACCGAATTTGGTTTGCAACATATACTGTACGTTATTTTGAAAGTTGGTGACCTCTAATTGATGATCCATAGATCTCAATTTGCATAAGTCTTGTGGCATTAACGATGCTGATAGGCTGTAGAAGGAGCTTAACATTAAAGATTATACAAGTTCCACAGGAATAAAGTGGTTTAAGTGTTAAGGTCAACGAATGGTGTAGTGCAAGTTTATAGTGTAATCAATACTTTTAGATCTACTGTATTTAAAATAGACAAAAACAGTCCTTTGCCGAATTTCTAAATCGCTTACCTGTTTTTTCAGTAGGGACAAGCTACGCAAAAATGGCGAAATTTTTGCGTTTTTAGATTTTTGCGTCTTTGTTCCTACACCTTATCAAACTTTCCGAGTTTTCATAAGTGCTTACACAGGTATAATTAAATTGAATATATTATCTCTAAAACTCTTATTTTCTCTACGTGAAAAATTGTTTTGTTTATACAGCATTGTAACACTAAAAATGCAAATATGGATTTTTTTTAAATATATAAAATAATATATACATATATATTGATATGTCACTATCATCTCTATTTATTGCCATCAAACACGTAGTTCACCAAGTAGACTTTTAAAATTGTTATACTATCACGCAATGTTAATAATTTCACGCATTTCCTTGTACACTTCTCCGTTATGAGATCTCAACGACTTCTATTTCCAGTTATTCAAGCAAAAGAAACTTAGTTACTTCATCAAACTTGGTTAAACCTAATAAGGTAAACTCATTGCTCTAACGAAACCATTTTTTATTTTTTTAAATATCACAAGAAAGAAGAAAGGATGTCTTAAGAACAATAAGGTCTATAGAATTGCAATTTAAAAAACCGGTCAAAGGTTTTTAGTATTGCTTGTAATAGCGGCAACAGAAATAAATTAGTTAAAAATAGCAACAGTCTTATCTACTGGTGACATACAGACAAACTGAGGAGACTAAGTAAGAGGGTTCTGTTTTTACCTTTTGGTTACGGTACTTTAAAAAGGTTATATTATTGCTATACTACAAATTGAATTGCGCTTTTTAGAGTTAACATTTATTCCCATAATAATATATTTTCGCAAATATCGTCTGCCCCTGTCTCGTCGACTGGCCTGTTGATTTCGTCACGTTTTCTCTTTATCTTTAGCATAGCATTAGAATTACTACCCATGTTTCAACGGCATTAGCCATTTGCTGAAATCAACTTCATCTGTAAGCTTAATTCAGAATTGTTATCGTTAAAGGATACTTTCTATCCATTATGGTATGTTACTTGTCTAGTTTTTCTTTATTTATTTATAACCGCGTAAATTATAGCCTATTTCAACCACGTATAATGTGACTTTCCGTAGGTGTAAGTATTTTTAAAATCGGTTCGATATTTTCAGTGCATATTCGTTGCAAACGAACAAACAATCACATATTTCCATTTTATTTAATATAGAACTTAAAGTTACGTAAAATTCGTTTCATTTGTTCACGTGCTAACATTTATTTTCACGGAATATTTGATCGCAGAATAAGGTGACCGATTTTCGTTCAAATAATCGTGTCAGTGGTGTCGACTACTATTTCTTTTCTGTTTCACCTAAATTGGTTTCTTCCTATTGTATTGTAAGAGTGCGTTACGGTAAAACAGCTCTTCTGTCACGATCTGATACTCTTGAAAAAGTCATAAAATTCCTGTAGGACAAAAGATATGACAAACAGCCTACCGTTGTTAATATTTTAAAGAGATTTTTGTTTTGATTTTGAATGTTTGTTTATATTTGCATTGAATGGGATCTGAAAGTATTGGACCAATTAAAAAAAAATCACCTACATAGGTTATATTATATAAAATGTAGTTTTTAACCATTAAACTTAAATCTAGAATCATGTTTCATATAAAAATTAAAACGTATAATTTGAATTCGACTTGATAAATATTAGATAATATCACACATATTGCTTAGATGCCATATTAAGGAGCTAAAGCACATTGTATTATAGAACTCTGAAACAATAAAGGTACTTGAAAATCATCCTGCGACACCATAGATAAGTTTATTTTCCACGTCGCCCCGACTGGGAATCGTCCCGGGTCCTCAGAGACGGCATGCGAGCCAATCGGCCGTGATATAAGAATTTTCTTTGTTTGTAATTTTATTGTATTTTTATCAAGATTTCTGTACAATCATCACCAGCCTCTTAATCCCCACAGCTGGGGCTCAGGCCTATGTACCGGGCTATTGATTGGTACATTAAAACCTACTCTGTTTGTGACAAAAAAAAATCTAGCTCTCCAAGTAGTGTTCGTATGAACAAGGAGATCAAAGCAATAAGGGAAAGAATTTAAAGATGTCTGTCTGAAAGCAAAATATTTTATCTCGGGAGATTAAGATAGAACTTAAAAACATATTGCGTATTTTTAAAGACGAATTTGGACTTACAGTCTTTAAGAGATCCACTAGTCGCGTCTTAACAGATAATTTAAAAAATAATAGGTTGGTAAAATCAAAACAACTACTTAAGCAATACGCAAAGGGAACTCACAGAAACGTTTTGTTTACGGATAAGTTTTTTTTTTAATTGAGTAATATTTTAACAAAAAATTACCATATTCATGCTCAAAGCTCAACAGAATAAAAGAGTACAACGTGGACATTATCTGACTTCAGTAATGGCAAGACTATGTATATAGGATTAACGCGATGGCCACAAACAACGCATTTATACGACCCACCCTATAAAATAAATCAGCATTAACACCTGGATCTTAAAATAGAACAGTAGTGGATTATTTTTCAATGAAATCATTGATGATTAAATGTATTTGTAAATTATCGTTACGTTAACACACTTTTTAGTTACTTGAAATTGTTGTATTTCTAAGAAAAAGTTTTTAGTCGTAATTAACCTATTTTCCATCCCACGTGGAAAATAGTTCAATAGGAAACTAACGTCAAAACAAATATTACATTCTCTTTGTTAGGGCTCTCCGAATTCGTAAAACCACGTTATTATTTTTTAGCGCATATTGCGCTAAAAGCACGGTTACATTTATAAGTTTCATATTAAAATTCTATAGGATTCATAAATCAGTCTAAAACTTAACTGCATGACCGATTTACACTAAAGAAATCTTGGTACCGGTCATAATGCTTTAAAATTAATTTACCCAATTACTTGAAGCATATTCAATACACGAGAATATCTTATCTTAATCTTGCTTTTTCTTTTATTTTAAAGTGTAGTATGATAAGCCTTTTTGTAAAGTGATTTTTATTACAAAAGCAAGAAGAGTTTGAATCGCTAGACGGTATTGGCATTTTCACCAAAACCGCAACATCGCAGCCTTGCGTTCGCATAACACCACCTGACAACAGAATTGATCGACATAATAATAATTATTTATTATAGTTATAAAATTATAGATATTTTTACTGTAACGACATTACATAGTAAAGTTTAATATAATAAAAATAATACTACCCACTATTTTTATATTTGAAATATAAAAGTTACGCATTTTCTTATCACATTTTTCATAATTAAATATTCATTGTTTTAGAAAATAAAATCTTTAATTTTTTATTAAAATTAAGTTTCATGATTAAATCTAAACCAATTTAAATGGGTTTAATGGGAACAGTGTGTAAATTTGAAATTAAAACTGACTTCAAAAAGCTTAATAAAAACAAATAAATAATAAATTCAAGAAGCTTCTATAAATGTCGGGCAGTTAATACAAAACACCCATGATATTTTTTTAGCATTTTTAAAGACGATTTTATATTTCATTTTTTTTTTAAGATGTTTATAAACAACCTATAATAAAGTACTGAGCCGATTACGATAAAAATGCGCTGTTCCCAAAGTTGAAAAATATTAAATGTAACAAAAGGAGTGGTAGCAAACCGGTTGTTCATTTTTGAGACATAGATATTTTAAATTTCAGCGTACGAATTTAGAAACTCATAAAGACTAACAGATATAAATAAATATTTCGTCATTACATACAGGTCAAAGTGATAACCGCCTTTTTTGTAGCAAGTATATGTATAACGAAAAGGTCTTTGAAATATTTTTTTCCAGCTGTTATTAATTACAATTTTTTAACGAATACCATATCTATTTATATTCGATCATGTAGTTTCGGAGCTTACACTGCAAAAAACAATCAAACCTTTCCTGATATAATATTATTAAGACTATTGACGGATCCAATGCCGTGTCGTTCTAACATTGGAGACGCGATCGCTGCTAAACGAATGTCGCCGACTGACACACTTGCACGTTCGCGCTGTTATAATTATATTTTATCAATACCAGAACACATGGCCCGACAAGCCATATGACACCAAACATTTGCATTATTTTCACTTTTTATTTACTTTGACACAGTTACTACACAAATATCTATATAACAATATTCATGATAGTGTCAACATTTTATGATTTTGTAAAAGTAACGTAATTCAAATGAAGAAATAGATTAAAAGAAATGCTTTTAGGTTTTATCATAGATAATATACTAGTCCTATTATATTAAAATACAAATTAAGTAGTTGACCAAACAATTGATTGATATATCGGCAAATGTAAATATTTTCACGTGTGTATGTAACCAATAATGAAAAAGTAATGACCTAAGCCACAGAATACTATAAAGAAAAATTTTGGAAATGGTCCCAAATATTGATATAATTTAAGGCTACATGCTTACGTGCGCAAATTTTATGATCGTCACAGCTATACACAGATATAGCCATGCTTGAGAATCCCTACTGTGGCTCCTGCACTTGAACACGTGACGTTTTAAATGAGTTCCATTGAAATGGCAGGAGCACGGTGACAGGAAGATTATATCATGATGTAAACTAAAATAGTAACTAGTAAACAAAATTGATGTTTTAGGCCAATTTACTACAGAGAAGATAAGACTTGTATACTATTTCATATTAACGATCTAGGCTAACAGCGTGCAATCATGATACATATTTATATGTTACGTGAATAATATATTGTTTGAAGATGAATGATCGCTACGTTTTATGTAACTTAATTCCAACCAGTACGAAGTATATTTTTCATTAACACTATCGATGAAATCTATATTCTTATTTGGTTAATACAATGATTTAACGACAAGACATACAATGTCTAATAAATTTTCCTTTCAAAACTATATCAATTAAATTGAAACCGATAAGATTGACGAGCCATATACATACATTGTATATAAAAAATGTAATATATTTCCTTTGGTGAACTGCAAGCGAAAGGAAAACATACCCACAATCGTAAATAACGCTTTTTTATATCAGTGTAAAGATGTAAAATAATGAAATCTGGGCTGACAATCTGTCACTATTTAAGACAATTATCAAAATCGTAGACCATTTACAAGTTTTCGCCACCATAGTGTGTTCACTGCTGATGAAATGAAATAAGTCTTCCAGATGAAATGAAATAAGCGAACCCCGGATTCCCCGACGTGAGGTTACACCGCAATGGATTTTAGGTTCTAGTGGTCGAATAGCATCGGCTTGAGGCATAATGAGCATCGAAAACACCACGCATGTGCACTGAGGATTCGTAAGTGCTAATGAATTCAGATTCCAGTAGTAACAAATTGAAATGAATATAAAGGTTTAGGCACCAATTCGATGACAGCCCTTTGGAAAAGTTGTTTAACCTCCAGAAACGCAGACTGATCGCCATCGATTTCATCGTCGTTTCCATCGCCATCATAATCTATACTAATATTATAAAGCTGAAGAGATTGTTTGTTTGAACGCGCTAATCTCAGGAACTACCGGTTCGTATTGAAAAATTGTTTTTGTGTTGAATAGACCATTTATCGAGGAAGGCTTTAGGCTATATAACATCACGCTGCAACTATTAGGAGCGAAGAAATAATAGAAAACGCGGGCGAAGTCGCTGGCGGCCACTAGTTAGTCTATAAATGACACCCTACATTTATTGCAATTTCCATACGAGGATTATACTTCACGCAGATCCAGTGTGGATTAGCAAGTGAGTGTGAGTGTAAATTGATTTTCATTGTTAACACTTAACAGCTTCCTAATGATCTGATCAACTTGTACTTATAAATTTCATAAACTAACTAATACAATTGTCATAAGTTATTTTAACATAAAGTCATAAAAATGAAATAAGTCACATAAAAGCTGTTGAAAAAAATACCAAATAATTTGATATCTTTAATGCTTATGTCTTGCTTTTCATAAAATTAATTGCGTTTCGCATAATGTAGAAAGTTAATATCTCATTATCCGCCTGTTTTATTGGTCGTTAAACTTCTTCGTGAGCCATACAAGAAGTGAAAACATTAAACGTACCTAACAAACGAATAGCAATAGAGCTCCCAAGCATCTAAACACAATCAATTAAATTTTACAAGAAAAATTTGTGACGATTTAATTAAACATCGTATAGTAGTGCCGCAGAAGGTCTAATAAATTTGAAATTCTTTGTACTGAAGAAAATACGTTTGAAGTATATTTGTAAGTTATTACTAATTTATAAAATTTGTTTCACTACATAGTATAAAATAGAGTCGTTTTCTCTGTCCCTATATCCCTACGTATCCTTAAATCTTTAAAACTATGCAACGGATTTTGATGCGGTTTTTTTTTTATAGATTGGTGGTGATTCAAAAGGAAGGTTTTTATGTACAATACAAGACCACACGGGAGATGCCGCTAGCGGAAAGCTAGTTTTAGATAAAACAAACAGTAGTACAAACTTAAATATATTCTAGTTATATAGGCACAAAAAATAATCCAAAAGGGAATATTTATATTGACACTGCATCATTAATCATCATCTCATCATGGTTTTGTATTTTATCAAAGGTTTTGTATTGACGTATATGCCATGACTGATAGTGTTAACAATTTGTGGTCAATAATAAGGGCTTATTTTTCTCTAACATTTCTTACTTTTACTTATATAATTCCACTGCTGCCTAAAGATTCCACATATTTTTTTTTCCTTAAAACAAATATATCTCTTTCGAGTTGCGTGAAAAACTATACTAGTCTACACAAAGAATAAGGGATGTCGCAAAGTTAGAAATCATTAATTGCAAATTCGTCTCCATTGCGTTTCGTCAAGGATCGTTGCACGTGGACGAAAATCATTTCCGACCTTTGTCGTCAATTCACTTTCTACAGGCCGTAACCCAAATGGCCACACTTGCATTACGCTTTCTTGTCTAACTACCGAAGTATGGCTTGACGATCCATAAATAATTCTGTATGAACTACCAACTATTGTCAACGGCAGCAATGAAAATTATAACAATGAAATTTCATAAGATCTCTTGATTCCGTTGATTTTATTTCAATATACCACAAGAAAAGAGTAAAGTCAACTGCTTATCTTACAATTTTATGTTATTGTGTGTGGTCCTGTATTAATACATTTTAAAACTTCCTCTTGAATCACTCTATATGTTGACGAAACCATTGTGTAGTTAAATAGATCTCAGCGTATATCGTGAAGCAGGTTTGTTTTACACTATAGATGATATTTATAGTTGATGGACTGACAATCTGTCACTATATGAGCGGCAAATGATTAAATTCAATACAAATTAATGTATATACTACATTATTTATTTGCTAAATATCTTAGTGTTACAGCTAGTGCCATGACCTTAACGGTTATTTTTATTATACAACGCGAAAAAACGAGACTTAAATTGAACCTTAACGTCCACTTAAGAGAAAGCTAGCATATGAACTTCTTTTTTAAAAATCAAAGAATTCCGAGTGAAAAATATATAATAAAAGAAACTATTTGCAATATATTAACAAAAAATAAATAATTAAGTATAAATATGTGTTCTCTTCGCGCCGTAGGAATAATATATTCTCTTAAGTATACATTTGTTTATTTTTTGCGTAATCATTAAATAAAGGCGATACAGTGAGTTGAAATGTCGCATGACGTCACGCTTCTGCATATTTTCTACAAAACTGTGATGTAGCGAGCCCCCACTCCTCAACTTTAATGCCTATTTTCTAAGCCATTTCTTGTTTAAATTATTTTTTTGCCAGTCGTCATCCCTATTTTATGATGATGACTGATGATTCATTATACCCGAACCTAAATCCAAGAACGGGTGATTTATTGTTAACCGACTTCTTGATATAAATAAATTGTAAATAATTATTATATTTGATACATTTTGCATTCACAATGCTACACTGAACAATATTGTTAATGAAAAGTGCTTAAAAATTCACTTTGTACTCTGAGATGTGACAAAGGGGATTTTGACCATTTTTCATTAAGAATAAATTGTATATAGTTAAATAGCTTATAATTTGCAAGTGTCGTATAATTTATAGGGAATTTCTAAATGTTTCTTTAAAAAATTGGATTTATGGTATTTACATCAGACAAATAATAATAATTAATAATATTTCAAATATCTTTGTGACAAATTTAAATATATTATGCTTCCGCATAAAATAAGTTAAGACAAAAAATAAGTTTGAACAAATGTGGTAGGTACTGTACATCTGATAAATTGATTTAATATCCGTTCATATTACGCTTAAAGAAGATTATATAAGTAAATAATAATTGACAAAATTCATTTGTTAAGTGATTATTAAAATAAATCCAAACAATCGCCTTGATTAAAAGCGGACACAACGCCGGTTACCATGAAATTCGTAAATCGTGACAGTACAAAGGCGGGCCTGTTACTAAATATGAAAGGTAACCTTCAATTACGACTCCTTTAAAATAAATTTATTAATTCTACTATTACGGAGAAAACCTACACGATAATTTTATTGCTGACATTTGTCCGTTTATTATCTCTCCTGAATAAGATTATTTTTGTTTTAAATGTCTAACGATAAAAACGCAATAGGTATAGGTAATTAATTCTAATAAAGTACTTACTATAAAATCTACTTATAATAAATCTAATTACTGAATATTTTATTTCCTACATACATTGATAAATGTTTTTATTAATATTATTCGTTTAATACATATTAATTTGGTAATGACATTTACTTATATATTCTAAAAAAGGAGATGTTCCTTGTCATAACACACCATGCTAAAAAAATAACCAAATCCAAATACCTTCTAAGTTAACTTTACACAGTTACGGAACTTATAAAATGTCAATTAAAATTTATAACAAATTACCTGAATACCTAAAGAACGAAACAACATATACTCGATTTATAAAAATGCTAAAAATCTTATTAAATAAATGCTATTATACAGTGAATGAATATTTGAATGTAAAGTTTTAGATAAAATGGAATGTCTGATCTCTTCTTTCCATCTTTCAATATTGTCATACCTATCAAGGTGCATGTGAATATTATTAACTGAAATTTATGTATTTAGTTTCTAAGTCACATGTATGCAATGCAATGAAATAAATAATGACATGATTGATGTAAATGTCGTTACTACTGATAAAGACCTGGTAAATTTCTTTTGTTTATTTTTCTTGTCAACCAAAAGACGTCTAGAACGAGTGGTAGGAAAAAAATTTTGGACGGGTTAAAGAGTGCTTGTAATAAGCTTGAAGTAAAAAAGAGGGTTACGATTTTGGCCGGTATTTAAGATTGTTCATCTGTTCCCTTATAACTTCGAAACTACTCATCTATATCTACAGCTAGGTATCATTAGAATTCCTCATTTGTTCAGTTACGATGTTACGATATTTGGACTGTTTATTGTTATATTTTTATATGGACTATATGAGTGTAATGTATCACACACAAATTCGAGTGGTTTAAGTGAAACCTTTTTGTGAAACAATATGCATGTAAGCGTTTTAACGATAATTAAATTTAAAAAAAAAGCGTCTTAGTTGTTCGCGTGCTATAGACTATGCTATGTGATGTCATCGTTATTTTTTTTAATTTGAATAAAGTACTTTTCATTTCATTTTTCACCATCAATCAAAATACATGTCGAAAAAGAATTTCATATTTACTGAATGATCAGGAGCCAACCATATGCAATGAAATGTCGTCACAACGTCAGAATCAGAAGATTTTATGGAGACATTTCGATTCATTTAACTATTTTGCCTTATACTTTAATAACGATGAATAAAGAATGTTAATTATTGATTTAGATGAAAGTTTTACATCATTGGATGTGAAGTAATGTCTTTAATTATTGTATCTATTCTCTGGATATTGCTAATGTTCTGTCCATAGATTGTTTTGGTCAATTTTAGCATTTGTACGACCCAACAAGATTATGAGTTTATATATTTTTTCCAGTTTCATGGTGCGACCACTAGTAACTGTAACGTACTTAATTGATTTTTAAATTTTATGAGGATGATAGGTATATAATGTCAATAAATACAATTAATAAGTGTTACTTTATACTGGACTCATATATTGAACTTGTCCATGGATTCAAGACTGCTCGATTGTTTCATTCATGCAAAAATTTGGGGAGTATTTTCTAATTTCAGAATTATTCAACTAGATTTTTATACTTTTATTGAAAACTATTTAAAAACCCATAGTATTTGAGCACTTTTCAGAGTTACAAATAAATATAACTAAATGTGACGTTAAAATTTTTTATATTGAACCCATTTTATTATTTACATAAATATTACATATTCATTAATATACATAACATTATAATATAGAATAACGTAAAATGAGAATAAGTAATTTACTTTTTTTATAAGTTGTCCTCGTTTTATTCAATACCAAAACCAGTTGCGCGGTTCCTCTTAATCGTGTTTTCTAAGAATTTGAGGCGATCCGATGCCAATGTACCAAAATGGCACGAGAAACTATTTTGTTTAATTAATATTCTGTTATATTTTCCACTTAATTTTGATAATTATTGAAATCAGTTATATTTACTATTAAAAAATAAATAAATTTAAATTATATAATGAATACCTTTATTTATATTAAAATTAGTGATGATGACCAATTAGAGATTAACCAATATTATAAAACTATATTGAAATCTTTGATAAATAATAAATCTCTTTGGATATTATAATAATAACTTTGAAAATATTATAAAGAAATTTATAGAACATTATTACACCTTTTCTCACTTTTCAAAGGTTTTTGAGATCACTTTCAGGTTGTTAAATTTATCATGTAGGAAATATTAACGAATAAAGCATTCACTATTATCTGTATTATATTAATTAGTTTACTGTTTTGTTGTGTTTTAAAGAACTTTACATTTATAAATAAGTGATGTTTTTATTCTCATAATCAGCCTCTTAGTGGTCCCATTACTGGGGCACTGCCCTTCTCTATAGACACTATCAAATAAGTAGAATTACTTGAGGATTCGTTGCTGATAAGAAAGAAAGTTGTTTAAGAAGCACGGAAGGGTTCGAAATAATATATTTTTGATCACCCACCCTACGACCAACTTTGCAAAGTTGCAGTCGTACACAAAACGCTCACTACTGCGCCATGGAGCTCAATACTCGAAAGAAATAAATAAACATTATAATGATCTAATTTTTCTTTTTCTGTAAGCAAGATAGTTATGCAGATAAGGAATAATAAATAGTTCGTTATATTACGACATATTTATTTTTCTTTCCGTCCCGTAATAACGGTGTTTTCTGTCCAAAAAAAATGAGTAGAACCGCGTAGATCCAAGTGCAAACACAACCATCCGCATCAATTCGTGAACGCATACCTCGAATGCTTTGCTTTTAATACGTTCGGCTCATTACCTGTAACAAAAAATAAACAATTTTAAGTTACACAAGCAAATATTCACTAAATTAATTGCTTGTTCAAGCTAGGAAACAATGTGAAAAACTGCGGAATCGGAACGATTGTATCCACTCGGAAAATATTCCACTTTTTATAATTATTTTTTGTTTTAATGAAAGAAAAACGTTGCGTGAACTATCGATCGGATACTATCATGTGTAACGGTCAAATCTTGCGGTAATCTTGGCAGTTGCGTGATCGAAATTGTCCGAATCGTTCGGTCGTATCGGCTATATGTCATAAAATTTAAACATTGTGCATATCGATACAGTTTCCGCATTACACAATCACTTTCGGTAAGTTACAAAATTTATGTACCTTACCGCCCTTTTTTAAGGGATATATTTCAATAAATATCTGAGTACTGTAATGTCCGAGCACATTACTGTATATTTATGCTTCGAAAGTCTCTAAGACACTTTTGCACAAACATCCATTTAAATTGTGATTAGTTTAGAGCGATATTACCCTTACTCTTTCTTCTTGTGCAACTGGGTGTACGTTACTAGAATTCCGCCTTTAGAAAAATTTAAATATGAATAATAAATAACTTAATTTTCGTCTTTTTGGTTATGAAGAGCTTTAGAACAGCATCTAGGTATCATGAATATTGTAATTTAAATCGATATGAAACTATTATTTCAATTTTTTTTCTTCAATATAGTCTTAAACATAGATTGAAACAGTCATCAGCGGCGCGAGTCTTACCGAAAGAACCTTATGGAATTTAAAGTACCTCCAATTCCTAGCCTCATCAGAAGGTACTTTTATTCAACATTAAAAGATATTATTTATTTCAACTTCATGTTAATTACGTATATGTATTAGATATTTTGAATCCTTTTTACCTAAATACGGATTGATGTAATTCCACTTTTCTACGACATTTAGTAATGGAAAGTTTAAACTGGTTACGAAGTTTATTCCATTTAATATGGCCTTTTGTCACAAAAATCTCTTCTCTCGTTTACTATGATAAGTTATTACACTATATAAATACAAAGAAAATTAGCTGTACAGTTTGACAAACGTCTGACGTAAATATAAAAAAAAATACATTCACTTTGTAATAAAAATTTACCTTACTTTGGACATAATCTTTGATGAGAGAGAAAGTCATTTATTTCAATTGAGTTAATAATTAGGAGTTACACAATATAATTAGATTATATAAAGAAATCTAACTTTCTTTGACTCTTTGTTTTAACTTTTACGTTTCTACTACGACATAAGTCACATTTATAAATAGTAATTTATCATAAATACCTACATACTTTAAAAGCGCTTTACTTATCATTATACATTTTATGTAAATTAACTTCTATGTTTCTTATAAATACTAATTGTAAATTTTATTGAATTTTCATTTTAAATGTAGAAATTAACTTAGTTTAACTAATTTAATCACTTGACATTGGCAGAATTGGCGAAACGCGAAGAAAAAGAAATACTAATGCCATATTGACAACAGTTCCTTTTAATATTTACCGTACTCTCCTAATGTCAATTAAACTTGTCCACAGAGGCTGGTAACTAAAGTCCGCCGACGTATATGGGAGTCCACATTCAATATAAATAAAATTTGTTCGTTTTTATCCAAGCTTATGATGCAAGGTCTACAGACTTCAAGGTCCTTATTTATTCTCTATAAAAAATATTTATAAATATATATGTATGCGCGTGTCAAATTTGTACTTAATATATATAATGTTTATTTTTAATTAATTTAATAAGTTTTAAGCATAGCTATGTTCATATATTATGTATGTGTGTGTCAAATTTGTTATTGATATCTATAATATTTATTTTTAATCATTTTAATAAGTTTTAATAAATTTTGCATGACCCTTTCATTCGCGTATTTTTATCAAAATACAAAGTTGACGTATTAATATAATTAAATGTACTTTTTAATCGACTTCAAAATCAGAAAAGAGGAGGTTATATGTTCGACGGTAATGTATGTTTTTATGAAATTTCCGCCAATTGTTAGCCAATTTTCAAAATTCTTTTTTATTCGATAACATAATGGACCGAAGTGGTCCCATTTAAATTTTATCGAAATCGAATCAGTACTTTTCTTTTTACTTTTACAAAACAAAATACACTTTTAATATGTTTAATATTATTTTTTATTAAAGTAGATATGTCGATCGATTTCTTCTTGAATTGTGAACCAATTTCTACTGAAATAGCTGTTTCCCCGCGACTTTGCTTGCGTAAATTATAGCCTATGTCCAACGCGTATTATGTAGATTAAAGACTTATATAAATCGACCCAATAATTTCGGAGCGTATCCAATGCAAACAAATAAGCAATCAAATCTTTCCTCTTTTAATATGAGTATAGAATTATTGTAAATAGTATGTCGAGCAAACAAAATCTTTTTATATAAAAATTTAATATTTTTAGTGTTAGCTATTATATAAAAAAAATCAATATCACTAAAAAGCATGAAATAAAAAAAATGAATTGGGCGGATGTTTTCTATAGATTTATTAATTTAATGATGGGCGATTACAAAAGCATTTTATTGATTACTAGCGTTCCGCCAGCGCCTTCACACGCGTGGTCTTGTATTATAGAAAAAAACCTTTTTTTGAATCACCCTTATATGAAAAAAAAAACCGCATCAAAATCGGTTGCATTGTTTTAAAGATTTAAGCATAATGAATAAAGGGACAGAGAAAGCAACTTTGTTTTATACTATGTAGTGAAGTCGCCTTTGAGATAGTTATTTATTTATCATTTTTCTAAAGTTTAGAATCGGTTCCATTATTTGCAAAAAGTTGTTATAATAGCGTGATATTACAACAGTTTCTGTTTTTATTTTATAGTAAGAACCTGTCAAAATATTTAAATGAAACCGCGGACATAAATTAATATACTATGACAATTGATAACATTTTTGGAATAACATAAATTAGATTTCTTAAGATAGCTTCTTAAGAAGCAGTTTCGGAACCTATTTAATGCGAAACTTTTTACAGGATAAGACATTTGATAGATAAATAAAAATTTAATATATTTGATATCTAGAATAAGCTCCGTTATAATATAAATTTCATTCAACTTCGGTCAACCAGTTTAACGATTAAGTAACAAACGAACAATGATTCATAAAACTTGAGTATTTATTAAATATAACAAAGTCTCATTATACGTTTGGTGACAATAGAATAAATAGTCCCCAATAGCATTGTACAAGTTATTTGTTGTCTAATTCGCACAAAGCAACGGTCACAAACTGTCGATACGTGGGCAGAAAGAACGAGTGCCTGTGCGCATGATACGCACGATTGATTTACATTCTGTCCCACATTTGGGGCCAACGATCTTATACGTTGCAGTTGGTCAACTATCAAGGTCCATCAATGTACTTGTTACATACGGACTTCTTACTACCTACCTACTTAAGTTTGTTATTGAAAAATTTCGTAATAATATTGTTGCAAAGAAAAACACATTTATAAAATTATCGGTTTAATGTTCTGAAAGCATCCAAATTTTACTATTTGTTTTGTTTCGAATGTCGAATTGGGTATAATTTAATATGTCGTCTCTACCAGTGGTATGATTATCGTGTTACGTAAAAAGCTTGTGATATAACGTTGCTTGTTATGTTTAAAAATACATCGGCATTTTAGGTCACCCACCATGTGCCTTCGCATCCACAGCAAAAATAAGAGTTTTTTATAACCACAGAAGGACGCATGAAAACTTTGATGTTATCGCACCGAAAATTGATAAGCTTTAGCTACTTACAATTAACAATACCTTTATGCATTACCTGTTACTATAATGGATACTATTGATGAGTTTATTAAAGTAAAATTACTGTCGAAAGTACTATAACTCTATGGGATAAATATCTGATAACTTTATAAATTTTCTATTACAAAACTAAAGGAAAATTTATAGTCACATTTATCTTTAAAAAACCTAAAAATACAGTGCAACATAATAGCCAGCGACATTTTCACATAAAAACTTAACGAAGCCACAAACGCCAATAAATGTATCTAACTGGCACAATTAGCAAAACCACTCACTTTACAGGAATATGGCATGATTGCCACGCACAGCTGTTCGAAGAAGTTACCATGAATGGTGGTTTTAGAACATGACTATAATAAAATGAATAACTGGGTCATTACGTTATTGATTGAATAATACACCTTGCAATGTGTCATTAGCATCGATCTGCCTTGTTTGTTGATTTCACGCAATTTTTATTTTTCTTTTTAGACTTATTCCTTTATTTAGCGTGAATTTCATTTTGTACATTTCTAATAAATTGTAACTCATTTTACTTTAACGTAACCCAAAACTTGTACAGACAACAACCCATCTACAAAAAATAATGATTTGGGCATTATTGCTTATAACCCAAATAATTATTTATATGTGTGATGTAAAGTTTAATATCGTTATTTGTACAGTAACAATGGATATATATAGTAGGACTCATAAGAGGATAACTTAAAAAGTATGAGGAACATACGCCCTTCAATTGTAAATAATATTTCTTATAGATAGCAGAACTGTATTTGAAGCGTCAGTAAAAAACATTTTGATATTGCAGACACCTAAACAAAAGTATTGTGGAGTGTTAACAGTTATTTAAGATACGAGTGCGCAAAGTAAGGTTTTACGAATAAGGGCCAAATTGGCACGAATTCGAAAAATCTTTTACGCTCAAGTTTCTCATTTTTCAATGCTTTTTGCGAGGAAATAAAACAAATATATAGGTTAATAAAACTAAGTATGTATTAAAGTTAAAAATTATTTGTTAAAATTAAACGTGATATTTGAAGATGTTTTTGTTTCATACTCGAAAAACCTTTTACGCTCAAGTTTCTTACAACATTTTTCGATGCTTTTTACGAGGAAATAAAACAAATATACAGATTAATCAAACTAAGTATGTATTAAAGGTAAAAATTATTTGTTAAAATTAAATGTGATATTTGAACATGTTTTCGTGTCATACATTTTTATTTGAAAATATTCGTTCTAGGCTCCTTGAAATACTTTTGCCTCTAAAGTTTGACATGTTTTCATCAATTTTTTTTAAATTTCTTTGGTGCTCGGCTAAAAAAAATTAAAAAAATACTTTTATGTAGTAAAGGATTTCAGTACATTTTTATTTAAAACGTGTTTAAAGACTCACTTTCGGTGTTTACAATGGATTAAAAAAATAGCGCTTTATGAGCAACTGCATTGAAAAAATATTTTTTGCTTTAATAAAACATGAAGACGTAGCAAGGGGCCAGTTAATTATAAACCAATTTAAAAATATCAAGGAGAATTTGTTTTAATGATCTACGTATACAACTAAAAAGTACGTAAGTTCCTACTAATACTAAGGTAAACAGAAGTTTATATTGAAAGATTTAGAACACAAAATTTCTGAGAACTTTGTTTATATTAAAATAGGCCTTTTTTAAATGTTTTAAAATGAATAGGCCTAATTTTAGGCCTGACTCCCAATGCGGGCCCATTGATGAATGGTAATCATTGCAGATGCAGCCGGGATAAATGGCTTAATGTGCCTTCCGAAGCACGGAGGAGCTCGATACAATATTGTTTATACACCTATCCTATGTTACCTCCCCATTGCTGACAAAATGCGCAATACACAACGCCATTAAGCAAAAAAGAAATAATTAAATAAATATAGTAATACATAACATATAGCAATATAAGGAAATTCGGTTACTTTTTATGTCACAATTTACGTAATTTGGTCCCAGTCAAACATACTCATCTGACTCATTAGAGCAAATTTTGTTTATTTTTATCGCAGAGCTTGGTATGTGATCACGACCATCCAATGAACCTATTCAAGCGCAGATCTCGATTACATTTTCTTATTTCCTCTAATATTTCGATGTCTACGCTCGCGAAAAATTGAATTTCCTCTCGGGAATTGAGGATGCCGTTTCTTAGTAAGAGACAATAAATCAATGAAATCCTCTTTATTGTACTAACGAAGCGAAGAAATATCAATATGCAGAATTTATAATATATAAAGTAGTATAAGTATCCTTTATTTGACTAGGTATAAAAAGTTTGTTTACTTCTATAATCCAAAACCCACTCTGTTACTTACGCTTAAGTTATTCAAATTTTGCCACCGGATAGACTCTGGAATATTAAATTAGCAGTGAGTAAGTAATATTTAGGTCTTGATCTTGATCACTCTGTTATTGATGTAAGCATTAAAATGCGCTATGTAATTAAAAAAAAAACAACAAAGTCGATTTCCGTTACCTGTACGATACGAGATTGTTTTAAGCTACACGATGAATTTTAATGCTTTCATCAATAACAGGGTGATTCAATAGGAAGGTTTATATGTATAATGAAGAAGGACCATGTCTTTAAAAACGCTGGCGAGAAAAATAGATTTTAAAGAAAAATCAATTTTAAAGAAAAACCTATTCTAAGACTGTACTGCCTTTAAACGCACACGTTTTAGGAACAGTTGAAAACGCAAAAATGCATACATTGCGGTTCGATTTTGATCGTTTATAAGTCTATGTGTTACCTACATTTTTTCATTTCTGTATATTGGTACATCGAATGAAAGTCAAACTCGTATGCTAGTAGATCTATGCATAATATAGTTATATTTTTTTACTTAATTATTAAAATAATCGTGCATCGCAGTTATAAAAAAAAAAAAAAAAACTAGTAGTATATTAACAAGGAAAAATATACTTTAAGTGAAGTATTGTTATAATTATAAACTCGAGCTTCGCCACAAATAAAGAATATTGTTAATCTCCATTAAGAGTATGTGTGATTTTGTTTTGTTTTGAACTGTTTCATATAATTTGTGACTGTGAATGCGAATATGAAATGAATTATTATTTTACTATACCGTTATAATTTACTTCATACTAGTAATGTAGTCGGAGAATAGAAATTTGTACCACTTTATGCACAATCAAATTCATAAAAGGCCCAGAGATATTTGTGTAGGAGTTCAATGAATTTCAATTTATAAAACAATATTCATTGCTATTAACTCAAATGATTGTGTTACTTCGGTGAACTAAAATGTAGGTCGAGTGTTTCTCCCGGATAGACAGTAGTGTCGAAGTATGGATATCGAGTGATAAATTTAGTATAATTAAAGTGAATGTACTCAACCCATGTTATAATAAAATTATGCTATATAAATTGTTTTTCCGTGATTTAGCCCGAGTAAATCCATATGTTTTCCTATATTGTAAATATTATAAATTGTTTTCCCGCGTAGTCTTTGTAGCTTCCCATAGGTGAATGAATTTTCATGATTGTATCAATATTTCCGAACATTACCCCTACAAATGAACAAACAAAGTTAAATACTTTACCTCTAGATTTACAGTTAGTCGTGCTTTATGGAAAAAATATAAATAAAACATACTTTCGAAGAGACAGCCTGTATTTCTCGAAGTCGAATCAACTGAAGTTGAAAATTTAGAGGAAAAAAAATCACATGAAACCCTGAGGTTATATTTATAATTAGTGGCTATTTTTCCTTTATCGCCTTGTGTTTATAAATTACGTGGAGTTACATCCTCAATTTGGTGTAATCGCCGAGACCGGTATTGACCTCGATTGTGAAATTTAGAGCATGACGAAAATGTGATCACTTACTTACACCGACTCAAAACAAATTCCTCAGGAAATACAGTGAGCCAAATGATATCATACGTTGGTAAAAGTCAGTGCTTCTTAGAATAACAATAACGTTTTTACTAGGCCTATACTTTGAAACATTATACACGATAATAGCCATAGCAATGTTGGTTTTGTGTTTTACTGTTATTTAGTAAGTACTGAACAAAGAATTTCTTATAACTCTTGTAATAACGGATTTTGGAGTACCTAAGCTGGTGTTTAAAGTTATTTTCAAGTGTTTTTTTCTGTTCATTTATTTAGTTATTTTACACGCTACAGATTTTCAAAGAGAACGTCTGAACTGATTTGTGATGTTAAAATTGTCTATAACTCTGAATAAACATTGAATATATTTTCTTATATTTAAGTTTGGATATTTAATTCTAAGTACTGACGATAGTCACAGATTCTTCAGAAAAAAAAAACAAAACCAAGCAGAGGAACTCACGCCAGAATTTAGTTGCATATTTCTTAAATCACCAAACTAGCAAGTACGCAAACAAATCAACATATATCAGAGTTCGTTCATTGAAACTCACGCAATATTATTATATATTGTTAAGTTATAAACATTATTTCACTATCTTTGTACAGAAAAACCTAATAGATAACAATATAATTATGCACGTCAAGTACAAAATCTTATGAAATCGATTTTATTCAACTTTCCAGCTAGACATCACGTACAGTTGCAAAACAATAAATGTCGAAAGCAAAGTATAAAGTAATTACGTCAGGAATTTGGTATATAAACACATAAAGGAATATAAAAAATATGTAATGACCCAAATATTAATAATAAAAAAATTATGATATTAATCCTGTTACATACAACTTAAACTAGGTGATGTAATTAAGAACAGTTAGGTCAATCATTAATTCTTGGACCTAAATAAGCAAAGCTTGTAAATTGTACGCAATATGCGTTTCGTAGTTCACATTTTATTTTACAAATTTTGTTAAATAACTTTAAATGGAAGTCCCATCTCAGAGTGGCAGGGACAAAGTGGATTTTTAAACATTTTTCATTAAGAACTTACTTTAAATAAATTACTGTCAAATTACTAAAAACAAAATAGAAATTATAATCATAACATGTATCCCTAGCCATACCGCAAATTTTATCATTAATGAAATATGTGTTCTAAGTCTGGAAAATAGGGTAATCAGAAGTGGGTTGGTAATTTTAACCATGTTAATTCTTATATTTGCTTAAACTATATAACTAAATTCAAATTGTTGCCTAAAACATTAATAAGATCTTATATTTTATGTTAAAGTTTATATCAAATAAATAATATTTTATAAGCAATCTTCGAGCTCAACTCAAGGTACAATATCACCATCAACGCTATAATTTAAGTTGATCTTAGTAATACTTAATTAATTGCTCTACAGACTTATTAAAAATTATTATTATACCAATAACCGTTATTGATGTCAATGTGATTCTATAAGTGGAGATCTGCCCTTATTTAATACAACCGCCTTATATGAGCGTAACCACATATTTTTTAGAACTGAATTACATTATTATGAGTCCAATGGACTTGTTAAGCAAAAGTTACTTATATCCTATGAATATAATATGAATATGAAAGTGTCTTTGTTTGGATATTTGTCCGTCAATCACGCGGAAACTACTGAATGGATTTTGATGAAATATAGTATGGGTATAAGTTGACTTAGATAGTAGAATACTTTTTATCCTTCTAAACATTACCTCAGGGGGACCACGCGGGAGAAGCCACTGGCGAAAGCTAGTCTTTTAATATAATACAAAAAGTGAGTAATGACCATTCATTTGTTTTCCTAGGTGTTTCGAGTAACTCCATTGGAATCTGCACTTATAGGTACCTACTTACTAAGTGGGTCAACGTATGGCGTCGATTTAAACAATAACTAAGCGGGTTATAGCATGACAAAAACATTGATAAATTTTATTTCATTTTTCATTTATCTATCATTTCAAATACAAGGCGATAAAAAGGTAAAATGCCTATCATATTAATGTAAATGAGCTAAGAGAGTATGGAAACCGATGATGATGATTGAGCGATTTGAAGCAAAAATACTAAGTTATTATGTTCTCAAATATTTAATTTCTTCCTATAAATCACAGCATGGGATATTTTGTTAGTTGATGCTCGATATCCTTAAATTAATACGTAAGATTATATCCGTTATCACGTACAACGTTATTCAGTGATTGTGCTCCGGCACAATTAAAAACTTAGACATTATTATTACTTAGACATTAACTTAGTTCCTGAGTCTTATTATTTTTAACTGTTATATTACAGAAATATTTTTTTTATACGTTGTTGTTTTATCTTTAATTTTAACTGAATTTCGTTTGATCTATTTTTTATGTAATTTCTGCAATACCTTCGTTAGTAGAGATATTGTTAAATCTTTTTTCATTTGAAATGATACATTAGTGGTAAAACAATTTCATAAAGTCAATGATAAATCGTTTTTTAAGCTTGAGAATATGTAACTGCACTCGGTGTTTATCAACAAAAATAGTAAGATTTTTTTAAAACAATAATAACTTTAATGATTTGATACATTGTAGAATCTTATTTTGAAGACGCTTAGTTAATACTAATAAATTACGTTAGCATCCTCCCAAGATTTTTTTCAAATTAAGATTTTTCGACTTTTTTTATCGATATAAGTCACAATTGAAGTCATTCATTTACTTTTATTATCAAACATCACAAGGGGACAAAAGTTTGACTGTATGATATGAGAATTAATCTTATTGCAATTGTTAACCATGACCTTGCAATAGATTACCCGTATTTATTTCCAAGCTAATAGTAGGTCATTATTACGCCCAATCCATTGAATCTACCAAGCGTGAACATGTAATTCACATAGCTACTAGATAGCCTTCTAGAATGTTACATACGTGTATTATTCCATCAATTGTATAGATGTTTTTATAGATGGGTATAGACACATCGAGATTAAAATGTGATAAAAAGTCAACACTTTTTTTCACAGTTAACATTTGCGCGTTCTTGAACAATCTGTGACCTAAGTTGTTATTTAGCACAAGCAAAAACGTATCTGCAAGAAATATTTATACCAAGTACAAATCTCCTTAGTGCATATTTGCTCGACGAGAAAATACATATCTTTAAATTGACCAAAAACCTGATTGAAAATAAAGTTAAAAGCCAATACTAAATTAATGAATACAGGCATAAAACTAATTGCTAAAAAATATATATAATGCATATTGACTCGTGAAAGCTCGTACCCTGAGAAACTTTCACTCTTTCTTTGATTTGGATTAAGCCCAAAATGTAAGATATTCTTTCATAATACATTATATTTAGTGCTGAATAATTTATTGATACTTAAACCATTATTGGTCAATTAGGTCATAATATCAAATACATTATAATTAGTCGCAAACAAACAGGATATGTGATTTTAGGTAACGTAGGTTTTCACTTTTGCATTCAAATTTGGCTACTCTTCACGCCTACATATTGACCATATTCAGTAATTAAAATTAAATATTGGAAAATAACCGCATGCCAAACAATAGTATAATTGATAGATAATACATAAATACCTGGATGACCAAGCTTTCCTCGGTATTTTTTTCTAACCTAGCTAGATTGATTTGTCACTCCCGAACCACCCTGCATACTAAATTTCATAAAAGTCGTTGAAGCCGTTTCCGAGATTCATATGTTATTTAAACAAGAATTGATCGTTTATAGGTATTATATTGAGTATCGTGAATTAAGTATATGTACCATAGAATTATAGTTAGTTGTTTTTATCATAACTAAAATACTTTTAATAAAAACGTCTTATTTCCGTAATATAAAGTTTTATAATATCTATATTGCTATTTTGAGCCATTATCGTCAAAAAGAAGTCATCTCACAACCAACGGGGAGAGACCTCCCGTCCAGATTCAATTTATTATTAAAAGAAATCCGTTGTGTTGAATTAGTCCATTTTTTAGCATTGGATATCCGATATCAAATGTCAATGTAGATAGTATAAGAAATAAACATTCCTACATTCACTTTTCGTTAATCAAGAAGATCTACTTAAACTCCGTATTGAATGATAAGAATCACAATATTTATCTAAGCTGAAACAAAAAAAACAGCAGCTTAAAAATAGAAAGTCTGTCATAAGTCGACAGTAGCATTGTTCACAGCCAGTGAGCATGTAACTTACCATGTCATTGTGGCTGATGGTAATACTGGTAAAAACTAAACAATACGGCAATTTGCCAATGCTATAAGATGACGTTTACCAGAAGTGGTGGGAACGGCCGAGACAATAGTAGTTTAGCTTAGGACACAAACTGGGGGCCAATTCTACTAATTTACAACGATCGATCATCAATAGCGTTTCTGTAACGGTTACGTTTCGATTTTTGCTGTAAATTTCCATTCCGCTAACGTAAATTATCAAACGAACGTTTACTAAACTGAAACGTAATCGGAGCCAAATCGCAGCCGAACCAAACAGCTGTCATTAGTGTTACCAGAATAAAATAAATGAAATTATTAGTTAAACGGGAGACGATTAATGATTATTCATTCCTACATTTTTTTATCATTTCTGTACGTAATGAATCTATTATATTCTTATTCGTACGTTTTAAAATACGGATGAAACACCCGAATATTAGCTACATTAAGAAAGTGCATACCTAAGTGTTAAGCTATAAGGGAAAATACCCAAAACGCGAATTTATAATTAATATTTTTATCAGTATGGGTATTTGACACTATAAAAATAAGTTTCGTACTATTATCATCATGTTAGATAATAATCTAATAAAAGTTTATTTCTTAGAATCTGTAGATTTAAACAATTATATTCATCGAAAATAGAACAGATTCTCATGTAATATATTGACAGTGTGTTTATAATGTATCAAACAACTATTTTAATTAATTAGTTTTCAGAAAATCGTCATATACCCAATTCTAACTTTTATTAAGCACTCAACTTTAAACATGCTTAATATTTAAAGCATAAATCCGATATAATTAAGTCTTTTAATTAACAAAAAAGTCAGATGAAATACTATAAATCCTGGCGTTGACTAAAGATAACGTCAAGCTTAAAGAGTTAAGTTTCAAAATTCGAATGGTGTTGGTTTATTTTATTGTTTATACCGAGTTTTAATTCGCAAAATAAATGTTATTATGTGAGATAAAGTAGCATGAAAGTGAATAATATGATTCCGTAAAATAAAACGGTACCTACATAGGTAGGTCGTGAACAGAAAAGTTTTGACTCATTTTCGGTCACTAACAAACTGTAATAAGTGAGGTATGCAATCAGTCCAAGACTAGGACGAGCATTAATCTAGAGGTGTATACTTTACTTTAAACAACTCCGTTTCAAAAGAATGTACAACAAAAATAATCATTAAATTTATATATTTGTTTGTACTAAAAATTAAATGTTAAAGTTAAATGATGATTGCATATGACTTTAGTAACTTCAATCCATTTAAACAGAATTCATTAAACTTCATTGAATATCATCGGACTTCATCAAACTACATGGATAGTTCATATTGTGACTTTATGGGACTTCATTAGGTTTTCATATAACATTTCCAATTACGGGCATTGGAAATTACATAATAATAATAATATATATATATTTATTTATTTGGGCATTGTTGAATCAACAACCGTAGTAGTCCGTAAAACTTAGGAAAAATGCAAAATTGCACCAAAATTAACTAAAAGTATATTAAAGTTTTTTTTATTCAATAAATGTTACTGCAGTTCTATTACATATAGTGAATTAATCGATTATTTTCCAATCGATGTTTGATTTTCATATTGCAACACCAATTCACTTTTTGTCAATACAAACCACAATGATACAGACAATGTTTTAATTAATCTTTCATTCATTACTTTTTCATTTTAGATGTAGAAATTAATTTATTCACTTGACTTTGGCAGAATTGTGTGAAATGCGCAGATATACCATTAATAAAAGAAGAATGAAATTGACAAAATTGAATTGTAAATGACAATTTAATATGGGATATCTACTAAAACAATCCGCATATGTGTATTTTTTTGTAATATTAAACTGTAATAGAAAGTGAAACATTATACTTGAAAATATTATTTACAAAATTAATTTTATAAAATAATTCATACCATGTATTGGCTACGCACGTGAAATTGGCAGAATTATGCGAAAGCCCTTAATAAAAGAAGAAGTTTTCGATTGAAAATAAATATTCATACGTATCAATAACATAGTGAAGAAGATAAACGATAGTCGACTCAAAGTAGACATTTAAGAGAGAATTATTGATGATGAAATGAATCCAATATCTTTCGAAATCTGGCTATACCTACATCTGTACACCGAATCAAGCAAGGCAACATAATATATACTGTGGAAAATCTATACAAGATTAAATTTAAAACAATGTTTGTTATAGAAACCCATTAGAAATGTCATTATTGACTAGATATTATAAGTAAGATCAGAGAAAATTATTAATGATTTGACATATCTTTCACATTAAGTTGTATACAAATTAAATTCTTGTAGTTGCATAGATCTGCTCGCAGCTGTCATCCATGCTGACTATGAGCAAATTAAGTATAAGTTTCAACTGATATAAAAGAACTTACACATATAAATTCCTGCAAAATTGAACAAGAGCTCCTGATTCACAGGCTTATTTTTTTTGTTCTAAATTGTAACCCATCATAGTGTATGACAGTTTTCTTTGGGTTAAAATTGGTGGTTGGTTTTAACTTTGTGTCAAAAACAGTAGAATATGTATTTTTCATGTAGGTAATACTAATTAGGCTGAACATTTATCTTGCACGCAACTTAATATATGGTTACAGAAAGCCTCATGTTATTTCAAATGTTACATAAAACTGAGCTGCGGCTAAGCTCAATTTTATGTAATTTTTTTAAATTAAAAATAATTCAGAATAAAATCTTATAAACAGTATATTTACCTGTTTAACAATCCTTTAAACATGATGATGATATGATGTAATAATCCTTTATAATATTATAATTTCCAAATAAAAAAGTGAGTAATACTTATGTGAGAAAAAAAAATATTCATAATTATAATTTTTTAATTAAGATTATTATTTGATCATATTTTCTTTTTAATGTTATTGATAAAATTTACACCCCTGTCTTCATAAATTGTTATCTCTCTCTCCATCCCATGATTGCCTGGAAGAAATCACTTTAAGCGATAAGGCCGCCAATTGTTACATTATTTTGTTAAACTGTTTTAAATTTGTATACCTATATAACTTGTGTAATGTTAACAATAAAGAATTTTCTATTCTATTCTCTATAATGGTATTATTAATATAGTTTTGGTGAACTTCCTAAACATAAATGAGCATATGCTCACTAGTAATGCAAGTAATTCTTAAATTCACAAAACCTGCTGGTTATCTGGTAGTTAAATTGGTTTTAGCAGACGCCCAGACTGTGAGTGTTTATGGGTTTAAATCCCACCTCAATCACTAATTGCTTGAAGTGGGTTTTTTAATTATTTTCCTTTAAGATATAGTATTGCAAATGCAAAAGTGATCAGAAAAATAATGATAAATTAATTAATTTGTAAACAAGGACTTTTTCAGTGCCATTTTTATTAGAATTCCACACATACTTGTAAATACACACTTTTAAGTTTTCCTGTAAAAATACTACAATAGTTTACTTTTTTCAATACAAAATATTCAAAAATTCATGTTTTTATAATCATAGATAAGTTTACTTAAAGCCAAAAGCCCCTACAATCTAATAATGATTTTTACGATGCTCCTATTTACAATGATTATTTATAATTATGTAAAGTTTTAACAATTTATCTATAAAATGTAAGTTTTTAATAAAAAATAATAATTTAAGATTAATAATCAAG
Source organism: Diatraea saccharalis (assembly GCA_918026875.4). Taxonomy (NCBI): domain Eukaryota; kingdom Metazoa; phylum Arthropoda; class Insecta; order Lepidoptera; family Crambidae; genus Diatraea; species Diatraea saccharalis. Next base: position 7,515,107 of record OU893333.1, read on the forward strand.
ATATAATTTATTTTATTTTTAAAGTCTGCCAACATTTTTACATATCAATAAGCAACCACAAAATTACAGAACTATCTATAACAAATAGATGAAATGGTGTACATAAAAAGTTTATTAAACATATGCATGCACTATCACACTTGTTTATCTAGCTCCATAGTTTTCGATTTCATTTTTTTTCTAATCATTTTACATAATTTATATCACATGGATTGCTATGTTCTCATGAGGTAGATGAGGAATCTGGTGTTTGATACCCAGATTTTGTATATTTACTTCAGACGTCAGGGTGCTCATTGAAAGTATCCTTGTATCTTTGTGAAATAAATAATATTGGATAGAAAATTTTATATGCTTGAAGTGCTAGACAGTTAAAGATTAAAATTTTTTGGTACCTTAATATAAGGTATTTTTATAAATAATTAATGATAAAGCAAACATATCAATGGATTTACACAACTTATTATGTTCTTTACAGTCTATTGATAACTCACTCACAAACTCTTAAAATGTAGGAATTAAAAGTCACAGTGGATTGGAGTATTTAATATATTTCACGTTGTAAATACATAAAAGTCAGATGAGAGTAAAGAAGAGAGTGACATAAAAACAATAAACAGTGTATAAAATACTAATTCAAAAAGGTATACGAAAAGATGCCAGTGTCTGATTAATATAGAAAAAGGTTTTATCTACACCTCCCCGTAATCAGGACACTTATGTACACCCTTTATATAAACACACTGTATGTACAAAAACACTATAATATCAAAAGTACCTTAACATGATGCCCTAACCTAATTAACCTAATAACACAAAACAAATAACACTAAACTAATCCTAAATTAGTTAGGCACATATAGTGTCTCAGCTTAGGCAGTGGCTTTGTGAGAATGTCTGCTGTTTGGTGAGCTGATGGTATGAATGACACATTGACTTGTTTAGTGGATATAGACTCACAAACAAAATGATGTCTAATATCAATATGTTTTGTGCGGGCGTGATGCGTGTTGTTTTTTGTTAATTTGATGGCACTTTGATTGTCACAATTAATGGTGATGGGTGACGAAAAGCAAAAGATGTCGCTTAGTAATGAGCGAATGTAGATGGCTTCCTTGCAGGCTTCACTTAGAGCCATGTACTCAGCTTCTGTTGTTGATGTTGCAACGGTTCTCTGTTTACGTGATTCCCATGACACTGCTGAACCACACATTTGGAAAACATATCCTGTATAGGATCGTCTGTCCACCAGATTACCACCATGATCGGCATCAGCAAATCCTATTAGATCACCACTATTGTTATAGGTCAGTTTCCTATTTTTTATAGCCTTCAGGTACCGATGAACACGTTTCGCAGCTCTCCAATGTACCGAGATAAAACTTCTTCTATACAAACACTACTTTGCCGAAGTTACTTTTGTAGGGCAAAATGTTTTTAATTATCAATTCTGAAGATGGATCAAGGTATTTTATTTCACTCAGCAATTGGGGGTACCTAATTGCACCTCTTAAAATTTTAAATAATATAAATTGTTTCACATCTATCATTAAACGCTAACTATCGATCGTCAAAAAGTAGAAATTTGCAACTTTTTAGAAATCGTTAATTTTGACAGATGAAACGTTCGGATTTAGTAACGTTTCAGTAGCGTTTCGATCCAACGAAGTGTCAAAATTTTAGTGGAATAAGGGCCGACGATCGACTCAAGTATATGGACGTAGTTATGCAAACCAGCCACATGATGTCAGTTTTGAGAAAAATGGGTTTCTTGTTTTTAGTAATAATTGTTTGTAGAATATATTTTATTTTATTTATTTATCAAGATATTTTGTGAATTTACAACATTTGAGTTTAATTGCAACACTTTTAGGCTTCTCTGCACATAATTCGATTTTCACAGATTTGTGGGTTGGTTCCGGTTTGCATAACTACATCTGTACAGTTCTATGTTCGATTGAGCGAGTAGAATACCGTTTACAGTTTCTGTTGATCGATAGTTAGCTAAACTAAAATAGAACCGGAACTGTATCGTTTGACGCCATTTTGACACCGAGTAGAATAGGAAAACCACTAAAAGTTGTAGTTTCGTTCGGTTTCGTTCCGTTTTCGATTCGATTTAAACAAAATTTATTTAGTATGCGAAATTGTCACTCGAGCCAATGGAATTATACTTATAACTAGATAATTGCATCAGTTCACTCTTATAAACGAGAAAGAAACCAGTGTGCGCAAAAGTTGTTTAAAAAATCCATTGTATCCATCAAGTGACAAAAAAGTTGTTATCATGGTCATGTTTAGAAAAAATAATAGATTTCTGAGGTGATATTAAAATTTCAAGCGTCAACAATATGATATAATAGTTATAAAATAAAGTGTTCATAATGATATGTTTGAATCTATATGTATATAAAAAACAAAGGTTATTAACTGACAGACTTATGTATCAACGCACTGCTGAAGCTACAAGACAGATAATTTATTGTGGCACACGTTATTATGACATAGAGATGACTTAAGGATTTTAAAACAGTCAACCTCTTAGGAGGTTTGAAAATAATTTTATCCGCTAAGTTAGCAAGTCCATAAGTTTTTTATTAAACGTAATAATCACTACATTTAGCCCGCGGATGGTTTAGTAATAAGTAGCGAGTGGTTATACCCGTCCCATGTATTGAAAAATAGTACCTACTCGACCGTGGCGCCACGTGGGCCAAATGTAACTGACGCTTAAATCTCTCCAAAGCTTGTTACATACAGAGCAATAAAAGTACCTATTGTCGTTCGATGAAAGTGGAAGTACACGCATGAGAACTGTGTAAACGATGACGCCTTTATAGTGTTATGTTAATTGGGCTACACCCAGTCAGACAATGTAGTATAACATAACTATTACAGAAGCAATTTCTGCTTGAGACGTGAGCAATGAGCATATCACAATGTTATCGTACCGACGAATGGAGCACGGCCTTTGTTAACGAAAAATAAAGAAAACCAACTTCTCTTTGTATGCTTCTAACATTACGTGACCGTAGAAAAAAAATACAAAATCAGCATTAAACATATTGACGCTCATTAGGTAAAGCAGTGTCTTTTCAAATTTATCATATAATTTTGTATAAAATATAGCAATCAACCGTAAATGTCTAGGTGATAGACCGCGAAGGCTACATGGGTAGGTATGCTGTAACAAACAAATAATTTAGTACCTGTACGACGAGCTTATGATGTTTACTATGCGCATAGTAATTAGAAAGATCCAGTTTACTTATGCCACAATTCTGAGAATATGTGTAGAAAATTCCATAAGCATTGACTGCAATAAACTTCCGTTTGATCAATGGCTATTTAAGTATTTACATTATAACATCTACTATAAGATAAAGTCTATTATCAAACAAACCAACCAACTCCAATTTCACCGGGATTAAATTATTATTTGTATATTTCTTAAGTTTCAGCTCAATAATCAGCCCTAGATAGTATTACCCTATTTAATTATAGCTTATTGCATTAATAAAACACAAATGACGGACTAATTGCTTAAGACTTTTTACCAGTCAACCTGGACTGATGTTGGAGATCAGTTATAAGGTGGACCAGATATTATCTCAGACCAAAGCTCATTAAAGACAAAATAAACTTTGTTTAGTAATTACACAGCGAGTTGAATAAAACCTTACCTGAAATCATTATAAGTTGAACACACAGATATTATTAAAACAATATTGGGCATATAACAACTTAGAACTTTATCTTTGCATTTTCTCACGATCATGAAATTCCTTAGATTCCACAAAAACTCTCATACAAAATATTCGAATAATTTTAAAGTTATTTCAATCAAACGATATTTCTTTTATTTGTATTGTCAACCTGTATATTTTATGGTAAATTGCACAAACGTCCATTAAGGTTTATAAAGCCTTTAAGCTCTAATGAATGTCAAAGTATCGGTAATGTCGCTTTAAACTAATACGTTTGACGTTGGACATTTGTGCAACTGGCTATTCGACTACTAAACAAATTGGTGGCGTCTGTTTGCGTTAAAAATATATCTTGTGAATCTTGAATAATAATATGTGTGCACATGATCCTTAGCCTGATATATGTACTTAATGATAAAACATTTAACTATAACAATATTTATTGCAGGTATATTACAGTTTATTTGTCAATGAGCCCCTGTCTATTATCTAAACTAAGGGTAGCTGTTTTCCCGCGACATAGCCCTTATAAATATAGCTTGTGTCACTTGTATGATGTAGCTTCCCGTACATAGTAGTTTCGTGTAAACAAACGAACAATCAAATCTTTCTTCTTTATATTATTAGTATAGTTCAATACGTTAAGCATCACCTTTGATACCCTTCTTACAAAAATACCAAACGGAGGAGTTTGAAAGGCACAATTAAAGTTTATTTGAAGAAGATGTGCAGAATTATATATTTTGATAATAATAGCTTAATAATACATTAAATGAATAAAGAAAACACACTATCCATAAAAATCTTGAATACACTACCATGCGTTTGACATATTTGTTAACCAAATTAAAGAGAATTTAAACACTACTGAATCTCAAAACAAGGAGTAGAAGTATTTTTGATAGTATAATCTAAATCTAAATTTATATTATCTGTAATTAATAAATATGTGGGGTCACAATATAATGTTAAAAGTTGGTCATATTTCGACCACCAGACGACCCTTACGTTAATTAAATGAGTTTATTAAATACATTATAGGAAATAATTTTAGTACTTAGATATGACATAACGTAAAGCAATGATAGTGTTAGCAAATAATAAATGATTCAAAGAGTGAGTCATCCACTACGTAATTGACGATGCAAAGTAATCTAACCGCCAATAGTGAATGAAAAGGTTTAAATTACGAAAGTGTTACTAAAACGCAACGCTGCGTTAGATGTTCACCTATGGAATTGCTTTAGTCATCGAAAAAAAATTACAAATAAAGTAGTCGATACAAAGGTTATAAATTAAAGATATAATATCATAATGTCTATGAAAACATTGATATTTATAAATAAACACATAATGATGATATATTTATTTATAAAAAGACAAACAATAAAAATGTGTAGGTATATTCTTTTAATAAATACTTAAAAAATTGAACCGATTTCAAAATAATAAAAAAATTGAATATCTTATAATTTAAATTTTATGGCGAAGTCACAGGAAAACAGCTAGTTTGATAGAAATTGGTTTACAATTCAAGAAATCGATTGATAAAGCTACTCTCATAAAAATATACATACTTCTTGAACATAGGAAATTCTATTTTCGGATTTTGAATGAATTCACAATACACCATCTTTTGTTTTTTAGGTGAAATATGGTGAAAAGTTTATTTTTTTTATAAAAAGAAAACTACTGATTCAATTTCGATAAAATTTAAAAGAGACCTCAGTACATTAAGCTGTCTAACAAAAAAAAAAGAATTTTGAAAATCGATCAACAATGGCGGAAACATCAGTGAACATACAACGCCATCGATCATATAACGTCCTCCTTTTGTATTTTGAAGGCGGTTAAAAACATAAGAAAATTAGAATAGAATAAACATAATACCCATATATAGTATGTACATATTAGTGCAGCATCAATGTAAAATAGTTTTCTAATATATGGCTTAACTAAGTAGTATGTAAAGTAGACGTATTTAGGTCTCTTTAAAACATAACGCGACAATATTACATAAAACCACGGTAACTTTTTCCAATTAAATTCATTAGTTATGCAAACAAGCAATATAGGTACCATTGTAAGCAGTTATCACTTTAATACGCCCTAGTTAGTCACATAATCAGTAGTGAGACATCAATTTTCATTATTGATTGTTACGAATATTGGATAGGATTAATAGATTTAAAATATTCATGATAAAGAGAAACAACTGAATAGAGAGAAATAATACCACAAAAATTTTATCTATAGTAAATCGAAACACAAAAAGTGCATACAAAAACAATTTATTTTGAAGTCGATGTCAAATATTTATGAAAACATAAATAGTATATGGTACCAGAACAGTAGACTTATTTCTGATAGTGCTGTTTTACTTTTTACTTGCATTAAACCTATTTTCAATATAATGCTTATAAAAGAGGATGGTTTTTAACCTATCTACAATCATTTAGAGTTCAAAGTACTTATACCAAACTATAACTACAAATAGACTAGCACACTGATATCATAGTTACAGATAAGTGAGTACGTATGGTTTTTAATAGAACATTATCACAAAGACTCGCCCTCTTCCGTTACACTGCACAAGATAAACGGACAATTTGCGACGCACGCGCCTTCTTGCAATGTGTTATACTTCTGAGAAAGAAACAATAGATATCGGATTGCGTGAAGAATGCAACGACGACTTCAACTTACTCGACTCTTAATATTATAAATTTTAGCCAAATTAATTCTTTTGATGTCAAGTTTTACGAATGATATTGTAATGTTGATATATTATTGCGGATTTGTACTCTACTTAGCGCCGCCCGATTTTCCAGGATTTGTTTTAACTTAGGGGAAAGTATTTCAAAAATAGCTCTTTAAATAAAAGTAAAAGAAAAGAGAGAGTTAAATAAGAATATTTTATATGGTATCTGAGAGCTTTTCAAAATTTTGTCTAGCATTTACAATTTAAATGGTATCAATATAAATAAACATTTATTTCTGTGATATCAGGTCTAGACACTACATTATCTACCTACGTCTTTTGTATATCTAAATGTATGCATATTGACGCGTTTCAAAAATAAAAAGTAACAATGAAATAGTAACTTTCAACAACAATTATAAATATATTCATAGAATACTTTTGTTTGGTAAGGTAGTATATAATAAAAATTCGTATTTAAAAATAAAACCTAAACTTAATTTAGAGTGTCTGAACGCCCGTTAAACCCAATATTCAAAACGTTAGAGAATATAAACGACTAATTTTGTTGCAGAACTTTTTATTTTTAGCTTGTAAGCAATGCTTATAAGTATATGCATAACAAAGGCAATCACATCATTGTCACAATGTAAACATCAATAGTGATGAAATCTTGTTTATTTCAAGCTTCGTGAATAAACAGGGTCTGTTTTATTGAAATTATTAATTAAATAAATTTAGAACAATAAGATTGGGTTGATTGGCTGATTTCAAGATGTAACAATATCTGAAGTCCCGGGTTCGATTCCCGGTCAGCCCAATGTAGAAAAATTACCTTTTTTTATAATAGTCTCGGGTCTGAATGTTGTGGTGTCTTCATTTTTTTAGATTTCTTTGATTCAAATGCTTTAACTAGTTAACTTAGGATCTAAACAATAATGTTTAGATAGCTATATACTTGCGATAATAATATTGAAAATCCGAATTTCGTATGTATTTTCACTTAATCACCATTATCTAGATAAAAATTACAAGCATCAAAGAATTAATTGTTAATTAGGAAAGGATGCTTTTTTTTAAATGAAACAAAAATTACTGTTACATTCTTTCAATACTTATAAAACTGCATGATAAGATCACAATTAAACACATTCAATTGGACACCAACAACGTTCACTAGAACACGATGGGAAACATCTCAAGTTCGCTATCGAACGTTTCACTTTCGTGTAGTTAAACTCGTCTGCCTTTAATGATCGCTATCTCTTCTTATTGGGCTTATATAATTGATAATGATGACTTAGCGTCTGATAGTTCTCGTAAACTTAGAATTTTATTTGACTTTACATCAAGCATAAACGTAATAATTTTTTTTCATTAGTTTAAAGCCAATTTAGAACATACATTAGAGCTTAAAGTAATCATTTTTACACGTCTTTTAATCTTTAATATACGTATGTACAACTGGGTGTAAATATTATAAGGAAATCGGAAATAGAAAATGGAGTAAATCACAATTATACGATACACATTTTAGACAACAGAATATCGATGACGTACATGAAAAGAATAAACAGAACGCATTATATAACATCGACAACACGAGACGATTCTTTTCGGCATACACCAACAACTTTGATATTCTGAAAATACAACGTTGAATGCAGCTTCGAAGAAAGAGCTATTACAGCAATCAAGTAAAAGCCACTTCAAAATGTACTAAAGGAATTATTTCATAGGCACTCCGAAATCTTCATCACTTCATTCTCCGTCAAAGTAGGAATCCTGACTAATAAATACAAAATCCTCACTATTTTACTTACTCTTTTACTTACGCGCCCAACTCAAGCTGTTTCTCGACATCGCTGTTGTTTAATAACTTATTTTACTTAAAGTGATCTTTCATGAATTTAATATGGTTCTAATTATTCAATGGCTATTAGGTGATGATCTTTGATGGTGCCTACAACAACTTACCAAATTCCTTAGTACAGGCTCGGATACTCACTTTCTTTGGACATGTCTCGCGACGAGGATATCTCGTCGTCTGTAGATCGATTTGCTTTAATGGTTGTCTATACTAGTGTACGAGAAAAACAACCGTCCGAAACGAGTGGCAACGTATCGTGAGGCACTTTACAAACCCTGAACAGACGACCACAACCACTCTGCCAAGAAGAAGGAGATTAGAAAACGAAATAAAAATATAGGTAATTCATCAATTCAAACAATTAAATTAACCAAAACAATTAAAACTTATAGAAATGTATTGAATTACATCAGTCACCTTACCGTGACTAATCTATTAGCACATGCTGTATATGATGAAAAAAAAACAATAGATCAGTCTTCCTATTTCCCACGGAAGCCCCTCATTGTTTTTTTTTTATTATAAAGATGTCATATGTTATTTATAATATGTCTGTTTTGTTTCATAATATAATTAAATGGAATCAATTATAACATTAAGGAATTTGTTTTTACTTAAGAATCCGTATGGAAACTGCAATACCTCTAGTAATCGTGATCAATCCAATGTTATTGTCTTCAAAACCGTAATAATTATCTACATATTTATTTGCTAATTGGATTAAAATCTCAGCAGCCAGTCATGTCGAACATAATATATTAAATTACTACTACTCGTGCCTGAACATAGATCATAATTATAATGCATATCATATTATCTTATACAAGTGGCCGCCAGCGACTTCATCCGCGTTTTCCATTATTTCTTCGCTCCTAATAGTTGCAGCGTGATGTTATATAGCTCTCTCGATAAATGGTCTATTAAACACAAAAATAATTTTTCAATTCGAACTAGTAGTTCCTGAGATTAGCGCGTTCAAACAAACAAACAAACTCTTCAGCTTTATAATATTAGTATAGATTTAAATACATACCAAATAGCAAAATATTTGTTAAATACTTAAGAACTTTACTACCGATAGAACGTGGATGTAAATTACAAATGAAGCATACTTAGTTGATATTTATAATTAAATTACAGTGGAATAAAACGTCATATGAAATGTAACTAATGATCATAGTGGGTAGATCAATTTATAAAGCATGTGACTTCATGCTTCCAGGACTTAAGTAGTCTACTAAGAACTTTACTAGCAAAATGTCATAGTTGGACTTTGTATTTGTGTCATATTCAAAGGACAATTCGAATCTATTTATAACCTACTGATACTATTTTTTTTTAATACCATAAGGCTCGGGATACCAATCCTTTAAATATTACCTAAGTAGTATATGGAATATGTTACAAATGTATTAAATTCTTATATTGACGGGAGCCCCCTCGTTACCTCTAGAAAAGAAACCGCGACGCCTGAATATCCTAAATAATTTACTTATCTGACCAACATTTCTTTCATAATACATTACTATTATTGTTTTCTATTTCTTAGAGTTTTAAACATAAAGTTTGCACTCTTGCTCCATATGATTCTTCTATTTTTAGTGACACGCACTCATTACTGTTAATCAACAACAGTACAAATAATAGATAATTTTATTTCGTTGAAAGGAGGATTAATCAAAATCAATATATCATGAACCACCACAAACAAAATAGGCAGCATTGTGCATGCATATTAAAAATAGTAGTGAATATATTACTGGTAACCATGGAACTAAGCAGTGCGCGTGGCCCGCCACGCACATGGCCGGTTTTTTATATGGTTTCAGGCAATGGTTATACAGAAGCGTGTCATCTAACTAGTTTTATATTTAGCTAAAACTACTCTATAAAACTCATTTATTTTTCAAAATAACAGATAAGGTAAGGTAAGGTAATAAACACCTTTTATGATATCTTTTATAACAACATTTAATGCATAATTCATTTTGTTTTATATTAATTTCACCTGACCCTAATATAAAAAAGGCCTTGTAGAGCTTCTTTATAATATTCGACATTCATGCTAATTCAGTGTAACACAAAACCGTTAGAAGAAGGACACCTCACTTAGCCATTCACTTAACTAATTGCCTAACCGTATCCTAATCCTAGTTCACCTACATACGTCGAGAAATCTATAATAATATTATAAATACGAAAGTAACTCTGTCCCTATGTGTGTGTCTGACAAATTTGAACTTTTAACACCTAAACTACTGAACAATATTGGTTCAGTAGTTTAGGTGTGAAATTTGGTACATAGATTGAACCTTGGAAAAGGATGTTGAATAGTTTTTTTCGCAAAATTGGCTTAAAACTATTGAAATACAGGATGAAACTACGAAAGGCGATAATAGGCGAAAAACACGCGGGCGAAGCTGCGGCCGGAAAGCTAGTTGCATATTGTGTACGTGATGTGTGTTGTCAAAATAAATGAATTTTATTCTATTCTAGTGAGTAATAAGTGAGTTTATTACGCACTAGAATAGAATAGAATTATTTCAATATACTCCAATCAATATACATTGATGTTATATATCCATATTATGATTACAATGATACAACATTGCATTAAATATTGGATGAACGTCAACCGAAACTGAATCTAGAGATAAATGTGCTTTTAAAATTAATATTTTCTAATATAATGAGTGCAATCGTACTAACAATGTAAAGATAATGAACTTAAACAAATCAACATCTGTCAGGCGTGATTTAAAATAGTTTCTATCTGTGCGATACACAATATGAAAACATGTGGTGCACATTGTAACCAATTGTCAGTTTTAAAATACACAGAGATTCGTATTCCCAGATATTTTATACAAATATTTTGTTAGATTGCTTTGGAGGCGGTGGTTAAATCAAATAACACAATTTACTATTTATTAAAAATAAGAACCATTTACCAATACTACCAACTCAAGAAGTCACTTTAAAATCTAAAGCACAACTAAGAATTTAAATAAACTCAAAATTTTATTGATAATAATATAAGTAAATATCTTACTATTTTAAACAGAAGCATAGACGGACGGCACCTTGAGTTTGATTTTGAAAAAACAAAAAGGAATTATAATCACAAAAACACAAGGTTTGAAACACGTAATATCGTTTGTCACATTAACCAAAAAAAATTTTTTTTGTTAAAAAAATGTTTATTCTCAAAAAGTGAATGTTTTCACTTCTCTTTGACTTCTAGCCAAACTATTCCACATAAATTGATATTTCGTATTCTATCAGACAAGCCACATTTAAAAATACCGAACACCATATCTCCAAGTTAACTATTATGCGTGACAACATTCGCCGGATTACCGTATTGGATGTCAATCGTCACATGTGTAGAAATGTAGACCCAGCTTAAGATATTTTTTATTCGAAAACGCAAATCTGAAGACACCGTCTGGCTAGTCGTTGATGTGTCTGGCATAACTATTACGCGGTTGACCCAAAACTGCCGTGGACACCTCATGTCAAGCGGGTAACAGAAAACTCCGCTACTTTCACCGTTTCTATTTCAGGGCGACATAATTTTTTAATCATCTCGGTAACGTGTGGTGGACAGCTGGAACAATGTGCTAAAGTGACGAATGTTTTCGTGTGAGAATTCGGTATTTGTACGCGTTTTTATCTCATCATCGAGTAAATCGCAAACATTTAAGAATTTGCAAATTTGCATAATGAGCATCTACATACTTCCAGAGAAAGTAATAATATGCAAAATTTCACATAAACTACTGCAGAAAAATATTTTGATAGATGTCTGTTTTTTATACGCTTTTATTAACCTTGTATGTATAAAAACTAAAAAAAAACAAGATATGTATTACTTATACAACATCACAAATTTTTTGTTAAGGTTTATTTAAGGTATCGATTGGTTTCTACATACGGCACATCTGAAAACTGTTATCTACCAATACGACAGGCTATGACGTCAATCTAAGGAGCGTCGAGCAAAAAAATCTCATTAAATACGTTTTGTTACATTGTTGTTTTTGCTCATTATGCAGTAAATTTTCCGAAACAATGAATTATAAAGATTTTATTACATATTGAAATGACTGATTTAATGAGTCTAGGTTTGGATTTGGCGAAAATCGTTTCGGCACTGATTTAACGCCTTATTATCTTTGTTAATAGAATTCTTTATGTCAATTTAGTTTTAGATATAATAAAATGCATTTTTCTAATTTGTTTTTGTTATGAACTTTTCATTGACTACAAAAAAATATTTATATACTGATCTTTGATAGCTGATCGGTCTGCCAAAATATAGTCTTGAGTCATCTGTCAGCCTGACATATCATAGAGGATTTATTTTTGATACACCATTCAGGAGTTCAGTTAGATGGTAAAGCTGCAATATTTCCGAAAACAATTTTTGAAACAGGTATGTTATCAACTCTGTAACATGAAATCCATAGATTAATACTGAATCTTTCTTACTAAGTAACATGAAATCCATAGATTAATACTGAATCTTTCTTACATCGCGTTACCTTATAGGATACGATCACGGTTGTAATTATTTACAAACTAGTGACCTGCCTTAGCTTTGCACGAGTTTAATTAACATGTAGAAAAAGTCAGCATGAAAGTCTGATATATTTAAGAATTATCTTTAATAGTAACATGAGGTTATAAATGACTCCTACTATTAAAAAATCGGATAAGAATACATCACATGGACAAAGGATTGACGCAAAAACTATTCCATTGGGACCTTACGATCACTTTTGAGCAACAATGTTTGAATGTTAATCCCGAAATTAGCAATGCCCACTGTTTTTTTACAATACAGCAGTAAAAATAACGATAAATACTGATAGTGAATTTTCGAATTATCATGTTAATATTACGAAGACCGAAGAGTAAAACAAAAATCAATACCTCAGTTTTGTATACCAAGATATACCTCCCAAATAAACTGTAATTGAAATATAGAGGGGCTTCCATACAACAAACGTGATTTATTTTGCGTTTTTAAGGATTATTTGTCATTCGAGCTAATAAAACTATTCATAGCAGTCATAATTTGCAATTTTATTATAAAATTCATTAACTATAGCCGTAAAAATATTTATATTTACAACAATTTCAAAAATTTTAAGTAGGTATATCAAGAATTCTTGTAATACATACCTTGTATTACAATCTGTTTAATAATAAAGTAGGTTATAAAGTATTTTCGCGATACACGTCACAATCCCTGAAAACAGTGATAGAACGGCAACATCGATTTAACGCATCATTTAACATAAAAGAGTTTCCTCTCCACTGCCACTGGATACATAATCGATTAGACCGAAGAGGTATTTTAATACATTTTGTATCATAAATTTTCACACGTGTACACTAACGACATGTAGGTAACATATAATTATTCAATAACTTGACAAATAAATAGGTCAGCCTACTTCCATTACGCTATGCGAAAGCTTTTATTTATCTTTATTCAGTTATGTAGAAAATCCCAAGGAAAATATGTCCAAGAGGCAGAATTGCTTTCAAATGATTACTTACAGATCAAAAGAACTAAATATTTTGTAAGGCCTTTCAATTGGATACTTTTTGAAAATGTTAGTTAATAAATAAAAAAAATAATTTCAATTTTGAATAATAACAGATACGTTTGTCATTATTGTCATAGCTCTAAGATCATATAAGACTATATTTTTTATATTCAAAAATCTTACTCAATAGATTATCGTAATATCAATACTAAAATGTTTTAGATTATCTATTCCGAACAAAGTTTAAAGATAACTAATAGCTGTTCAAAATACATAATACAAGCGTTGCCTTACAAGACACCAAATAGTTAACCTGTCACATAACCAACATTACAAAGAGTGTCCGTTGTTCTGATGATAATTAAGTTCCAATACATAATTGGTCTTCACAAAACAGTCGCTTGTTTGCAAATCCCAATACGTGACTGGAATGAAATATTATATAACTATTTATATCGCAACTACAAGCTTTAAGGTTGGGTTAAAATGCAAAAGAATAAACGAGACGTAATTAACGGTTCGTCTAATAAAAGGGAAAGATTGGGTGTCACAAACTATTTTTAATTAACTGCTCGCAAACCATTACGATTTTTATAAATGATTTCAATGGTAATACTAAAAAATATAAAAAATATAGATACTAGAAAAAATACTATTAAATACTAGAAAAAAATAAGAACATTGTGAATTTAGAAGTAATAACTTTGTAATTTTTTCTATAGATAAAATTTTAAAAATTCATTTTTTGACTCTTAATCCATAAGACAACCCTTATATTAATATAGTTCATCTCATTTTTAATTACAGCTTATTTTGATTTTTGTCCTATGCACTCTTAAAATAATACTTCATTTCTAAATTTGCTAACTTCATTTCTAAAACGGCCGATTTCTAAATTGAGAAATGTACAAAATCTCAACTGATTATTCTAAAAAACTTAAGATTTTACGTTTCACAAGGCAAAAAGTCCTAGTTTTATTAAATTAGATGATAGTATCAAAAAATAAAAATCAAAAAGTAAACCTATTTAAGTGACGTTTAAGTACAGTTTTAAATGTCTAAAAGTTTAAATACTTAATGGGCGCCCGCCATTAATTGAATATATTCACAATATTCAATGGTATCTCATAAGTAAAAAGAATATGCTTATGTTTCTATAATATAATATTACACATATATTTGAGTGGCAGTATCGAAAACAAATAAAATGGCACTTAATTTTAATGATATGTTTATTATTACTTTGGGCCATCGCCAAGTTCATTTTACTACATACTAACCCGGTGTACGCTCTAAACCACTAAAGGTATACCGAGCTTATTTTAGACTCTCTATGAACAATCTTTTAATAGAGCAAGTGCATAACTGTTGCATCTTCATACGGACTGGAACACGCTTTAATATTTTGAAGTATTGGATGCCTTGTTATAACAGTAAACATTAGGTTTTTAAACATAAGTAACAATATAAAAACTAGAAATAACTCGTTAAGGCTAAACGAGTATACTCATGTAACAATACAATTACAGACTGACTGAGACTGACAGGCAAATTAATTGACAGAAGGCAAATTAATTGTAGCCTACTTTGTGCAATATAACTCTATACACCTAGAAGTTACAGATTCCTTAATCACTAACTAACTACATACATAATGTTTAAGTAAAAGTTAAAATAATATTTTTAACTTTCGACAGAACTCATAATAATACAATAGTTGGCAAACACACAATTTGTTTTGCCAATTTCCTAGTAATGGGACGTCCATTTGTATATTTACAACCGATTTCTACAGATATAAATTATTGTAACAGATACCATATACAATATATACCTATATATATAATCTATGTTTACACACGTCGCAGTCTGGAATTTATCTATAATAAATAAATATAATAACAAAGTCAAATATTAATATTATTACCAAAGCCCTTGATAAATTAATCATAGTAATTAAACGAAATTAATAAAGTTTAATTATACAAATATTACAAACGATAATTCCGAATACAAATAAAATTGACAATCATATAAATAATGTAATATATATTATTTTTATGCAACATTATTTTATTAATAGTAAAACAAGTTTTCTTGTATAAAAAAATATGATTACTTATATAATCAGGAAATTCACATCTCTTTCTGGCATTACAACTCGTCCACAAATGTACCTAACCTACCGAATTTCATATTAAATTTGGTTCAGAGCTTTCCGGCGAGTATGGTAACAAGCAGCCGAAATAATATCGAAGACATGAAAATAAATAATTTAGTATTTAAAATAAACATAATTTGATGTATGAATATACATCGTCATATAGATTGTGCGTCGGAGCTATAAAAATGTTTACGTTTGTTTTATCGTCCTAGCACTGTATACGGCTTTATGATTTCATTGCTACTTTCTATATACTTATTTGTGACATACACTGATAGAAACAAATTGCAAGTAAAATCATCCTTTCACTACATTTACATAACTTAGTGATGTTCGCTCGCATCTGTAGTCCGACTACTTTTTGTCGTATAAGTCTACCGTAAAATGTAAATAGGTTAGAATGAAAAGGATTTTCTAACAACTCACACTTATACTTAGTTGAAGACATAAACGGCAATAAGGAGAAACTATACCTACAAAACTGGAATGATTTCAAATGAAATATAGATTTAGATAAGCACAAGATATTTATACATTGATGTCTCTAGAAAATATTCATAGCCTAATGCAGCTCAAAAAAAATGTTTAACTAACGAAAATTTACTTTGCTTCTGGAACCGTTTTATTAAGATACCAACTTTTCACCAGCGGCTTCGCCCGGTGTATTATACATATCAATCTATTATTTAAATATATTTGAATGTATTTTTATAGTTCTCAGCGTACAGACAGAGGGAAGCGACTTTGTTTTATACTGTGTCAAGTATATAGATATTTCTATCAAAAGTCTGACCAAAGCTCATTAGCAATAATTACTCAGTTCACTTAAAACCCGCGAGGCGTTAGTCGAGTACTCATATCATTTCATTTTAGTTATTATTTATCAATCAGTGTTTTGGACAATATATCATCATTTATTTCAAATAAACTGTTTTATTAGTATCAATTAACTAGCAAATAAGTAATACTTATCACTTTTTTAAAGTTTAAAGACGGTTCTTTTTTTGTGAAAACTAATTATTTCATGCTTATTAGTAATATTAACGATTTTTATATAATAGGCAACACTAAAATATTAAATATTCTATATAAAATATGTCAACATGGTGTTGCAAAATAAAAGTTATGGAATATCTTCACTCTCACGTATACAAACACCAAACTCTTGCTACAAATAATAACTTCACTAATAATAATAACCAATGATGAAACACGCAGTACACATACGTACGTACGTATACACAAATACACATACATTGTACAAACATTTACCCACTAAGTTTAAATAGTGTTATTTGTGGTTTCTCGACATATATATATATTTTTCCATACACGGGGGACATAGGCAATAATCAACGCGAGCAAAGTTAGCAAGAAATAGGTAGTTTGATAGAAATTGATTCACAAATTAAGACTACCTTTTGAAATACATAAAAAATATACTTGCCCGTTGAACATAGAAAATCCTCCTTTTTCGAATAATGCAAAATACGCAATCTTTTGTTTTTTCGCTAATATAAACATATTATCTAAATATTTAAGTGATATCTGATGATAAACATATTTTGTTTTGTTTTAAAAGGAAATCTACTGATTCGATTTCGATAAAATTTAAATGGGACCGCCTCAGCCCTTTAAGCTGTCGAATTAAAAAAAGAATTTTGGGAATCAGTCATCAATTCGCGGAAAAATCGGGAAACATTCATCGCGGTTGTACATATAACCTCATTCTTTTCGATTTTGATGTCGGTGAGTTTCATCAGATATATTAAATGACACAAACGTAATACACAACTTATCATAAAGAGTGATATAAGAAGTATTAAGATTATCACACGCAACCTTTATATAAAAGTTTAACTCTAGATTTAATCTGACCGTTCTGTAGATTGCAATGACCGATGTGTGCACACACTAGTGGACCTGAACGCATCCAGCTCACATTCTAGGGACCGGTTCTGTTGAAGCACAGGTACAAAAGTGATAGCCATCTGATGCCATACCTGGTCTTGACTACGACTTTCCTTATTACAATCAGGATTACTAGGTGCAATATAAATTGTTGCAAAACATTCTGATCGAGATACGAAAAAGAAGTATTCGGCAAAAGTCTGTAATTATTTTTCTTAAATACGTAAGGATAAAAAAAAATCTAAGATGTACAAGAATTGATCGAAAGCACATGAGCTTATAAAACTTCTCACATTTTATTCAATTTTAATTTTGTTATTTAAGTATCATAATATATATATTATTTATGTGCGTAATATTATTTTCTTATTAATATTTGATATGAATATAAAAAATCGTCGGATAAACGATTTTGATTTATTTATCCATTGAATATTTTGTCTTGTAAAAACTTCGACAAAATGTAATGTAGTTATGTCCATTTTATTAATCACAACTGTTTCACTCATATTCTATTACCAATACCAAACTAGAAAGCATAAATATTTGTGATCTGATATGCATAGGTAGATAATGTGTCAAAGAAAATATTTTCAAAATTCATAGATAAAAAATATTCTCGAGTGCGAACTAAGACCATTTATACCCCCTTAATTTGAGATCAAAAGTAATTCCACGACTAAAGACGCAAAGAAACAGTAGTTACATAATATTTAAATTATATTAAAATTAAAAAAAGATAAATACATTGACCGACAGATAAGTCATTGAGTTTATTTTCGATAGAATGTAACTAGGTTGTTTTCGCATACAAAATGTGTAGCATGCGCTAGTTCGTTTCGCCTCCGCTTAATTAATCGACTTCTGGCATTACATGGCCCGCATGTGGCACGCGTTCATAACACTTAACGTGTTCCTAATTCATCGAGTTGCGACATCACTTTCTCCTGCAATTATTAGCATACGTCCGCGACGCTACTGTCTTATTATACTCTGACTTGTTTGCCAATTTCACACCCCATTTTATTTCTTAATATTAGGGTATGAATAACTGTTTTACCATACATATTCTTAGCAGTATATTCTTAGCAGTGGCGTAGTGGATGAGCGCCGATGCCAGTGATCGTTGTTGTTAAGCAACTTTTGTAAGGGTCGGTCACGGGATAGGTGACCAAAAATTTATTATCTCGAGTTTCTTCATACTTCGGAAGGTACGTTAAGCCGTTAGTCCCGGCTTATGCATGGAGGGTCATAACCATCCGTATGGTAGGCTTGAGCCCCTCCAGTGGAGACGTAAATGGGTTGATAATGATGATGATTTTTAGCAGCAAAAGACATGATTATAATAAAATAATTATATGACTTAAAGGTGACTAAAAAACTTTAATGTAGCTTTACAAAATTCATAGGAGAGCAAAATAGTCTTTTATTTTCTTCTATGACATAAAAAAATAACTTATAATTTTTGGTATTATATTTACAAAGTCAAAATAATCTTTATTCAAATAGATTTCTTAAAAGTACTTTTTAATCGTCCAACATTTTTTTACCTACCACTCGTTCAGGACGTCTTTTGGCTGATAAGAAGAACGAGCAAGAAACTCACCAGCTCTAATAGGATTAATGACATTCACAAAAACCATGTCATTACCAAAATAATACATTATAAATAGAGAGAAAAAAAAACTATGGCCTTATAATGATAACATAATAATTTAATAATAATGAAAACAATATAATTTTTGATATTGAGTTAAGAAGAAATCACCTATCCAGTCGCTGGACCATCTTAAGTCCAAGCATTCTTATCTGTTATATAATCAGATACCTTATAATAAGATTTTAATAAGTATTTTTTTTAAATAGTAGATTTAAACTGCATGATATCTAATTGTTGTATTTTGCTTGGGACCTTATTGTAGAAGCGCACACAAAGACCCCTGAATGAGTTATTAAAGTCTAGTGACAAGCACCGTTAATTTATTTTTATTTCTTGTATTAAAATAGTGTACATCACTTGTCATAGAAAACAAACTAATATTTTACGAACGTACATTAAGTTTTCATACATGTATTGAGAAGCAACAAACATTATATCAATTTCCTTTTTCTCCCTTAAAGAGTCCCTAATTCTAAGATTATAAATTGATTTAACTGCTCTTTTCTGAAGCACAAAAATAGTTTGTATGTGGGCAGCATTTCCCCACAATAGGATTCCGTACGACATTACACTATGAAAGAGATTTAAACTGCAAACCCGATTACGATTTTTTTTTTAAATAAAGTCCCATAGATGTAAAAAATTAAAAGTCCTGTTTTAGAATTTTAAAAAGCCTGTAAAAATTATACCTATCAAACATAGAATATACTCATTTTCGATTATGAAGATCGATTAAACTAAGGATTGGATAGATACCTAATTTTTGCAATCGCATGAAGCATCAAACATACCATTACCAAGATTGATTAAAAAAATTGTTTTAGAAACCGTATGCAGATGAAAATAAAACAATAAGAAATCGCGACACCAATCAATGAGGCAGTTCGTAAAGAGGGCTCATAATGACGAATAAAGATAACTATCAAAAATTTTAAGAATTAAAAAAATATATATATAATAATGTTCTTTTAGGGAGGTTTTTGTGTGTTGAAAACTTTTAATAAGTCACATTTTGCATACATTGTGCTTGGTTCCCTCTTATATTTTAAAATAGAGCCTCTTCTAATGAAACTTTATTTATTTTATTCATAAATTTAATATTACCTTTCGTATGCGTCGTACCACCGTTTATTTCGTCCTAGGTAACCGCATGTAAACTTTTTGTCTTTGATCTTCAATATCATTTATTTTTATTATTCACCTTTCGTAATTTGAAATTTTGAGTAATCTAATATGCTCTTTATGAATGTCAGTTCGTAAAAAAATCATCTGATGTGAACATGATAATTTCATCATCATCATCAGCTGGAAGACGTCCACTGCTGAACATAGGCCTCCCCCTTTGAACGCCATGATAATTTAATCATGTAAATCTAATAATAATAAAGTTATCATTAATTAAGTAAGAAACATGTAAAAAAATATTTTCGTGAAATATCTATTAAGTTTTATCTAATACGGAAAACCCAGAAACGGGGTATGTATTTGTACTATTTTACAATTTTAATTATATTATTTAGGTAATCATACGAACTGTTTTTATATTCCTTTTTTTGTTTGTTACAGTTTTTCTTATTACCCTCTAGTAAATAAAATTTTCAAGCTTAGTCAGCCTTTTATTCATTTGCCTAAGCATCGATCCCGTCACATACCCATTTGGTATAAATGCCTAATAAGAAAATGTCTTATTCAGTTGCCTTTCGTATTCAAACAAGGAGGTTGTTATATCCTGTTTGAGAGGTGCATCGGCCAGTGCAGCACGTGGGCGTTCTTCCTCTTTAAAACTAACTATACTAAACGATCGTTCGCCTGCCAGAGCTTCATTATTGTGTTAAAACAATGTGTTTTGTCGCGTACGTACTGCGAATTTTAATATTAGGAACGTTGACTTCTTTAGAGAACATTCTTTAAACTTAAAGTCATCGTCGTAAACTGCTCGCAATAGTGGGATTGTATGAAAATTTTCTTAAAAAATGTCAGGCACTAAAATTGTAAACTGGTTTGCTACCTACATTTTTATAATATAAACCATATTAACCGACAACATATATCATGTGCGACATGCTCGTGAACAAGTATAGTTAAAGGAAATGGATCAATGTTTTGCTCCTATTTTTCCTTAATATTAAATAAGTACATTTTATTAGCACTGTAAAACACAGCGCAGTTACTTATAAGAAACAAAAACATAACTAATCTTAATCAATAGAAGAAGCAATTTTTCTAATTTTGTAGCAATTTTTGAAAATGACTTTTAAAAACACTTTACTTCTTGTAAATTAAATTGAAATATTAGCTTAAGTTTTATATTTTCTTTGCGAAATCGTACAGATCGTGTCACGTTTCGACTTATGCAGTCAACAATAAGACCTTCTTTAAAATATCAATTTTCTCTAGGTTTGATGCATTTACCGTGAAATACAAAATTAAAAATTTTAATATAATGTACTGTTTTGTACTTACTTCGTTGACTTAGAACTTCAACATTATATTTTTATGAGTAATAATGTGTCAATGAGTTCATTGTTATTTTTAACATAGTATTGGGATTTTACTGTTCAGCTATCTTTTGTTTCTTCCGCAGGATACAGATGGTATCTAAATATTTAATATAAAAATGTAATTTATCTAACTCGTCCATTATTTTTGTAAGCTAATATCAAATGTTACTAAGATATACATTAAATATTTATGAAAGACTTACGGCCAGTTGCACAAACGCCCATTAAGGTTTAATGACGCCTTTAAGTTCTAATGAATGTCATAATTGTATGGGTAATGTCACTTTAAACTAATGAGAACTTTAACGGGCGTTTGTGCAACTCAATGTTTGATTTGCGGGTGAAAAGGCTAAGTAATTCCGGTTTATTTAATAGAAATAAAAATACCAGGATTATAAAACTGGATGATATTCTTCGTTTGGAATTTTAAAACTTTAAACGGTTCTCTTGCATTACTCAGGAAAAGTTGTCAGAAATTGAAACTATCATTATTATATTTCGTGCTTCTATTTTGTGAATTCAACTACATTTATTAAAAATAGTTGAATTCAACTACACACTAAAAAATAAACAAATAAACAAACATTGTCCGATTATAGTGGATATAATATTATTGTGTAAGTACTCAAGGACGTAACAATTCAAATATATAAATGCCAAGTCCAACACAAACATGTACACCACACATGGTACTATGTATATATATATTTCTGACACAATTCAGAAACTTGCAGGAATTAAATAAAGTACATTCCTATACATAAATAACAAGTTCCTATAGTGTACTTATTAAAGAAACCGTTACGTCCCTGTGAATATTTGATGTGACTAATATACCTAGGTATATGTAGATTGCTTGAACAAAGACACTTCAGAATTTGTATATATCTATTGTTACCTCGTGTTTGGGACTAAAACAGTTAATAAACCATTCACCGCCTACATTCAGCCAATTGCGCTTAGAATGATTTTGTTAGACTTAACTTCAGCAAGTGGGTGAAGGTTTCGCAACAACAATACTTACCTAAATGAAAAATGATTTTCTAAATACAAATCAAATAATATGTTTAGCTATGAATTAAAGCACCAAATAAACATAACAATGACATTGAGTTTTAGCCTTTTAAAAAATTTGTTATACGTAACGGAATTAACAATTCTTTCTGTAAATTTAATTGAAATTGCCGCATATCGATTCCGGTAGCGCTCAACGTTGAGATAATTAGCTGAATCCAATTCAGCAAGGAAATTCGTTCCGGAATAACCTGTCCTTTGGTTTTTTAAAGGAAATGCATTAGCGGCAAAAACAACGAGTTAATTGCTGAGCCATGATCTTTTACCGGCGTGTTTTACGACCGCAAGCTTTGCCACAAGATCTTATTTTATAAACAATGTAACCACATCAGGAGTTTCTATTGGGAATGTGTTAGTGAACTAATCGGGCTCCTTATTCTGTAACTCTGAAGACTATTGGACTTGCTTATAGAAAAAAATATTGAACAATATAATCTAAATTGTAAAAGATTACAATAAACTGCACAATTTACTCATAAATCTTGATATTATTGTTAATATAACATTAATCTGATTCTATAATAAAAACAGTAGGTATAATAAGAAAATAATTTCACTTACATAAACAATATATCTATCTAGTATAATATTCAAGTCCTTCAAGTTGTTTGTATACTAGCCCTTAACTAGACAATTGAACATCTTGCTCAACGTATAATATTTGAACCACTTCCTTATCCTGTCGTTATAGAATAAACGATCAGATAGATAGTCGGCAGTGGACTCTCTGATTGTCGGTTTCCAATCTAAATATTGGTGCAATCATCCGGAACCTTACTAGCATAAACTCGACAATCGTCCATGTTGAATGGGTTAATCTCATTGTGGTGCGCTCGCCTCATGACAAAGAGCACGATTCAGCATTTCAATGACAAACAAACAATGCCTGAAATATTTAAGATTGGTCTTTGTATAGCTTTAATCGTAAACCAGTGCAACCTTATTTATATGAAAATGAAATAACAGTAAAATAGAAATCCGGAAACGAAAATACAAAATTGTTTGTACTTAAATAGAAATTTTGTTACCGGACATTCTAAACTAAAATGCCTATCGAATTATTTTGTCCATATATTGATAGCCGTTTACATTTATTTTTCAAGAGAAACAAAATATCACTTCATTTACTGTTTTATATAATATGCCTAAGCACACCGACTTTCCATGCATCGTGGAATTTGATTATTATTCAAATTGTTGCATTTTCACTCTATTCTAAATCTTTCCGGATCCGTATTCCTATTCAATCGCAACAATTGTTAGTAGGTACCAATAATATATACATCGTATCGTGGTGAATGAGAAGTGGGCGCCAGTGCTGTGGCATGTGACGAAACAACAACTACTCGTAAATGCATTGACTCAATAAATACACCTCTTTATAAGCGATACATACCTACATGTAACCGAATCTTGAAATGGCACTTTCATTAATATGAAAAGAAACATATTATTCTTTGTGATATTTATATTAATAAATTAATATAAGCTGTAAAATTAATCAGAAAGTATACTACATACGAATGTCAAATTTTTAAGGTAATTGATATTTAAGTTATCATCATATCATCATCAGCCCTTTTACGTCCCCACTGCAGGGGCTCAGGCCTTCCTTATGGATGGTTAAGGAGGATGGGCCATGACCCTCCACGCTGGCCAAATGCGGATTGGAGGGTAATATATTTAAGTTATAATAAAATTAATATCTAATTATTACATTTTATTAGTTTTGCATTCACAATGCTGTACTGGTAAATATTCTTTATGGAAAAAAATGATTTTACTTCTTAAAATAAGTAATTTATTTATCTGTCTCTATCTTTTCCCTACCTATCAAATCTCACTGTCTTCGTACCAGTAACGATACATACCTATTATTATATAGGGTACATATTGAAAAATACAAACTTCAAGTAAAAGAGTAAGTAAGTTCAGTTAATATACGATTAGTATATTAACTGAACTTACTCACTCTTTTGTAATTTAATTGACTGTGATATAATTGATTATTAAGGATCGGAAAAATAACCATTTTGACATTGTTAAGATACTTAATTTATTTGACATTCCTACTTACAATGATTTGACCTGCATGATTTAAACCTTTATTTTTAATTTAATATGCTTATTGTAAAAGACTTGCCGTGTGTAACCTTCTGAGTTATATGGCCAATAAATTATTCGATTTGATTTGATTTGATTAGCTTATTCAAAACTGACAATATTTCGTGATTGATTTAAAATCTAAATAAAAACGTCAAAATGACTGTGTAGTCGTTCGGTAGCGTCTTAAGAAATCGTGCTCTATGATGAAGTAATATTTGTTTTTATCAAATGATCTGTAATATATTAAAATGAGTCATGAAGTGATGAAAGTGAAGTACTTCATTTGTTTTTATATAGGTATTTTAATAGGATAATTACTAACATTGGAACAGATGACAGCGGTTCATTTAATTTCAATTCAAAACTTAGTCGAATTATAGAATCACGGCGTAAAAACACAGTTCTGCTAAACACAAGAATATTCATTTCTATATTATCATATTACATTAAATGGAAATCATAACATATCATAAACTATACGATAAACTTACTTAAAATATCAGTTGTAATATTTTGTGAAATTGGCAATTTTATCCTATAAGTGATTTTATCAATCCTCGTAATACCTACTATCAAATAACATTAAACCTATGCTTATCCACATATTACATAGGCACTGTATTATTTGATTATGATTAATATAATAAACAGTCGGTCTCATTATCTTAAGATGGATTAACACAAATAACTTTATGTTAAAAATGAAGACTGATGTAGCAAAATAAAAAAATGTTTTTAATACAAGGTCAAAAACTATGTATGTACCTACTTAATTTGCAAACCAATTCGTGATTAAATTATTGTGTGAAAGTGATTAGATCAAGAAAAGATCAAGGTCTAATCGTTTTAATATAGCAAAGTCTATTCAAAACAAGTAGCCTACCTGTTTCTGAGTTTTGTCTGGTAGTATGACTGACAATTCGAACGCGCGATTTTTCTTGTCGCGGGTACCGGTCCGCATTAACTTAGAAGATGTCCTCGTGATGCTTTGGGCCTTTTCCGGCAGCTTCAAAGCCACGATTGACATGCTGCGTGACAATCGCCGGCCCAACTTGCGTGTCCGCAGCGACATCGACCCGCTGAGACCACGTTTGCGGCCTTCGACCGCTGGACCCTCCACCTCCGCACTTCCACCTTCCTCACTAGTGCCAGCCATCGCACTTTTCAAATAACACCAATTTCGAACTTGACAACATTCACATCTCCAACATAATCGTGTCACAACAGCACAACACTTAGAAAGTTTTCTGTCACTGAGTCATCTTACACGGATGTCTACACAAAGACGAATGCACTTTTTGATAGTTTCAATCGGTAAACATCGTGACTGTTCTCCGATGTCGGAGATCAGACGGGCACAATGCGGATCATATGGTCGCCGAGCCGGTTTGGAACTTGCGAAGGTTTTAACCGACAATCGATGCCCACCACGATAATAGCAAATAGTACGTATTTATATTATGATTGTGTAGCTAGAGCGAGTGTTGTGTTCAAATAGGGCGCGTTATCGAGAGTAGCGGGTGCCGGCGAGGCGAGGCGCGACGTGCGCGCGTGCAATCGCGGTCGGTATGACTAGCAATCGAGTCGAGACGAACGAGACAGACCAGTCAGCCAGCCATCGGCCCGCCGCCCCCGCCACACGACCACAAATCAAATTACTTATCAAATCTCTTCCTAGCTTAAAACGCTGCAACTTCAAAGCGACGCAATCATAAGGTGTCTGCGAAGTCTCCCGTGAGAGCAGTTGTTTTTATGAAATTAATGACAATGCGTCAGAAATTTTATTTGTCAGTTGTATTGTACCAAAAATTGTTAGTTACTTAGGCTAAACTTTTACTGTTGCTGCAGAATATTTAACAATTGTATGCAAAAGAAGCCAGAAACATATTTAGGGAAGTGATTTCGAGTATGTTTATGAGTAGTTGTTTTATATAGACAACTAAATCTTTATAATTTTTAATGTACATAGCATTAAAAATTGTAAAGATTTAGTGGCTTATAAATATAAGCATTATTTGCTTATAAGTATAAGCATTATGTATGTATGTACCACCTTATGTTACATACATAGGTAGGTGGTTCAAATACAAGGTTTTAAACTTAATTTGTTTGTGGTAGGGTTAATGTTCGAAAGTACTGATCAAATCATGAAAACGGTATCACTTACAAAAATACCAGTTTGTAATTACATACCTAAGAGTTTGATTATTCCATAATTGTTATAGCCATGTTATAGCTATAAACCCTGTCTATAAGGCTTAACATTGAATGCAACGGTTGCAATTTCATTTTGACGGTGCGACGGTTGAAAATCGGCAATAAAGTAATAATTAATTAGAATTGTATTAAATGAAAGTTAACTTTTAAAAATTATTATGATTTTAATTTGTTTGTCAACCGCTGTTTCTTTATCTTAAAAATAAATATAAAAACCATTGTTCATCTTGCGTAGGAAAATTTTAAGCTACTATTTGCTATTATGTAAGTTGCAAAAATACCTATACTACATAAGACGTTGAGACTTATTTAGAAACATGATCACCTTGAGATCTATTGACCTGTAACAAGCCAGCTCTACCTGCCTAGGCCGTTGTAAACATGATACATCAATCTTTACAGGAATCCAGCAATAAAATATAACAAAGCAGTTTATTATTTTATTTTATTTTGAATATATATATATTTGGAAGAGATCAAAGAAGGTTTCCATAAGGCACAGATACACATAAACTATATTTTGTTTTACACATTACTATAATTAATAAACGAAAGGCGACTTTGTCTTGTACTATGAATAGTACATATAGATTTTAATAAAATATTTAGATATTGAGAATTTCATTTATCTATCTGAAAAAATATTATAATGCAGTTAAAACAAAAACAGTATAATAGAAGATTGCTACAATATAAAATAAAATTGGAATGGATGGAGTATAAAAATATGAAGAGCCTAAAAAACAGTTAAGATGTGAGATGGAATAAGAAGAATGTGTAGAATAAATTTTTACAAACATTTGTATTTAAGGATCAGCAATTAATAATTGTAAATTTTTATTATATAACAACAATTTTAAAATTGTACCTAAAGCATTACTATTCTTTACAATTTTTAATGTTCATAGCATTAAAAATTGTAAAGATTTAGTTGCTTATATTTGGTTGTGTATGTACCACCTACCTATGTACATACCTACCTATATATGTACATACCTACACACCACACCTAACCGCTTAAGCAGTTTCTTTTAATATACAACAATTAGAAAGCTAAATACAACAATTAGATATTATATCAGTTTAAATCTAATAAAAAAAAGCTTATTATAAGGTGTCTGATTAAATAACAGATATGAATGTTGGACTAAGATGGTGATTTCTTTTAAACTCATTATATCTCAAAGTTATCTTGTTGCCTGTACATTGTAACATCATAGTTTTTTCTTTATTTTGTTAATATTGTAATGTAAAGTGACTCATATATTTATACAATGTATTGAACTGGTAATGACATGGTTTTTGTGAATGTCGTTGGTGAGTTTCTTCCTCGGTCTTATTATCAGCCAATAGTCGTCTTGAACAAATGGTAGGGAAAAAATGTTGGACAGTTCAAAAGAACTCGAAACAAGTTTATTTGAATAAATATATTTTGACTCTGACTTATTATATCGATATAAGAAAGTGTTTCATAACCATAATATCCTGTTATTATAGTAAAGAAGATTAAATGTCTCATAAAACGAAACAAAAAAACTTGTGCTACGTAGTTCGTAATGTAGCTAAATATATTAATAGTGTGCACATACCGGTTTAATGTATAAAACGAAATAGGTCTGAAATATGTACATAGAAATAATGGACTTTCACCAAATAATTTAATCATGCATAGTCAACAAACAAAAAATCAAAATAGATTGCGGTTTGACAAAACACATTGCCTTATGACGCGACGTTTAGCGGAAAATTATAAATAAACATTGTATGGAAAACTAATTTAGACTATGTGACATACAACTACCACCAAGCATGACTGAACGAAACGTGTGGACAATTCTTCATTAGAACTCCATGGAGCTTCATTAAAACTATTAGCTTCATTCTCATTTGAGATTGGTAACTGATTACATCATTTCAGTGCCTTTGAGCTGTCACTAGATACAGTCACAGCTGTGGTACAGTACAAGTATGTGCAAAACACTGCAAAAATAAGATTTTGAATAATGTCTTTTAACTCTATGACAAGGAAATCTTTATTAAATCTTGTTATAATAATAAGTAAAAAATATTCATATATATTAATTAACTACTACTAGGGACCTCGTAATTTATAAATAATACTTATATCGGGAAATGTGTAGTAAGTTACCATATAACATAACTAATCAAGAAATAATTTCACAATGTGAGCCGAATCACTACCTACTTTGTAGGTTAATAAGAAGCGGTACCAATATCTCACGATGTCACTTCGAAAACGATACTAGTTTGTGAACTTTATTTAAATTGGTCCTCAATAAATATTTTAATTTTATCATGCTTTAAAAAATAAGTTTTCTCAATACGACTTATTTGAATATATAATGACACGCATATAATAACAATGACAAATTAAATAGTAAACAATGGTTACTATGGTAACGTTTTAATTACTTATACAAACTTCCACTCCCATTATCATCCTTTATTTACTGTTTTTTCGGGATAAAATATAGCCGCATGTTCACCGCACACGATGTAGCTTCCCATTAATGAAATAATTTTAAAAAACTTTTAAAATTATTAATAATAGAAAGTAGGAAAGAGGTCATCAAATCGCTTTGCCGTTGTCATAAAAGAAAATCATCAAAAATACCTTAGTGTTGAATAATTAATATTACCACTTAACATATAACTTGGATTTACCAAAACTTCTTCTTCTTCTATTATTAATAGCTTATCTGCGCATTTCACACAATTCTGCCAACGTCAAGTGAATAAATTATTTTCTACGTGTAAAATGAAATAAATGAAAATGACAATTGAAAACGGATCTACCTTCTTCTTCTTTATATGCGCATTTTGCAAAATTCTGTCAGTCAAGTGAATAAATTAGTTTCCACACGTAAAATGAAAATTAAATAAATAAAAGATGACGATTGAAAAACGGATCTACCCTCTTCTTCTTCTTTTATTAATGACCTATCTACGCATTTTGCACAATTCTGCCAATGTCAAGTAAATAAATTAGTTTCTGTTGGTCAATAATAATCAATAAAATATATTATCTTTGAATTCAAAATAAATAAGTTTTGGTAGACCCGTTGTGCTTTCATTAATGTTATTTTGATTTTACGTGTAGAATCTATTAGAGGGAGATTAAACAGATAATATTACGGATATACATTAATATTTTAATGTAGTGACACAAGAAAACGATAGACGTTATTAAAACTAAACTATGGTACAAGCTGGTTATTTAACCAGCTACAACTACAACATTAAAATATTAACTTAACTACATTAAAATATTAATGTATATCCGTAATATAATCTGTTTAATCTCCCTCTAATAGATTCTACACGTAAAATCAAAATAACATTAATGAAAGCACAACGGGTCTACCAAAACTTATTTATTTTGAATTCAAAGATAATATATTTTATTGATTATTATTGATCGGAAAACACATAGTATAACGACATAGTAATCATAGATAATAAAACGAAAATGATCAAAAGCTTTGAACGTTAATGATCAGTTATTTTTTCATTTCTAGATCTATGGTGTTGTATTAGTTTTAGAAGCATTTCTTAACTTAAGAAGCTAAAATATAAATCATTTAATAGCTGTATCGGTTCATCCAACGAGTTATTCAAGGAACAAGATTTTATTAAAATTCATTCAAGATCAAAAAGAATATACTTAATCCATCGACAAAAATTGGCGTTACCGAAATAATCATGGAATGACAAAAGTACAACAACTTTTACTCGCTCAAATATTTTATAATAATTTTATTTGGTGAAATTCACTAAAAATGCCAACATCTGTCGCAAAAGTGGAGTAAGTATTTCGAAAATTTGTTATTCTGCTATTAAACGGGAAAAACCTTTTAGAATTTAGATTTTGCCTTGATGGTTGCTCACTTTATATACGTACAAGGCATACAAGCATCTACGGAATAGGGATGAAGACGAGTTTTGTGTTTGTCCATCAAGTTGTCCTATTTTGGAAAATATTAAACACGTATTTTTTATTTTTTCGTAATCATCAAATTAAGGTGATACATTGAGTTAAAAAGTCACAGACGTCACCCTTTGGTACACTTTCTACAAAAAAATATTCTTAATAAACAAGAGCAAAAACCGACGGCAGAAATTGTGTTATTTATTCTGTTTTTGTAAATAAGATTGCTTCAACCGAAATATTTTACAAAACGTTAATTTACCTTCAATTTAAAATATATATATATTTGCGAAAGGTTTATGAGTCCTATCTCAAGTACAGGAGCTGGTAAAATTTCTAAGCATTTTTCATTGAAGATATTTATAAGTATAGTTGTGAATGCAAAATTTATAAAATATAATGACGTTTATTTATTTATAGTAATTGTTCAACGCTTGATAAAAATACATAAAATATAAAAACGTGACCTTCATAACGTTACCTACACGATAACTTAAAAACTCACAATCAGTACTTATCGTTATTGTTTACTGCAGGATTGTAAAAAAGGAGTAGGCGTTGGTAATCTCGCTGTTAATTTTCAACATTGTTGCTCAAATATCATATTAAAAATTAAACGGAAAGCTATGCGTCAATCCTTACTTGCTGTATTGAATAAAGTATACTGTGTCTGTAAGTAGTCAGACTGCGATAAAGTTTTAAAACTGTCGGACCTCATAGACACTTAGATTAATTTCTAAGACGTTAAATAACTTAAGCTCTGAAACAACTGGGCCAGGCTAATATACGAGTATAATATTAGTACAGAAGTCTATATGCGCAAGACTGACTCCAAAACGTAAACTATTTGAACAAAACGAAATGTTTCCAGTTCCCAATAGCCCTACATATATATTTAAGTAATCAACATTAAACTGGTGTACTAAATATATATGTATTATTATTTCTAAAATATTTTTATTTCGTAAACGTGGCGTTCTAAGAAACTGTGTCTGGAAATTATTTAATGTATTTATTGACATCAAGTACTGATTCATATTATGGGCTTTTGACAGACTGCTATTTGAACTGAGCCTAAAGCCAATTTAAAAAATAGAAAAATAGCTTATGATGCTACAAAGGTTGCTTCTTTATGAAGTTCAAGAAGCGTTAATTTTCGCAAAGATTTTGTGGCCATTCTTTTAACCACCCAACCTTAAATGAAGTCTTGAACGTATTGATCGACCTTGTAGTTTTTTTTACAATTACTGTAGGATTTTTAAAATAGATGTTATACTTATAAAATGGTCTTTTTAGTGACGACTACATCGTTCTACATAATATACAGCCAATTGCACTGACCTGAGCAACTGACCGTTAGTCATTATAATTCCGAGTTAAACACAACTATGGATTAGATTTGATTAAAATTTAATGAAAGCCTATCAAGAATACTTACTTACCATTCCAAACAAAAAGGAATAATCGTATCGATCCACTGTTGAACATGCATAATAACATCGAACTGACCTCTTCCATTATTCAAATTCGGCTAAAAAACAAAGTAACCAACTAAAGAATACTAAACTTATCTAATCCCTTTTATATTCATATGTAACAATAACTTTCTAGTATATAATTATGTAGGTATCTTACAATCGTTGGCTTCCATTAGAATAGATTATGCAGCCTTCTTCTCACTCTTTTCAGAACGAACCAATTCTGTATTTCAATTCTATTACAAACGCTTTCCTTTTATAAAGTGGCATGAAATTGGGTCATCTACCAAAAAGAAATGCAGCCGGCTGTGTTTAAAAAAAATAGCCAAAGTTTTATTGTATATATAATTATTCTTAATGAAAAATGCTTAAAAATCCACTTTGACCGTGGCAAACAGGACTGACAAATTTTTAAGCGCTTGTTACTTTTGTGCTACTACAGAGCGTATTTTCATTAATGTTCAGGAAATCCACCCAAACGGAAGAAAAAAATATTACCTCGACCTACCTACGACGTCCATAGCCGAGTGGTTCGCACGCCGCGGTTTCTACGTATCGCCATCTCTGAGCTCTGAGGGTTCGATTCCCGATCGGATCAATGTAGAAAATGAACATTTCTGTATTGTCTCGAGTCTGGGTGTTGTGGTACCTTCGTTGTCTCCATAATACGGGGTCTTTACCTACTCATCTTGGAATCTGAGCAATGTACGTGATATTGTTTAATATTTTTATTGAATGCCTAAACATTGATGAAAATATGCTCTGTAGTAGAGAAAAAAGTAACGAGTGCTTGAAAAATTCGTCAGTCTTGTTTATGTGGATTTTTAAGTATTTTTTATTATTAGTATTGTGAATGCAAAATTGATCAAATATGTATTTATTCTTAAATGAGGAATAAATTTTAAAAATGAACTATTTATTGATTTAAACATTACTACAAAAAATAGAAAAAATAAGCAATAAGTTAATGCCAAATTAAATGCCTATTATCTAGGCTATTTCTTGTTAAATCGAAGTAAATATAAAATCGTGTCTAATATTTTTCTATCATTTGACTGACGTACTAAATAGAATTTCTTTTTTTTAACTCAGTCATTATCCCTATTATATTCCCAAATTTAAGTTTGTTATCCGTATATTTTGTTGATTTTCAGTATGTCAGAGAATTCCGAAACTTTGGAGACATCTTCTTCTTGGAAAAAACAAAAGGACTGGAAAAACCGCTATGCAAAACTATACGGCAATAAATATCGTCCAGTGTAAGTTAAATGCGCTCATTGTTTAATTAGCTAGATTTTGTATTGAGACAGTTTTATATTTCACATACGAGTAGGTATTAATTATATAAGACTGAATTGTGAGAACCAGTAATTAGTGTTCGTTTTTAATTAATTTATAATGTCAGCTATTGTTATGCTATAATATATTTATAAGTATAAATAAACATCTTACTATAGGTATTGATTTAGTTAATAAGTTTTTGCAAGTTTCAGAAATGTATTTTGTCTCTGCTGTTAGTCATAATGCTAAATTATTCAGTAGAGTCGACTGTTCGTGATAGTTGTCAAGGTTTGCGGTGACCTATTACGTACTTGTTACAATGCTACGTTTAGTGACGTTCTGAAATAAATGTGTACCTGCAATAGTTAAAATTATAGAGCTAGACAAGCAGTTATCCCACGACTTCACCCTCCTAAATAACAGCCTATAGCACCAACGTATGATGTAGCTTTTCGTAGGTGAAAGTATTTTCATTATCAGATCAGTGTTTTCGAAAATAACCAAAGTAGGAAACAAACAAACACAGAATATAATATATAAATAGAGGTCAAATTTCCTCTATGCAAATATCAACAGGCAAACACTCTTATATTAATTCACGTTAAATTAACATGTCAACAAACAAAGACTATTAACAAGTTAGTTTAAAATTTATATATATAACAGGCACATTTATAGGGTATTATTTTTTGTCACAAACCATTCGCAGAAGTGAATATAAGCAATGTATCGAGTCTGAGTCATCGTTATGACTCGCGCAATAATATAAATATAACTTGAGTGGATTTGGTAATAACGGACCCTGATGTAAATAAATATTAAAGTTTCTAGAAAAATAGGTGAAAATAAAAGTATTAAAAAGAAACATATACTAAATAACAAACACATGTTTTGGTTGTTTAAAAAATATCAAAAAATAATCTTTAAATTACAAAAGTGGTTATAAATGTGGCAAAAACTTTCATATGACATTATGCTTCCGACCAACACTCGATTATAAACATGGCCTACAAATCCGCGCCAGAATTCAAATGATGTTTAGTGAATTTCTTAATCATCTTTCTATTGATTAAAATAAATTTTTCGTAATTTTTTCGAAGTTGGTTTTAAATAATATTACAAAAATGGTATTATTTACTGTCACTTGAGGTGTCAATGTATCGTTTTAAGTACAAACTATATTAATAAGGTTATTTAAAATAGAGTTATTTGAATATATGTTTTTCTAGAGCAATTCAGGAAGACGATGCGGATGAAAGCTGGCGTCGGATTTCATTTATGACCAACGAAAACACCCCTTATACAGCACTCCTTATGAGAGTCCGTGCTAACCGCAGAGACACATCCTCTTCGATATCACCCAGCCCCAAATTCCTGACCTCCATACTCTCACAACAGAGTGACCTCTATGGCAGCTACACTGGTACTGGCAGCATGTTGTAAGTATTTTCTTTATATACGACAAATTACTTGGACTGAGCGTAATTTAATTTGAATAAAAAATAAAATAAAAAATAAAATAAAATAAAAAATAATAAAAAAGACGCAAGTTTGTATGCAAAAAGACAATAATCTGTACTTCTTTCTCGGCAAATAATTTGTTCTTTCTATTTTCATAGATTTATTCATAGACACACCTTTATTAGTACACGTATGTATTATGTATAATAAAGGTGTTTTTTATGGATAATGTTATGGGGTTCGGTGCTTAGGTGTTACTTGGTAAAAGAAACGCCTGACTAGGCTTACTATTTATGGGGTAAATAAAAAAGCCCGTTACTGGGTTTCTTTTTAAATATAAAACTTATTTATCACATTAATTTTTTTTAAATATCTTTACTATAAACATTCTTAATTTTAATAGATTATTTAAAAATTGTAATATGTGTGGACTGGTAAAATAATTTTTACGAACTGATATCCAGTAAGATCATATCGCGTTAGTCAGAATTTCAAATTATGAAATTATGTTAAAGAACAAAGACCAACAAGTTTGGATGTGGAAACCTAGGACAAAATACACGGTGTGGTAGGACAAAATACACGGTCTGGTAGGACGCATCGTTACCATGTTATTACGAGTAATATTTACTAACAAAAAACACCTTTATTATACAGGTACCATACTAAAAGGTAATGAAGTTCACCATAAACACGAAAAATAGCTATCCATTTTAAGCTACCGGCAAAAACTAAACAGGTAGTGTTTAAATACGTTTTTTTTTCTTTGGTTTAAAAATAGGAATCTCTGCACATTTTATTGATGCAATTAATGATATACACACCATCTTTAAATAAATTTCCTCATACTCAAATCGCAGAATTCCAGGTCAGTCTCGGGTAGCTCAATGGTTACAACAATATTACGTAAGATTATGGATTCGAATACCATCTCGGGTCACCGGTGTGTGGTGAATTTTTTAAG
Source organism: Diatraea saccharalis (assembly GCA_918026875.4). Lineage (NCBI taxonomy): Eukaryota > Metazoa > Arthropoda > Insecta > Lepidoptera > Crambidae > Diatraea > Diatraea saccharalis. The sequence goes on from OU893333.1 coordinate 7,551,712, forward strand.
CATTCTTCTTTAAATATACTTCTTGGTATTGCATTTTGAATACAACGTTGGTTAAATATAATAAAAATAAGCATTATTTGTGTTAATTAACAAAATAAAAAATAATAGTAGATTTCTCAAAAACTGTTTGAGATTGTGTTAATTTTTCATTACAGATCACAGAATCAATCACAAAAATCATTCGATACGTACAATAGACTATCTAGTTCATATAGAAGCAGGGTGTCCGATGATTTGGGCGGACACGACACGTTATTACTGGACATGGTGCGTGCCCGCAGTAGAGAACTGCAAGAGGAAGCGTTAGATCAACCGCTCGATCTGAAAAACGATGACAACCTCTCTGATGAGTAAGTTCTAAATACACAAAGACTGGTAATAATAAAAATGCTATTGAGTCCTTCTTTTTTCCGTAACGTAAACCGGTCCATCAAAAAAAATAACATGCCATTTTTTGATCCATGAAAAGCATGCATAAAATTTTAATTTCTGCAATTTTAATATTTGAGCTCTACACATTAAGCTTAATTTAAGCAGGTATGTTAGCAAGCTGATAACATCAATCAAAATGACAAAAGTTTTTTATCAGGAGGGCAATGACACAATAATAAAAACTATAGTTTTCTCACCTCGCTTTCTCTCTGTGTTTAATTACGTCTATTAACTAGATCTTTCGCACAGTTTTCTTGACTCGGTTGTGTCTGTCGGAATCTTGTGCTGGTAATACTGTCTTGTTATTATATCATTGTATGACATTATTGTGGTCTTTTATAATAATTTTTCGATCACTGACTAGTAAAATTACTTTAAATCATTCCTAAAATGAATAAAAAAACATTTTCATATATATTTCATAAGTTTATTTTGATAATATAGAATTAACGAGGTATATGGTTGACATAAATAAAAAACAGACTTTTAATTTTTTGAATGATTTTGATTTTTATTAAACCTTATAAGACATATGAAGCTATTGGTCACGACTGCCTCCACAATCATTAACATCCACCAATCTGCACTAGGTTTGCGTGCTGGACTAAGGCTTGTTTTCCTGATGTATATGATTTCTACTTATGGAGGATATCTGTGGCGCTCTAACGCCGAAATGGCAACATTAATAGACTGATGATAATGAATACTCAAAGTTTGATTATATTATATTCACAGTCAAATCAGTGAAGCATGTGTCCATGGACTGAGCATGCGTATGACGGAGAGAAGTGTATCAAGGTCCCGTGTCTCCCGTCAATCCACGCGACGGGATATGGACATACCTTCCATTTTGGCCTTCACCACAACCACTACGCCTCCAGTGAATATTACTCCGTTACTTTCTTTTATTAAAAAGTTCGATTATTTTTTTATTATTTAATATAATTCTATTTTTATTATCAGGAACCTATTTGTTCTTGACTGAACATAGAAAAAAATCAACCCTTAATTTTGATGAAATAATATTTAATAAAATAGGAAAAAAATAAACACAGCTTTAACTAAAAAAAATGTGTTTCTAAATTACTTTTTCATAGTTTTCTACGGCAGGTTTTTGCATCAAACAGCAGCAATGAATATAATAACTAAAACCCAATTTCGACAATGTATGATGATTTATATTAATGAAGTTCTTAACTTTCAGGCACATCTGGGTATTCCTGCTTTTACAAAAGTGAATACGCCATTGCGCGAAGAAATTCCACGTTGGTCGATCCGACGCGCTGTATGTCCAGTGTGCTCACAAAAATGGAGGGACAAAAGCTCTATCTCGAACATCAAATATTCTGGTGATAAAATGTTTTAACAATAGTATAATTTTTGTTCTCATCTAATTTTTTACTAAAAGAAACAAGACTCCCGTAAAAATCTCTTAAGTCAAACAATGCCGGAATGGTTAGCACATTTTGATCTGCGATATTAAAATGAAATTGCAAGAACCTCCGTTCTTTATAGCTCAGTGATCATAAAAACAGTGCTTTACCTCCGATTTCTGTAAAATTGCATAGTCTCAAATTTTGGAATTAAGCACATTTTACCCTCCACTTTAAATTTAACTTAGTTGCAAGTCGCACTTTTTGTTTTTAAGGCGTGAAAACTACCCCTTAATAATTTAATATATTAAACCAGTGAAAAGACTATAATTATAAACAAATAATGTTAAATATTTATTATTTATATAATAATCAGCAGTGGTCGGAATAAGGTAGAGTTATTCATGTACTTACACTGATTTCATACAGCGAAAGAATAAAGTGGATATGCCTCAAATCCCGAGATTAATTTTAAAGAGCAGAAAAATTCCCGTGACTTTTCAAATAAAAAGTTATTTACTTTTACACAATTTAAACTACTGCACGCACGACGTTGCCAAACTTACATCAATGAAAGAAAGAAATAAAGAAAGAAGAAATAAAGAAATCCCGGGAAGTCCACATTAATATCAACATTTCGATGCAAGTACATAAATAACTCTACCTAATTCCGACCTCTGATAATCAGTCAGTTGCACAAAAGTCCATTAAAATTGACATTAGTTTATAACAACATTACCGATACAGAGATATTCATTAGAGCTTTCATTAAGCCATACCATTGACTGCATCTACATCGTTAACGCCCTACACACTCGTGCCCTTTGGCCCTTGTAATGGGTTATGTTATGGCTCATTCTTCCTTTTTGATTCCATTTTCTTCCAACCATAGATAATATCGCTCACTGAATTGTACAGTGGCACAACTCAAAAACCATTATTTCGAGAAAACGCCAAAACATTGTGGTGGCATTCCATAATTTAAATAAAAAATATAAAACTTAACAGTAATAATATAATACAAACGATTTAACTGTTATGCTTAAAAAAATTGAGTTTCATAATTATAAATATATTAGATTTTCATAACTTCGGAGAGCGTTTCTCAAAATTATGGTTTTTGAGTTGTGCCACTGTGCTATTCAATGAGCGACATATACACATTAATATATTTGATCAATTTTGCATTCTTAATGCTATACTAGAAGATATTCTTAATGAATAATGCTAAAAAAAATCACTTTGTCTCTGGTACTCTGTGATGGGATGGATATATACATATCAGAATATGGTTTTTAGTGGATACGTGTTAGGTACTATGTTGCTATAAATATATATTTTTAACATAACTCAAAAGGACACGCGTTGATGTCTTTTACTTTCCTACCAAAATTTGAGCAATATGCACGCAATCATGAAAATAGTTTTAGATGTGCCGAAAAAACTAAATTTCTTTATAATTTCATAAACATATCTAATGAAAGAAATATAAATACACTTCTTTTATCATAGTTATTTGCAAAATTAAAAACAGTTTGGCAGAACTAAACCAAAATTCGGTACATATTATTTTTGCAACAGAATGGCAAATTATAATTATTTTTATACATTCACCAATGGTTTAGTCCACTATGCTTAAAATATAATTTTACAACCATGAACTTTTCCCTGTGTACGAATTGTGTTCGTGCGACGGATCGTTATCCGCAAGATTGTAGTTAAATGACTCTTAGTTTTTAATAATATTTTAAACGGCGTTATTAATTCTGTAAAACTCTAACAAAACAAAAGTCCAATTAAACTTCTTGATTCCATAGGTATGACTACGGAATAACATCAAAACAAACTACACTAATACCCCGCTTTACGCGACCCCGTTATGCGCGGTTTCACTATAACGCGAAATTCAAAGCCACGTTATGCCACTGGTGATTTCAAACTGAAACCTTTACTAGTGTACCATTCAAAAACACCCCGTGCAATGCAACGAGGCACAGACAAGACAAGTCTACCAGTTGTGTCGCGATCAAACAGAAAGGCGTACCCACGCCTTTCTGTTCATTTTTCAAGAATGGTATTCTTGAAAACCATTCTTGAAAAATGAACAGAATTCCCGTGTTTGCCATGAATGGTTTGGACATATTGCAGAGTATAGACAATAATGATGACCGTGTCTTGATCGTGTGTCAAACAATTAAAAACAGTGTTGGGTATTTTACATATTTTACAATAACGTAAAAAAACCGCTACCCAAAAGTACATCTAGTGTCATTTTTCCGTAAAAAGTAGTTAAAAGTATGTATATTGCTTTAAATGTTCTTAGAATTAAAGTGATTGATTAAAATTATTCGTATTATTTTTGTATTAAACTTTGACTATGTTTAATCATAAACCGAATACGCGAATTTCAGTTAACGCGATTTTTTTCGGAACATATCCCTCGCGTAAAAGGGGGCATTACTGTATAATGAAATAAGAACATTTTTACTTTAGACCATAATACAACAGAATTGGTAAACCGTCAATTAATATCTAGTCTATCGTTTAATTCTATGTACCAGGTCTCAAAAGAAACTCTTCTTCAGAATTGCCATCTGTTATAGCACCAGCTCGTCTACGATCGGCTATCACGATGGGATAGTAAGTGTTGAGATTTATGTTACATTAAAGTATGAAATTGATGAATGTACTGAAAATCAAAATTGTTTATATTTAAATTTTTAACAAAGTTATTTAATCAAAATAGTTACCATTATTATCTAAGTATACATTGCTGCCTTCTAATAGTAAAGTCATTTATGCCTTTGCGATAGAACTCCGGGGATCTAGACTGCACAAACTGTGTGTAAGCATTTTGTACTGCCTCCTGGGAAGAAAACTTTGGTAGTCCGTTGGAGCAGGGTCTGTCGAATACGGAGGATGACAAATGGTTTCTAACTGCAGTTCCTGAAGGGTCAAAACGGTTTCTCGTGCTGTATGAGGTTTCGCGTTTTCATGGAGCAATAATGGTGAAGATCGATTTATGAGTCAGGGCTGTTTTACTGATAGTTTTGCCAACATTGTTTGGAGTTCGGCACAACAGACATCTGCCGTTATTACTTCACCAGATCAGAGAAAATTATATTGAATAAGACCATGCTGAGACCACCAAACAGTTACCTTTACCCTTTTTATTGGTAAGTTTTTCTTAAGGACACTGTTGTGGCGTTTGGCCTAGGGTAAGCCATTGCATTTTTCTTTTACGATTAATAAAGAATCCACGTTTCATCACATGTCACAATTTGATCCAGTAATCCTTCATTTCTGTTCTTTCTGCAGATCTGTCAAATCATGAGGCACTCATTTTTCGTATTTTTTGTTTTATTGATTTGACGCAAATAAGTCAATATTGTGGGTAAAGTAACGTTAAACTATGCCGCTAATTCTTGGGTAGTTTGACTAGGATCGGCTTCCACCATCTCTCTTAATTCATCGTTATTCACCTGCGTGGGCGGTCTTCCTCGTGGCGCGTTCCTCAAGTCGAAATTTTCATCACGAAAACATTAGCAGACCCCTCTCCAAACGCAACATTGATATTGCGGGCTGTTTCTGCCGCGTTACTTCCGTGTCGGAATTCGTATTAAAAAATAACTCAAATTTTCGCAGTATTCATCTTAAAAACAATTGAAAGTTGATATTCAAATGTTCCACATTTTTTAAAAGAAGAACATCATAGAAACTATGTGAAAAAGGTATCTTTCGAAAACCTCTAACCATGAAGATTCAATGTCTATTCAAGGAACCTATTACAATAAAACGGCAATTTCATACTTTAACCCCTAATACTTAAACAGAGATCGATGACTGGTTTTCAACGTTTCAATGGCACTCGGGGATTCTAGTTAAAATAAAATAACTGAGCTGAAATCTGTTAATATTATTAAATTTATTATGCAGGGGGTTTCGGGAGTGATAAACCTATCTAAATATAGCAAGTTTTATGACCGAGCTTTGCTTTATTTTTTTTATAAATACTCTGTTATCCAGCTACTTACTCGTATTAATATCAGTAGCTACCTACCTACCAAAATAGAAGGTACTTTATATCTATACTTTTATTATGAAAAGAAAATTAGATTGTTTGCATAGATAGGCTCTGAAATTACTGGACCTATTGAGAAAAAAAAAAACATCTACGGGAATTTACGCACGCGAAGTCGCAGGAATCGAAATTCATGTGTTCTTTGTCATTCTCAGTATTCAAACAAGTCGCAAAATATAAAAAGAAAGCACGAAAATCTATTTTAGATCATTTGCAACTGCGTGACTTTTTGATTGTCGACTAGTAGGTACCTTTTTTACTATTTTCAATTTACAAACAGTAAACGAAACTACATTATAAATTAAAAGGAATTCTTTTTCCAGTTTTCACTTTTAAAACTGTATTAGACTCTTTTAGACTTTATTACTATTGCCATGTATGTATTCATTTAACTATTAACGCTTTTACGGCAGTGTTCCCCGTCCAGTAGTTGCTACTATAGATCGTGAGGCTGGTGTCAAACATAGTGGGCTGCGCAGTTCTAGCGCCACTTGGCAACTAACTCGAGCACGACGCTTCCGAATTCCCAAGCCCTCGCTACCCCCGCCAGAAGCCAGCGCGCCTCCAGCTGTAACAGCACCTCTTGCTCAAAGAGATCTTGATTTGCGCGTAAGTCGTTTCCTCATGGATATGGGGATGTCAAACTAGTCTACTGAAAAAAAATAATGCTTTGGATCTGAACATTATCGAAGTTTGTGTAAAGTATTAAACAAGGGTGGAAATGTAGGTATATTATTTAATTGCACTAGTCGAATTGGTTCATATTTTTTTTCTATAAATTTATTAAATAAACACAGCTAAATATAGTTTGTGTTTTATTTATTATATTTAATGTTACATCTTAATTTGTTCATGTAAATAATGTGTTATGAGTAGATGAGTCTACGAGTACTAATAAATATATTATACAAGTACTAAATATATAGAAACTTCATAGGTCACTGTTTTGTATATATAATAATAAACATAATGTCACTATCGCTCTCTCGTAGTCTCAATCAAGAATAATACTGGCAAGCCTACTGCGACTGTGTAGAAAAGGATATAAACAAAACACATAGGCCAAGTTTGTTTATTTTTATTCCATTCTATCTTCCCTAACAATGACATCCTTTAAAAATGCTCCTGTGATTCTACCCTGCCTTCCCTCCCATTATTCCATAAGGAAATCATGTCCGCATTAACTAAAACAATAAACAAAACCAGAATAGATATAATTACATAACATAAAATTTAACTTCAACTTACATTTATTCCTTGACTATTAAACCTTTCAAAAACACTAACTAAACACTTTAACTTGACGAAAGTCTAAGTTGATACGAATTTAACGCCAATATAAAAGGACATAAAAGTTTCAAACATTTTTGTTTTCAAGAGTCAAACTCGTAGAGTAAATAACCCGTATAATAATAACAACAATTCATAACAATGAATGAAACAACGATGTGCTTTGGACCATATTTCGGCGCATGTCGATAAAACAATAGAGTAGTCAAGAGGTTTGTCGAATGACATTTATAAGGCACTGTAAACCATCGTGACTTGATGTCCAACCACTATTCTATAAAACCGCAGTTTTGAACGAAATGTCAGTTGTACACTTTGATGTTATTTTAGGAGCTCATGCAGTAGCGGCGTTAGGGTAGGGCGCGGTTGGGCGACCGCCCAGGGGCGCCGGACGAAAAGGGGCGCCGCAGGCCGCGGCGCCTCTTTTTCGTCCGGCGCTTCTTTCTGATTCAGTATAATGAGGAAGTATTAAAAAAAAAAGAAAGCTCTACAAAAATACCTCCACCTGGATGGCGACTTTAGCAAAACTTGATTTTTGCAGGAAACAAATGGAACAAAAGAGTCATTTCCGTTCATTTTAACTAACATATTAAAAAACTGAAATTTGAAAAGTTCGAAACTTAGATATCAATATAAATACGAAAAAGTACAAATAAAATATGACTTGTTAATTGAGTTTTGAAAACTAATTTACTTTTAAACTTGAAAGAAAACTGGAAGGGTTGCCATGGAGAAATCAAGAATATACCGTAGCGACATCTAGTTTGATTTCGGGAACAATTTTTTTTTTCTAATACTTCCTCATTTCCCACAGACGCCCTCTTATAGTTCTCTTGCTCATTGAACAAGGACTGCTGGGTCGGCGAAAAAAAACAAGAACCTTGAGGATTTTTTTATTTTCAAGTTGCCTCACTTTCAGCATGAATTGAAAGGAAACTTAACAAGAAAAATATTATATTATGGTAAAACAGAACAACATACCGATTACAATATGAAGATATGTATTTTATTAGGTAACGTGACGTACATTGGCGGGCATTATCGCTCGGTCATTTAAGAAAATTTTCGTTTGAGCAGGTTTAAACGTTAAGTTGAAGCTAAAATGCTGCAATCCAAACGAATGCATCGACAGTGGAGTCTCTGTCTGGCAAATCAGATGGAATAGCTACTCAAGAAATTCTGGATGAAAAATCCCTAAGAACAAATATCACTATATAGTTGGAACAAGAGCATCGTAACGTAGCGTTTAACGTTTGATTACTGTGTTTGTTTGTTTTAAAATAATCGAATAATTATTTTAAGAGTGTCCACTTATGTCAAACAAAACAAAATTAAAAGAGTTGTTGATTTGAGTTGGTGTTCGTCTTCGTCAAAAAAAAAAAAAATTCCCGAGAAATTAAACCGATTGAACACTACGTTCCATTCTAATGCTGCCAACTTAACAATCTACCTAAATTTTGGGAAAATTATAAGTAAGTAGATCGGGTCGGCGAAAAAAAGACAAGTAACTGATTTGTAGTATGTAGTAGTAACTGATTGTAATTGAATTGCAGTTAGAGGGCGCCGAAGAAATTTCGCCCAGGGTGCTAGTAGTGCTAAAACCGGCACTGAGCTCATGTTTATTTTCTTTAATATTTTTATTTATTTAGTTCCTCACTAACATTATTAGAATAGTTCATTACCTATACTTTATTAAAATGACAAAAAATAAAATGTACCTCTGACACGACAGTATGTATCAAATCTCTTCGCTTTTAATTCATTATAACAAACTACTAATCAATTTTTATGGTTATCTCTAAATATAGGAAAATGGATGGACAAAAGTCCTATTAAAAATATAAAATTTAAGTTTATATTTGAGAACTAAGTAAACAAAATTGTACCGTAGCGACTAGTAAAATAGACTAATCAAGTAAAATAGAGTATTATAAAACCATGGCACTTCTACCATTCACTAAAACTTTTACACAAAAACTTCTAAAATTTCCAACCAACATCAAAATTGGCATAAGAAATCTGATGTCTAAACAACTAGTGTACAATGAATTTGGAGATCCTCTGCAAGTAGTCAAATTCAGAGAGTGCATAGTTCCGCCATTAGGAAACCAGGAAGTATTGGTGCGAATGTTAGCTGCGCCGGTAAACCCGGCTGATATAAACACTATCCAAGGTACCTACCAATCACTATCAAAATCAAATCTTTACAGATAAAAACATTGCAATGGTAAATTACCGATCCTACATATACAAGACATAATTGAAAGGTATTGATTTTGCTTATTTGTAAGGTATCAATCTTTCAACATTTAACAGTTAACCTTGTAATTATTTGTTTTAGGCAAATATCCTGTAAAAGTAAATTTACCGTGTATTCCTGGAAATGAAGGGGTTGGAATTGTGCAAGAAGTTGGAAAGGATGTGCAAGGCTTTTGTGCTGGTAATAAAGTAATTATAACAAAACCAGTACAAGGTACTTGGAGAGACATCGCCACATTTAATAAAGATGTCTTAAGAATTGTCCCTGATGGCTTAGGCATTGTAGAAGCCGCAACTTTAACTGTGAATCCATGCACAGCATACAGAATGCTTGTGGATTTTGTACCTGCAAGGAATGGCTTAGTAGTTATTCAAAATGGTGCTAATGGTGCCTGTGGTCAGAATGTCATCCAAATTTGCAAAGCCTGGGATATAAAAAATATTAATATTGTTCGAAACAGACCTGATATCAATGAACTAAAGAAATATTTGGAAAGCTTAGGAGCTACCTATGTGTTAACAGAAGAAGAGGTCCGTTCAACTACTATTTTTAAAGAGAAAAAAATTGATAAACCATCATTAGCTCTCAACTGTATTGGTGGAAAGAATGCTTTAGAAATGCTTAGACATTTGCAGCATTCTGGCAAAATGGTCACATATGGTGGCATGTCAAGAGAACCAGTTAACATTCCCACAGGCGCATTTATATTTAAAAATCTAACGTGTCATGGATTTTGGATGACAGAATGGAATGAAAGAGCTTCAAAAGCAGAGAAAGATAAGATGTCAACAGAAATTATAAATTTGATGTGTGAAAAAAACCTTAAAGGCCCTGTTCATAAAATGGTAAAGTTTAATAATTATGAAGAAGCCTTAGGAAATGCTTTAAGTTCTAAGGGATTTACTGGCTGTAAATATATTTTAGATTTTAGTCCTTAATTTATTGTAATGTTTTAATAAGGTACATAGTAGATGTTCTTATTTAATAAAGTTATGGTTTTTACTGATAGTTATTTTAATAATGCTACAACAGCATTATGTTCTGTGCTGTGTTTTTACAGATTAACAAAGCTGATATAAAAATAAATTGTTAGACATGGTTACAGCATATTGTTGGTTGGAAGGTTAATTGGTTTAAGCAATGAGTATTTTAATTATTTTAATCCCATGAAAGATTAAAATAACAGCAGTAACTTGTTATAGTATAGAGGAGGATAATCAATATTTCTTAAATATCATCATGTGATTATAGCATACTGTTTGAATCTAAATTAGTTTTTTTTTAGTTGAGAGAGTGGTACAAAAATTTTTCAGCAATATCTTATCGTTATTTTAAGAGTCAAATGATTAGATTATAAAAAATGGCTGCGCCGTTTGAAATATACCTAGTACCTACCCAATATAAGCATGATACAAGTATATTATGTAGAAATAATCAAATCAGCCGGTAATAATCAAACCGGTTTGCCATAACATGCCTCCACATCACACATCACCAGCCCTTTTTACGTCCCCACTGCAGGGGCTCAGGCCTTCCTTATGGATGGTTAAGGAGGATGGGCCATGACCCTCCACGCTGGCCCAATGCGGATTGGAGGGTATTAACGACTGCAAATGCAGCCGTGACCAACGGCTTAACGTGCCTTCCGAAGCACGGAGTAGCTCGAGATAATAATTTTTGGTCACCCATCCCGTGACCGACCCTTGCGAAAGTTGCTTAACGATTACGATCGCGGGCCGCGGCGCTTATCCACTACGCCACCGAGCTACTCATGCCTCCGCCTCCCTAATATCCAATTAGCAATTGCCTAGTTTGCCTATAGACAGGCCGGCCCAGTCGACCAGACATGTAGAACGATATTCTTAATGAAAAATGCTTTAAAATCCACTTGGTCCCTCGCACGCTGAGATGGGATTCCAACCATAACCTTTCGCAAACCAGGCGACTGCTCTAACCACTGGGCTATCCAGGACCTTACAGGACTATTTTCATCAATGTTCAGGCAATCCACACAATATTTAGGGGGTGAAATGGGGTCCGAACAACATCGACTCGGCAAAGGCTACAGGGGTGCGATGAATCTCCGGGCGGCAAAGATCGCCCGTCACCTTGGCCCTGACGAAGGTCTTTGGCTTTGAAGATGTTGCGGGCATTGGGGACATTGGATAGGATCAATAGAGCCAGAATACAGGCACACTGCGGACCGAGGAGAAGCTGTTGGAACTACAGAAGGAATTGGGCCGGATTCGTTGGAGTATTGTAGGATAATCCGAAGTCCGAAGAGTGGGCGAGGACACGATGATCCTTAAATCCGGCAACCTGCTCTATTTCCGTGAGATCGTACGTCGGGTTTATCGTCCACAAGTCTCTCGTGAACAATATTGTACAGATCGGAACTGTATCGAGTAGGGTGGCGTACCTTATACTCAGAATCACTGAACGGTATTCGCTGAATGTCATACAGCCCGACGAAGAAGTGGAAGCCATGTATGAGGGCATTTCTCGGGCAATACATGGTTCCACGACCCACTACACTGTTGTCATGGAAGACTTCAACCCAGGAGTTGAAAGTAGGGTAATTTGGATCTGGGATCCGGTATCACCGTGGTCAAATGCTAGCCGACTGGAGAGGGAGGGACTCTATATGATGAACTCCTTCAAAAAACGGATGCATCCGAAGTGGACCTGGAAGAGTCCGGATGGGGTGACAAAAACGAGATTGACTTCATCATGTCGACTAAGGCACGGATATTCAATGACGTCTCAGTGATCAATTCGTTTAATACGAGAAGCCATCACCGTATGGCAAGAGGCGCATTGAATCTAAACGTAAAAGTCGAACGGTATCGACTGATAAAGTCTACGCTCCGTCCTGAAGCCACCCAAATCCAAGACCCTGAGCACTTTCAGCTCGAGCTTCAAAATCGTTTCGATTGCCTAGAGAGCTGCTCGGATGTGGACAAATACAATGACAGGGTCTTAGAAGCTGTCCTTACGGTGGGTTCAAAATTTCTCAAAGTACTCACAAAAGAAGCAAGCAAAAAACTAATTTTAATCATCACTAATGGGAAGTAAAGTCTGTGTCACGAAAATAGTCCCGCGTTATAACACTTATTCCTTTTTAATAAAAGCGAAAACTTTGTGATCTGGGAGACTTCTTTCATGTGACGAACTCTAGACACGACCTTAACCCAGATAAGCCTGAAACTAAAATTTTCTGAAAATTTTGAAAAAATTTACATTATTTAGTTTATTAGATCTTATGCAACATAAAAAAAATTATGAAAAAAAAATTAAGTGTAAGGCTTTCAGGGAAACAGCCGTCCTATATGTAGGACAGTAGGATAATAAGAGGAAATAAAAGACCATTTATGACAAAACAGAATGTAATCAAAAAGTGTAGTTTATTAGATAACTATTGATTATATTACCCATTGTTATATGTAATTTACTAGATTAACACTATTTATGAATGATATGTTTCAAAACACTTGACACACACTCCAACATCACATTTCTTGCAACGTGTCAAACATTTTTTGTGACATTGACGACAGTGTGTTTGCTTCGATTGAGGAATAACCAGATGATTCATTTGGTCTTTACGACTATCAGCATGTTCATGATGGGAGGGTCGGCTAGGCCCTCTTTGGCATTTTTTCTGTTTGATTCAATCAAAGCAATTGCTACCCTTCTGCGAAAGCCAAGATGGTCCAGTTTTCCATGATTTATTTTATATAACTGCCATGCATTATGTTCGGCAAGATCAATCATGTGTGTGAGCAACGGCATGTACCATTTCTTACCTCGTATACCAATTCGGTAATGTGAAATATTTTCATCAGACCGATCCACTCCTCCCATATATTTGTTATAGATGGACACCATATGTGGTTCTTCTATGATAATGTTTCTCTTTTCACTTTGTGAGAAGCGTTTGGCAGATTGTTTAGGATTTATTTATACAGCATTAGAAGCAATACTGAATATATTATTGTCATGCCATTAAGCAATAATGAACGTGTTGTCATGTGTCGTTCTGTAATCGACAGCACCACGTTCCTTTTTTTTCAGTAACTTCGATGTAATCAGAGGACAACTAGATGTCCTGTTTTCTCGAACTGTCCCAGTGCAACGAAGGCCTTTCTTTGTTATCTCTTCCAGCAAGGGCGTCCCAGTAAAAAAATTATCAAAAACTACGTGGTAAGGAAGGTCGAAGCCACGTGAAATCAGCACATCGCAAAAAGTGAGAACAACGCTTGCACCCAGCCCCAATTCTTTATATATTGGATTGCACATAGTTGTAGCACCTTGGTATGGTTCCATCCATAAAACATACCCTAACCGTGTAGCACCAACCCAAGCTTTGAACCCGTACCTAATAGGTTTACCTTTTATGTGCTGTTTGCAGCCATGTCTACCATAGTAGGGGATCATGGCCTCATCTACACTGTAATGCTCTTCAAGAGGAGAAAACTCTAAGAACTTTTTATTTAGAAGTGTAACTAGGGGGCGTACTTTTATGTATTTGTCTTGCAAATCCAGATTATCATTGACATGAAGGTGGCGAAAAATAAAGTCAAATCTATCCCTAGTCATAGCCGAGCTGATCAATTCATTCTTTGTATCAGGGGAGTTTTCCCAATACATTCTTCTACGGGGGAGCCATGAATAACCACTAACCAACAATATGCCGATGAAACATTTCATATCTTCAGTGGTTATGTCTCCAGGCAAATTCTTTTTGACAGCATATTTATTGCTCTCTGACACCAAAAACGAAATAACATCTTCATCTAAGAAGTTTTCAAACCACTCAATTGGGCGCTTATCTTGGCAAGCGCCTTGAACATCTGGCCAATTCACGGGATTTTTTGCCAAGTCCCGTTTTCTCCATGCGTAGGTACGCCTACGTTTAGTTCGACCTGTAGAATCAGAAGGTTCTTCTTCTGTATCACTCACCATAATCTGCCCTTGAATCATTACTTCAGCCGGTTGAAGCAGAATGTTTCATGGCAAATTATTCGAAGTTACATTATCTTCTTCACCCGAATCTTCGTCAGTGAGACAGTCAGGATCAACAGGAGGAGGTAGAATACATATCAGTCGTTCTCTATAATCTTCTTCATTATCAGAAACATTTTCTAAAGCATCTAAAATTTCATGCGCAGCTAACGGTCTGTAAAGAAAAAGTTGTATTATTGTACTAAAATTATGTATATTATCCTACTGTCCTATATATAGTACGCTAGTATTTGTAACAAGTTATACGTAATTTATTTATATTATTTTGCTAGAATATTTATTTAGTACAAAAGTTAAGGTTATCAACTAGATATTAACACAGAAAAAAACAACTCACGAGTAAAATATAACTTTTTATACATACCTGTCATTTGCCATGTCTGCAACGCACTTTTATTACACACTTATAAGGTAAAATATAAGGTAAAACTGTTAAAATAACTGTTTTTTTATTTTTTCTAATAAAGCTGACACGTTTCTTACTGCAAATCATAAGACTAAATAATCTTAGATAAAGAGGGTATTCTGATATTTTTTTTTATTTCTATTGTCCTAAATATAGGACAGTAGGCTTATCTGGGTTAAAGGAACATGTCATGACAATCAATGTATGAAAAATGGACATAATTCTTTACGCATTTTAGCCAGGTATATTAAGAATAAACACAACGCCATATTATGGTACGGTTGTCGCTGCAAGCTGCAAGCATCTTTACTTTGAGATGGTATTATTTTTCTAATAAGAATTAAGCTTGTATAAATAATGTTTAAGCAATATCATTCTTATTACAGATACTTAGTTATTTTTTTGAGTGTGACGAGTACGTGATATATTAATTACTAACTTTTGCCGACGTCTTCGTCATCATGTTTACTTTGGGCGGTATTTTTAACGGATAACAATAACCTGTCATAAATAAAAAAAAACGTAGGAACAAAATACTGCAATTCACAGCAACGACATATTTAATAGCCTACAAAAAACCGAAACAATTTTAGCTGAGAACATAAGGATCGGACAAGTTTCAAAGAACTTTTACAATTACTTTTTTAATTTTACTTTTGAATTTTACAATGTGGATATAGTATGCATGGTTATTTTCATAAAAAATATTATTTCAAGTATGTAAGCCTTATCATGTACCGAACACTAAAGTTTAAAAAATCACAGAAACACGACTTGGAGGACGTTAAGTCATTTGTAAGATAAACACAAGGGATTTTCCGAAAAAAAAAAATTGTATTAAACATGCTGTTTTGATATTCAAAAACAAAAGTGGCTCTCGTAACCCGTTATTTTACATTTTGAGCTTTTCCTTTAGATAGTTTTATTACAAAGGTCGTGACCCATTCTCCTACTCGCTCAATAAAATTTGCGTACGTTAATTATATTTATTTATTATAGGAAGAGGCGTGTTACCTTGCCTGCCCGCAGTTCCAGGTGACGAAGGAGTTGGTGAAGTTGTAGAAATTGGTAGTCATGTCTGTACAGTTGAACCGGGAGAAAGAGTAATTTTATCTTCTAGAAGACTAGGAACTTGGCGATACTATGGAGTGTTTCATGAAAGAAACGTTCACATTATATCACCGAATTTACCTCTTCCAGAAGCAGCTATGCTTAGTATAGCACCTTGTGTTGCATACAGAATGATAAAAGATTATTTAAACGTAAAGCCTGGAGAAACGGTTATACAGAACGCAGCCAATAGTCCTTGTGGTCAAATGGTGATACAGCTTTGTAAAGCTTGGGGAATAAATACCATAAATATTGTAGCTAGTCATTGTGAATATGAAAACGTAAAGCATCATTTATTAAGTTTGGGAGCAACTGCCGTATATACCCTGGAGGAGGCTGAAGAAATAATTAGCTTCAATACATCACTCACTAGACCAGTATTAGCACTGAATTGCTTAGGAGGTAAATATGAAGATATTATGCTAAAGTTACTTGATCGTAACGGGGTCATCGTCTATTACGGTTGTGCTTTTGGCTTGCCGTTATCAAAGCAATTTTTACGTTGTGATGCAGATTTCTGTAGATTTGATTTGGCCGATTGGGATGCAAAAGCGACATGTGTTGAAAAAGACATCATGATCAATGAAATAATACAACTAATGGTTATTGGCAAAGTTACTTGCCCTTTATATCAACCTTTAGAGTTAAAGAATTTTGTATATGCATTTCGAAATACAGTCCATTGTGAAGCCTTTTCTAATTTCAACTATGTTTTTGATTTTACTCTTCCTTGAAAATTGTCATATATTTTGTTTTTATCATACCTAATGTTATATAAATAATAATTGCAAGCACGAGCCTGTATTTTACTATATATGTAGTGGTACATATAAAATTTCCTAAATCGTAGGTGGCCTGTCTGTGTTCAGGAAAGTAGTTCGCCTTTTATAATGCTACGCTCTCAAACTACATAGGGAATGCCATACTGAAAACTTGCATTACCGTGTGATTATTAAATTTTTAGTTAGGTAATCTAATTATGTATCATCAACACAAATAAATAATATTGGAGTGTCTATTTCTAATATCAAAATAACGGCTGGACCCATTTTGACGGGACTTTCACTGGCTGATAACTTATGTAATAAGGATAAGGAGTAACTTAGGCTACTTTCAACGTGGACCAAGTCGCGGACACAGCTGAAGCATTCATTGTTAGGGAACATATCTTGAGCTCTCAGAATAATACAGCAAGCGTTTGATTTCAGAAAACTCCTGAAGATAACTTAGTACATCTAACTGCTGATCGTAACACATATGCAGTATTGTTTGAATCTAAAACTTCCTTTGATAGAGAAATGCGGTCGAGCTCTTAAAGAGCTCGGACTTTGCAGTATAAAGAGCGAGAAAGTAATTTCGATTACCTATCGCCAATCGGTGTTGCCTTCAATCTGCCTGTTCCCCACAAGCGTACCTATTTAATTAAGAGAAGTAATTAAAAGGTCAGCCATAAAAAAATTTGGTTAACCACAAAAATCAGTATTTTAATCGTTTGATCAGCATTTAAACATTTTGTATGCAAGAAAAATAAAACAATCGGCAATTCTTGTTTCGCAAATAATCTTGATAATGATCAGTAATTTAATCATATACAGTCAGCTTAAAATAATATGTGTATGTCAAATAAACAGTCTATCCCCAAAATAACTACTTGATCAGAAAGATTCAGGATTGGTCAGCAAGAAATATTTGTCCGGTTAGCAGTTCATTTGATCGGTTTGCGTATTTAAAGCATGGTTAGAAGAATAACTAATTGGTTTGCATTTTTATTGAAAAGTCTGCAATGTACGTTAAAAGTGGGCAGAGCAAGAGTAGCCGCATGATACTAGTAGCCAATCGCGTGCGTGTATTGTCATTCGGTGTCTATGCGGCGATTAGTAGCTGTCAAATTACAGTGATAACAACTTGTTTTATGTTAATTAGTGTGAATTTTGATATTTTGCGAGTGTTATATGAGTACTGTAGGTAGCAGCCGGGACCGACGGCTTAACGTGCCCTCCGAAGCACGGAATCATCTTACTTTCGGACAATCAGGTGATTCAGGCCTGCAATGTCCTAACCAAACTGGGAAAAACTCACAAAGAAATATTTGAGAGTGTCCCCACCGGGAATCGAACCCAGTACCTTCGGATCGAGAGCCTAACGCTCTAACCACTAGAACACGGAGGCAGTTAATTTAATTAGTTAGTTTACTCTAAATACCCATTCATTGTTTTTGTAAGGAATGCGCCCATTTTGCGCCAGTCATTATTGCTATTTTTATATGGTTCACAAAATTAGATTAGTTGCTTCCCTCTAAGTGCTGTTCAAAATTGTATTTAACATGCGTCACTCATTGCAGCTTATATGATTATTATGCTAATAAAAAATAATTACAGCCGTCCAGAATGTAAAAAATTGTCGATTGATTTGATATTGTTTGCTAGCCATGGTCTGCTGACCAATCATATATTTCAACTGACAGAATGCATTTTTATGCTAGCAAAAATGTGAATACTATGCTAACCCGTTAAATAACACCCTTTAATTAACTGTTAACTAACGTAAATTATAACCTGTGGCACCCGAATATGACGTACGTGAAAGAATATTTAAAATCTGTTTAGTGGTTTCGGAACCAATTCGATAAAAAAAAACAATGAATTTTGTTCTCTATTTAAGACTAGAGGTTGGCGCATTCGGTTTACGATACGATTAAGTAAGTAAGAAAAATCAATATTGCACAATAAGAAAATGACACGAACATACATATACGTATATTTTTCATACATAACATTGACAACTATGTACTAAAGACAAATTTAGTGCTAGCCCACGATTTCTTCAACCTAGCATTGGGTAGAAAACATGACAAAAAATGATAGATTACGTATACAACTAGATGGATCCAGAAATCTTCCTGTCCAAACTCTCTGAGAGCTCAAGCAACTTTTTTGTCAATAAAAGTCTTAAGATCGACAGAAATGCCCCACGTATCTTTCGTCAGAAATGCGCGTATTATTTGTCGCAGAAAGTCAGAAAACTAAAAAAAGTTATATTACTCGACGGAAATCGAGTATTAATATATACTTCCGTGAGGTGCTCGACTGAGCTCCATCAATTTTGCACCGACCCTCAGACTCATGTAATATTGCATGAGCCTCATGACCGGTGAATTAACCTATATCTCCAGTGAAGACTGCAAATACCAACTTCAAAGTAAAGCGATTTAAATTAAAAAAAGAGACAAATCTATTAAGAGCCATATTACATCTCAACTGTGATTTCTGCGTGATTTTTCTCGGAAACAAAAACAAATTAACAATTTTGACTAGTTGAATAGTGAAGAATAACTCTTGGTATAGAAAAAAGTGGCTTAACTTTTTGGAAATTTTGCTCATCTTTTTAATTAAACCCAAAATACCAGAGAAAGATTTTCATAAAATGCGCAAAGACACTTTTTTGAAGTCCTGTGTTGAGCTACTGTTCTTAACAAACGAAATAAAAGAAATAGAATGATATCTCTTATATAGTCGTAAAGTAAACAGTAGCTCGAAATTTTGAAATAGCAATGATTAAATATAGAAAAACAATCATATTACAAACCAAAAAACATCAAAAATTGCTTGAAGTTAACTTTGAATTTCTCTTAGCCACAACAATATTATTTAACAAAATTTATACCAGATTAATGCCTATTTCATAAGGAACAAAGTTATTATAAATTTAAAGCATAAATTTATTATATTATTTCAATAAATACGATAAATGTAGACGCAAAATCACTACAAAATAAGATGCAGCGGCCGTCTGAGCTCAGTACCGCGCGAGCGCTCCTCAACGTTAGACCTGTGTCGCATTTCTTCGCGCCATTTTTCGATCTAGATACGTTCGAGCGAGCGTAAATAGAGCAGTATAGTGGGACTTCCAACTTTGGTCACGAAGTTCGATTTATATGGAATTTATATAGCTTGTTGAATTATTTCTAATACACATTTGTTATTTTCAGCATAGGTCGAAAGACCCCTAGGTATATTTGTATAAGAAAGTTAAAATATATATTTATATTAAGAAATGCAAATAAAGCAAGGTACTTCTTCTCTCAATAGACTTATACTAGTACATAAAAATTAGAGTGCATATTTGTAATATTAAAATAACCGCTTTTCACTAAATACATTTGTGTGTATACATGGTACATATACAAAAATAATATATTTTATCTTTCTGTCTGTTAGTTCTGGCTAATCTCTGAAACGGCTTGGCCGATTTTGAAGAGACTTTCACTAGAAGTTGACTTACGTAATGAGGATTAACTTAGACTTATGGCTCGATGCAATTCGATCGATATCAAATTTATCGGAGATCCGCATGTCAAACAACTTTTTCTAAATTCAATATATTTTTAATCCCCGACGCAAAAACGACGCGGTGTTATAAGTTTGACATGTCTGTGTGTCTGTGTGTGTGGTGTGTTTGTGTCTTTTTGTGGCATCATAGTTCCCGAACGGATGAACCGATTTTGATTTTGTTTGAAAGGTGTATTAGTCGGGAGTGTTCTTCACTTTGATGAAAATCGATCCAAGATGGCCGCCGCCACAAAATGTCGGATTACATATTTTATCACCATTCCATCAATATGGGTATCAAATAAGAGGGCTTGAGTAGTAGAATACTGAACACTATGAAAAATTTCAAATCCAAGATGGCCGCCACCATAAATGTTGGATTACCTACATATTTCTCACGACTCCCTCAATACGGACATTAAATAAAAGGGCATGAGTGTTGAGTAGTATATACAAGACAAGCCAATAATGGGATGGGCGATCAATCTTTTTTATTTAGCTGAACTGAAGGGGTGGTGGTGGGGCGGAGCGGGGCATGGCGAGTATTTACTCTCTTTTTAACGAATACTTGTTTAGTAACGTGTAAAAAAATTTCGTCACCCATCCGATTACTGACCTTTGCAAACGTCGCTTATCCTCTACAATCGCAGATCAAACTTGTTAACTACTTCAGCATCAAGTCAATCCACCTAGCATTTCTGACTGGACCCACGTGTGGTGGTGCTAAAGAACAGATATTCTCAATAGATGAAATTATTCCAACCAGCATTTCTCGTAGCATTCAGCACACCAATTAGGATTAGTAGTGTAAAACACATATTATTAATCGTTGATTTAAATGCATCCAGAATTCCGCACTGGTCCCACATAAAGGTGCCAGTGCGGATTGGTGGTGCTAAAGCATATATATTTTCAATTAATGATTAATCTACCAAGTAATCCGTACTGGCACGCGCCCAGTACGGATTACTAGGTCGTCCTAAATCGCTCCACTAAAAAAATTGACCACCCATCCGATTGCCGGCCTTTGCAATCGTCGCTTAACCTCCTCAATCGCAGATCAAACGAGCTATCCGGCACCATCGGGCTTTTCATTTGTTTATATACGGATATTGCCGTATTTTTTTGTAAAATTCAATATATTTTGATGATATGGTAAGTTTGAGCAAATGAATCGTTCCTCTATATTATTGAACAGAAAATCAAAAGCAGATCGAGCGTTCTACCGCCTTCATACATTTGAAGTGATACCGCAGACCATGAGATTTGTGACCGATATTGACAGATAGTACAATCTCATGAGCAAACACTTGAGTTTTTCCATACATTTTATAAGTGCATGCGATTCGTGTGATATCGTTAATTGATATCGAATAACATCGCATCTAGCCATGAGAAAAGAACCTTAGGTTACTTTCCATTCGCATAAAGTCGCGGGCACAACTCGTTTAATATAATTCTAATTTACTACTTTTCCAAACAGGAAACAGTCCATGTTTCCTATGGATGACGAAAATATTTCGAAATCGTCAACGAAAAATATGGCACGAATATTTTTTAATTAATATTTATAACTTTATTGATATATTGTCATCGCTATTTATATTTATAGCCTATGATTTGGCTAAACTTGTTTCTTTTAATTTTTGTCCGATCTTAGCAGTCGTGTTTTTAATTTTTAAATAATTATTTATATTTTATTCCTTTTAGTGAGCAGCTAATTTTGTATAGAGATTATATATTTTTAATGGACCTTTAATTTGATACCCATAAAGTTATGATTATAAAAAAACATACTTTTTTAAATGGCGTCACACGTCCCCATACCTATTTAATATTAATAAATAAAGCTAGTTTCACTGATACTCTATGTATTTTGTGGTAACTTAGGATGATGTTTCTAATGATACCCTATAAATTCATATCCGTAATATCTTTCAAAAGTTATGGTGCAATAAAAAACTCACATACATACATTAATTATAAAAACAATAGACTCCTTTCGAGAGCAGTCGTGTTAAAATATTCGGGAATCGATAATGAATCTCACCATAGAAATACTAAAATAAATACAAAAATTGGGAAAAGTATCAAAATAGCTTGAACGTGATTTCAACACAGTATTGTGGACTCGTGACCTTGAACAAGTTGTCGAGAACTCGGAACGCTTCAAAATACCTAATCTCACAGAGTGAAAATTTGAGTTGTCTTCACTCATTCAAGAACGGTGTAAAACCAATGTAGATTCATGCTGAGCCAAAGTTTCTATGGGCGTAACCTGACCCAGCGGCAGCCTTAGCCATTGCAAGGCTTCGGGTGGCAGGTCTTTGCGAGGCCCTATGTCCTTCGTGAAAAGTATGTGATTCAAAAGTAGGTCTGGTTGTTTGGGTTAAGTGTTATGCAATTAAAAAACCTATCTTCAAATGGTTCGAAGGAGTATTCAATTATGTTTAGAATGAATGATTTAGATAACTAACTTTATATTTTAATTAATGCAATGTTATAATATATAATCTACATAAATAATGAAGGGTCAAAATAAAAAGTTTTAAATAATAAAAAAAATTGTTAAAAAATATATGTATTTCTAAATTTGCTTGTTGCGCGAGGCCCCGGACGATTGCCCCATTTGCCACCCTCTAAGGCCGCCGCTGACCTGACCTAAGAATCTTAACAGTTTTGCAGGTATGACCTTTTTTCAAGGCATTCTTACAATTTATGTACCTGTTTGGCGAAAGTATCTGCTGATACGTTAGTGAACTTAACTTTTTCTTAACATCGAGGAATTTGCTTCTGGCTCTATGTTCATGTTACCCGGCAAGCAACAGGGGATGAGTAAAACTCTTCTCTATGAACCCACCCAGCCGCAGCCGAGTCACCAGGACACTCAAGTATTGGACCATTGGTCCCATCGCAGATGGAAAGGCTCGGTCCATCAGGAGCTTCTCCCAGAGAGGTGAAACACTGCAATGCAGAGGTGGCTGCCAACCACCTCCGCAAGCCTTGAAGACGTAAACCTAACCTGACAAGAAAACCTTATACTACGGGCGTTCTGTACTGTTAATCAAATAATTAACTGCGTTAATCACTAATCCGTTACTAATAAAGTTAACTTCGTTATACGTTAAAGCGTTACATTTCGAAAGTTTTAACCCAAGTTAACGTTAATAGTTAATCCGTTAACACGTGATAAAAATGCATTTTTATCATGTCGCCATGATAATGATATTATCATGGTTAATAACAAAAACTCAAGGTGTATAATTTAAGTGTGTAATTTAAACATCTGTCATAATGTGAATATTGCCCTTCATAAACATTATTTTTTTTAAGTTCTTGTCTGAAAGCGAGGCTCATTTCGGCGTTAAAATATCTTTTCCCGTGGAAAAAAGACGTTCAACTGCAGCGCTTGAGAATAGCACTTTTCTATTTAACAAACAGATTTATAAAAATCTGCAGCTGGGTCTTTAAAACGATTACGGAACTTTCTACCAATTGCCACTAAAACTGCGCTGGCACAATCTCTTCTCCTTCCTATTCTAGATTATGCCGATGTCAGCTATCTTGACCTCACTGAAGAGCAATTAAATAAACTTGAGCGGCTTCAAAATTTCTGTATCAGATTCATTTTTGGATTACGCAAATATGATCATGTTTCCGATTTTCGTACCAAGCTCAAGTGGCTACCAATTCGTCTTCGCCGGAATGCACATATTGTTTCTCTCGTCTACAGTATTCTATTCAATCCTTTTTCACCAGCTTACCTCAAGGAACGCTTCACGTTCCTTCACGATACGCACGCACGAGGTTTAAGGTCGTCGGAGAATCTGAGATTGGCAATACCAATACATTCAAGTAAATTCCTGAACAAGTCTTTCACAGTACAAGCTGCTCGCCTCTGGAATGCATTGCCGGAGGATATTAGGCGTGCACAAACTATTAACAATTTTAAAATATTAGTTAGGGAGCACTATTTATCGCTGAATTCATTGCAGCAATCATAGGATTATGATTTAAGTAAGTGTATATGTATATATGTATGTATTTATATATGTATTTATGTGTCTATGTATATATATGTGACTATGTAAGTTTATGTATTATAAACAATTTTCCTGCTCAACCATTAATGTTTTCTTATGTTATGGTATACCTGTAGACTTCTTAATGCACCATAGTCTACCCAATTTTTCCAACTGTATCCTGTATGCTATGTTAAGGTTGCCTGGAAGAAATTGCTTTTTAGCAATAAGGCCGCCAATTGTACTATTCTGTTAAATTTATTAATTATTTATTAATTCACTTGTGGTGTGTACAATAAAGAGTATTTCATTCATTCATTCGAAACAAAACACAACACATTTTATCGCATGCATAACACAACACTTGTACCCGCACCACATAACACAGACATAATATTTTAGTAGAGGTAAATTATAATTTTAATTTATTATTACGGATAAATCTAGTTAATATTTTTATAAAGGGTGTATTAACCAATTGGAGGATACTTTTAACATTTATGGGTCGAGGGATATTTTGTGGGAGAACATCGTACAGGGAATAAAGAAGTTTAGGACAGTCAAATAAAATGTGGTCCACTGATCCTTCATCCAGGCCGCACTCGCAAAGTGAATTATCTCTGACTCTAATTTTAGCTAAATGAACTGGTGTACTTGAATGCCCAATGCGGAGCCGACACAATATTGATACAACCTGCTTGGGGATATGTTTTTGCACCAAATACCAAGGCTTTTTGGGAATAGTTTGTTGAATGTCGAAATAGTATTTACCTGTCTTATCTCTAGTATATCTCCAGTGGTTTTCCCATGACTGGAACAAATGGGAACGAGTAAGGGGGAGGAGGTCGTGATACGTTACGTCGGAATAGTCAGTAGAACCACTAGTGATTGCGCTCCGAGCACAGGAGTCCGCAGATTCGTTGCCATTTATACCACTATGACCCGGGACCCAACTCAACAGTAGTTCTATATTTTTCTGTTTGCATCTTATTAAAGCTTCTCTAATCTTCAAAATTATCGGGAAGCTGGATTTGGACCGGAAAGGATTGGATGATATTGCCTGAAGACAACTAAGAGAGTCGGATAGGATCATCGTTTGGTTTAGATTATGTGATTCACAGTATAAGATGGCTTCCAGTATTGCAATTGCCTCTCCTGTGAATACGGACGATGGTGGTGGGATTTTAAAACTTAGAACTATTTTAAATTTGGGTATCCATGCTGCAGCTCCGACCCAGCCATTATCTGAGAGCTTTGATGCGTCTGTAAATATAAGGAGCCACTGTGGCCAATTTTCGGCAATAATTTTATTGAAGGCTTGGTTAGCACCGGGAGACTGTTTTGCAATGTCTAAACTAGGTAAAATGGGCGGGTCGAAAATTAAGGATTCGAAACTATTTAAATATAAGGGATTAAACGGAAATTTCTCGATGGTTATTGAAGGACGGCTAAATTTTAAATAACTAGTAATTATACATGGGACATTTTGGCGACGATTAACGTTAATATTAGTGTTGGATACATGATTTGTTTTGTATAGTATATGTAACAACGGGTGGTTTTTATTTTGTAGAACCTTCAAGAAAAATCTGTCGCTGAGAAATTGTCTACGGAGGAAAAGAGGGGGGTCAGCACCTTCAATTTGTAAGGCATTGATGGGTGAGGATTTCATTGCTCCTAGTATGATTCTAAGGCACTTTGATTGTATTTTATTTATTTTATCCAATGCTGTTTTATTACAGGGGTCGAGGAGGAATGAACCATAATCGAAATGGCTACGCACAATAGCGTTATACAATATTTTTTGAGTTTCCGGATGAGCGCCCCACCAAACACCAGACAGCGCTCGCAAAATGTTTACGCTCTTTTCTGTTTTGTTTGCTACATTATTAAAATGGTCAGTACCCGTTAATTTGGAGTCCAGAATCATTCCTAGGAATTTAACTGAGGGTTTGATCACAATGGGAACATCCTGAAGTTTAATGTTCGGGACAGGGACGTTTCGCTTTTTGGTAAAGATTACCGCACTAGATTTTGATGTGGAAATCGATAGTCCATGGTCCGTCAACCAGTCGCCAAGATAGGACAAAGCGGAGTTTAGTCGTGATGAAGCTTCCGATATGGATTTCGTTCGGACATAAAGGGCTACATCATCTGCGTATTGTAGAATCTGACAGAAGGAGTTCACTGAGAGTTCCATATCATAAGTATATATGTTATAAAGCATTGGGCTAAGAACTGATCCTTGTGGTAGGCCTTTCCACACCACCCTAGCTAGAGAGTAACCTTGGGACCTTATTAAGATGGATCTGGATGATATCAAATTGCATATGAAATGGACCAATTTCCCTGGAATGTTCAGCTGTTGCATTTTCTGCCTGAGCACCGGAATAAGAACATTATCATATGCGGACGATATGTCCAGAAATACCCCTACCAATTGTTCTTTTTTCTCAAACGAAAGGCGGATATCTGTCGTAAGGATGCTGAGATTATCTATTGTACTGAAACCTTTTCTAAATCCGAATTGAGATTTGGCAAGCATGTCGCGACTTTCTACAATCCATTCGAGACGGTTTTTCATCATATGTTCGACGATTTTTAGTAGGACAGACGAGAGAGCTATAGGCCGATAAGAGGAGTGTTCAGATGGATTTTTGCCTGGTTTTAAAATAGGTATAACTATTTGCTTAGTCCAATGATCGGGGATGATACCATTATCGTAAAAGGTGTTAATTAACTTTAGGTAGTATAATTTTATGTTATCTGGAGCTCTAACTAAAAAGGAATATGGAATCCCGTCTAAGCCCGGAGAACTGTCCTTTAAGCCAGAAAGTGCTTTTTGGAGCTCTTCAATCGAGAATAATCCATCTAGCATTCCTGTGGAAGGTAGTATCACACTGGTGTTGATATGTAGGCAATCAATATTTGGGGCTGATGGGGGAGCCAGTTTGTCAGCAAATGCTTCTATCCAAGTTGAAGAATCATTATGTGTTAAATTGGAGCGATTACGTGATCTGCGAAACTTTTGCAGCTGTTTCCACACAATGGTTGAGGGGGTACCCGGGGCCAATGTTTCACAGAACCTATTCCAACCCGTCCTTTTCTTTATCTTTAGAAGCTTTTTAGTTTGAGCAGCTATTCTTTGATAGGATACAAAGTTATCCATGGTCATGGAATTTCTATAATTTTTTTCAGCATTTTTCCTCATTTTTATTGCTTCTGTACATTCCGAATCCCACCAGGGGGGTGATAATTTTTTCCGTGTACAGTTTTTTTTTGGAAAATTCACATTTGCTGCTTCCATTAAAGACTCGACCAATGCTTCGTAAGCCATGTCAGCATTATCTATTGTAACCACAGGGAGAGTGTCAGCATTACCTTCCAGTGTCCTAAAATAGGCTGCCCAGTTTGCTTTTTGCAGTCGGAATTGAAGTAAAGGAGGGGGACGGTTGATGGAAGGCGGACTATCTAAGGTTGAAATTAAAATAGGGAAGTGGTCACTGCCATGTGTACTTTGGAGTATATTCCAAGAAATATTTGATGCCAGTGTGGGAGTGCATATTGTGATGTCTACTGCCGATGGATTTTGATCAGGACGGGTTCTTCTGGTGGGACTACCGTCGTTCATTAAACAAAGGTCTCTCTCATCTAATAGGTTAATTATTTGGACACCAAGTGAGTCATTTGTAGCAGAACCCCATACCACATGATGTGCATTAAAATCGCCCATTAATATTAGAGGAGGCGAGAGAGACATGATAATAGATTTCAGTTCTTCTATAACAATATTAGGTGGCGATTTGGGACGTATATACACAGAAAGATAGGTGGTATTTACAACTTTCACAGCTACTGCATTAATGCAGTCACTGAGGGGTGGGAGGTCAATTTTATTGAAGAGAAGGGAGTAACTGATAAACAGTGCACTCCCTCCATAGCCATCTCCCCTGTCATCCCGGAGACAGGAGTACCCAGGTAAGCCATAGACTGTACCCGGCACCAACCATGTCTCCGACATAGCAAGGATAGAAGGAGAAAATTTGTTTATTAAGTATTGTAATTCAGCAGTTTTACTAGAAATGCTACTACAGTTCCATTGTATTATCTTCGCCATTTTTATTGATACAAATAAATTTATTAAGTTGGTTTATTTTTTTAGCAACGTTGGACGGTACAGGGATGTCATCAAATCTATTAAGAAGACTAAAAACGAAGGTCAGAAGGGTTTCTAATAAGTTGTCATTAGGAGTAGTATCTGTAGACTCTGGTAGGCATTCATTGCTGAGAGCACATCCATTTGGAAGGGAAGAGGGGGAGTTTTGAATGATGGCCTGATGAGCCAGACTATCATACCCAGGGTTCAATATAGTCCTAGGTTTATGAGGTTGCACTACAGTTTTTTTATACGATATTATACCTGCTGGGGTCTTGGGTGAAGATATCGGAGATTGTGGAGCATATGTGTGCTGAGTAGACGGTGAAGATTGAGCAATTTCAGCATAAGACCTCTTAACTGCAGGAAATCTTTGGGAGGCTTCCTGATATGATATGTTATCCTGAGACATAAGCTTTTTAATTGATTGTTGTCGAGAATGTTCCAGGCAACTCCTATTTGTAGCAAAATGATAACCCGAACAAAAAAGGCAGGTAGCTTTAGATTCCTCAACAACACAGGACGCACCAGTATGTGGTTGCGCACAGCGGAAGCAGCGCGGTTTTGAGCGGCATTGTGTTTTAATGTGACCAAATCTACAGCAATTAAGACACTGTATAGTAGGGAGCTGGTATGTTTCAACAGGCAAGGATGTATGATAAACAAAAACTCTGTTAGGTAAGACCTGTCCTTGGAACGTAAGGACTACTGTCTGAGTTGGGAGCCAGGTAACTTTGCCTTCTAATATGGTCTTTCTGTTAAGCCGTCTTGCCTTCAAAATTATACCACAACTAACAGGGATTACTAGGGAATCTACCAGCTCTTCCATTGTGAGGTCAGAAGGAACACCTTTGACAATACCCATACGGGTAATATTGTAGTTAGGGATCTGTGCAGTATATTTATGGAGTGTTAAGAAAGGGTTATTTAAAAAATTATTTGCATCTATATTTGTCTTAAATTCAACTGCAATTCTATTACGTCCAACTTTCTTAATACCATCACAGACTATATTTTTAATCTTATTTTTAACAAGAAATTGGCCAAATTTAATAGGATGTATTGATATACCTGATGAAGGATCATTCTCGATTTTTGAAACATGAACTATGAATGGTCCTTTATCGCTATCTATGTATCGTTTGCAGCCTTGACTTACTGATGGATGAATATATAGTCCGGGAGAGGTAATCGACGTGTCAGATTGATTAATTTCGGTGCTTATTCTTTTAGTAGGTGAGTTGATCACCTCAGGTTCAGTCTCATTACGTCGCTTAACTCCTGTTTGTGAGAATAATGGGGGTGAAAACTCCATGTTTGAAAGAGGTGTGTTGGGCCGGTCCGGAGGATCCGGAGGATCGGGAGGAGTCCTTTCCATTGATTACTTTGTAATCAGTGGAAAGGACAGGAGAACATAAATAGGTACTTACCTATACCTGTTGTTAGTACACAGAACAGAACACAGAAAAGACAAACACTTAATTCCGTACTACCACGTAGAAAGTCTATAAATCACTAATAAATAAAGAAATCCCTTGAGCACGTGTAACAACTAACACTCGCGAGGGCACAATATCAATACGTATTTCTTCTTCTTGATCTCAAACCTGAGTTCGGATGAATACTAATATCGACATATAAATAAATTTAAATTAATTTGAAACTTATATATTATAAGAAATACGAAACGATGTCATATTTATTGATAATCGATACTTACTTCACTTTTATTACATCAAAAACAAAATTTGAATTAATATCATAGACAATATCCAAATATTGCTAGTGACATCTACGAAGATTTTAAGAACTAATTTTTATATTTTAAATACTTCCTCATTTGTGGTCTTTGATATAATGTTCATTTTGTGACATTATACTTTGATTTTGACTTTTACAGTACAAACAAGGCCTTCATGGCTTTTATTTTTCATATTGTTGTTTATAATTAAAGATATGACTAGGGCCTATTTTTCCTATGATATCGAAGAAAAATTTTGAACAACAGACAACGGCTGTATGGGCTAAGCTCTTTTCGCCTATCTACCAAAAAAAAGGTCATTGATTGAAATAAAAAAAACACACATGATACTGGTAATCAGCATATAGTATATGTAATCAGTGCTCTGCAAGGCTGTATGGGCTAAGCACCCTTTGCCTTCCCCTCCCCTGTAGGAATGGGAAAAATGAACAAAAAAAAAGTCTGTGCTCTGGACATCTGACAACTAAATCTATGTCATACATGCAACCAGTCTGTGCATACAACTAAATCTATGTGCCACAACTATGTGCCTATAGCCAAAGAGTAATGTAATATCCTATAGCTTTGATAAGTGAATTTTAGAGGTCTATAGCAGCTTCTTGCAAAGGCTTTTTGGGCCTTTCTGTTTTTTCCTTTTCGTTTCGCCTGAGGAATTTTCTGTTATTTAAATAACCGTAAAATGGTTGATTTTATGTAAAAAGGCCCGTCCCAATAGACGAAACAAATTACTACTACTTGTGTAAAAAAGAAGAAAAATCTAACCCAAGTTGTTATTTTGTTTTCACACACCTAATCAATATTGGCTTACAAAAGTAAGTTAAATCGTATTTTATTCACTGAGTCCAATTTATTGAGTAATTTTATTCATTTAAGTCTGCTATACAAACGAAAGTAGAATATTGTGTTTATAAAATTTTATCTTTGGATAAAATTGAATAGGCAAAAGAATATAAATATATTTTTATATCGTCTACTTATATATTCATTATTATTTTTGTTGCAAAAAAAAGCAGCAACATCTTTCACTTTAACATTGTTTTATAAAAAAATACACAAAAAAAATTAGAACTTCTTTGTAATACCACAGCCTACTATATAAATTGAAATGCTAATCCAATAATGAATTTTCTTTCATATGATGACATAGGCACAATTTACATGGCTGAAGTCATAAGACAACAGCTTGTTATTAATAGTTAAGTGCAATATTAAAGAAAGACTTAACCTTTTCGATGCTTTTATAAAGGATTTTTTTGTGAATAGTTTAGTATTGTTAAAAGAACATTTATCAAGTTTTTTTTAAATTTCATTTTTAAGTTTAGAATTATACCATTTATATTTTATTAAAATGAACTATTCCTATATTTTCAAAAACACTCATTGACTATCATCTGCAGTAGTTAAAAATGCAGCATGTTTATGACATATTATCTTCAAAATTAATTGTTCTAAAACAGATATATATAGAATCGTGAATATGAATCTTCATAACATTTATTTATTGAATGTAAAGTTAACAGCATGTTGAATAGCACAAAAGGCTAAATTACTTCTATTGATTTTAATTATTAAGTTCAAAATTGATTGTAGCTTTATAGCAACCTGATTTGCTGCTGTGAGGACATATAGTAGCAGCACAAGTTGTAAAATGTTATATTTATTAAACATACAATTTCTTTTCATGGTTTTATGTTTAATATTTCTTATAGGTAGTCACTATTAGCTGAAATGGAAAAGAACACATATGAAACATATGAATACTTGCAAACTAATACAAATGATACAGATCAGTTTTTTGTTGTTCAAGATGATGGAACATTTCTTAGTGAGTCTAACATTATTCCTATATAATAGTTGTACTATTGAAATAGTTTTTTTATCTCATTTTACAGATTAACAATCTATAACTAAATTCTTTAAGTATAACAATAGTTTTTTGTTCTTTGGGTAGTAAACAGACAAGTACAGTATGTTACACAAGTTCAAAATATTAAAGAAGTCCTGGATGGTGTGCATTCCTGTACAGTATATGGTGTCACTCCACAACAACTATTTGTTGATAATTCAGCTGAGTTGATATCTGTATCTGGTGAGTAAATTTAATCTGTCTGAATGCTTATGTAGAATGCAGTTGTATAATTAGGTAGTCATTTTACAACCATTCTTAAGTATTCAATTTTTTTTTAAGTTAAAAAAAATACACTAGTTTTAACCTCCATAGATTACAGAAAAAGTTGTTATTCAACCCAAATCTTAAACTTTTTCTAAAAATTTCTTACTTTTGCTTCATTGAAATGAAAAATTAAATGAAAATATCTTTATTCAAGTAGGCTATTACAAGCACTTAGAAAACGTCAAAAAAAAATTATTTTCCCCTACCACTTGTTCAGGACGTCTTTTAACTGACAAGAAGAACAAACAAAAGAAACTTACCAGCTTTTTATCATAAGTAATGACATTTACATAAATCATGTCATTACCAAAATAATATGCATTATCACAATAATAAATACAATTTTCAAAGTCTGTAGGACATAGATTGAACATATAATTAGTCTTTATAGAACCAAGCTAAGGCTATTAATTCCATGCATTGCGATCCTTAAAATAATCATCAACTTTATAATAGCCTTTACTCATAAGTATGTTCTTTACATGAATTTTAAATTTATTCATAGGTAGGTCAACTACATTTTCTGGAACTTTATTGAACATAGCAATGCATTTACCCAGAAATGATCCTCTCCTTTCTGAAGTCTATAGCTTGGAACGGCAAGTTTATTTTTATTTCTTGTATTTACATTATGAACACTACTTTTTTTTATGAAGCAATCATAATGTTTTCTTGCGTACATCATATTTTCAGTCAAAATATTTATTTCTTTAAATATTTCTCTCAGAGATTCTCTAGACCGTAAATTATATATAGCGCGGACAGCTCTCTTTTGTAGAATAAAAATATCTTGAATGCTAGCCGCAGAACCCCACAACAATAGACCATACGTCTTTACACTATGAAAATAACTAAAATATACCAATCTTGCCTTTCAACATTTGTCAAGAGTCTAATTTTCTTAACAGCAAATGCTGCAGAAATCAGTCTACTTGACAAATTCTCAATATGAGGACCCCGTTGCAGTCGGGAATCTAGTGTAATACCAAGGAACTTTGTTGATTCCACCAACTCAACTTTTTCACTATTTACAGTTATAAGTGTATTAACATGCCTCACTAAATTCAATTACGAATTAAGCTTTAAATTATTACTATCAAACCACTGTGGAACATTAAATCCAAGCATTAATTCTGAGTTTTATTTATATAGACTATATTGATGTTTTCTTTATAGATCAATTCGTTCTTCCTGAGGGGGGAAACAACCCATACACAAACAATTATCTAATACAGCCTGCAACAAATACATCAACAGAACAGGTAAAATCATTCAATAGAAGTATAAATAGGATAGGTACTAAGAATTATTTGATTAACCAGTACAATATTTACAGATAGAAGAAACAATTACAGTTGATCAATATAAGCAACAAGATCCAATATTGAATTTAGATGTAACACAGGATGTTAAGCAAACCAATAATTGCACTGAGGTATCTTTTCTTGTCTTATCTAGTAATTTATTAAGTAAATAAAAAAAATACTGTAACATATAAGCAGATCAGTGATATTCCCTTTTTAATCTATTTGTATAAAATTATCTACTGGACTTTACCTTATGTTTTACAGATCACACTTAGTGACGATCAATATCAAATGTTGGAGCAAAAAGGGTGGATATTACTTGAAACTAATGACAAAATATATTTACTCGATACACTAGGTCTTCATGACATTACAACAAATGATAGTTGGTATTGATACTCATTCTTATGAAATAAGAATACAATGCAAGTATATATTATTAAAATTTATTTACTTATCCACAGAATTAATACACAAATTGAAAACAGAAAATCAAAACAGTTTTACTGAAAGTACTGATGACAGCAGGTATTTTTGTTTAATTTTATATCCTGAACTATTTTCTTATACAAACCCCTCATAACCACAATTTTATGAACTTTCAGGGCTACCTTATTAGAAAGCAACATACTTAATTTAGAAAATAATGGCATTCCTAATAAACAAGCAACCAATTTCAATAATGGAAGTGGTGTATTAGTTTTAAATCAGAATCCAATAGAAAAAATACCTTTAGGAAGTAATAGCAATGGTAAGAGTCCATCAGTTCAGAATGTGATAGTTATTTAGGTGCATGATATACCTACCTATGTGTATGATATATAATTGTTTAATAAATTCACATAAAAATGTGTGGTCAACTGTGAGCAGCGATAACAGGCGAGTTCTAGGCGACTATTTTGTTTGCACCAAGGTTCTATACGCCCCTAACTCTTACTGCTTTCATCGATGCATTAACATCAGATTTACAAGTGGAGGCCTTCTTGAGCATGCTTTTTGCAGATGACATAATGATAGTGTAAAAATCAGCAGAACCAAAACTGATAATATGTTCTCACTGCATTAAATAGGATGCTTTTACCAGTGTACTTACAATTTGGGTACCAAGGTTTATAAATACAGCAAAATAGTGACTAGATATCTAGAGTGGAGATCTCAAGTTTCGATTCGAAACTCTAGATTTCACTATTCGGCGGATCACAGGAACAATATGTGACCCAGAATTGCACATTGAATTAAAAGGGAAAATTTACAAGACCTGTTCTATAGATTGATGTGCTGAAATACAAAGCGGAATAAAGTCGATTGCAAGTAGCTTAAATGGGCAGGTATATTAAGATTGATGTGTGGAGTGACTGAAGGAACAAAATAAAGAATGAGTACATTAGTAGAAGTTTGAAAGTAGTACAAGCGACAGAAAAATTGCACAGCAATAGAATATACTGGTATGGACGTGTGATAAGAAGAGAAGATTTTTTATGTAACAAAGAGTGTGTGGACGGGAATATGTATAAGGAGATCTGGAAGACCAAAGAAATAACCCAGCCACGTATGATTGCACACAAGGGCAAACAAATTAAATATAAGTCACATATCAAGTTACAAAGTCAAATTCCTGCAATCAATATTGCAATAGTCTAGAGAATTTTTACCTTTTATAGTTTAACTTTGTGCTGTTGACTGTATAAACAATGTAATTTATTTATGTGCTTAGATTAGATACCCAGAAAATTGTAACAAATACAGAGAAAATTTCAGATGAAACTATATTTAACCAAGAGAAGTTTGAAATCCCTGAAGTTAATAGAAAAATATCTGAAGGTATATTAGAAGATGTTGAATTCAAAAAAGAAGAACCACTTGAACAAGATAATGATGATGTTCGCACACAAGTTCTTGTTATAGAAAATGATGACATTCGCAGGGAAGGAAATACTTTAAAAGTGAAAACTAGATTATCTCTTAAAAGTAAGTAGTGTGTATAGTTTGTAAGCTAGAGTCTGGCAAGCGAAACGTGTCACAAGAAAAGGGCGGCAATTTCAAAAATTCTTAAGCAGTAAACACTGAATGTAGTACTGCAAAATAATTTTGATACTTTTATTAATTATATTTAATCTTAACATTTAGATATCAATTAAAATTATTTGTTTTGGAACATTTGACTAAAGCGTGACTGTTCTTAATTGTACAGTTAACAGCATATCAGTAGGCCTATTCACTAACTCAACTGACAACCAAGAATCGTCATCACCGTAAAAAATAGACACTTTGATTGTGTCAAAATCACTATTTCGTATTCTCTATCAATGATGAGCAATTTCGAAATGTCAATATCGGCATTCTCCACTGGACTCCATTTTGACACTTGATTTCGTATCGATAAACTGTATTAAAGTAACATTGTTGCAAAGCATATTTGAAGTCGTCGCATAGTACCTCTTAAGCCATTTGTTGTTAAATTAAAGCGAAAAAAAATACGTATCCAATATTTTTCTATTATCTGACTGACGGACTAAATCGAATCTTTTTTTTAACCCATTCGTTATACCTATTGGCTAACAGCACTTATAATATTAAAAATTCATATTTGTCATTAATTAAAAGGGTGTTTTTTGCAACGACTTCTTTGTTTTTTTGTAATGAATATGGGCGACTCTGGCCACATTTTTTTAATAAATGTGATGTTAGCCAATTTTGATTTCTGGCCCTTATATTTATAATGTGTTCATAACACATACATGTCTCCTAAGGGATTTTCATCACAACCTTTTGCTCTGATCCAGAACCACTATCTATCAAATTAAATTAGTCAATATAAACACCAGATTACAATAAAAAAAACATTTATTTTTGTTACAATTAAGTGCCATGGATAAATTACATAATACAGGTGTCACAAAATCATCATGTTAATCACAATAGAAAATTTAAGATAAGATTTTGACTATGAATCAGACTAAAAATACTTTAGTCTGATTCATAGTCAAAATCTGTTTCTAAATATTCTACACCTGATAACAATGACAAGGAATCATCAGAGTCACTCTCTTCACTACTGTCTGCACCAACAGATATAATAAATTTTTCAAGTTCGTTTTCAACAATGCCATCTTTTAATTTGTAATCATTTTCGACATTTAAAACATGATCAGTGTATTTCTTCCAGTCACTAGGGGTAATTAAGTTAAAACACTCTATTATTAAGTTTTCCATTTCCTTTCCTGGTATTCCAATGTTTCTGCTTGCAATTTTTCTTTTTGCTTGACTCCAAACCATCTCTATTGGGTTTAAGTCACAATGATACGGTGGCAGCAATAAAAGTTCATGATTATGTTCTTTTAAAATCTCTTCAGCTTCATATACAGGCAATGTTTTCTTATCATTAACCAAACACATTAACTCTGCCTTTGTCTGATATTCCTCAAAATGTATTCCATTATTTACAAGCCATTTACGGATATCTGCTTTGGTATTAGACATTATAGGCGGTTTATTGATTTGTTTTATATGGTAGCTGGCATTATCCATAACAATTACACTGGGCTTACTTAAATTTGGTATTAATTTTTCTCTGACCCATTTCATAAAGTTCGATGAGTTCATATCATCATGATAATCAGCAGATTTGGATTTACTACTGAACACTAATAATGCACCAGGCACAAAACCTTCCTCAGATCCAGCATGCACAACAATATGCCGTTTTCCAGAGGATATCTTTGTAGTGACACCAGTTGTTGAAGGTCCTTGCCAAGACTTTTTAACTTTATAATTCTGATGTACATAAGTTTCATCAAGGTACACAATTTGCTTTCCTTCGTTTCGTTTTATATTTATTTCTCTCAAATACTTGTGCCTCCATGCAGAAATCTGGTATTTTTCTATAAGCATAGAACGTTAATTTTCATTGCTTTTAAAAGAAAATCCATTCTTAAGCATAATTTTTCGTAAAGTCTCACGGCTACCACTGAATCCTATTGCATCTTTTAATTCATTGTGAAGGCTTCTTAATGTTGGAACAATTTTTTTCACACAGTAAAATTCATTTACTTTATTCCGAATTGCACTTAAATCAAAATTATCTAAAGCAGACACTGTTGGTTGATGAGGTCGTTTTTTCCCAGGAGTGTCCCATTTTCCTTTATTAATTAATGCTTCATTTTTTATCCTTCTTAGTGTCCTTATACTTACATCTATAAAAGATTAAACACTTTGAAACAAAGATATGTTAAATGTATTTAAAAGCAAATAATGATAGACACATACATCAAAATAATTTAAATACCTATTCAACTATGAATGCAATTTATGTTTAATTTAGTTAAGTTTATGTGCATATTTAGCATGTATAACAATTACATGGTTTGATTAGTTTCATGAATTCTGTGAATTTCCTTGTTAAACAAAACATTCTTATGACATCATTGGATGTCAACAATAAAAACCAATACATCATAAAAAACCTATGTAAATATTATAGGAATACTATCAATCTATCTTAAATCAAAACAA
Organism: Diatraea saccharalis; assembly: GCA_918026875.4. Lineage (NCBI taxonomy): Eukaryota > Metazoa > Arthropoda > Insecta > Lepidoptera > Crambidae > Diatraea > Diatraea saccharalis. The sequence goes on from OU893333.1 coordinate 7,589,949, forward strand.
GAAAAGAGACCTGTCATTGAAGAAATTTTTTGTAAGTACTGCGTTTCCGAATTCAGCATTTCTTGTTTTTCTAAAGTTTTTATTGCATTTATCTCCTCCATTATTGGTTGAATATCACCATCACAGTTATCTGAAATAGAGCAATATTTTATAAAAAATATCTGTTTAGTTAATTACAGAAAATTAAAACGAAAGTATCAAAATTATAATACAAAACTAACCTAAAAAAGATACAACTTTATCTAATCGTTGTAATTTCTCCATGAAATTTTTATTTAATTCAGTTTTCACTTCAGTAAACTTGTCAATCATGATGGAAAGAAGTTTCCTCGATGAACTTTTTATCGGCTTCGACATAATTTTTAACCAAAAACACAAGTTCAAATTCGCAAAAACAACAAAATTCAATATTCTTGAATTGTCTAACGTAGTGTCAAACTGACAGTTCTATGTTGTTGCCATATGAAAACGGAAAAATAGGTGGTGTCACGTTTCGCTTGCCAAACTCTATCTTTAGGAATTTCATTGTGATAGATTATTTAAATATACAATTTTAGATATTCCTGACAAAATAGTTTTGGGTCAGACATTGAATGGTAAGCAATTAGTTGCACGTGTTGTTAAACCAAAAAATCATAATCACAGTCCCATGGAAATAGATAAACGTGAACCGGACAACCCACGTTTGGAGTTAACAAATGGACGTAAATGGGAAATTCATACTAACGCTCCAGCAGTACATTTGAGTAAGTTTTGTTCTTGTTCCTCTTATCATGTATAAATAGTTTTTATAATGAAATTGTTGAATATAACAAAATTCTTCATTGTATTTCGGAAATAATAACTCCTTTTCCTATTGCAGACAATTTGTTGAATGAAACAGAATTCCTTTCGCTCATACAACATTTGATTCAGAACAAAGTAACAAAATGCTGTGAAGATGATATTGTCTTTGCTGATTCTGTTATTTCACAACTATTACAAATTCCCGCATTTAAAGCAACTGTATTGGAAAGCTACCTAGTTGTTACAAAGGTATTTCAATGAGGGCATATATAGTTTCCTTCAATTTAATCACCTGCATGGATCATTTTTTTGTATTCCGATTTGGTCTGGCAGATACTTTTTATGTCTTAATAAAAAGTTATGTGCTGAAACAATATATGTATACAAAATACATATCTATAATAAACACTGTGAGCAGCTTACGTGGGTTTACTGAAACTTATTAGAATAGAACCAGAGAGAAAATGAGAAGTGAAAAAATGTTTGTAATTCAAATTAGAATTTGGAACTCGTGAGAATCTGTAGGTATAGGCATAGTGAATTCATGACATTAGTTTTAAGAAATAGGCGGAAACAGGAAATATATTAAGCAAGGCCTGGAGAAGATATATAACGTTTAACAGAAATCCATGTAATGAAGTCAAAATTACTGCTTAGCCTGCAACTACAAATGTACAATATACCTACAGCGCAATACCACAATGATACCACCTATCAATAAAAATTCTATACATAAAATATTATTTTGTTTCGAGATTCAAAAGTGTTTTATAACTAGCATAGTCTTGCGATCATATACCATACGGCGAGCACAGTATCACCGCATTATGTCTAACCCTTAAGCATTTCGATGTATTTTATATGTTGTTGTTTATTGTCCGTTAGTATAACGAAGAATCATCGCATGTGAAATTGAAAATTCGACGTACTTACATTGCGATGTCATGTTTATTTGACGCACATTAAAATAAAGCTATTTTTTTTGTCCTAGGTATATTTTATTACAAGATAAAAATATAATGCTTTTTAAAAAGCCTTATTATATTCACTCAAGATTTTTTTTGTGACGGCTGTAATAGTTACTGGTGACCATAATTTATTTAATTCCAATTAAATATAGCAAAACAAAAATACCTATATTAAATGTTGTGAAATCGAATCTGATTTTAAACAAACTACTTTTAGGATATGTATCAATAAGGGTGACGAATAAGTAAAAAAAAAGTAATTCTATTTAGTCTGTCAGTCAGATAATAGAAAAATATTAGATACGTATTTATTTTTCCTTCAATTTTACAAGAAATAGCTTAGATAACAGTTATCAAAGTTGAGGAGTGCGGGCTCGCCACGTCACTAGAAAATGTACCAAAGCGTGACGTCATGCGACATTTATACTCAATGTATCGCCGTAATTTAATGATTGCGAAAGAAATAAAAAAAAAGCGTTTAATATTTACAATAATCTACCTGATGGACAAACAAACAAAAACTAGTCGTCATCCCTAATATGTGTCACGTTGTATTATTATTTTTAAATACCTACGAACTCTAGTCGTTAATAGATTTTAGGGTATATAGGTTTCAAAAAAAATCTATATTCGTGCCTCGTATAATATTTGTAGTTCGCTCTTCTAGAACTTACTATGACCGGTGAAAGTAAATAAAATGCGTGTTAAACGTAGCTCGGTGTATTCCAGCATGCGCGCTTCAGTACATTCATTTCGTGTTACATATTTTATAATCAAGTTACCTACATTACACCTCGAAATACGACGAATCTAAGGACATGCAAGTCAGATTTGCACTAACACTTTTTAATTTCAGACAGTACAAAATGAAGACTCATCGGAGAAAACTATTAACAAAGGATTATCAGCCGTGATTACAGGGAAAGTTTCGGAAGTAAATGACAAGCTGAATTTTGTTTATTTACCATATATGTTACAGAACATGATACACCTTTGTGGTATGCAGTACTTAATACATATATCTACTGATTAGCAAAATAAAATCAATACTGCAATTGAAATATAAATAAGCTAGTTGACTACCTCCTTATTTATTTATTTTTTTGAAGCCACGAAACGATGTCACGCTTTGCTAAAAAAACACTTATGGGCGTCTAGACTATCTTTGTTACTAGTATGTGTATGTTTATAGTTGTTATAGTGAAAGAATCGGGATTCCGAGTAGGTCTTTATGAAATCAAATAGGCAACGTCTGTTTTAAAACAATGGTTATTTATGTTCTTTTCTAGTGTTTCCAAAAAACAAAAATGTACAAACCTCGAATCTCAGTAAACAAAATTTTAATGTGCTGCATGTGCAAATATCAGAAACGAAACATAGCGGAACGAATAATGTAAGAGTATCTGCCACGGTTAATAAAAGAAGTGAGTAAGTTATCTATCCCAATCCTGACCGTACTTTCTCAGTTTTTTCAGGGATTCTTAAAAGTGAAAACCTACACTGTACCCATTTTTGTTTTAGCTATTCCAATGGATTTAATTGCAAAAGTTCATAAACCATTACCTACAACAATGTACGCGTGTAGTGCTTGTGCAGCACTTTTCAAAACGGAAGTACTATTAAAAGAACACCAAGAGGTAATTGAAAATCATGAACTATACATATAAGTAGATAAAGTAGGCCACTTTCATAATACCCTTTCTCATTGCATCAGCAAACTCGTTTTTCAACAATCCCAACAATTTTGCTGCATATATTTAAACTAGCTTTTGCCCGCGACTTCGCTCGCGTGATTAGTTTTAAGTTAGATTTACCACTTCTTTGCTTTGTACTCACTACATAACTAAAAATACATTAAAACCATTAAAGTTTAAAAAGTAGTAAATATTATTTTGGTTATATTGAGAGCTTGAGAATTATAATTTCAGCCACACTAATTGTTTTCTGTATTTATTGGCTCCAAAATCCTGGAGTTTGGACTGGACTGACTGCTGCTGCTTTAAGCGTCAACCTAACAAGAATCCGAAATATTTCGAATTGTATATTTCGAAACTAGTTAGATATAAAAGTCACCATATTTGACATGTAATTCGAACAAATACGAACCTTAATATGCCTGTATGTATTACTCTTTGTCTTTACATACCTACTCAGTTTTTAGACATACATAAAACTCTCAAATTCGTTGGCGAGTCTGATGTGACGCTAAATTTCAAATATATACTATGTCTTCAATAAACATAATAATATTTACAAATTTATGATTTACTGGTTCCCACACTAGGCAGAATGACGCATGAATGCGCTTGTGTGTGTGTGTGTATTATTTTGCTTTTCGAACGGGTTCAAGTTTAAAATATCAGCAAGAGACAAGTTTATTATAAATATATTCGAATAGAAAAAGGCCAAAACGTTGTTTTTGTAAGAGGTATTGGAATTTAAAAGACGCTACTTTTAAACGTTTCTTTATAGCATTCTGATGTTAATACTACTCTGTGCATATGGGTCACAACTCTTACCAGAAAAAAAAAACTGACGCTAAGGACTTTGTCTTGTTCTACAGTGTGATAGTATTGGCTTAAAGAGAATTGCTTTTAGTACTCCTCTTTGGGCTCTTTCCAGTGAAATTAGGTGGGTTTCGGCTGCTCCTCCCCAAGCCACAATACAATCATTAATTATAGAATGGCAGAGCCATGTAAACCATTTTGAAGGTTTTTATTATTCATAATTTTAAAATATATGCTAATAAGGTTGGTCGGTGTCTTTTCAGAATCGATGTTTGAAGCCTGATGACATTCTTGCTATGGACATTGATGAATTGTCGAAAACCACTGGATATTGTTTAGTTGACGAAGGTGTGGAGAGATCTTATACCTGCATACAATGTCATGTAAGTATAAACACCTTCATACGTGAAGAATTACACTTACAGGCACAATAGGGTATTCTACTCTGTTTGAAATAATACTTTAATAATACTCACTAATAATACTTATCATTGTTTATTTTAATTATAAAAGAAAGTAATATATAAATATTTCGGGAAAATAAACGTTTCATTGCCTTAAAATGAAATCATTTTTTTATACCCGTGAAAACATTGTCCGCTATATTTTTGAAGTCATTCTGATATGTACACAAACTTTAACTCTATGCAGAAAACAGATACATAGAGTACCTACAAGATTAAAAGATTGTTTATTCGAGTACGAAACAAAAAGATATAAAATAAGCTTAGAACAGCGCTATCTAGGAATTTGACTCATAATTTATAAGTATATGACAGTTGGAGGACATCCATAAATTACGTCACACGTTAAGAGGGGAGGGAGGGGGTCGACGAAGTGTGACATTGTGTGACAAGGAGGGTCCTAAACTTCGTGACGTCACATTTCAAAATCTATTATAATATAAGTGCTAAAACACCAAATTTAAATTATAACTACAAAAACCGTGCAAAATATGTGACATCACACTAGGAGGGGGGTCTTAGAAATGTGACCAGCTGTAACTAGGACGGGGGAGGGGCAAAAAAATCATGAAAATTATGTGACGTAATTTATGGATGACCCCTTGTCGCCACAGTGACGTCACACAATGGCGGGACGTGTTTTAAATCACGTGACACACAGACAAAAAATCACGACTTTTAATTTTAAGACAATCGTGCTATTTTAAGACAATCGTGCTATTTTAAGACTCAAAATCAGAATCTCTATGTTTATTACGATGTAAACTTTAGTTTTTGTGCAATTTCATTAATTTTCATTTTTCACTGCCAAAACTACCCTATTAACCGTCCACCTGTTTCATTCATCACCCTGTTTGGTTCCGTTAACTATAGCTTATCAACTGTTTTGTTTTTTTTATTGAGTAGGTACTCTAGCAATAAATAAAACATTTTTTCTTTCCTAAATTCGTGTCACCGGAATTTAGTCTTTTTTTTTTACATTGTTGCTGTTGAGTTACCAAGTTAACATTTCTTTTTATTTTCTATCATAGTGGGCGAATATTGTTTAATTTGAAATTATAGTGTTTGCTCATTGTTTTTGATTGCGATAATTGCCAACGGTATAGCCAGCGTCGCATCGCTCACATACTGTTGTGTACCTCGAACTACGGTAAGGGACGCCATCAGCCTATTTCGGGAGACAGGCTTATACCCCCGCAGGCCAGGTCAATGCCGACATCGATGCACTTCGACTCGAGATGGCCATTTCGTTGTGACCAATGTGTTAAGAAATCGCTTTTCGACCGCTACTTAAACTCGTACACGATTTTTTGAGGTGAGAAATGTCAATTTCAGTGAACGTAGCATTAGAAGAAGAGTAGCAGAAAGTAATTTGAGGGCTTGAGGACTTTTCGTCCAGCTCGCGCTCCATGCGCTATAACTGAAATAGTGGGTTACCAAGGAGGTCCATAATGGTATGGGGAGGTATCTCTTGTGAGGCTCGTACTGATCTTGTTGTGTTCGATTAAGGAAGTGTAATTCTATGTTATAGGGGAGACCTAGGAGAGTTGTGACAATTTTTACATAAGGGGCTATATCTCGCTTAAGAAGCATTCTACAGTTGTGACTCATGTGAATTAGTTTAGCACTATTCCTTCTGTTTTCAACACCATCACCAAAATTAATAAAAGTATAATAGTTTCTGAAAAAATCAACAAAATAAAAGACCACTCCCTTTGTCACAACTCACCTACCACCGAGGTAAGTTGTGACAGGTACCGAGGTAAGTTGTGACATCGTTATATTTAAGCTATTAGATATAAAAAAAATACCATTACATAGGACATCAATAAATCAAGCATTTTTTTTACCAAAACAGTAATTTTATCATCTTTTTAGTACTTAGTATTAACATTGTCATAAGAAGTAATTATAATCTTTTCATTAACTAAATATGACATCAGTTTGAGATCAATCATATTATTATTATCAATATAAAATCTTAATGTAATCAGATTCACAATTATGGCAAATGTAATGCAGCTCGTCTCCAGTACAATCTACGTGTGCCCAGCCTTTGCAATGGACACACTACTCATTTGATATGCTATCTGCATAGGCTTCAAGGCAAACCAAACAAAAGCAATTATTTTTCTGCTTCTTCTTCATCACTTGGTATATTCTTCTTATTAGTTTTCTTTGCTTTTAGGTTTCTTCTTTTCTTCGCTCAAGATACGCTTCTTAACATTATTTGACTTCCTATTAGGCTCTATAGCAGCTATTTCGTCGTTGGCGGAGTGTCATTAAAGACAGCAAATTTGATTTTACGTCGGTTTGGTTGGCGGTTTTTTCTTGGCGGAGCTCTTGGCAATGGTCTGATTCCGGCGAGAACACATTAGAAACAGTGGGGTTTTAGATATGGATTCTCTTCCTCTTCTGTAAAAATAGTCGGAATGGTATAACCCATAGACGGAACTTTGGCTTCTGGGTTTTCTTGATAAGCCTCTTTCTTCCTAATATATCATGACAAAGACATATAGTTTAGATTGTAAGAGGCCGCAGCATCTCTTAAAACCTAACCTTACCTCTTCAAATGCTAGATCGTAGATTTCGACAGTAGCCATTCCTTTATCAGTTTTTCGTATATAGTTATTTGGCATTCTGAAACAATTAAGTATGCAATTATACACCTTAAGTAGCCACTAACACACCAACAAATATCTAAAATTAATAAAAAAAACATTGTGAAAATAGCCTAGCAGAAATATAGAGTAAGATAGGAGAGTTGTGACAGGCTGTCACAACTCGCCTAGGTGTTCAAAATGACGTCTTGGTCCGAATAATAATTCATATTTTCTAAACACGATGCGCACACAAAAAATCAGTGCCACGTATTGAGACTTATATAACTACATAACTTAAGAAAAAATAACATATCAATGCACATACACTTAGACATGATATATTTTCAAATAATATTTTGAATAAAAACTTACTTTTCGCAATTTTTTGTACACTGACGATATATTTACGCAACTGTGCCACATGCACCGTCGACAGGTACTGAGTCGTGTAGCGCGTGTCGAGAACGACAAACAAGCATTAATGCCATCTCGCTTACTATAATAGGTAGGGAGAAATCGCCCTTGTCACAACTCACCTGTCACAACTCTCCTAGGTCTCCTCTACCTTTCGCTCCGTTCTTTGGTAACAACTTCAGAATGATGCATGACAAAGCATGTTGCTATACCGAAAGATCTGTCAGTGAGTACCTTAATGCGATTGGGATTCAAGTTTTACCATGGTCCGCACGCAGTCCCGATCTTAACCCAATAGAGCACTTTTGGGACAACCTTGAGAGACGTGTCCGAGCATGAATACCAGTCTCTAAGGATAGCTTAAAACGGCTGCAGTAGAAGAGTGGTACAATATCCCCCAATCGGTTATTCAAGATATCATGGATGGATTGACAAAACCTGCTCCAAAAAGTCATAAGGGCCAGAGGTGGCAACACCCACTATACATTTTAATTTTTTTATTGCCCCATTATTTACAATACCAATTGTTTAAAATTTGCATTGAAGAATTAAAAAAATTGTTTTTAGTAAGCATCCTTTAATAAAAGATTTTTCCAAGTTTTTAACTTCCCTTTCATAAAATATGGTCGAAGTTTGGCGATTTTTGCGAATTGAAAGAAATAGAACGTGGACGGTTAATTGTGCCTGTGAGTGTATATAAGAAAAAGAGACAACAAAATTATTTTTATTCAAGTATAGTTTTTTTAACATTCCTTTCACAATACATGGTCTAAGTTTGGCGATTTCTGCGAATTGAAAGATATAGAAGGTGGGCGGTTAATTGTGCCTGTGAGTGTATTTATTAACTAATTACGAATTAATTACTTCAGTCAGCGTCTGCAGTAAGCCGTACGCCTAATTTCAAAATCTATCGCAAGCTCTTTCAAAGATGTAGATGTTTATGGTATTATGAAACATTTAAAAACCTAATCGCCTTCAAAACTAATGATGATTTGAATAATCAAGAAGCATTATAAAAACTTACAGCCAGTTGCACAAACATTAGCCACACAAATTTGTCATTCATAAGAGCATAAAGGCGTCATAAATCCTTAATGGACGATTGTGCAACTGACCGTTTATAACTTAATTGCATAATTATGAATAAAAATTACAATTTCAGGCAAAATTCAGTAAACTCAACGCTTGCGAAAATCATCTGAAGACACACGTGCCAAAAGCTCACGAAAATGGTGGCAATGAAAAAAATACCAGTGAAGTCTATAAATGTAATATGTGCCCCTGTACGTATTTCCACCCATCCACACTGTCAAAACACATTCTTTCAAGACATATAAATGTAAGGTTAAAATCAAATTTATGTAATTCTTAACAAAATGTTGTATGAAAGAGGAAAAGCATAACAATGCGGGAAAGATCAAAATAGATAATGTCAGAATAATTGGTTATGTGAAATGCAACAACGTATGACCGAAACCTAGTCTATCATATACTTACCTAGTCTATCATATACTTACTTAACCAATAAAATGATGTAAAGAATGAAAGAAAAACTTTTAATTATCACCTTTTTATTTTAAACTTAAATGTAGATTGTAGAAAAGTATCAAAATATATCTGAAAAAATATTATCTAATTCTTCAAGGAGTCCATTTTCGTCAGATATTGAATTATCGTGACTTACACCTAAAAACAACGTTAAAATTAGTATTATTTAGTGTTACTATGGTACATCGTTACCCCACATGATACATGTTTAATAAAAGTATGTATAAAGGCTAGTTTACATGTAACATTTGTAACTTGATTTTAAGTGATTAAGTATGTGTAAACAAATTAATATAAGTAACAGATTAATATTTAATTCTAATTCCGCTCATAAGTAGATAACTACATTTGAAACAAACTACTTATTACATATTTGTGGTTTACACGTACATAATCACTTGAAACTAATTTAAAATTCTACTTACTGCTATCTACTTAATCACGTGTAAACTAGCCATTAGGTAGCAGTTACAGATTCCTCTTTATATAGGTACGCACATCTCAAAACCCTATCACTATACTATAATGTATACCACTAGATAAACCATGAGACTATATACACAATTCAGTTGGCGCTAACGTAAAGGCTAAACGTATGAATACTCATTACACTAACACTTTATTATGTCTGGAAATGATTACTTAAGCCCGTCACTGTGCTTGTTAACCTAAACTTCGAAGAACAAAGATTAAAAATAAAAACTTCCTTAGAACTATTCATTTATTTCAGTGCTATAAAGAATAGGTAAATGATTTTTATTAAAGTATATTACTAAAACAATGTGATTCGGTCACTAATTTAATATTATGCACATGTTGATATTTTAGAAATATATTTTAATAAGATAAAAGACAAATATCTTTTTGAATTATAAATCCTCTATCTCCATCCAAAATACGTAGGTATAGAGAATGCTAAAATTATAAAACAACCATTTTATTATTTTAAAAACAATTGTTAAGGTTCTTTTTTAATTACACAGGAACTTTATAAATCTCAACGTGAGCCTTTAACTGTAGCAAACATAGACGAATTTCTTATTGCAAATATTTTACCCTGAATTTTGGGGCAAATCTTCCGTATAAATATAATCTTAGGAAGTCTCTGTTTCTTGTCTCTGCTCTACTTTAAAGTTTAAGCTAATAAGCACTATATATTCCTATTACTGGACATATAATACATATACTAGACATACGCATACAATTAAATGAGTTTACAATTATTTATTTTAGAAAAAAATATTATCACAAATAAAATATCTTGAAAAAATTTACTAAAATTAAAAACAGTATTTTTTTAAGAATAACACTGTGTACCACATCGCATGCTATCAGAGATACATATTACGAATTGTTTACAAAAAAATATCAACATAATATGAGCAAACCTATCTTTATAATGCGACAGAATCCAAAGAAATTTTAAACTAGTTGCAACTGCCGCACTAAATCATTAGTAAGGCTGATTACACTGAAAAATGGAATAATTCCAAAATAAAAGTCCTTTTATTGGGTGAATGAACTTCAAAATAAAAAAGGAGGAAGTTATATGTTCGACGGCGATGTATGTTTTTTTTTATGTATGTTCACCGATATTTTCGCCAATTGTTTTCATCGATTTTAAAAAATATTTTTTATTCGACTCTGTGATTCGATCGATTTTGCTTGATGGACCGAGTCGATCACATTTAAATTCAATCGAAATCGAAACAGTAGTTTTCCTTTTATAACAAAAAAAAAATACGCGTATCACCACATATCACCTGAATATTTAGATGATATGTTATGACATGGCCCATTTCAGCTAAAAAACAAAAGATTCCATATTTTGAATTCATTCAAAATCCAAAAGGAGGATTTTGTGTTCAGATTATGTATATTTTTTATCAAAGTATGATCATCGATTTCTCGAACTATGAACCAATTTCTACCAAATTAGCTGTTTTCCCGCGATTTTTCCACATCGCCCCCTCATATTATGTAGCTTCCAATCGGGCCAATAGTTTCGGAGCCTATCCAATGTAAACAAACAAGCAATCACGTCTTTATTATTATAGATTATTGAAAAAAAAATTATGTCAAGCAAATAAAAAAAATCTCTTATATTATTTCAGGCACACTATATTTAAGAAAAAAAAAGGATGAAATAAAAACTTTCTTCAAAAATAGAACTGATTTTAAACTTTAAAAATGATACTTATCTCAAAAGCAACATATTCAAGAAAATGCTATTGAAGTCTGACACCTATCATTTAATTATTAATTTACATAAGTCCTCTGCTTAAAATCAATAGCATTTCTTGGATAAATATTATTTATCCTTTTTTTTATATTTTGAAGTCAGTTCTATTTTTTGAACAAAGTTTTTCTATAAGATAAATATGATTATAGAATTATTGTGGATGCAAAATTTATCAAATACAATTATGTATTGAATACCTGAAGATAATGATTGTTCATTAATTTTGATTACAGTAAAGTCTCCTTCATGGGTTATGACATATCCATCAGGTAAATTTGTATTTACATCATTGTCTAGAACAGCAGAACTATAAAGTGCAAAAATATTACTTAATGTAATATTCAAATAATGCTTTTTGAATGCACTTCCTGTAGTTAGTATAGTTGGTTTCCATAAGACCAATGCACTACATTCAGAGACAATGTAAGGTGCAAACTTTGACCATGCATCTCTATGTAATGTACACTTTATGCTACCTGCAAATAATGATTAAGATTTAAAAAATACACTACTATCCTTTTATATCATAAGTGCTATCCTATATTATGTTAGACAATTTATGAGGAGTCAACCATGGCTAATTATCGTTTTTGGTGCCAAGTTTGCTTCTCACTCAGTTTATTGCAGAAAATTATTATTTCTATATTGACTCGGGTATAAGTGTTGTGGTGACATAATTGTTTTAGATTTTTATAATATACAATGTGTAATATTCATTTTTATTTTAATAATACAAAATGGTGTTAATTCTCATTTAATTTTTACAGCACATATAGCACTGGATCAATCATGACAGCACATAGAATATTATTTTCAGTGTAATTATAAAAAGGGACTGACCAGTAGAATCTCTAAGAGTAACTAATGGATCAGTGATAGATCTATCTACAGATTCAATGAATGCTGCAACTGTTTGGGCCTTCCTTTTTCTGAAGTTGCTGGTAACACAAGCCTGTTTGATTGCTTTAGTTGTATCAATACAACCTAAATTCCAGTCTTTAATATCCTTTTGTAGTCTCTGCCATAAAAGAGAATCAAATGCATCTCTTAATAAACTATTTTGCGAAAAGTTAACATCCTGAAACAATGCAAAAGATACTTACTTAAATTTTATTTGTTTCAATTCTCTCCTTGTATGCATCAGAATTTTGTCTGAAAATGTTCATGTTAAGTAGCTGTCCATTTATTATGTAGGATGATATATGGGGGTGGGAAGAAAGCAGTTTGTAGATAGGGAAAAGAAAAAAATATTTCCTTACGAGGCAGAAGTATACACTAATATAAAAAGAGAAAAGACTTAATTGTGTCTTTTTTGCATTGAATAGTATTTGGATTGAAATATATTTCAAGTACTATCACAATACCAATAATTACAAAAAAGAAATGCCCAATTTAGAATTCTGATTCAGTATGAAAATAGCATTTTTATTAGTTTATTGAATGGCTTTAGAATACACACAACATTATGCCATTAGCTTAGCAGCACTACAAAGTGTATGTATACAAACAAAATAACTGCTGGCCAAAGATCATAGATTAAGTTCTTTTATATTAATAGGTAAATAATATTTTTAGAATTTGAATTTTAATGGCTTCTAAAAGGACATTTCATTGAGCAACTAAGATTTTTTCCCAAATTATCTGGCTTTTTTCCCTTTCTGTCCACCAATAGCCAGGCAGAAACACTTCATTTATCTCTAGTGATATGTGATAAAAAAAGACTTAAAATAATAATTGTATGTCAAATAAATGTAAGAAATGTTACCTGTGATAATAGCTCTATTTGACACATCTCAGTGTCTTGATTATCTTGAAAATTTCCAGTAAGCAGTCCAGCAGGTCCAGGAAATTTTCTTTTGCTTTTCTGATCAAAATATGAGTCTATGATTTTCCTTTTAGTATGTAAAACAGAAACTACATTTTGTGACGTCTGTATATCACTAATATTTTTAGTCACTGTTGCATTATTAATGCATGCTTCAGAATAATCCACTACTTGTTTATTATCTGAAAGTTCTCTAGTTTCATCTATATTTTTAACATTTTTTCCTTTACAACAATCTTGGTCAACATTCGAAGACGCCGCGACAGGAAGTTCAAATTGAGAGAGTATCTGAATTCATAACAGAAATTATAATAAGTGAAGGTACCTAGATACAACCATTTTCAAATTTTAAAAGTATCAAGTTAATTTTTTTCTTTGTTGTAATTACCTGATCAAAGTCATCAGACTCAAACATTATTCTTTAATTTTATTCTTCCACTTCAATATTATTATTGTTTTGTTTTTTCATCTATGAAGAAAAACTTCATAGAGAATAGTTTTTTTTTCTTTTTCTTCTTTTATTAAAGATGGCTTATCTGCGCATTTCGTACAATTCTGCCATGTCAAGTAATAAATTACTTTTTACATGTAAAATGAATGAAAGGCATCAATTACTATCCAGAAAATAGTTTACAATACCTGCTACTCACAAATCACTATAAACTATACTAAGTAGGTATGGCCATTTCTCATGAATTAAGTAGCCTAATATCGCCCAATTTCAGTTATAGTAGCCTAAAGTAGCCCAAACACAAAAACATCAATATGAATAAAATAAAATGTAGTTTTTATCAATTTATTTATAATATACGTTCAAAACACAGTGATCAGGAGGCTAAAGCCATCTTTAACACGTTATAATGTAATTAAAATTTACATTTTAAAAACTAATAAACAAATTATAATAAACAAATAATAAACAAACAAAAATTAGAACTAATCTGATTCGTCCTCTGCTAGCAATAATAAGGCATCAACAAGACTTTCACCGACTTCAGAAGTTGTTGATGTGCTAGTACTGGCGCAAGATCCACCGGAGACATACATTTTTCTGCCAGCGTGTAAACTGACCATGTAATTGCTTGGTTCAAAGTTGTTACAACACATACCTCTTAAATTCATATGGGTTCGAATTCTAAAAATGGCAATCAACATGGGTAGTTGCATGCGATTCCTTAATTTTGTTTTGATTGTCCCCATTACGCTGAAAATTCTTTCAACGACGGCATTACTCAAAGGTAATGAAAGGCATCGTATCGAAAACTCTGCTAGTTGTTTGAACATCTGGCTTCCACCAGCATTCGTCATTTTTAGCGCTTGTATCCAAAAATTACACTATACACACGCACGCGCGGCCGTATGCCTTTTTACCTTAAAAAACTTGCCCCTAGAGTAGCCTAATTGGCGACCAGTCGCCTTTTAGATTTTTTCGTCGCCATGGAATATGACATGACATTGACATTTTTTTGGTAGATTTTTTCCTTAATAAAGGAAAGGCGAAGGATGACATTGACAATAGTGGTAGTTCTTCTTTTTTTATTAATGGCTTATCTGCGCATTTCGCACAATTCTGCCAATGTCAAATGAATAAATAAGTTTCTACAAGTAAAATGAAAATGAAATGAATGAAGTTAACATAGTGGTAGTTGTTTTTCTATTGATGTTCCGTCCATATCCAGTAGATCCTAAGCGCCGATTGCACTATCGGACACGATTTATCGGACTCGATTTAGGGCGGTTGGCGTCGTTGTGATTACACTGCACTAGATCGCCTCCCTAACTCAGTTGGCATGCAAACGTGGCGTTGAAAGGATGACTCCAGCGCTCACAAAGTACCAAAAAATTGGCATTGCCCTTACTTTACTGCGGGCGTAAATAATAAAACAAAATAGAAAATGTTGGGTGAAAAATATTTGCTTCTAAGAGACAAACTATGCAGTTTGAACTACTTCAGAATGAGTTCTGCACAATTTGATCATATATTAAACTTAGTCGTACCTTATACTGGGAGGAACAAAATGACCGACACAGCCGAAAGTTTCAAGTTAGGTTACATGCAAACGTTTATTTTATTTGACAAATATTTAAAAATAGAGGAGGTGTAAAATTGGAGTAATAATTTTAAATTTCTAAGTGTTGACAGCCCTATAACGCGCATGCGCAATATCGATTGTGTGCAGATTACAACGAACTACGAAATACATTAATTCAATTTAATTATTTACCGATATCTTAATGATAGTCGATGCTGAAAATGTCCACTTCCTATCTGAAGACTGAGCTAAGCACGCTTTTTTCAATGCCGCGCATGCACGCGCAAAACACATCACATTTCACACAAAACTAAACACAATCTTCACTAAACTAAACTTAACACTCAAGACGAACACTCTAGTATCTTATTAACAAAAATTCAATTAAAAACGCACTAGAACAAAACAAAAATCGACAAAAAAGACGCTTCGCAGCGGTGCGTCAGCAGCGATGCGCAACAACACTCCAGCGCAAAAGGTCGGCGGCGACTGAGCGGCCGGAATATACCGAAAGAATAATGAAGCCGCCTGGCGGCTGGCTGGCGGGTGGGGCTTTGATATCGAGGGACGAACTCGGTTCACATTTTTTTTATTCGTCTTTTGATATCACGCATTTTTTAAAGTTTCTTTTTAAATGCTATTTTAATAACAAATTCCTCAATGTTTTTAAAACAAAGTTCTTTGTGTTAATGATGAATCGCTGGAAGATTTGTGAGTTTATCGAGTTTAATTAACGATCCCGTTGTTAAAGGAGTATTACCCCATTCAAACATTTTTTTTGAAGAACTGCTCTTTTAAAATAACGTAGGTTAATGTTAGACTGATCTCTCTACAATAATTTAGGAAATTTTACACTCGGTTTCTTAATTGAGAATTTAAAGTTAAACATCTCAAACTAACATCACTTAGTTTTCGTTTCCGATTTTAGTTTTTTGATGATCAGTTGATATTAGTTTGATAAAACTAGGACTATTTGACTTGTGAAATTAAAAAAAAACTTAGGTTATTGAGAATAAGCAGTAGAAATTTTCTACTTTATTCAAATCAGAAACCGGCTGTTAGTCTGTAAATCGATTTAAGCATTTTGACTGCCTTGTTTATTGATTGTCTGGTAGAATATGCATGAAAGCAGTCTTATAAATCACAAACTAGTTTATTTCGTTTTTAGAAATGAAGAAGTCAATGACCGATTAAAAACTTTTCCTTAGTACGTCCCAAAAACAGCTGACTCAGGGTTGAAAACACTCATTTTTTTCAAAAACTTTGTAATTTAATATCTCCGAAACTATTTGACCTCGACTTATAATTTTTTTTACATCATATTAAAGACTAGTAGTACTCTCCAGGAACCTCGGGAGTGTCGGTCGTTCTGTTCTACCGAGTATAAAAAAAAACAATATTCGCTATTTAGAACTAGTGTAAGCGCTAAACAACGGTTAGCTGTAATCTTAAGATTTTCAGCAACGGGAAATACATATCTTGACTTAAAGTATAAATCATTGATATCAGAACCCCTGCTTTCACAAATTGTCCCAGACACATGCAGGGCTATCTATAAATGTTTAAAACATTATATAAGGCTAAGAAAAATTAATAATATTGAATTACATTTAATACTATTTCTTTTTCCTTTTGTGAAGACATTTTTCTCTGTTCGCAAATTTCGTTGTCGTTCACTGACGTCTCACACGCACGCTGAGCAACAACCGACTGAGCGCTCTAACACCCTAACAGCGATCACATTGCCTGATAAATCAGCCCTAACGCATTAACTAGTGAGATCGGGCGGTCGGGCGCTCACGATCATCCGATATCGGGACCCTAACTCTCTAACAGCGATTAGTCTTCCCAATTTACAGTGTACCCGATGAATCGTGCCCGATAAATTGGGTAGTGAAATCGGCACTTTAGCCATAATGCCAAAATTACATTAACAACAAACCAAAGAGAGTCACTCTTTGGTTTGATATTTAATCACACGGACTTAATACCGAGCGATATATCAAGTACAGAGGTTAATTGTCCCTTTCTAATATGTTGACAATTACATTTTAATGAGGAAGTATTTGAAAAAATAAAAATTTGTTCTTGATAGCATACAAGATGTCACTCGCGATTTTTGGATTTTGTTTATAATATTCATTCAAATTTTGTTTCTGAATAAATTGAGTATCGAAAAATAATAAATTTGACATTGTTTTGTGTTTATTATAATATCTAACTTTCAAATTAATTTTAATTTATTTTAATCGTAAGTTTGAATTGTTTATTATGTTACGTGTAAAGAAACGATGTTTGGTTGATAGGTACGTCAATATTAGTGATGAGCCAACTTATTTGTAGCTCGTATGTAACTTTCATCCGAATTCAGGTTTAGAATTAAAAACAAAAAGAGGAGCGCAGAATTCAGCTTATGTTCGTATGTGACATTATGCATCCACAAAACGAATGATATTACTGTAAATATTAAAACCAATTCAGTCTAGGCTGTTATATAGTACTTGTGTAAGTCCAAAACTTTGCCAATAGTTTGCAAAACTAAGGCGGGAGATCTTGTACTAACAAGAATCGGCAAGAAAGTCAGCAAGGGCTGCTTTTTTAATTTCAACTATACAACTCAACTATATTATATTTAAGGAAACGTAACGACCTAACGCACACGACACCACCGCAGAGATTTTAAGAGAGCATGACTACTCTAGGTACTTAGTAAATAATTATTTCAATCAAACTGATTTCTAGAGTAGGTTGTGTAGGAAGTCAATCTATTATTAACAATATTATTGTAAGAACCAAAAAGCACATACTCACCGTACGAATTAACTTAACACATGGCTCGACGTCCGCTGTCGACATGCAAAATCATTAGCAATAGTATAATAACTATAGATGTCTTTGTGAATTTGAAATTTAAAGTTTGTAACAGCCTAAACTGAATTGATTTTGATATTTATATTAATATTATTTGACGTGTGGATGCATAATGGCACATATGGAAATATGACACTTAAAAAAATAAGCTGAATTCAGCGCTCCGCTTTATGTTCTTGATTCCAAACCTGAATTCGGATGAATCGAGTCAATTGAAGGTACGAGCAACCTATAAGTTGGCCATCACTAATGTTGACATATAAACCAAACATCGTTCCTTTACATGTAACATAATAAATAACTTAAACTTACGATTCGAATAAAATAAAATGATTTAAAAAGTTAGATATTATAAGAAACACGAAACGATGTCATAATTATTAATTTTCAATACCATGAAGCTAAAGAAATAACTGGAGACCAAACTCCTCCATACCTACTTGAAGCATAAAAATTTTAACTTGAATGTTTTCTATTTCATTCCTTAGGTCCCCTCCTCTCTCTTTCTAATAGGGTGTCCACACAACTACAAAATAAAGGAGACAAGTTTAAAGAGTAGAAAATTAAGGCAAAAAAAAGTATCAAATTTTCCTAGGTAGATGTAAAGTTTACACATGACATTAATAGATCTAATCTAGATTCTCCGTCTAATATGAAATTGACTTCATTAAAGTTCCGTACAAAAAGCCTTTTTTCCGAATCTACTGGACCAAATCTTGTAAAATTTGTCAATCTTGACCTAAACACAGATATACAAAATAATTAAATTTGTTTTTATAAATAAGGGTTATTTTCGAGGGACAAATGAGGAAATTTAAAAAAGTTTTGCTAGCCTAACTGTGTCGTACGTATAATAGTATTTGATGAGTCTCGTTAGGGGGTTCTCAAATAAAAAAATATCAATTGTCGAGTTTGATAAAAACTTAGCAGTGTGGGAATTAGAGTTGGCAACAACTCTTCTTAATAATATTTTTAAACTCACACGATTTGTATACATTATAATTATATGCAATCGGGTCTTGTTCGTGCATTTTTTAAAACAATTAATTTACCTCGACGTTTCGGCTACGTTACAGCAGCCGTGGTCACGAGGAGACTGGAGAACTGGCGGGTGTCGTTTTCTGATTTTAGTTGAGGGTAATCCGGTAATAATGTTTTTAACTGATTTTCAGATGTACCCTCCACTTGATTTTATTATACGTAAAGGTTACATACACCTCATGTCCTTTCCACTGAACGACATTACTATCCAAGGATTGTTCGTGAAGCGATTGAAATCAAAAAACACAACAATTTCAACCGGGAAAGTGGATATAAACTCTCACCAACGTGGAATCCGGTTATAAAAATGTATAAGTGTCGCGATCGCAAACAACCACGAACAGTATTCTCGGATACCGTAAGTGCAGTGTGTCGCCACCTTTACGTATAATAAAATCAAGTGGAGGGTACATCTGAAAATCAGTTAAAAACATTATTACCGGATTACCCTCAACTAAAATCAGAAGACGACACCCGCCAGTTCTCCAGTCTCCTCGTGACCACGGCTGCTGTAACGTAGCCGAAACGTCGAGGTAAATTAATTGTTTTAAAAAATGCACGAACAAGACCCGATTGCATATAATTATAACTCTTCTTAATAATCACCAGCCTATTAATGTACCCACGATGGGTCCATTCCGGATTGGAGGGTATTTACAACTTCTATATATATATATATACAATCGGGACAAACTGCTTACCGTGCCTTTCAAAGCACGGAGTAGATCTAATATGAAAAGTGAACTACAAGACTGCAGACTACGATTGTCAGCTTACCTTCCTTCCAAATCAAATCAAATCATTTATTGCATGTCATATTTAAAATTATAAGATAGTAATTGTTTTGTTGCTCGTGTACATGTGACGCCCTGTAAGGGCATGGCAATGTTACAATACAATACAATTATGGAAGATTGCAAAAAATACAAATACCCAAAATTAAATAATATTAGAAATTACATGTCAAGAAACTTATAACAATATATATTAACAATAATTAAATTAAATTAGGCATTTCCGACCGAATTGAAATGGAATAAGCACCCAGTAAATATTTCACCCTTAAGTCAATTTACTGATTTATCACATTCTTCTCTTATATTCTCAGATGTTATTGTCATTCTCAGATAAAAATAAAACAACATTGTTATTTTTAAATTTAATTTATATGTGACTAAAAAAGTACAGTTTTGATGACAATAAATACTATTTGATTATTACCATAGCAAGCCTATCAGACAACCTACGACGAGATGTTGCAGGTGTAGAAGGCATGGTAAATGCATCACTTTTTAGATCAGATTGTCCCCACTGGAAAAAAAACGAATTATGGTTATTTTGTCTAAACCATTAGGGAATTAAGATATTTCGCGACCATTTTTTCATAACATATTACATTAAGTAAAATAAAAATATTTTATTCCTTCCAAACGTAAACTTGTGACTCGACGACCTTTTTCGCTTGTGTGTCATCTTAAATACGCGTACTTAAAAAGGACGTCGAGCCACAAGTTCGCGTTCTCACTCGGAAGTTTGTATTCTATTTTTGCTACCTAAGAATTAGTACCTAATTAGTAGAATATAGACTTTTACTTACCACATCAGAAAAAAAAGAAATTGTTGTATGCTTTAACCGATTCTCTATTATATAATCTGTAGCCACAAAATTGTTACTGCATATTTTTGCAGTTTTATAAAACTTATTTTTTTTTTGACACTCGATAGCCATTGACTTCTCCTTATTAGATCCTTGGGAAAACTAAAAGTGAAATAAAAATATTCAGTTCAGTTTTATTGTTTATCCTTTATCTTCTTTTCATGGTCACCATATTAGTGTTTGTTCTCAGACCAAATAAAAAGTAAAGACGGAGTTCGCTGAATAATAAAGTGAAGCCGATTTTTAGCAATTGTAGTGTGCGTGCCAGTGTGACCATAGTCATTAAAAACACCCCAATAACTTAACGTTACGACGTTATAGAGTTAACGTTAACGCTATGCTATTTAATAATATAATGTAAATTCGTCTAAAATCTTTAAAAGTAAGTAATTATAATTGGAGGCCATACATTAGAGAGACTGTTTAATTAATTTTTAAGTTAAGTTTGAAAACTTCCACTATGTTAACTAAAATTATATATATATCGAAAGTTTGAAACCTTTGGATATAAGTTTTGCTTCATTCAACGTAACCCTTTTATAGTATAATACATATCATCGCTCTTAAAATGAGTCGAACAAACTACGTTGCGCGAAGTTGGATTCCATGAAGGTTCATTTCGACTATTAGGAATGACTGAAATCCACTTCTCTTTCACATTTTGATGTCGGTTTGGAAATGAAAAAATGTATGCAAACCCGTTTAGTAAAAATAAAGAAGTAATAAATTAAACCCGTTTTTTATTTTTTACTTCCTTATTCTAACACTTCAATATCTGTGATCTGGACCTCTATGTAGCATTTTGAATGCAGAAAACAAGAAAAAAATACATAACGTAATTTGTGTTTTATTAGAAATAAAGCGTTATAAAATTAAAGTTATGTACCTGATTTCGGGGTAAATAATAACGTTTAACGATGGTAATATTTGGCTGAGGTTTTGTGTTCCAAGCAATTACCTAAATTAAATTTTTAAATTACTGAAAATGTAAGTTTGCTATGTGTGAAATGTGATTCCATCCTGCTTTTTATTTTTGAGGATTGGTTTTTACAACCTTTTACTACATAATTCGGCAGTTAGTAAGAAATTTTTGTTTTTTTTTTATAATGAAACGTTCCTCACACTGTCTTTAGTAAGACTGATAAGGAAGGCGTAGTTTCGTTATGTATGTGTGCGTGAAACTGTGTACGAATACGCCGAGGCGTAGTTTTGTCGGCTTCACTTTTCTGTTAGGTAAGACTCCGTCTATACTTTTTATTTGGTCTGAGTGTTTGTTTATTTTTATTTTGCAATGTAAACTGTGCTTTTATTAGAAAATTTCTGAAATACGCTACTGTAAACAATTAAATCATATATTACTTTAGATACCATATTATAGTAAATTATCAAAAATTGAAGGATTCTACTTTAAAAACATTATTTTTATAAAATGCAAGCAGTCATCAATTATAGTAACTTACGACTCACCTGTGAAAGATGCCATTTGCTTCCGCAACCTAGGACTACACAATTCCGAACCATTTTTATCGATTTGATAGCGAGAAACGTTTATATATGAATCACAATTTTCGAGTTGACGAAATTAGTAATTGTCATTCGCCATATTGACACACACGAGGCTGCCATTTTTTGAGGATGCCATTTACCACAACAATGGGGAAATTTAGAAAAAAAATTACGGTGTCTTATTCACATAGCATGGGTACGGTGATGTTAGGGGTTTGAAGTTTTTAGATACAAAAACTCGATGTTATTGAGTTTATTTCTAATAGAGATAAACGGTTTTGAGATCAACATATAAAACAGGATTTGAGAATAATATTTATTCATCAACTGTTAACAAATGTCATCGTATCCATTCTATGTAAAAACGGTCTATAGTGGAATATAATTTTACAATTTATAGGTTTTAATAATAATTCAACAAATTAAATTGCAAGTCTGGATTATTGATTAATGAGATTGACATGACGACGGTAAAAAGTTAATAATTTTTATTAATTTGCAGCTATGTATCTGCCTTCTGATTATAATATTTACGTACCATTTTTTATTATAGATTTTATTTAATTGTAGTTATTGCTTAATAACCCTTTTGTTTAAGTTTTTTGTTACATTGGATTGGATTTCTGAATATATGTAATGTACAATCTTATTTCTGATATATAAATAAAGTTTCAAGTCCTATGCAATTAGTGACGTGTAAAACTATACTATTAGTACCAATTGTCGAAAAGTTTATGAAACATATAATAGCAAATAACATCAATGATCGTTTTCTCTTTGCATTTACGATTGACTCTATGCATAGACCTAAAAGTATGTATCCAAATGACTCTATAAACAACATAGAGGTTTTTTTTCATCTCTGGTTGTTTATTCGCCTGTCCCATGGACGAATTATAATACTACTACATCTCTGGTTGTTGTGCACGATTTTATAAATAAATAAATTTTGGTTTCTGTTAAAATATATTTTTGTTTATATTAATATCAAAATGGCTTTATTTGACGTATTTGATCCCCTTCGAAATGTAACACCAAAATTTAGTGAGGAACAATTAAGTGACATTATTGAATGGTTCGACGCTTCTGCAAAGCCACAATTAACAATAAATGATGGAGAACCCATAAATGTAATTTCTATAGAACAGCTAATAATATTTTTAAACCTGAAGAAGTAGTGTATCGCTGTCCATTGCATTGTCAGTTTTTACAGTATGTTGATGAATAATCTACTGCATTAAATCTATTATTTCAGATTTCATAGAAGATCTTTTCATTACCCCACTTATGCAGAGATAATGTACGAAGCCGAAAATTTAAAAGCTGGTGCTCTTCGACTGCTAACGAAAGAACAAGTTATCTATATGTTAGATAAATGGGTAGTAGGCACTAATTTAAAACACGAACTATTATTGGCTTTTAAAGTAAGTATAATGCTTATTACGCTACCCAATTTCTAGGGACCCCTTATCTAGAATGGTCGGCGCGAACCGGTGTCATTTCCTCCTTTACGCCCTAGCGATTGGGTAATGTAATAGCTGTTAGGGACTAAGGGAGCTTAATGCGTAGTATTTTTTTTAAGTATGCTCATTCGTTGCGGTGAATTTGACTTTTATGTTCACTAGGATTTATATATAGCACATTAAATATTACGATTATACGAGTATTTAAACAGATTGAGTAAATATATAAGATGATATATTAGATAGCTCGTTAATTTAAAAGAGAATGCGGCAATTGGAGTAATTTTTGATGTATTTGCATTATAACTACCGCAACCTATTATAATATCAACAGATGCATATATTACAAAACTTAAAGAAAACTCTGGTAACAATTATGATGATAATATATGGTACCAATTCAGTTAGGATCCGATTTCTAGGGTAGTATAATAAGCGCCACACTAACTAGTTTTGATGAGGAAGTATTTGTAATACGAGTATTTCTGCTTCACTTATCTGCCCCCCAACGCAACGACTACAAGATTCACTTGGACAAACATAAACGCAATACTTTTCACCATTTTAACTGTTAAAATATCTAAGAAACTAACTACTGAATTAAAAATACAAAAAAAATGCGTACATATGAAATTGGTATTTGGTATGGGAGGAACAAAATGTCGAATATTTTTTATTATAATATATTTGTTTAATCAAAGTATAAACCATTGTAATCTATGTACTTTTGCCATCACATAGGTTGTTCATTGATCCCCTTACTAAAAAAACCATTCGGACGGGAATCAATAAAATCTTTGAAGGCGATTTGCACTGCGCCATCGGAGTTGAACATGGTTTGTAATTGCTGACAATAGACGTCTGCCGTAATCGTCTGGCCAGATTTGATGATGCAATGGTTAACTTTAGTTTAGTGATAAAAAAAACCGAAGATCCCGCCTAAGCATTCGATATACAGACCGTTGACGAAAATCAAATTGGAGAATTTCAATGCTGATCTTAACTCTATTGATTGGAAGGCGGTTTCTGGGATGCCCTCTGTTTAGTCCATGGTAGATGAGTTTAATAAGCTTTTATTTCTCTTTTTGATAATAATCCACTGATATCGTTAAAATCGAAACAAAACAAATCATTACCTTGAATAACTGACACAATTAGGATGATGATTCAGCTAAGGAATAAAGCATTTGCTAGATTTAGGAAGTCAAAACCTGAGGTACACCGAAAATACTATAATGACCTAAAAAAAAACTCTTAAAACTAGTATTTACAATGAAAAACATGCATATTTTAATTATTATATAAATTGTAATAGCGGAAGTAGTAAACATTTTTGAAAAAATATAAAACACAAAAGATCTTGTTGTAACCTACTAGGGATGATTTCAGTGATGACCTCGGTAGCCCTGACCAGATTAACAACAATTTTTTAAAAGTACCTGGTTCTGACACTGCTACTATATCTTATATGTCATTTTTTGAATATAATAGGTTTCATTCTCTTAAATCGACATTTATGTTGAAGTCTATCTCTGATAAAGATGTCCTAGATCACATTAAATCTATAAAGTCAAATGTTGCGGACTCTGCCACGAACCTTATCAGTTATTACAGATATCGTTAATAAGTCGCTATAGATATCGTTAATAATACGCTTTTGTGACGCCAGTACCTAAAGTTGAGCCAGTAGTTATTCGTAGGGATTTGCGACCTATCAGTGTGTTGCCATTTTTGTCAAAAATCCTTGAAAAAGTTATCCATTGCTAGTTAATTAAGTATGTAGAAGATAATAATATTTTGCCATCTCAACAATCAGGATTTCGTAAGGAACGTAGTACTGTTACGACACTATTAGATGTCACGGATGATATCCTATCGGCTCAAGATTAAGGGCAGTATACTCTAATGGCCTTACTAGATTTGGTGCGCGTTTGATCATATTAGTATATCATTGCTTCTTTCTAAGTTGGCATACTATGGTTTCGACCATTCTGTAATTAAGTGGTTTAACAGCTATCTTAGTGGCCGTTATCAATTATTTAAAATTAGAACGCAGAATGGTTTACATTTGGTTTCAGATCCTGCACCAGTTAATAGTGGGGTGCCACAGGGGTCCATACTTGGACCCCTACTTTTTATGTTTACAGTGCTGACCTGCCCTATGTGATAAAGCATTGTAAATATCATTTTTATGCCGATGATGTAAAATTGTATATATCTACGAATTCTTCTAGTACATCTCAGGCTCTGCAGCTACTGCATGAGGATCTGAACTCCGTGTCTGCATGGTCCACTAGTACCCCGTCCACTATACCCTTGTATTTAATGCGGCCAAATCAAAGTTAATACTGTTCAGAACAGACAGGCAGATTGCTGGTATCTTAAGTAGAGGTTTAATTGTAAACCTCTCAGGAGATAACATAGAGTATGTCAGTGAGGCACACAGAAATTCAGGCGTTGTTATGGAAAGCCGGTTATGCTATGAGACTTACGTCTTGAATTTGGTCCGCAACTGCTACTATCGCTTAAAAATCTTGCACAAAGTACGTAATTATTTTATAGAACTAAGAAATTGATCCAGCGTATAGAGAATGCATTTTGTCGGTTCTGTTTCAACACACCTCCTCGATCCCATATTTCACCTTATTGAAAACAGCGCACTAATGTCTTATATGGAGTCTCGAAGAAGGCTACACCTTGCTGTCCTCATGTTTGGTACCATTAAATATGAAATTCCCGAATACATGGAATAACAAATTACGCTTTTCAAGGTTCCACAATAGATACGGATCCGGCGTACCAAGATTAGCTAGGCCTCCTTTAACGTTTTATTCCCTTAGGACAGTTGCATTTACTGGATCCTTCCGTTACCTAACGACTAAATGTTGGAACAACATACCTCCGCCAATAAGACTTCTCTCAACTAAAACAACCATTAAAACACATTTAAAAAAAGTCTTATTGGAATATCAACAAAAAGGTATTGACTGATGTCGCCTAGGTAGCGGATACTTGTGGAGTTGTTGACTAGTGTCTTGAAATTTGTTGTCCTCTTTGTTTGATGGTGATGTCAAATATTTGCGTTCGAATTTCAGACATTTATAATACAATATAATTTTTAAATGTATTTTAATTTATATTTACTAACTTATTTTATACGCTTTTCTTAATTTTCTTTATTCAATATGACTTTAATGATGTAAACTAAACTTAGGTCAAAGCTGAAGATCGGCAGTTTGCTTTTCAAGCAAACATATTGCCCAGCTTTTGCCCTTTTTGCATCGTCCCGGCATACATGTGGCCCTGTGTGTGTTTTAATCGATTGTTTAATTTTTTTGTTTTTATATTTTAATTACTTCAATGTGTATTAAGCATGTTGTGCTCTGATCATTGCAAATAAAATTATAATTCATTCATTTCATTTATTTGAGAAAACTGTAATGAACGACACCAGCACTAGTCCACCAAACGCTTACAAGTAAATTTTTCGGGGTCAATTTTCGCTTCGGGCTGGATTTGGCTGTCATGCCAGGGTCCAACCATTGCGATGAGTGCTTCCGTTATCGTAGAGAATCCACTTTTCATCACAGGTAATGATTCGATTTAAAAACTCTTCATTATTGTGCCGGTTAAGTAATGTAACGCAGTAGTCGAAGCGCGTTTGCCGGTTTGCTTCATTCAATTCGTGAGGTACCTTTCAAGCTTTTTAATCTTTCTAATTTGCTTCAAGTAGAATAAAACAACCACATGATGGCCACGACCGCTCTGTCAAGATCGTAACGATAGAGAAGAAGAAGAGAATAAAACAGTTTTATCACCAACACCGCAGCCTGCAGCTAACTCGGACGTGGTTTGCGATGGATCCGCTTCCACAATAGCCTTCAATTCTTCATTATTAACTTGGGTCTCGGCCATCCACGGGGCTTGTTCTACAGGTCGAAATTTCCAGAACGAAAACGTTGGAACCAAAAACGCACTGTGTTTTCTTTCGCGACACTACAGCCATACACATCATTAACCCTTCGAGCCGTTTCCGCAGCACTGGTACCACGGTGGAACTCGTAATCACAAATAACGAGATATTTCAAGTTTTCTACTTTTTATACTGGGTGACGTAAATGGGACAAACAAAAGAAAAAAAAAACAAATGAATGCAACCAAGGAGAATAAATTTGTGATTTAAGTGGCCAGGTACGACAAAACGCCAATTTCATATGTTTAATATAACACCGCCATGTCACTTAAAAGGGATACCAGTACAAAATAAGTAAACAAATAGCCTTGATAATAATTAATACTATCTTTTTGTATGCATATAATACATACGAAATTAATTTGATTATATAATGTTTAAATTTTTAAAATACTTACCATTAAAATAAAAGTGTTTCCTCTAAGGATATTTTAGTTAAAATTTTTAATCAACTATATTTATTTAGAATGGCTAGATGAAATAATAAGACGCACGGTCTCCGTTGTGACTATATCTCTCGGATCGAATTAGCTTCTGTAGAAGGAATAACGAAAAGTTCACTTTAACTGATAGTATTAAAGTTCATTTTCGTATTGGCAATTTTTCAAGGTTTTTTTCAAAAAAAGTCTATGAATAAAAGTGAAAGAAAAGCGGTGTAAATTAAAAAGAACACAGGGAAATTTATCCGTCTGGTTAATATTTTTTTCAATGTTTCTGCTGCCTCTTCTCCTTGTTCTTGTGCTTTTACTTCTCCTTCATCTTGGGTGCAAGTAAATTGCCACAATAATGATACATCGCATGTCTCTTTGTTAGAATCAGATCAATCCTAAATTGTCGGTGATTCAACAAACACACTACTGGTGTTAACATTAGTATGTATAATGCGACTTAACAAAACAGTTCAACTTTTTTGCAACCACATTTAGCACTACATCCCTTCCGTTGACAGTTTTAATCATGAAGCTTATCTTCATGGTTTTAATCCTTCTACATCTACATCCGCAGGCGCAGGTGAGAGTAAAGTTTGAAATGGTTCTAACGAATTATCAATCAACTTCCAACCCCAATATTTTGGGTTTAGCTGATAGGGGAGACTGAGGACACTTGATCCTTACGGGAGACTAGATACAATGGATTTACAGAGCTTCTGTAAACACTATATAATTTTAAACTGGCAAAATTTGTAGTCTATAGGTCGTTTTCCATTTCTAAAGTTAGCATTCCTGTAAAATTTGACAGTTGTGCAAATGGCGGATGTTTATGTGTTTAGTGTTGCAGAAAAATATTTTTTATATGTTTTTACTTTGATTAAATAATTGGTTAGTAAACTAATTTAGGATATGTATCACTTTTTAACTAGTCGTTATCTATGTGTTTATACATCTGTTTTATAGAAAAGTGTTAATATTGGTACATTTTAGTACAATCTTTTTTTAGAACCTCAACATACCCAGGGTACACATGGTACACTTTCTTATGGGAGATATGATCCCACCGGATCAATGTCTACTAACTTTAAAAAAAAAAATTTAGGATTAAATATGCCTAGGGTATATAAAAAAAGAGAAGGTGCAAGAAAAAGAATACCAATCTATAAGAAAATCTTGGAGTTCACTGTTAATGATGTTGTGGCGACTGATACATAGCGACATCTAATTAATCGCAGTAACATCGCCACAACAATCGATAGCGAGAAGACTAGCATCGTCACAGCCATCGATAGCAAAACGAACTGCAAGAAGTTTCAACAGCAAGTAACGAGATGGCGCTGTACCAAAAACGAACATCATAAATTAATACTACAAGACATTTAGAACAAAGAAACCTACATATAGAATAAGTTTCATTACCAATTAACATAAATAGAACGTCCAACCTACATCGGTAGGACCGCGGTCCCTGGGCTAATAACACCTAGCTCGGAGGGAGACAATTATCCTTTAGTCTCCCTGGCCAGTTGTCTCCGTCACCACAGTAGGGACTCCAACCTCCAACCTTTGGGTTCCTAAAATGTTATAGGGGTAAGAGTATTCGTGGTACACTCTAAAGATATGTTAGAAAGAAGAAAAATGCTACGACTGAAAATATTGACTACACTCCAAACTATAGCCAGTCACAAATTTTTTCGTCAACTGAAGAGACAGAACTTGACGAAACTGGTATAACTATAGTTCATAAGCTAAAAAAAATTGAAGCACCTCGTGTGGTCATAAGTTTCGAGACAAACTTTTTACTGAAAAAATAAAACAAAATGTTACTGGCTGTTATTTTTTTTTTGCCGATTTTTAATTTGGAATGTTAACTTTTAGTTTATTAGTATCGCAAATTTATTTGTTTGTTGATGGGGGGTACGAATCAATTATGTGTAACTGTCATTTCGCTATTTAAGGCGGGAAAAAACCGATGCAGATTTTCAATGAGCTGAAAAGTTTTCCCGTAAGCCAAGAGACTAATATTTCGCGCGTTTCAGTGAACAGAATACTGAAATTTGATCTTAAGGTAGAGGCCTATAGCCGTAAAAAAGTTAACTTTTTAAACGATCGTCTCCGTAAGTTACCGTACGCGAACGTTGTCCATTACTGCTGAGGAGACATGATGCCAGGATGATACTCTTCACAGACGAGAAAAATATTACTGTGAAACAAAAGTCCAACCCATAAAACAATAAAATGTACGCTAAAAGTAGAAAAGATGTCCCAGCTTCTACACGGAATGTCTCGCGCACTCATCATCCGGCTAGTGTGATGGTATGGTGGGGAGTTTTGTATAAATGCTATAGGTATCCACCTTCCACCATTTACTACTAAACAAATAAATCAATGATATTTAAATAAAAATAATAAAATTTTAACATATTTTTTCATTTTTTTCTGTATTGGTATCATATGAATACCCTATACGTGGGAGACTTGTTCCTCCCAGGATCAAATGTTCCACATAGTGGGGATCAAGTCAGGCATATATATGGGACACTTGATATCATTTTCTATACGAAGTTTTCGTGGACTGGTTTCCTAATTTTTATACCGATATCATTAGCTACTATACTTAGTATAGCTAATAAAATTTCACGTAATTCAGTACAAAAATAATTAAAATCGGATCTATATTTGGGAGACTTGTTCCTCCCAGGATCAAGTGTTCCACATAGTGGGGATCAAGTCAGGCATATATATGGGACACTTGATATCATTTTCTATACGAAGTCTTCGTGGGCTGGTTACCTAATTTTTATACCGATATCATTAGCTACTATACTTAGTATAGCTAATAAAACTTCACGTATTTCAGTACAAAAATAATTAAAATCGGATCTATATTTACAAAATAAGGGCCAAAAAACAAAAGGGGGGATCAAGTCTCCCAGTCTCCCCTAACCGAATCACACTTATACTTGGTAATAGATATGGTATTTTTAAAGGTTTTTTTTTTATATAAAATATCCAATTATTTTTTTCCATCAAATAACACAAGAATAGTACATAAGAGTAACTGAGACTGAGCTGTGAAAATATTATAATTAAGAAATATGCGATTCTATGTACTTCAGATTGTACTTTGCTTGTATTTAAATTTAAGATGATTTGAAACGCTGATCACTTTTAGCAAACATAGTAAAACAACAGGCTTTTTATTTATCAGGCAATTAATTATTATTTAAACTTCATTTTATTTGCTTATATAAATAGATGAGTGGTAAGAGAAACCCCGGGTTGTTGCCCATCTCTACTTACATAGTACTTTGATCACTCTACAAAATCGATCGTCTGAGTATAGTCGGCAAACCGTCAAACGTTAGGCGTTGAACGATATGGCGGATGGCCCGGGCAGATCTCGATCAGACCAATTCAACGACTAGCCCACAACATACATATTATGACAATTACAACTCTTCCAATTTTTTTGTTATATTAGGTCCTTACATATGAAATTGGCGTTTTGTCGTACTGGCCACTTTAATCACAAATTTCTCCTCCTTGATTGGGAATTCCAAATTCAAACAGCCATTTACTATTTACCCGATTGCGCGACGTAAAGGAGGGTAATGTGTTTATTACACATGTATTTGAGTTTCGTTAGGCGGCATCCATTTGTTATTTTTTCTCCTGTTTGTCCTATTTACGTCACCCAGTATAAAAAATGGAAAACTTGAGATATTGTGTTATTTAGGAGTACGAATTCCACGTTAGTACCAGTGCTGCGGAAACGGCTCGAAGGGTTAATGATGTATATGGCGGTTGTGTCGCAAAAGAAAACACAGTGTGTTTTTGGTTCTAACGTTCGTTCTGGAAATTTCGACCTACAGAACAAGCCTCGTGGACGGCCGGAGACCCAAGTTAATAACGAAGAATTGAAGGCTATTGTGGAAGCGGATCCATCGCAAACCACGTCCGATTTAGCTGCAGGCTGCGGTGTTAGTCATCACACCAGCCCTTTTACGTCCCCACTGCAGGGGCTCAGGCCTTCCTTATGGATGGTTAAGGAGGATGGGCCATGACCCTCCACGCTGGCCCAATGCGGATTGGAGGGTAATTGCGGATTGGTTGGCGGTGTTAGTGATAAAACTGTTTTAATCCACTTAAAGCAAATTGGAAAGATTAAAAAGCTTGAAAGGTGGGTACCTCACGAATTGAGTGAAGCAAACCGGCAAACGCGCTTCGACTGCTGCGTTACATTACTTAACCGGCACAATAATGAAGGGTTTTTAAATTGAATCATTACCTGTGATGAAAAGTTGATTCTTTACGATAATCGGAAGCGCTCATCGCGATGGCTGGACCCTGGCATGCCATCCAAATCCTGCCCCAAGCGAAAATTCACCTCAAAAAAGTTACTTGTAAGCGTTTGGTGGACTAGTGACGGTGTCGTTCATTACAGTTTTCTCAAATCTGGCCAGACGATTACGGCAGACGCCTATTGTCAGCAATCGCAAGCCATGTTAGAAATAGGTACTAGTTGTTAAACAACCGAGGCTGGTCAATCGCTCTACGCCACTGCTACTTCACGACAACGCTAGACCACACACTAGACGCACGCAACGCTAGACGCACAACAGACGGCTACCAAATTAGAAGAGCTTCAATTGGAATGTCTAAGACATTCATCGTACTCGCCGGACTTGCTCCAACAGATTACCATTTTTTTCCAAATTTGGATAACTTCTTTCAAGGGAAAAAATTCTACTCCGTAGGGGCAGTGCAAATCGCCTTCAAAGATTTTATTGATTCCCGTCCGAATGGTTTTTTTAGTAAGAGGATTAATTAACTACTTATGAGATGGCAAAAGTGCATAGATAACAATGGTTTATACTTAGATTAACGTATATACGTTGGCTCTTAGGAAAAAGTATTAAAACAATTTTTATAAATAATCCTGATCTACAATTTTTGTTTGGGTTTATGATAAAACCGTTACCGTTACGCTAAAAACCTCGAAAACCCGTTTTTTGTAACATTTGACCTTGAATATGATTTTTATATCGGGTCGGATCGATGAGGATATTTTTCATTTTTTTAAGATGGTGTTTAGAACAATCTCACCAATTTTCAGGTGCAGATTTTTGTAACATAACTCCTATTTTTGGTGTAATTTAACCGAACTAAATGTTAATAAATCTCATGTTTATCCTTTTTATTACTGCTTTTAGGTTTTTGATACAGAGCAGAGACAATTTTTAGAGATTGATGAAATTGAATCCATTGTAACTCAATATGGAGATATATTTGATGCACAAGAATCACGTGAATTACTTCGTGATGCCAATGTGCGTGGCGATGGAAATGTATATTATGAATATTTTATAGACAGTATGTTTAGCTTGGCACCGGAACTAAATGATATAGCAGTAAGTATGTATTATGTACCTATTTTACATATAGATGACATTGGAATTTTTAATTTTATCTTTATAATTATTTCGATGTTTTGCTATAGGTATCTTTGTGGAAATGTTTGGTGTTAGCTTATACGTTAAATAAGGGGGTTTCCCTTGAAATATAAATGTGGATACATAGGTATAATATAAAGACGGAAACAAATTTTTGGATTGTGTTGTATATATACTTAGAGGAGCACATTGGCTTCATAAATTTAATATGATGAGATAAACATTTGGATGTCGTGACAGAAACACATCAATTTCATTCTTACTGATATGAAAGAACAAACGACAGCAATAATAACCGTGATACGGCACAAAAATGTTTCTGATTTAATACAAAAACAGTTAGGAGAGAATAAATAAAAGAGTCTATTCACACATATGAACTTGCCTACAACACCCGTTATTACCGGTGTCGGCACTTATTAAGAATGGCATTCACTGATACGAATCTGCATGCTTACTCTTGAATGCAATCGCGATCAAAGACTTTGTATTGTGCTGTTTCATACTCGTGCCCCCCTCCCCCCGCTCTCCCGTAACTTTTTCATCCCTTGGTCATCATTTTTTGCTGATCCTGCAACGATTCTGCCATAATGACAATGTCATCAGTAAAGCGCAGATGCGTGAGATATTCGTCGTTTACATTAATGCTTTCCAATCCATGGTCTTCAGACATTCTCCAGTGCGTTAGTGAGCAGTTTTGCCGGAATAAGATCCCCCTGCGTCACACCCCTAAGCAACTGAATGGGTCTTGTCTGGCGGTTTTGTACTTGTATTAACATTGATGCTGTATTGAACAGGCTTTTGAGTACATCTACGTATCTCTAATCGACTTGACATCGCATCAGGGATTCCAGAATAGCTCAAGTCTCGATGGAGTCGAAAGCTTTTCGTAGTCCACAAAAGCTATGTACAGTGGTTGGTTATACTCCTCAAACTTCTGTGTAAATTGCCTTACTGTGTATGTGATCTACGGTACTGTAGCCTTTCCGAAACCCAGCCTGTCCGATGGCTGGAAGGCGTCCAATCATATAGCAAGACAATTTGTAACGACTCTCGAGAACAGCTTATAGATGTGGCTCAGAAGTGTGATCGGTCTGTAGTACTTCAAGAGACATTTATCTCCTTTCTTGAAAAACAGAGCCACCACACCACCTTTACTCCTTGCCTCCGGGGTAGTCTCAGTGGTTATGGCGGAATTAAATAGCTTCTTTACTAACAGATACCCCTGCTATCTTAAGGAGCCAGTGATTCCGTTTTTACCGGGAGCCTTTCCATTTCCAAGTGGTTTGAGAGTCGCTGCCATTTCCTCTTCGTCAATGTCAGAAAGATCTTCTGTGAAGATCATTTGCATTGTATGAAGGCTTAAGCATACAGTCGGCTATAGAAGTCTTCAATTTCAGCGAGAATCTCTGAAACCAATGTGACGATCCTGCCATTCGAGGTTTTCACGGATAGTGGCGATTCTAAAATTCTCTTTATAATTAATGAAGCATCATTCATTATCAAGTTAAGACTAATAAATTTATATGCAGCTTATATAAAAGAATTTTCTTTTTCAGGTAGATTATCTCTATGAAAACCCTGATGAAGACCCATCAGTTCCTCCTGAAATTGTAGAAGAAGACGAACCACCACCACCGCCACCGCCCCCTCCTCCCGCTCCGTCTAAAAAGGACAAGAAAAAAAAGTAACATATATTTTTAGTTTTTAGGGTTTCTTTCATTACTTCGAAAAATGTAATACATACATAAATAAATAGAAATAAACAAGTTCTTTTATAAATAAATTTATTTTTTTCTATCTAAATTAATAATTATTTACGAATTTTGAAATAAAGACATATTTTACTATTCGATACTAATAGTTTTAGTGCCTGAGCACACATGTTGATTATAATGAAATTGTTAAAAAAAAAACCCGAAATCGAACTAGATATCGCTATGGTACTTTCTTGATTTCTCCATGACAACCCTTCCGGTTTTCTTTCACGTATAAAAGTAAGTCAGTTTTCAAAAGACAAACAACTCATATTTTAATTGTACTATTTCGTATTTGTATTGATATCTAAGTTTCGAACTTGGCGAATTACAGTTTTTTAATATGTTAGTTAAAAGGAACGGAAATGCCTATCTTTGGGCCATTCGTTTCCTGCAAAAATCTACTTTTGCTGGGGTAGCCATCTAATGGATTCTAATTAGGGATTGCAATCCCGCAGCTCATTCAATCCCGCGGGATTGATATGCGGGATTGATCAATCCCGCGCAAGATCCCGCGGGATCCCGCATCTTTAAAATTATGTTATAAAATCGAATTGAAACTACAGGTTTTTATTTAAATAATCAAGTTTAATTACGAGTAATTAAACATGTCTCACATTATGCAGCAAAAATTATTTGTTTTCGAACAAAATAACAATTAAATTATATAATTAAGTACGAGTAATTTAGTAATCAGTCTTACTAATCTTAGCTTTTAAATGTTTGGCATCAAAGTTTTGTTTAATTATACCCTTACATCTAACAACAGTTTTATACTATTTTGTTATTCAGTCTTATTCATAATAATGACTAAAGAAATCACAACTAAGTAATCAACAACAACAAAAACAATAACTACTAATCATTGTCAAATCACAACTTTCTCTTATCTAAATAACTAAATGGTATTATTACGATTGTGACTTTTGAAAATACGCTCTTAAAAAGCAAATGGCATTTATAGTATCATCTCCAAGCCTGCTTCTGAGTGAACTACAAATATATCCTGATGCCGAAAACGCTCTCTCGGCTTCTACGCTAGTGGGCTGAACAGTCATGATATATTCATAGGCGAGCGTCAGGTACTCTCCTCTGATACCATCGGACTCGAAACATGCCATTTCTTTCTTCAAATTTTTTTCATAATCCTTTTGCTTATTGTCTGGTCTTTTCTTAAATATTTCTTTTTCTTGTTGAAGCTGTTTTTCGAATTCTTCTTTTAGCGTAAGTGTAGAAGCTGTGTCAGTTACAGTTACGGATGTTCCAGCTATAGATGTATTTTCGAAGACGTCACCTGCATACATTTCATCGTCTTCAACAGTACTGACTCTCTCTATTATTTTTTTTATTTCTTGACGTATTGCAGCTTTTTTTGGCATGAAGAATGTTTGCGTACGATCTGTATTTTTGGCTTCTTGGTCGTACTTTTTCGGATTTTGTAAATAAATTAAAATTCCTGTCAAGTTAGTGCGGCGTTCTTTAATACGTTCATGTAGACTCTGAGTTAACTGGTTACTCAACACCGTATTTTTTTGTTGCAATTTATCCAAAATAAATTGAAATGTTATGTCCGCAGTTATAAGCGTTGACTCTCGCCTACACAGTGCCTCAACTCCCAATTTAAAAGGCTGCAAGCTGGCAATGAGATCATTGATTTTGAACCACTCATTATCGCTGAATTTAATTTCAGATTCAATATCGATTAATGCCTTATCGATACAATTCTTTAAGTTATAGAATCGTTCTAAGATATCTAAAAGACTATTCCAGCGAGTCCAGCAGTCTAATATCAATGCCAATTCTTTTTTAGGGCCTTCTTGTTCCTTTACATGTTTTTGTAAAAAGACGTCATTTTTAGTTGGTGACCGTTCAAAAATCTTGACCACTTTTCGCACTTTCTTCAATAAATTGTCATATATAGAAGTCATTTCAAGTGGTGGTGAATTTATATTTACAGTTACGCCCTGTTCATTCGCGTCCAATCCGTCCATATCATCGTCGTCATCATTATCAGACTCCGTCGCAATTGAGGCTGCTGGGCATTATGGTATTGGTGAATTGCTTTTCTTATACAGTGTATCAACTATCACTAGCTGCAAGCCGTGTGTAAAACAAAGCTGCTGGGAACAACGCAAAAGCTTGCCAACCTTCACCATCACACTAGCGCCGTCCGTTGTACATGCAGTAATATCTGTGTCTAAGTCTAGACCAAAACTCGCTAGGCGTTCTTTTACTAAGCTAATGCAATGTTCTGCGATAGCCGAGCCTTGTATACGTACCAAACCCAGATTGAAATGATTTTCTTTCTGGTGAACGTTGATATTTAAGTATCGATGATTTTTTTGTGACGTCCATTCGCCAAATGTGAGTGAAAATCTCTGTTTTCCTTTCTTGAGACGTTCAAATTCTATAATCATGTCAGCTTTGACTGTGTTGCTAAAGTTTGTTACGATAGATCTTATCGTATTTGGCGAGTTAGGTAATTTGTGTCCGCTTTTAGAAAATAAATCTCTTAAATCCGAAGATGTGCAAAAGGAACTTAAGGTGAATCCGTCTTTACATACCATCCTAGAGATCGTTTTGTCCATGGAGTTTTCTCTGATAACAAAACTGTCCAAAGTTTTGGGATTCTTCTTTGGTACAACTGGTAAGGATTTTTCTCCAGTCTCATCGTTTCGAGAATTGATATCGATATTGTGTTTAGTCTTTAAATGTATTTTTAAGCCTTTGGTAGAACGTTGACTAATTTTTAGTTCATCTGAACACACAAGACATTTGCCACCTTTGTCACTTTTGAAATAACGCCACAGACCTATACCAATTTGGGTGCCGACGCTGCCGGCGCTGCCGTCGCCATCACCGTCGCCTTTATTCTCTCTCTCGAAATTCTCAGTTTCATTGGACTTGGACATGATTCATTCACTCGTTACCTGGAAATATGTTTTTAATAAAGTCTAATGTATAACTATTATCATTGATAACAAATATTATGTGTTCATCAAAACAAAAATAACTTATACGTGAATATCCAACATTACATTATCATTACAACATTATATTGCTATTTACAGCATAATCTGCATTTGAAAGAGCACAAATAAAAAACTAAATCAAAATTAATAATATACTTCTGTTGAACGCACGCTGGACCGTAGTACGAAAACACTGTCACCTACAGACACGACGCGTGTGACTGACTGCAAGAAACACGAACCGACACGAAGTCCCCCGCCAACCTCCGCCTCTGTGCGAAACGGCAACGTCGCACTCGCGCTACTCGCTTTCTTACGCGAAACTACAAGAACGTTTTAGCGGAAAATTGTAATTAGCGCCATCCGCGGATCCGCGTTTTAAAGGTGCGGGATCCAGAACATTAATAAGTGGTGCGGGATCCCGCGGGAATGCTGGATCCCGTTTTGCGAGATTGCAATCACTAATTCTAATGGATGCTTTTTAGTATTTTCTTTTTTTTTAATACTTCCTCAATATTAACTCTATGATAATTGGATGGTGTTTTGACAAAATCTTAATAGGGAACCAACCTGAAAGCGAAAAGCGAACCTTAACAGACATGGTAGGTATTAGCTTACAGTTTTAAATGTTTTACATACGTGTTAGTATTGTCAAAAAAAAATTAATAAGGAAGTATTGAAAAAATTAAAATTTGTTCTTGAAATCAAACTAGATGTCACTAGCGATTTTCAAATAATTGTCTATGACATTCATTCAATTTTTATTCTGACGTAATTAAATTAAAGTGAGTTTCGAAAATTAATAAATATGACATCGTTTCGTGTTTGTCATAATATCTAACTTTCAAATTATTTTTTTAAGACTTTTATTAAAAATGAATGAAAAAATTCCTAGACCTACTATAGCATAAGTTTTTTTATAAAAACTATTTCACGGTAATATTATTGTATACCGTAGCTAAATGTCCATCCACGATCTTACATCCAAAACAGATCACAATGCGTAGAAATATAATAAAAAGTTTGCTACGAATAGAGATCGATATGAATACTAATTGGAAACCTCATATCCAAATGTTATCTATTGCTATCATCATTTATATATGCTCTGAGGCAGTTGAAACGTATCTCTAATCAAGAAACAACCCTCTCCGCTTATTATTCTTTTGTTCGTTCACGTATAAACTATGGAATAATTCTTTGGGGTAATAGCCCACATACTCTGGAAATCTTTATCTTGCAAAAAAATGCATAAGAATAATTAAAAATATAAACCAAATTCTGAAAATTCTTACACTATTTAATATAATTTAATAATATTCATAAATAGTGGCTAATATTACCATAGCAACCATTGTTTACAATCTGATTTGTCATTGAAATAAATTAACCTAATATTATTTATAAAATGATTAATTGTATAGCGATGAAAATTTGTATTTGAGTAAATATTACATTTTTGAAAATTAAATGGATAAAAATGTTCAAATTCAAGTAATTTTGTTAACGAAAGAAAAATTATTTTAATATTGTATATATATGAACTACACTAGATGGCGTTCAATGAATTCTAAATCACAGATTTTTTTTTACCTAGAAAATATACCTAGAATAAATTTACAGTGAGCTGATGGCGAGTATATTCTAAATCGCGCTATGATTTTGATCAAAGAACTTTGCGCAGCCTGTAGTTGCTCCAAGTTTAGATTAAATAAATAGATTGCAATTATTTGGTTTTTCATTTCATCAATAATTAACTTATTGAGGATAAGTATTGCTAGGTCTTAACCTAAGATTTTGAAGTTGATAATTTTCACAAATCCTATTTTATTACATTTTCATTCATATTATGTAAGCACCTTAGTATAGGTTTCCAAGTACATATGTCGTGGCCAAACGTAGATTTTACCAATTCATAATGCGGAAAGCCATATTATGAAATGTTTGTATTTTATGAAATGGAAAAATCTCGCTGCCCACATCTTGATGTGGCTTGGCCAGCTCCATGAATGATTTGCGTTTAACGATATGGGCGGCTGATAGTATGACTTCTCCATGATGTGGCCAAGAGTAAGTGATCATTTATAAATATCGAATAAACAACCTATTTTAGCAAATACTTAATTATATTTATGAAATTTCACGTGGCGTAAGGCTTAGCGCTTACGGAGAGCTTCCGAAAAATAAACAATCTATTTCAGGTAATAATTAAATTTCTCATTTTTTTTGCGTAGATTACGATTTCGATTAAGTGTGTGTAAACTTCCTTTCCATCTGTATTTCAAATTTCTTTGGATTGGATTAATATTTCTAAAGTTTTCAAAGATAAAGTGCTAAAATAGATTGAATATTTGTTGTTTTTTTTTTGTTGTAATATCTTCGAACTTAAAGAGCAAGGAAATTTTATAATCAACTCCACAAAAACAGCGTTTTTGAAAAATATATGATGCCCAAAGTAACTATACCACGCGGACGAAGTCGCGGGCAAAAGCTAGTATAATATAAATATCTATGATAATATAAATATTCTATAAAAATTATTCAAGCCATAAGTATTTTCCTTTGATGATTTCGGAATATTTTCGTCATCCATAGGAAATATCCTTTTTTTTCTTGGCATAATCAATTCTCAAACAATCCCGTTAGTGTTGAAAAGTAGTAAATTAGAATTATATTAAACTAGCTGTGCCTGCAACTTTAGCCGCATGGAAAGTAACCTCAAAGCTCATGATGAGCGTTATCGTACGAATTGCACGCGCTTATAAAATGTATGGAACATCGCAAGTGTTTATTGATGAGATTGCACAATCTGTTAATATCGGTCACAAATCTCCTCTCACATGGTCTGCGATATCACTTCAAATTTTGATTTTCTGTTCAGTAATTACGAGGAGCGATTCAGTTGCGCAAACTTACCATATCATCAAAATAGATTCAATTTGACAAAAAAATACGGCAATATACCTATATAAACAAGTGAAAAGCCCGAAAATGCAGTAGTTAACGCGTTTCATCTGCAATTGAAGAGATTAAGCAACGATTGCAAAGGCTGGTAATCGGATGGGTGGTCAATTTTTTTTTGATAGTGATTTAGGACGACCGCGCATATTCAGTACGGATTACTTGGTAGATTAATCATCGATTGTGAATAATGGGAGGAACAAAATGACCGACACGGCCGAAAGTTTCAAGTTAGGTTACATGCAAACGTTCATTTTGTTTGACAAATATTTAAAAGTAGAGGAGATGTAAAAATTGAGCAAAAATTTTAAATTTCTAAGTGTTGACAGCCCTATAACGCGCATGCGCAATATCGATTCTCTCTGAAGACTGAGCTAAGCATGCTCTTTTCAATGCCGGTACATGCACGCGCAAAACACATCACATTCAAACAAAACTAAACACAATCTTCACTAAACTAAACACTCAAGACGAACACTCTAGTATCTTATTAACAAAAATTCATTTTCAATTTTAGTTTTTTGATGATCAGTTGATAGCAGTTTGATAAAACTAGGACTATTTGATTTGTGAAATTAAAAAAACTTAGGTTATTGAGAATTTCTACTTTATTCAAATCAGAAACCGGCTGTTAGTCTGTAAATCGATTTAAGCATTTTGACTGCCTTGTTTATTGATTGTCTGGTAGAAT
This sequence comes from Diatraea saccharalis, assembly GCA_918026875.4. Taxonomy (NCBI): domain Eukaryota; kingdom Metazoa; phylum Arthropoda; class Insecta; order Lepidoptera; family Crambidae; genus Diatraea; species Diatraea saccharalis. Next base: position 7,632,118 of record OU893333.1, read on the forward strand.
ATGCATGAAAGCAGTCTTATAAATCACAATCTAATTTATTTCGTTTTTAGAAATGAAGAAGTCAATGACCGATTGAAAACTTTTCCTTAGTACATCCCAAAAACAGCTGACTCGGGGTTGAAAACACTATTTTTTTTCAAAAACTTTGTAATTTAATATCTCCGAAACTATTTGACCTCGACTTATAATTTTTTTTACATCATATTAAAGACAAGTAGTACTCTCCAGGAACCTCGGGAGTGTCGGTCGTTCTGTTCCACCGAGTATATGTGCTTTAGTACCACCAATCGGCACTGGGACCTTTACGTAGGCCCAGTGCGGAATGTTGGATGGATTTGAATCATCGATTACTAATATGTGCTCTAGCACCACCAATCCTAATGAAGACTGACAAAACACACCTGATGAAGACCACTCCTCTTCTATGAAAGTTCCATTCACAGACTTCAAATCCAAAACAAAGCATCTCCTATTGCTCTGGAAAGAATATTGGAATCTTATTAGTGAAGAAAAAATAATAAAAATAATCCAAGGAAGCCCGCCCGCCCAACCTTGGTCGTACAAAAAAACAGTGCCCAACAGACAATTCATAACAACCGTAAATAGAATGAGATTTGGTCACCGTCAGACTTGCACTCACCTGCATAGACTGAAAATGATAGATAGCCTAAAGTGTCCAGTTTGTAACGAAGCCGAGAATCTCCAACATCTGGTAATGAAATGTAAACGAATTGGCATACAACGACTAGTACTTGTCAGTGGCGTGGAATCAATACACAAGAAAACAACGGAAACCAGTTTTCAAGAACTACAAACCACTTTACAAGTTCATTCTCAATACTATAATCAAGATTTAATTTCATTCTTAATACTAAAATAATGTATGGCTCAAAAGGACTTGAATGCAGAGCCGTTAGGCTCAATAAAAAAAAAGTTCGCTCGTCTGGTTCTAGTAATGATGTCTGATTCGATTATTATATACATCGATCAATCGATTATAGTATTTCTCTTAATTGATTAATAATCAATAATAATCGATTAATGCAACGAATTATTAAATATTTTTATCCCATAACTTTATTAATGATTTCAGATTAATTCTACCGTATTTTAAAGCCCTCCAAGTTCATGGAAAATAGTTAAAAATCAATTTTAACATAACGTTTACTATACCAGCACTGTGCATGCAAAATTTATAGAATTAAACTAGCTGTATTTCGTCGGCGTAGAAAGTAGCCTTCGTAATTCCTTATTACATAAGCTATCTGCCAGTAAAATCCCGTCAAAATTGGTATAACCGTTTCAGAGTTTAGCCAAAAATAACAGACAGACAAAAATGTAAAAATATTATTTTGGTATAGGCATGTACCGTATACTTACATGTGCATTTCGTAAAAAAAAACGGTTAATTTGTATTTGTTAAAATTAAACTGTAAGATCAGTTCATTCATTCATCGGGAGTTCCCCGACCAAAGAGTAAAGTTACCTATTTGTTCGTGGGAGTATTCCAGGGTTGCCGCAACAAGCAATAGAATATCTACTAATAATATTCACACTCGCGATCCGTTATGGGTTGCTGAACCGTCAAAGTAAAGTAAGCAGGAACTATACTAACGTTTTAAACTATTCCTATTCCATTTTAAGAAATAATCGATGGTTAATCGTCGATTATGAAATCATAATCAATAGCATCTGATTATTTGAAAAATCGGTTATTGATTACTGGTAATCAATTCCGCACACCATTAGGTTCTAGTCATGTCATCAGATTAAAATTACCATCTTTGCTCTCTCTCTCAGTCATTGGTCTGTGATTCTGATTTTATTCGATTCATTTTTGTGATTGTGTCGAATTAATTTTAATTAGATTTTTACAGAAATATGTGTTTATAAGTATATTCATGTAGGATCGTAGTATATATTGTTTTAGTTAGTAATTATAAAATATTTTGTAAGACTCCTTTATAACAAAGCAATGGATTTGGAAGATAATGCTTTGGGCTTGACCCATGAACAAACTGATAAAATACTACAGTTCCAAGATTTAACTGGTATAGAAGACATGTCAATATGCAGAGATGTGTTGCAGAGGCATCAGTGGGATTTAGAGGTAAACATTTGTTTTGCTGTACGAATTTTTAAATAGGCATGTAGGTTGGTGTAATTTGAGCACCTGTCGTGTTCTAAGTGAGTTTTTCTGTCATAGGTAGCGATACAAGAGCAGTTGAATATAAGGGAAGGACGTCCATCGGTTTTCGCAACAGAAGCGCGAGCACCACCAGTAGTACATGATCACATAGCACAACAAGTGTTTACAGATGAATCAACAGAGGGACCGTCGGGGGGTGTAAGCGGTCTACTACGCTATGTAGTCAATCTAGTTGTGTCAATGTGCTACAATACAATATCATCTGTTTTGAATCTCCTACTGAGCTTCATACGCAAAGATGACAGAAGATGTATGTCTCTAATTTGTTATAACATTTAGTGCAGTGTTTACCAATCTGTAGGAAGAGTATGTTTGTGGAAAAATAATTTAATAATTTTAAACCGTTTCAGTGGTAACTGATCCCTTAGGTGATGTTATGAGCTTTATAAATAACTATCAATCAAGATTTAATCCACATCCAGTATTCTATCAGGGTACATATGCGCAGGCCCTTAATGATGCCAAGAATGAACTTAGGTTCCTTATTATATACCTTCATTCAGAATCAGCAACAGAAACACAGAATTTCTGCAGGTTAGTATTATTGTTTTATGTTTACTGATATATGTGAAGGAGTAGAGAAAATAAGCATATAAGATAGGCTTACAACATGCTCAAGCATATAGATCATTATATTCCTATTTTTTAATGGTACTTTGCCATACTATGTTAATAAATATATACAGGTATACTCTTTATAATGTTAAATGTTCAACTTGAATATTCAAATGGTGAACTCCTGTTATCCCTTAGAAACATCACTAAGTATAGACTCATAGATATCACACTGACTGATTAAGCTATGTATAAATTACAGGCTATTCAATTGTACTATTTTTTAATAAAGCACCATATAGATTTCGTATTAGGTAACAAAACCACAATTTACATACATTTTTACTATCACTATAATAGATTAATACTCCTATTAGCCGAGTGAAGCAACAAAGAAAATGTAAAAAAAATGGGAGAATATTTTACTTTTGAAGAACTTTTTTTGTATGCACTGCATAAACAGTTAAATTTAGGGTAAATCATATTTTTCTCTAAATTTAACTGTCTGTAAAATCACAAAAAAGTCCATGACAGCATATGTCTATCTTATGTCTTATCCTGTTAAATAGTACATAAAGGGATGAAAATGAGAGTGAAAGTTTATATAGGGCAATGAAACAACCATAGTAATCACTGTTAACAATTCAATTTGTAATTGTTATTATATAGCAAGTCATCTTTTTCCAAATCCATTATTATAATATTTAAGCTTACATTTAACATTTAGCTGATGATCACTAGATGATGCTATTTTATGTTATGTTCGCAGTTTTTATTTTTTATGATATTTATCAACAAAATTTAGCTTTTATTTTCAATTTTTTGATATTTTCAATAACTTTAAATTTAATGGCCAATTATTAATCAGGTGAAAATATTTAAAAACATTTAACTGTTCTCACTAGATGATGCTACTGTATTTTAAAAATGGGTTTTTGGTTGAATTCTCTGTGTTCTAATTTGAGTAAGAATGGTGTGATGTCACTCGCTGTTTGTGATCGTGTGGCGAGCATAAAATATTTGTTTTTTCATAATTAGTTTAAGTAATATTGTAAAGCATAAAAATGTGATTATCGTTAATTGTATAATAAACATTACAAGAAAAAAAATGCATCATGTATCCTGTTTTCTTTCAGAACAACCTTAGCTGACCCAGAAGTAATCCAATATATAAATACTCACGCCCTATTCTGGGGCTGTTCAGTGGATACAGCAGAAGGTTGGCGTGTGGCGCAATCTGTAGGTGGGCGGCGGTATCCATTGTTGTGTGTGGTGTGCGTGCGCGAGCATCGCATGACAGTGGTCGCCCGTAGTGAGGGCACTTGCTCACCGACACAGCTTCTACAGCGGCTGCGGCATGTTGTAGCTGATAATGAGGCTCATCTTGCTGCTGCCAGAGCTGACAGGTAGGTTTATAATTTTTTACTACACAAACATAGCATACATAACAGAACACAGAATATGGCAGGCCAGCCATGGTCCTGTTCAAGCATACAGGATTATCCTTTACCACGCGATCCTGGTGTGGAGTGATTCACAAATGCCTGCGTTATGAGTGCTTTATACTACAAAATATATTAAAAATCCATCATCCTCATCATCATCATCATCAACCATCCTGATTATGAATTACAATCTAGGAAGCTGTGTCAAGTGTAAGTTGGAAAACTTAGTTAAGCTGTCTATGCGGTACGAAAAATCAGACAACTCACAGATGTATATACTGCCAGGACAGTATACATATTTCCATAGCGTTATGTCATACAGTATCAAAAAATTACACGATCGATAGCTTCAAAAAGACCTTATATCGCCATTCTAACTTTGATAGGTATATAAAAAATATCAGTGTTATATACTGTAGCTAAAGGCTAATTTTTACAATTTCACAGCAATATTTTATAGATTTCTTTAGCATTTAAAATGCCTTCTCATTTACATTTAGTTAGTTTTTATATTCTTTTGTACAAATAAAAAGTAATTTATTCAGTTTCGTTTGTCGTACTAACCCCTGATTTCAATAACCAAAAAACTATCCGTTTCTGCTACCATCCGTAGCATTTCCTACCGATGGTAGCAAAAAAGTGTTTCAATAACATACCATTGGTAGGTAAAGCTACCGACGGATGCTGCTAACAGATTGATCTGATACTGATAACCGTTCGTAGATAAAATGTATGAAAGGCGCAAAAAGGTGTTTCATTAAAAAAATCTATGTGATGGTAGAGCTGTCAAACTTACCATCCATAGCTTATCTGTCAAATTTGCCTACTGGCCATTTTCCGTCGGTTATCATATAAATATTTATAAATGACGCGTTTTCCCTTGTTAATTTATAGAAAAATAACAGTTTTTCATTAAAAAATTAATATTGTAGAAGAGTTTAATGTGTTTTGTGGTTTCAATTAGAAGAATTTAAGTTGTAATCATGCCAATGTTTGTACCTTTTAAGGGCTCATACTACCAATTAATCATTGCTCCAGATTCTTTCTACAACATGTTTCTGTTGAAAAACTTGATGATTTACCTCTATATAATTATGAAAAACCTTGTTCTAATGAAACTGAATTTGCCACCTATTTGTATCAAACTTATACACGTTACATTAGTTTATACCCTTTATTTTTTATTAAACACTGATATTGATTTAATTCTTAATAAAACCCAATTTGGACATAACTTATATATTTTACAAATAAAAAACAATTCATATAAAACTACATAATTTTTACATTATTCCATCGCATTTTTCTACGTTTGTTTTACGATTTGATACAATTATTCCACTATTTCTAATAACGATTCATTTATCATCCTATGTCAATGGATCACAATTGTTCACTGTCAATTTCATTAATTTTATCTTGCAAATGCATTATGTATAGTAATATTTACAAATCACTTTATACAATCAAAAATTTATAATAAAGGTGAACTCTATATAAAATTCGCGCTAAGCTTCTACGGAACATAAATCAACTTTACTTTTTGGCATAATTAAAGGCAAAAGGATATAGCACATACAACCTAGTCTAGAATGATAATATTCACATTGAGGTTCACTTGGACGCTTTAAATCACAGAACATAGAGAGAGAATAGAAGTAGTAAGTGGGCGGGGCAAGCGTCGCTGGCATATGCGCTTTTACTCATATGACGCCCTTTCCTCGGTTTTATATTTGTCAGTCGTTCGTCAATCGTCGAGTGGTGATTTTACTGATTTTTTCTATAAAAAATACCGTTTTGTGCTATTATCACTTGCAAAAAGCAAAACAAAGTATACAATCTAACTAATGCAAACATTTCCTTTCACTGGTAAGTACAATTTTAGTGCTAAAATATAAAAAACGTAATAATTTGACACAATTTCAAATAAAATATACATTGTTTGCTCAAACCAACATTAATGTTTCTAACCCCGTTTCTAGACAGCAATGTAAATCATATTGTGCACTTTTGCAAAAAATAGTGCTGTGCCTCCTGAAAATAAAAGATGAATTGATACTGAACAAATGAAATAATGAACTATTTTACGAAGATTCGGTTAATTATTTACACGCAGATAAATATTAAAAAATACTGATGTGCTATAAATATCTAAGTTACGAAGTATATCAACGTTTTATGAACAATATATAAATCAAACGAAACTTCGTGAAAAGCTACGAGTGTTGGCCTAATAGGTCTTATTAGAAACTGGTGAAACTGGATTTCACTTATTTTGCATTACTTATATTTCAGTTTCCCTAATAACTTTACAACGGATTGCCCTGTTTACATAATTTATTTTGTCCTATCCGTTTTAGACCTAAACCTATCAAATGAATTTCAAAACAACATATTATCTATACAAACAAAAAATCATGTTTTCAACTAACGTAATATTGTTGGTGGTGTGAATTTAATTTACAAAATCAATTTAAAGGCGTCAATTTAATTTACTTTATTATGCTGATTCACAATCGGAAACCATTATTATAGAAATCGAGTTAAGATAGCCACTTTAAAGAACCGCCCACAGAACAGTTTTTATCATTTTTTTTGTTGCTTCATATTTGCACATAAGTTTATAAACGCATGTCTCAAACGGATGTGACTTTATATGTAGATTGACGTTTGTACGTACTTATCGCTTTTGTGTCTGTCTTCAAACTTTTTTGTTACGGCTTTCAAACTCATACTTGACCAGCGATTCCTTATTGTCCAGTCGTTGCAATTAAAAATGTAGGTACTATTATTATTACAGTTATAAAACTTAGAATAATAAAGTAAAACAAACATGGCTATGATCAATTTATTATTGTAATGATCATATTAGTTATTATGAATCGCTTTTGAATCGTCCAAAATTTTTTTTTCCCCTACCACTTGTTCAGGACGTCTTTTAGCTGACAAGAAGAACAAGCGAAAGAAACTTACCCGCCCTATGATATTTACATAAATCATGTCATTTCATATCTTATCACAATAATAAATACAACTTTCAAAATCTGTAGGACATAGGTTGAACATATAATTAGTCTTTATAGAACAAAGCGATGACTATTCATTCCATGCATTGCGATTCTTAAAATAATCATCAACTTAATAATAGCCTTTACTCATAAGTATGTTCATTACATGAATTTTTAATTTATTTATGGGTAGGTCAACTACATTTTGTGGAACTTTATTGAACATAGCAATGTAAATGCATTGATCCTCTGGTTTTCTGAAGTCTGAAGCTTGGAACGGCAAGTTTATTTTTATTTCTTGTGTTATGATTATGAACACTACTTTTTTTTTTTGTGAAGGAATCGTAATGTTTTCTTGCGTAGATAATATTTTCATTGATGTATTGAGAGGCAACAGTCAAAATATTTATTTCTTTAAATATTTCTCTGAGAGATTCTCTAGACCGTAAATTATATATAGCATGGACAGCTCTCTTTTGTAGAATAAAAATATCTTGAATGCTAGCCGCAGAACCCCACAACAATAGATTATACGTCATTACACTATGAAAATAACTAAAATATACCAATCCTGCCGTTTCAACATTTGTCAAGAGTCTAATTTGCTTAACAGCAAAAGCTGCAGAACTCAGTCTACTTGACAAATTATCAATATGAGGATCCCATTGCAGTCGGGAATCTAGTGTAATACCAAGGAACTTTGTCGATTTCACCAACTCAACTTTTTCACTATATACATTTATAAGTGTATTAATATGCCTCACATTAGGTAATGCAAACTTTATGTATTCCATTTTATTTGAATTAAGCTTTAAATAATTACTATCAAACCACTGTAGAACATTGTCGAACTGAATTACATTTTACTGTTTCATAACAAAATTTAAACCTCTTATTTCATCAACTACTATTATGTCACATCACTAATATGCACAATCGGAATGATACCAGTAAGAAAAAATTACAAATTAGGCTTAATGTAATTAATACAAAAATTCTGTTGGTTTCTTAATTTTTGTTTCTTTTTACACTTTCCCTCGCTTAATTATATTACTCCACAGACATATGATAGAGTTTATCATTAAGTTTTCTTAGTTTTTGTACTGCGTTGTTTAAAAGAACTTATATAGGGAAAAGCGTTATTTTTTAATATTCACTTGGTTACAGCAAAATCTAATCTTAATAGTTCGCACATAAAATGATGTCCCCAATTTTTTAAAATGTGCATAATCTTAAAATATTTTTTCCCTTCTGGTATCCCCGTATACAGCCACGTGACAGTTCAACGTTCATGTTAAAGTAAATTATTTATTATCACGTTGAATTAGAGTTTGTTTTTAATCGTGTGATTTCTTAGCTTAGTATCTTTTTGGGATTCTGTTTATGTTATCACGAACGTATCGCGTGGCAGTTTTTCATGTAGTGAACAAAATGATCATTTCATCTAATCTGTATTTGTGTGCGGAGAGGCGACACTCGGTTCCCATACTAAATCAATATCATTATACTTCTATTCTCTCTCTATGTTCTGTGCTTTAAATGCTTTTTTTGGAGCAACAATTGAAATATATTAGAAAATGGTGAGGTTCGTAAAAGTAACACGTTCGCGTTCTTGTACCTACTTAATTGACAAAACACTGTTCATAACCATGCACCGTACCATTTCAATGAACTGTGTATTGTACACGTTTATTTATATTCCGAAATTTAATTCGAGATAAAAAAAACTTATATAAAGCAAATAATAATACGGATATAAGATGTATAGTAGCTCGGTGGCGTAGTGGATAAGCGCCGCGGCCCGCGATTTTAGTCGTTAAGCAACTTTCGCAAGGGTCGGTCACGGGATGGGTGACCAAAAAATTATTATCTCGAGCTACTCCATGCTTCGGCGGGCACGTTAAGCCGTTGGTCCCGGCTGCATTTGCAGTCGTCAATATCCTCCAATCCGCATTGGGCCAGCGTGGAGTGTCATAGCCCATCCTCCTTAACCATCCATAAGGATGGCCTGCAGTGGGGACGTAAAAGGGTTGATGAAGATGTATAGTCTTATTTTTTATCGACTTCAATGAAAGAGAAGGTTTCTGATTCAAGTGTAACTAATTTTGTATAACAATGTGGGGATAAAAATGTAAGATTTGTTGACATTAGCCTATAAGAATTTCATTACTTTTTCAATTATAAGTACTTTGAATTGTAAATCAATATCGAATAAAATACTTGTACTTGGCAAATTCAGTTTCATCAGAACCAGGTTTTTCATAATTATATAGAGGTAAATCATTAAGTTTTTCAAAAGAAACATATTGTAGAAAGCATCTGGACCAATAATTAATTGGTAGTAAGAGCCCTTAAAGGTACAAACATTGACATGATTACAACTTAAATTCTTCTTATTCTTATGTGGTTCCACACAAAACACATTAAGCTCATCTACAATATTTTTTTTTAATGAAACACTGTTACTTTTCTTTTATTTAACAAGGGAAAACGTGTTATTTATAAATATTTTTACGATAAATCATACTAAATAAAAAAAGTTTAATTCAATGAGCCAAATGTTCCGAATCGCTGTTTCTTGCCTGCAGCATAAAATATATCTACCCATTTTTATCTAAAAAAATGGATTTTTAGTTCAAGTAAAAAAAATACTAAAAACTTTTAAAGAGATAAATCTAAACTATTTGTTGTAATGGTAACTCTTTTGTTTACATCAGAATTCCATTTCAGACGATAATTTGTTTCACAAGAACACCACTTTTAGGAACCTAACCATACAATAAATAAGTCATAATAATTCCAAAACAACTTTCCAATTTAGTTTCGGTACGTAATCAGTTCACCTCTTTCCTATTGATGTCTCTGTCTTCCTTCTTACGATTTCGATTTTCTCCAAAAAAATTTTAAATGTTAAAGACCAACATTTCAGCATAATCATAATATTACCTAAGACAAGGCTGTATGGAAAGATCCCTTTTCCTCGAATTATATGATTACAATTTTAAAAAATGAGCTACCGACAACCATTCGTAGTTGGTGATTGTGAAACGCAAAAACGAATGGTTGTCGATAGCTCAAAAAACGGTCGGTAGCTGCTACCGATGGTTGTCGGTATATTATAGAAACCGGGGGTAAGTCGAGTTGCGTTTGTGATATTCAAATTAGTTAAATTTTAACTAATAAAATTTAAAATAATGTTTTTCCGATTTATCGATCCATAGAAACTCACACAATTATATTCTCTTTGGTCAATCGTCGGGAATTGGCATTTACACCCAATAATTTGTGCTACCATCAAGTTACATTTATCTCGTTGTCTGCTGAAGTTGAGCATTATCGGTCACTTTTTGGAGCTTTTAGATTGGTATGTTTAAAATGCAAGTTATCAATAAGACCAATTAGCAAATTACTAATTGGTCTTAAAGGTGTACCAGAATCTGATGGCAAAAAACAAACGAAAACATCTCAATGTTCCTATGGCAATATGAATTGTTTACTATTGAATCCTTTAGTTGGAAAACTCAGCAGTTTTTGGCAATAAATGCTTTCTCATTAAATTGTTAATTTTTACTTCAACATTATCCTGAAATATAAAAATTAAGAAATGAATACAACATATTTATCAGTTCTATATGGCCTTGTTATGAAGGTTGCTTTATGTCAAAACTTTATCCCATCAAAATTTTCATTGATAGGACTTTAAAAAATAAAAGTGATGTTTATTGTTTATTAGAAAATTGGATTGGATTTCATCAAATTTATACAGATGGTGCAAAAATTGCAATAATGTTTCTACAGCTATTTATGATATGCAAAATAGAAGAGGTTACTGGTATAAACTTCCTAGTATTGCTAGTGTTTTTACAGCTGAAAGTTATGGTGTACTCAAAACCTTGGAGTATATTGAATCTCAGAGAGAGGGCAATAATGGTGGTGATTATTGGTTGATAGTTTCAGATAGTATGTCCGTCTTACAGGCCTTAAATAATCCAAACTTTAATACTTCAACTAGCTACATAATTCATAAAAGACGCTCAAAATATTTAGAGCTAACAATATCATTTAAATTTAATGTCGCCTTGGTGTGGTCAACAGCTCACATAGGTGTAACTGGCAATGCAGAGAGGAGCGGCAGAGCCGGTTGATGAGGCCTAATAGCGCCCTTTTCAGGGCTGTGGTCGGGCCGTACCGTCCGGTCGGCCGTCCGGTGGTAGTCGCGACCGTACGGGGTCCACGATAAGGGCTCTGCCTGTGTGGATCCTCCCAAATAGATAGGTAGGGGACTGGAGATTGCACAGTCGCGCATCTCTGGTCTCTAGTCGGGGGCAGCTGGTCGGTATTACACGTCTCTGCCCTGTCCGGGGTTGTACGTCTCGAATGTCTCTGAGATATGCCCCCCAACCCGCCAGGGACCTGCCCTTTTCAGGGCGGGCCGAAATGAGGGCGAACCGCGCGGTGTATGGCCTCCGGGCCGATCCCGTGCATCGCCTTCCATGCGGGGGACATCGCTGAGTTTTAGTGGGTAAACTCCTGCTTCTTGTCTAGCCTCTTCGGGGGTAGGGGCGCAGCAGATGTCCCACATAACCCGTGAAGCCCGCGCTGGGTGTAGCGGGTATGCGTAACGCATTTCTCAGCGTCAAAAATAAAACAAAGGTGTAACTGGCAATGAACAAGCTGATTATTTGTCTAAATCCATAACAAATACATCTTATAATATTCCCATCACAAATATTCAAGTACCTGACTCGGATATCTTGGTAAACATAAAAAGAAAATTGCGTGATGAGTTTGTAAATACTTGGGAACAAATCACTCTAACCAAGAGAAAATGGTACAGGCAAATAAACAAAAATATCACAAAACCTTGGTTCACTTTGGGATCCCATTACAGTGGTAGAAAATATTATACTATAATTTCTCGCCTCAGGCTTGGACATTGTCGTTTTAATGCTCACCTTCATAAAATAAATATAGTGTCGTCATCTATCTGCAGTTATTGCAATTCAAGTAGCCAAACTTTGGATCACCTTTTCTTTGAATGTAGTCATTTTGCTCTTGCTAGGATTCTTTTCATAGATCGCCTTCTGGAGATTTATCATAAACCTGAAAATATCCCGCGCACTCTCCAGCAATTATTGAATAATCAACGTTGTTTTAGACCTATTTATGATTTTTTCGTATCAACTATTGGAGATATATAAAATTTAAATTATGACATAACGGACAAAAGATGAAATATTTTGATCTGACATTTAAATCGATTTGTGACATTATACTCTTCTTCTTATTTTTTAATTAATGGCTTATTTGCGCCTTTAGCACAATTCTGCCAATGTCAAGTAAATAAATAAATTTTTACATGTAAAATGAAAATGAATGAAAGATGGCGATGATTTTTTCGACATTATACTCTGATTTTACTTTTACAGTACAAACAAGGCCTTCATGGCTTTTATTCTTCATATTGTTGTTTATTATCAAAGACTACGGCTACGGCCTATTTTGTCCTATGATATCGAAGAAAAATTTTGTACAACAGACAACTGCTGTATGGGCTAAGCTCTCTTCGCCTTTAATTTACGGAAAAAATGGCCAAAAAAAAAATGTCTACTGTTGACAACTATCAAGTCAAAGTGTAAATTTGTGGAAATATTAATTTATTTGTAATAATGGCCAAAAAGCCATTGATATCTCAAGAGAGATATATTGTTTTTAATTTTTATAGCAAAATTTGTGAAAAGAAGCTAAAGATTGTCATTTTTTTTTTATTTTAAAGTGTGTTTATGAATTGACCGGTAACTAGCAATTACAATTTTAAAAAAATAATTAATTCGTAAATATTCATTGGTAATTTTTTTGACCAATGCATATTTACGAATTAATTATTAGTCATTAAATCATTGTTTTACGCCGGGTAAAAATAGGGACCGTGTCATTAAGGGCCAGTTTTTTGATCCGTAGTCAAATGACATTTCACCATTTGTTAACTTGACTATAGTTAAAACATTAACCAGTTATTAACCCGCTATTTCGTTTTTTGATGCCAAATTAAACCATAGCCAAATTTAACTAATGGTTAATTTGTTACCAGCACAATGAGTCATTCTTTCGCTATATATTGACATGGGTAATTTTTTGTGACAACACTAACGGTTTGAATGAACGGAGCGAACTAAATGCTTTTTTTGACATTAGGATTTTGTTCCAAATATCAAATAGATAAAAGAAATCTATAGATTACCAAAAAGTGTGGATGTTTATCGTTGTTCTGTTGTGTGCAATGTGTGTTATTTTTCAGGTTATATAAGGCAATTTCGTTAATAATGTTAGAAAGCAACAAAGATAAAAAAATCGGGTTATTTTAAACTTTTCTTTTTTTAAAAAAGCATTTATTTGTTTTTAATTTATCTTATCTTTATCTTATAGAGAAATACATGAAAAGAATATAGAATCTGGTATCCAAGGTGGCATTATAATGTTGGAAAATAAATCAAGGAATATGTATTTTATATACTGTAGGCATATTTACCTTTTGTATTGTATATTCGTGGATTTTATAAGATTTTTAATAATTGAATAATTTGGCATATGCCCTTGGAAACAAGAAAAAATATTTTATATAGTACAAATATACAAAGGATGATCAAGATATAAATATAACTTATTTTCAATAACCCTATAACCCAAAAAATGACAATGAATATTTTCCTATGAAATTGCATCATAAAACGAAATCCCAAAAATAGCTAATGTCCAAATTTACTATGAAATCATGTAGGTTATAAAAACAACGTAAAAAACAATAACAAGGGATCAAGTAAATACAACGCAGGCGTACCTCTGTTCTTTTAACCATTGGTCATTTACTTAACCTAGCTTCCAGTGATGGTTAAATTTTTTGACAAATGGCTGTTATTCTGACAATTGGTTAGGCTAACTATTAATAAAAAAATTTTTTTTTTCTGATATTAAATTATTTGTCAAAGATTTCAACAAATGGTTGAGTTAACCACGGATCAAAAAACTGGCCTCTTAGGCTCAGTTTTTAGATCCAATCATTGTGCTGGCAACAAATTAGCCAGTTGTTAAATTTGACTTTGGTTTAATTTGGCATCAAAAAACGAAATAGCGAGTTAACAACTTGTTAATGTTTTAACTATAGTCAAGTTAACAAATGGTGAAATGACATTTGACTACGGATCAAAAAACTGGGCCTAAGAAAATCAACTAAAGCAGATTTGATTTAGATGTATAAGCATAGCAGTAGTTGCAATATTAGTAGAGATTCGCAATAAAGGAATAAATAAAATAAGATTCTTTTATTTATTCGTGCTAGATTCCGAGTCAGGTACAATACTTTTTGGGTTTGTTCTGGGTCGGGTGCTCTCTCGTTAGAATATTAGATGTTGGGACTATATAGTGTACGGGTGCATCTTTGTGCCAATGAGGTTAATAACTAGAGAAGCAATTCCTGCATGAATAGTACTTAGCACTTTTCTGAAATCAGGACGTAGCTTTGCAAATAACGTTTATACTATATAAATAGGTTTGATGACATATTATGTTTGTCTCCCTCGTATCTACGATAAACTTTAAATTAAATAAAGACCGAATATCTGTGAACGACATGATGAACGGAAAAATGGGTAATTGATATTGTATTGCCAGCTGTCGAAAATTTTACCCCTTATGATGAATGAATGAACGAGTAATGTAGATTTATGTATTAAGAGCCATATGATAAATTTGCACTCTGTGAGATTAGGTATTTTGAAGCGTCCTGAGTTCTCGACAACTTGTTCAAGGTCACCAGTCTAGAATACTGTGTTGAAAAACTATGATTAAGCTTTTTTGATGCTTTCTATGGTGCTATTTCTATGGTGTGATTTGTTATCGATTCCCGAACATTTGAATACGACTACTCAAGAAAAGGAGTCGAGTCGAGGAGTCGGAGTTGCTAAGATCAAACTAAAATTTGTTTAGCCATGCTTTAGTACAACTTGTTTCTTTTATTTTTAGTTCTATTATGGCGATGGTGTTTTTTTATAGATAATTTAAAGCTCTCCAACTTTTCTTTAGATGCATTCGTATATCTCTTACCGTTAAGAGATTTTTTAAGGAGCCTTTAAATGGGATAAAAAGTAGCTTATATATTAATCCAGTGTAACAATTGCCTCTATACCAAATGTCATCAAAATCCGTTCATTCCTTTTTTGCTTGAAGAAATAACAAACATCCAAATCTACAAACTTTTGCTTTCATAATATTATAGTAGGATAAATGTCCGAAACGTTCTCAGAAATTATTAATTATTTATATACGAGTCTAATTTTAATTGTCATTCAAAATTAAATGAAAATAAAATAGTATTCGAATACTATATGCCTTAATGGCATTGATCTAGATTTTCGAGAGTCGACTATTTCTGGTAGCAGACACTCGTAGTAAAAACGCATCAAATGGGTAACATCTCGTTGTTCCAAAAGTTGTAATTCCGTTGAACTCTCAATACTATTATTATATGGTCCGGACCAGACCAAACTGCAAAAAGGCAGATATTTTTTTTGCAATATGAAGCTGGCCCTGTATTTGGTAAAACCAATCATGTTTCTCATTCATCTGGGTTCATGTTGTATGCGGAAGACGGGCATTTTATTTCGACTAAGCCTTCTTCGCAAATTCCATCTGGAGAAGCTCCCAAAAAACAATGGTTCTCATTTATGAATAACCCACATTTGTGGATTTTAACATTTTCTTGCATACTTACCTGTTCCAATGCCACGGTTTAATTTTCCATTCCATGTTAAACAGGAGGGCACATGACTTAAATTATAGTGATACAAAATATTTTCCACCAGTGCGGCAGAATTCTGGTTAGGGTTAATTCTTGCAAATTTTTGAAAACTTTGATGCCGTCAAAATGCATCTTCGAAGTTCGACCTACAATGCGCTTTCTGCTTGTAGAAATCGAACATAACACCGTTCGATTTCTAAACGATTTAATGCTATTTTTTTAATATTATCTAAAAACAGCATTTTTGCATTTTCGAAATCTTTTGGGTCCATATCTGGTTGTTGACATTCTTTGCCGTAATTTTCATCTGGTTTAGTTTGGTTCTACAGCGCTTTGCACGGGTTTTATAGTATGTATTTTGAGCATATAGTTTGCGTTCTAATTCGCTTATAGACTTTCCTAGACTCATGCCCAAAAATGTCTTGTATAAAATGTATTGTGGCTTGCGACTACTGAAAGCGACTACTGCAGCATATCAACGTGCTTGGTATGAGCCTTTTAAAGAATAATTTATTCTTTTGCCACCTACAATTTTGGCTATAACATTATTAAATTGTTCAGCACGATTGTTAGTAAAATTTTTAAGAAGATTCTTGAAATAAAATGCTATTATTGATGCATTATTTCGTAACTTCAGCATTAAAGTTGGTATTACCGGAACTAGATTTTGTTCTGCTTTTCTTTCCGATGTGCAGTAATAATCTTCACATTTCGTGTGGTCACTAAAAAGTATTTAATGTCTTTCTGCAAATTCAGGATTTTTGTTTCAAGAGAAACATTTTTTTTAATAAATTTACATGCAGAGCGGATAGCAGTTCGCAATCTGGTGAGGCGATCTCCGGTAAAAAAATTGCGTTTGCTTAGTGCAACCGTAGTATCTTTTTGTAATTGCATATTTTTACCATTGTACACATTGTTTACGAGATTTCTTTGCTCTATTGAACACTAAAAACCTTCGAGCAGTATAGCTTGCTCCATGCTAGTGGATGAACCAATATGGTTTTTTGTGCAGTCATGATGTTTTGGTGTTAGTTTTTTGGAATGGTCGAAAGCGCAATCGATACAGTTTTAGGCGAATTAATGAAAGGCTGACTAAACTTGAGAATTGATTTATTTTATGATAAATATGTAAAGGGTAAAGAAAAAAAACGCTTTTTGGGTTTGCCGTGATACAAATATTTGAACGATATTTCAAGATATAATTTTATTTGAAATAATATATATAATTTCTATTTAATCTTAATAACTTCACATAATATTTTATATTTAAATTTATACGATTTACAATAACATGTTTGCAACTGAAGACTGACATTCATAAAGAGCATATTTGATTAGTCAAAATTTTAAATTATGAAAGATGAATAATAAAAAGAAATGATCGGCTTCCAGCGTCTTTATTCCGGATTATCATCGTTATTCACCAGTGTGCGCGGTCTTCCTCGTGGCTCATTCTTCAAGTCGAAGATTCCATCACAAAAGCGTTTAAACCAAAATCGCACAGTGCGTTCATTAGCAGACCCCTGTCCAAACGCAACATTGATATTGCGGGCTGTTTCTGCCGCGTTACTTCCGCTTTGGAATTCGTATTAAAAAATAACTCAAATTTTCGCAGTATCCATCTTTCTTGTCTAAATCGAATAACAAACACAATTGAAAGTCGATATTCAAATATTCCACATTTTTTAAAAGAACATCATAGAAACCATGTGAAAAAAGTTTCTTTTGAAAACCTCAAACCATGAAGATTCTATGTCAATTCAAGGGACCTATTACAAGAAAAGGGCAATTTTATATTTTAACCCCTAATATTATATAAATCATGAGAATATACTGAAAAAAAAATTGTACACTTTCATGATATGAATTGGATTCGATTTATTGTCTTGTAATCTACATACAGTCTGTAGGTTTTAACATCTTTTTGAGCAGCAAGCAGCAACTATGAGTACGGTTATGAACAGAGATTCTTCATCTGGAAACCTTACCAGTAGTTGTTAGACATAACAAGACAATAGAATTTATAATGTTCGTTAGTAGTATCAAAAGCAAAATTAATTTATATAATTGAAGCACTAAAGAACTGGCGACTAGGCCAACGTGCGCCAAAGGGAGGGGGGAGTGGGAGCACTCCTTCCCCACCACACACCAAAGAGCAGAGAAGCATAGTTTAGAAGAAAAAATATTTTACTACTATTTAATACTTTACATTAAAGTTTCGTTTTCTCGTGAAATATTATATACGAAAGTAGGAAGACTAAAAAACCTTTACTTTTATTTCATTTGAAAAATAACTCTGAAATTTATCATTGTTGTTATTTGTTTAAAAAAAATAAATCACGAAAGTAGGCTGTACGCATATAAATCCTTTTGCTTTTTGATAAAGTCAGTGTTTAAGACAAAAACATGAGCAAATGTACAGAATAAAATAAACTGGACAAGGGTATAAGCAGTACCCGGGGACACGGGTGGTAACACCTTAGAATAGAATTAAGAAATATGTATGAGAATTTCGCAAACAAAGTCCTGCAAGTTTGTGGGGGTAGTTAGGACGCTCGGCCATAGATTGTAAGGCCGGGCTTTTAAAAAAAAAAAAAAAAAAAAAAACTACTTTAGTATCTGTGTGTGTATGAAAAAAAATATTAATATAATTTGCGTGGTCGCCGATACTAAAGTTGAGACATATAATTAATTAAAAGATTAAAAGAAGATATTTAGATAAAGCCACGTTAAACAAAAAGAAAATATAGAGAAAATTGAAAATGAATAGTAGTGGCAACACTAATGACAAAATGTCTAAATTGGATTTGTGATACTTCTTTATATTTTTATTTTAAAAAGTTAGATTTATCGCGCCCTTTATGGTTGTATTATAATGTTACGTTATCAGAATAAAATTTACGCTGTTTTAATACGCAATTATCTGTGGGTATGACGTGCGTGTATTATAAATAAAATATTAATGTGTTTATTATATTAAAGTAACAAGTATCAAGATGTCTTTATCCTTTTTCCCGAATATTGCGTTCTACAAATGAGGAAGTATTTTAACAAAAAAAGAAAGCACTAAAATTACCTCACTTGAAGGCGACTCTAGCAAAAGTTGATTTTTGTAGGAAACGAATAGACCAAATTAGTCATTTCCGTTCCTTTTTACTTACATATTAAAAAAGAGAAATTTGCAAAGTTGAACCTTAGATATCAATACAAATAGAATATAAGTTGTTTAATGAGTTTTGAAAATGAATTTACTTTTATACATGAAAGAAAACCGGAATGACTGTCATTGAGAAATCAGGAAATTACCGTAGTGACATCTAGTTTGATTTCACGAACTAATGTTTTTTTTTAATACTTATTATTTCCCGCAATGACATCAGATTCTGGTACACCTTATAGGTATATTGGTATTCGTCTGATTTAGGGATCATCGCCATCTTTCATTAATTTCAATTTCATTTTACATGAAGTAATTAATTTATTCACTTGACATTGGCAGAATTGTGTTAAATGCGCAGATAAGCCATTAATGAAAGAAGTCTGATTTATGGAGGATGAAAAGTGGCCAAGACCGGCGACAAAGGATGCATAATGCCTTGCCTTTGCCTTTCTAAACTTATTTCTGTGTTTTGTGTTGTACACAACACTTTGTTTACTTTTTTAAATTCATTCATAATTATCAAAAGTACGTCAAAAATGGAAAATTTTCGCAATTGATAATCTAACCTGTTGATGCATATAAAAGTTAATTAGTGGAGCAAAATCTTAAAATTGAACTTGTGTTACAGATAATGTATTCTGTATTGTACTATAATTATTTTATTTTCGGGTTTAATAAAACGTTGTTAATTCATAATGAAAACTAAACAAGAATTTAATAAAGAAACCCTCATTTCTAGAGTGGAGCGTGAAGTTACAGCTCGTCTGAGAGCATCTCAAGATGAAGCATACGCTGAATCATTAGCTGCAGATCAAGAGAAGGAACGACGACGCGCGGCGGAACGAGCCGCCCTCGAACAACAACACAATGAAGAAGTGCGCAGAAAAGAACTAGAACAGAAACATAAGCAAGATGTAGGTTTTATTTATGTTAATTTTATATAGGAGGCCACTACGGATGGTTTCACGCGCACGCACAAACATGTTAAAGAAGACACCGTTGACACATGTGTCTATCATTGTATCTATCATTCATAGCTAATGAAATTGATATATTTGATTGTGCTCTGAGTGAGTTGACAAAAGTCGCAATATTTGTCTGTTTATATAACATTTACTATAAAGTAAGGTTTTTAATTAACATAAGAAATTAGGATTGCATTGGATAAAATATGAGAATTGCAATATTTACTGGAGGTATAGACATTAATATATTGATGTTTATCTCCATTGTATATAATTATATTTAAATTTAGATTATAGGGATTGCATGAATTTTGTCATTGACATACATATGATGTAGTTTCCATAGTTGGAAGAATTTCAAGATCTGATTCAGTATTTCTGAAGATTACTCAACTACAAACAAAGTTAGAAACTTTATTTAACAAAGTTAAAGTCTTTATTAAATTAGTATAGATATCAATCAATCCTGTCTGTGATGATTAGTTAGAGAAGGCGCGCGCGGCAATGGCGGCTCGTCTGCCGGCGGAGCCAAACGCCGGCGCAGGCACCGTCGTGTTGTTGATCCGTCTGCCAGGCGGCGAGAGACTCACGCGGAGATTCACTCTCATGCACACTACGCAGGTAAGTACCTCTAAACTCAGGTCATTTTCAGACCAGAGGAGAATGCTTTATACATACACACATACACTTATGATACATATATTTATGATGTATTAAAAAGTTTATTATGCACCTACTACTTTGTTACCCCATCACATGACAGGCAGCAGGGGACTTTGGACTTGTGTGGGACTTTCCATCTGCACGGACACACCTGAAGGCTAGTCGAAACGTGGATAGCATACGCAGTAACCTCATTATGGAGGAGGCTTGAGTGGGGCATTCCTTGCCTAAGGATGCAACAATAGATCGGAATACCAATATGTTCTATCGATATAAATATATGTTCTAGTTTTTTTCTTACAGAGATAACGAAGCCTTATAACAAATGAAGCCCAATAAGTAAATTTATATAGGTTCTCCAAATTTTAACATCGAATGGCTGATCTTTACATTTGACATTAGTGTCATTTGTGAACGGCAAAACTGTTCCTCAGCGCATTCAGAAATGACTTTTGAATTGAAGTTGATAGTAGTAGTTTTTACTATCAATATTGATTCAAAAGTCATTTATGGTTATTTGATATTTAGTAAACAAAATGGATAAATGCTGGATACTGTGTGTGTAATGCATCTTTATAAGTTGAATGTTTTTTTAATCATTGTCAAAAAATATATTAGTTTTCTGCACTTTTTCACCTTACAAACTTTCAAATTTTGTACTTCATATAAAAATATATATATTTAAATAAGTTTGCATTCACAATGTTATACTGGAAAATGTTCATGAAAAATGCTTAAAAAATCCACTTTCCCTGTTATAATGTAATATTTAAATGTTACTCTGAGATGGGATTCGAACCCACGACCTCTCGCAAACCCGGCGACTACTCTAACCACTGAGCTACTCGGGACCGAACAGGACTAACAAATTTTTCAAGCACTTCTACAGAGCGTATTTTTATCAATGTTCAGACTGTTCATTTCAAACTGTTTTGACGAAAATTATAAGTACATATATAGTACCTTTTGGATATTAAAAGTAATTTGATTGCTTTCTATCTTTCGCAGGATTTGTACGATTTCGTGTTCAGTCATCCACAGTCTCCTGAAGAGTTCGAGATAACGACCAATTTTCCTAAACGAGTACTTGTAAGGGGCGCGGCAAACCTCTGTGATGCCGGCCTGAAAGATCGTGATGTGCTATTTGTGAATGACATGAACGCTTAAAAGCTGTGTCGTCGAACCAATGTGGCACATTTCAATAGTTTTTCGCGACTGAGTGGTTGACATAATATTGTGAACTCGCAATATAAAATGATTGCATTTATTTTATCTACATTATTGATTGGGGCAATGTGAAGTTTCAACCACTTTTAGCTATTGTATTGATGCTAATAAAAAGTGGAATATAATAAACCTATTTTGCTATATCAGCACTTGAAATAGGTAATGGCTGGAACACTAATTTAAAACGTGACTTCACGAATATATTTTTGTGCTACTCGTTTAAGTTGAATCATAGAGTATTGTTTTTTATGGTCTGAAGTACACTTTAAACAGACGACATAGTGACATGCTCATATAATTATTGCTGCCGCTGGTGTCGTGATTTAAAATGTGTTCCAGTCATAGTACTCTGATGAATATGCATAATAGATTTTTATACATGATTTTCATGTTAACTCGCCACTATTCTTATTGAAATGTAAATACGATTTACGGGATGGTTAAGTTCCCTCGATCTATAAGCGTCTTTCAGTTACTCTTTCTTTTTGATTGCTCTAACCAGTATTCTAGAAGAGTTTGGGCCGATTAGCTCGGATATTGGATGAAACCAATTCGTAAATATTTTTTTTTAAATATTATTCTTCAAATATTCTCTTTAAAATCTGAGTATGACTTGAATAACGTTTCCGAAATAAATATATAGGTATCTTTTTTATACTGTTCCTGTGAATGGTTACTTTGTGTATTTACTGAAACCAGAGTATATGTAAAATTGGACCTTGAAATTTTGTTAAATGTTTTTGTCTTAAACACTGACTTTATCAAAAAGCAAAAGGATTTATATGCGTACAGCCTACTTTCGTGATTTTTTTTCTTAATTACTAGTATATCCACGTGTGTGTATACTTCAATAGCATATTTGTTTTATTAGATACATTCGATGAGCACTAAAATTTGCAACGTAATGCGAGTATCTGCCAGTTTGTTAGTACCGTGACGACATTTTTTGCAATTGGACGTAGTTACTCAAAAAGGATCCAACCCCCAAATTGGTCGAAAATGAGTTATGTATAACAAAATGTACATCAGGATCTATACTTTCATATAGGAAAAAAGCTCTGAGCTGTGTTAAATATTTGACGTTTTTTTCATCTCACATCTTTGGTAGATTCATATTTTAGTTCCATGAACACGACTCGAGCTTATTGGATCCATATTGTAAAATAGCAAATTAAAGGCACTAATCTTGGTTAAAAATCACAATAAAGATTCAAAACGCTTGAATCATTTTTGTTAAAAGGTAATTTTATTAAAAGGTGTAGGAAGGTAATTTTAGATAGTGAGAATACATTTGATATTAAAAATTAAAATAATATACACAACGAACCTTTAATAAATAGTTTTTACGATAATGTTTTGGCGTTTCAGTTAATTATGCTATTATTTCTTCATTTAGATCGTTTTTGAGATTTGTTTTGTAAGAATAAGGTAAATAAAACCTAAATATATCAAAAAGGATCCAAACATACTTTAACCTTTATATTTTAATAAATATTATTTGTTCTGTTAAAATGATATTATAATAAGATAATGTAAGAGTTTTTCTATGCTATTAGATAATATATAATATACAAAAATGTTACATCAACATGCAAATACAGCATAAACTTCAATCGTCTAGATCTCAAAAGTGACATTGTGTGGGATGGATCCTTTTTGATTAACTACGTCCAATAGCAAAACAAAAAAAATATATTTTTTTCTTGTCATTTTTAAAGCTAATACGGTCGGTCGGTTTGAATCTGACGAAAGTCAGGCGTCTCGCGGAAGTATTTGTTGGTACGCGACGGATGCTTTTTTATAAATTTGTCATTTCTGACGTTCCGTGACCGAGAAATAAACGACTCATTTTCCGTCAGATATCCGCCGACACTTAAAGCAGTTTACCACGATTATTTAGTTCCTTGTTGGCGTCATTCTAATTGTTTATTATTCTACGAGCAAAGGAGACGTGATATCATATTGAAATCAAAGTTAAGATCACTTTTGAGTGTCGTATCGTATTTGTTAGATATCTCTGGGGTGTGACTCTATTGAAGCTTTATTTCGATGTCTTTTCTTCTACCTCTTCCTTAAAAATGTTTTGCAACGAGCTGGCGGAGCAAAGTAAAGCTGTGTGGCGTCAACTAATAATGTACGGTCAGACAAAATGATTGACACTGCACAAGTCCGCTTCAATATTTCTTACGTGGTAAAGGTGTATTTTTACTTATTTTCAAAGAATTATAATTGGATTGATACTCTTTGAAAGCATAGTTTTATATTTTTATTAAATAATTAATCTCGTGTCTCTTCGGTTTAGTTAAACAGTAAAATAATAATTGAAGCATAAGTTATTGTTTAGTTCTTTTATGAAACATGAAATATTTTATTCAGTGTTAAAAAGCTTATTTATTTTAAGATTTTGGACGTTGGCAATGTTGTTAAATTAAACTAAGATAATTAAGTTATAGTTTTAGTAATAAATTTAATATTTATCGTTTCTCTTCGAGTAAAAATAAAAGACAAATTTTATTTTATATTTCTGTTCCATCCATTACGTTTCGTCTAAAGAGTAGTACAAAAATACTGTAACTGTCCTTAAGATGTTTTTTATCCAACCATTATTGTCGTGTAGTTTGGGTCCACTTTAAGTAAGTGATTTTATGTAAGTTTGAGTAATAATGTAATATTTTAATGAAATAGCTGGAAATCAAGGAATCTTACAAGTCGTTTTACAGAAGAGCGAGGAGTGGAAGCGATTCGAATTGAAAATTGCATGATCAAATTTCCTTTCCCACGCGTGTTTTCCCTGTTTTCGCAACGTTGAACTAGAAAAGGGCGAGCTCTATTTAAATGCTTGAATATTGCATTCATTCCTCGCCTTGTTGGTGAGTAACCATAATAATAGTGATCTTGCTTTTTGCGTTTACACTTGCACCTGTCATTGTAATAGTAAACAGTATCTTTATAAATAAAAAACATGACAAGCAAAAAGTTACGCTTTGCCGAGTGACGTGACGTATGTGCACAGCGCATTAGGTTATCTAAAAATGTTAAAATCTCCCAATCGATTTCACGCCATTTTTAAAAAACGAAAGTTGTGTACAGGGTAGTTTACGTTTTATTTACGAAGTTTGTTGTAACTACTTCAGAGTAGTGTGTGAATTTGATGTGCTGCTATTACGAGTAGGCTAGACCGCTACTCTGAGTAGCGATGGCGTCATAATGGCTACTCCCTATGCACGCCTTATCATAAAATAAAACTTGTACAATTGTAAAATTGAGCTAGTATATACTATGCACTACCTATGGGCAAAATATCGATACCTGTCATATTTTATCACTTGTTTTTAGTTAATAATTCTTATATGAATACTTGAATTACTTATTAATAGATCTATTGGTAAGTTTTGTGTAAAAGTTGCAAGCGATACAGGCGGTCACAATATTATTTAGGTACTTATATGTTTGCGTTTTTTGGTATAATGACAATTTTGGTATGAAATAGAAACAACTGATGTCTTTCAGTTGTGCTTTAGAGGCGCAATGCATTGTGTTACGAACTGTACGAGCATTTAAACTTAAATGTGTGTACATTATGATTTGTTGTATAAAAAATAATAACGACGTTCCTTCCTTATTTGTTTGTTTCATTTATATTTTTCAAAATTATAATGTATCAGTGAAACCCACATAATTAATGCAAAGGTACTGTAATAATAAATAAATTATCAATATTTTGTTCTATTTATTTAAAAATAATTTTGACAACTGAATTATTACAATGAATTAACTTTACCTCGAATGTAGGCACTTTTTAATATACACACTTTGTTTAGGGTTTTTCCATGAATTTTAAAGCACTCTTGACGTTTGAATCGTTACAGTAAAGGGTTTAGCCGGATACGTATGACGAGTCGGCCCCCAAATGGGAATCGATATTGAAACTTATGTTTTAATATCGACTTGATGTTCAAACACGATTTATGTACTTTTCGCGACCGACTTCCGCTTTGACCTTGAGATAGAGAGCAAAATATCCGTATGCTTGACTATTACTGAATGTGATATATCTCTGAAGCTAATTAAGATAAAGAAGTGAAACTAACGCGAGGTGTTAGGTTACATTACAGAGTATATCACATATATTTTTTTATAATTTTTAGAATAAAAAATTACATAAAAAAATTAAAAATAAAAAAAAACATGTTTTTTTTTCTGAGTTCTCTGTGACTTACAATCACGAAATTAATATATGTTATGCTCCTTTGTGTGCTCTATCACCCATAAAAATTGCGTGAAAAAAAAGTTGGTGCAACACAACGAAAAAAAATTATATGTGATTTCTGTCTTATGGTATACCCCTGTATTATAAGGTTTTCACATAACATCATTGTTTTTTTTTCGAAATTTCACATCAGCTTGTTTTAAAACATAAGTAACTAGTCTTAAGAGATGGGATAATAGTTAAAAAAGAAATGAAAAAAAAAACAGCCAGTGTTCAATACTCATTATTATTACTTTTTCGTGTCTATCAAAATACAAGAAACAAAATATTAATCATCGTCACTGTTGTAATTAATTACAATCGGAACACTTTGAGTCGCAAATAAATTAGTTAGGACCTCAGCAGGACGTACGATTTTGGACAAATATCATCCATATGATAGATAATAAATAATAGCTGCTACATGAGACCAGCATCCCACTGTACGTTTGCCATTGGGGCAATCACAGCAATAACGAAGAATACTATTGTAGTCATTACCTTCGGAAATATAGTGAATGTAAATTCGATAGACTTTTCTATTTATATGTCTTGATTTTACTTCTGCTTTGATGATATTAGGTGCTGATTTCACATATTGTACTGAGAGATTATTTTGATCGTCCATTATTTCGGCCAAGTTAAATGCTGCACATTTAGAAGTAGAAGCTTTTTTGTTAATATATGGGATAAGTCGACACTTCTTACAAAAAATATCATTAACTATTACGATTTTATTCAAACAGTCACTAAACACTTTAGCTTCTTCTTCATTCTTTATAATTTTTTTATAACCAGGAATCTTACTAACTAACTAAGTTATTTGCGACTCAAAGTGTTCCGATTGTAATTAATTACAACAGTGACGATGATTAATATTTTGTTTCTTGTATTTTGATACACACGAAAAAGTAATAATAATAAGTATTGAACACTGGCTGTTTTTTTTTCATTTCTTTTTTAACTATTATCCCATCTCTTAAGACTAGTTACTTATGTTTTAAAACAAGCTGATGTGAAATTTCGAAAAAAAAAACAATGATGTTATGTGAAAACCTTATAATACAGGGGTATACCATAAGACAGAAATCACATATAATTTTTTTTCGTTGTGTTGCACCAACTTTTTTTTCACGCAATTTTTATGGGTGATAGAGCACACAAAGGAGCATAACATATATTAATTTCGTGATTGTAAGTCACAGAGAACTCAGAAAAAAAAACATGTTTTTTTTTATTTTTAATTTTTTAATGTAATTTTTTATTCTAAAAATTATAAAAAAATATATGTGATATACTCTGTAATGTAACCTAACACCTCGCGTTAGTTTCACTTCTTTATCTTAATTAGCTTCAGAGATATATCACATTCAGTAATAGTCAAGCATACGGATATTTTGCTCTCTATCTCAAGGTCAAAGCGGAAGTCGGTCGCGAAAAGTACATAAATCGTGTTTGAACATCAAGTCGATATTAAAACATAAGTTTCAATATCGATTCCCATTTGGGGGCCGACTCGTCATACGTATCCGGCTAAACCCTTTCAACTAATATGGCGAATGGTGAGTATTCAATTGCGCAGGACAGATCTAGCAGTTACGATCAAGACCGAATGTACGATTAAAATTTATTGTGTCTTGTTTCACAAATAATAACGTATTAAATACTATGCAATAATTAGGTGTCCGTCTCGCTCACACTCTGTGGATATCGGTGGTTCGTCTGATATCGTGATACTTGAATCATTCTGATTGGCCGAGATTTGCCGTGCATCAAATTTAGCCTTCTGCGCAGGTACATCAGTCGGCCACATTAGTTGTATCTTACTGTACGTCCATATGGAATGGCGAAACATAAATTAATGGTGTTTGTTAGTCTCGCAGGGCCATCGATTTTGAAATGAATTTCGAATTCACGTCATTTAGTGAAGAATTTCTATTGATTCCATGTTTTTGTATAAAAATACAAAACAATATCGGTATAATCAAACAATATTGGCGTCTCAGGTATTCTATTCCTATGTCATTTCAAAACTCGCATCACTCATGCCACGAAACTTTATTAGCAATTTAAGATTAAGCAGATACCTCTTTTTGGAAGACACCTGAGTGAATTAGTATTCGGGTTCGGATTTTTACAGAATCACAGGGTTGACCCGTCTTGTCCTATTTATCAGTTCGTTACGTCATAGTGACAACTAGCCAAGTTACGTATCTAGTTTCGGAGAAATGTGTATTTATAATAAATTAAAAAAAACTTTACAGGTCATCATTTAATCCCTTATCTATACTATAATATTATAAATGCAAAAGTAACTCTGTCTGTCTGTTACTTAATCACGCCTAAACCACTGAACCCATTTGCATGAAATTTGGTATGGAGATATTTTAATATCCCAGAAAGGACAGGCTACTTTTTACCGCGGGAAAATGACGCATTCCCACGGGAAAATAGTCTAAATAAATATAACTCAAAGGTGACTGACTGACATAGTGATCTATCAACGTACAGCCCAAACCACTGGACGGATCGGGCTGAAATTTGGCATACAGGCAGGGGTGTATTTACCCTAGGGCCAGAAGGGCTATAGCCCGGGGCGGCCCAGGCGTTTGAAAAAATACAAAAAATATTTTCAGACTTAAGCTTAGAACGCCCCTGAGCCACCTTTCCACATGTTGATTTAATGTCTGAAGAAATTTGAAATTCAATTAAAGTATGAAAGCCGCCCCTTGTGATGTGCGTGGATTTCATGTCTGGAGAAATTCGAAATTAATTGAAGTATGAATTGAAGCCGCCCGTTGTTCTTTCCTGAACCGGTTGAACCGTCTATTTTTTTCCGCCTCGGTTTTTTTATTTTATGTCTGAAGCAAGTCTGAAGCCAAAAAAAATAATTTTAGTATTTAGCCTAAGTCGCCCTGCGCAAGTTAATTTCTAGGAGTTCTAAAATGTACAGGGTCAAGTGCAGAGTAAGCTTTACATTGGGGCACCTTGTTCCATTGGTTTAAAGGCGATATTGCAACAAAACTGTACAGGTTGATCTGCACTTGACTGTACTAGTCTATCTAGAAAAATAATAAAGTTTTCGTATGTTCGGAAGATATCAATAAGTATGCAAATCTATCACAACGTTCATCTAGGTACGGTAGGCGCTTTGTTTTCGTAGAGAGAGATAGAGGGGTGACGCCGTTCGGTTCGTTCGTACCTACTTCACTTGTTTCAAGTTATCTCTCGTTTGCGCATCTAATTATAAGATTAAAAACAATAAGGTAATCAATCAGTTAACAGTTGAGTCAGTGCTTATATATTAATTAAATTAATCCAGTTCATGTCATCATGAATCTGAATAAAAAAAAAATGAGCGGCCACGCTTACAGAAAAAAAGCGTTGGAAAGAAGAAACAAAGAAGAAAAGCTTGTCAAACAAACAGCAAAAATTTATAGTTTTTTAAAAAAGAACAATGACGAAGTGTCAAGTTCTGCAAGGTTGAATGACCTAGCAGAGATCGAGGCGAAAGAGGTTAGTAAAATGAGTTTTTTTTAATACCTAATCTAGATTTGATATCTTTATAAATTCTCAATGTCAATCTTTATAGGTACGAATATAATGTAGCTTACAAATTTTAATATTATCTACTCTACATTCGTTTCGTATTGGTAGAAAATATCATCATTTCTGCAATTGTAAGTTGGTTGTAGGTTTGTAGGTATCTTGGTGAAGTAGGTAAATTGGTGACTAGCGGTTTGTTGTTAAAAATACAATACAATTAAAACTGCGCGGTATCTATTCTACTAATGGAATGATAATGAACGAACAACAAAAAAATATTCTCCAATTTTCTTCAGCGCAAAGACTTCAGAGTGCGCTGAACGGCAGTAAGTGAGGTGAGCTGAGCATGCAAGCGCATTTTTCGTCCTAACCATCATAGGTACGGTACCTATAAGATAAGATATAAGGCGCGCTTGGCGTGGGCTTATTAATTAATTTATTTGAGCTCACTTCTATTTGTTTTCATGTTCAATGCTTTGGGCTTTAGTTTGGTTTTATTATAGGTATTTATGGTATCAGTGTGTGATAGTTTTATTTTATTTACGCAATTAATTTTTCACCACTTCGTATATGGAATAAAAATAAACATAAATTATTATATTAATGTAAAGTATTTTTCACGTCACGTTACTAACATATTATTTTGCTTTGTTAGATAGGTTCTTGTTTATTGTGTTAGTGCATGAACATGAACTTTTTTTTTGCATTTTTTCCAGATTACGGTGGAAGGGAAAAATAAACCCAATGACAATATAAAAGCATCCGATTTGACTACGCCAGATCAAGTCGCTTCTAATAGTACTAATATTATTAAGAAATCTAACCCTACTGCTACCGTGGCTTCCTGCTCAGCATCTTGCAATCCCGCATGTGATTTAATTTCAACTAGTCTGCCTGCACTTTTGCATGAAGATTCTGCTATGGTCGATGAACAAAGTGAACTAAAATCTTCAGCAGTCGAAAGTGATCCAGCTCTGTGGGTTGTAACTGAAGATTTAATAGATCATTTTTCAAGAAATGGATTTGAACAAAATATTGAAGGCGAAGATTTTTCCAAATCCAAGCGAAGATCCGAGGATCAATATCGCTTCTTGAACAAAAAAATATTTAAAACCAGACTCATAAACGGAGAGAAAGTTTGTCGTAATTATTTAATATATTCAAAATCGAAGGGTTCCATATTTTGTGGACCATGTCGTCTTTTCGAAAGTGAACATGGAGGTCAACTTACTTCTGAATTAGGTTTTTCTGATTGGACACATGCTCACGAGAGACTTAAGGTTCATGAGTCTAGTTTGGGGCATAAAAACTGTTTGCTAAAAATGAAAAATATAAGGTACCTGGGTCGAATATGCGCAGTCGGTAAATATGCCCGGTAGGTGTTATTTCAAAAACTAACAACGCGCGAAAGTCGACATCTTCACTCCGTGCACCCACCGATGCATGACCTTGAATGGCACGCCAGCCACGCGTCTCGCGCGCCGTTCAGTTGGCTGAAACGTACTGTGCTAGATGGTCGCGTGAATGTTACTAAAAAATTATTTCGATAGTTGCTCAAAATCGTTATAAATAGAACGATTCACTAGTACATCTATATCGTGTTGCAAGATTTGATTAGTATTCTATTGATGGGTAAGTGTAACTTGGAACTATTTGAATATTTTTTTATGTTATTTATAGGTTATGAAAAAATGTGTTGCAGGTAAATATGGCCACATTGTGACCATATTTCCCGTACGTAAATATATGTTTTTTTTTAACTTGTTTTTGTGTTTTCAGGAGATGGGGCGTTACAAATGCCGAGGTATACGAGGCAGATGGACTGAAGACAACATGATAAAGGCGTTAGCGGCGGTAAAACGCGGCGTGATGAAAGTTTATGCTGCCTCAAAACATTTTAATATACCCAGACGTACGCTCAAGAGATATCTCACTGATAATAAGATAAAAAAGGCATCCTTAGGAAGTAAACCATTACTCAGTGAAGAACAAGAAAATGACCTCGAGGCTCGGATCGTGCGCTTGTCCAATGTTGGGTATCCCATAACTCCATGTGTATTAAGGACTAGTGTTAAGACCTACTGCGAAATGAACAATATACCCCTATCGAGCAACAATGCTATGATTGGCCGTGATTGGCTGAGAGGTTATCTTAAACGTCATAAAGGCGTAAGTCGAAGAAAAGCACAAAACCTTAACCCAGCAAGAGCTCAAAAGCTCAACAAAATAGTTGTGGCTGATTATTTTGAAAAACTCCGTAAAGTCTTAGAAGACAATAATTTACTGAATAGCCCTGAACGAATCTTTAATATTGATGAGAAGGGGTGTCAGTTAAATCTTCATAAATCTCCTCAAGTTTTGGCTCAAAAAGGTACAAAGAGAGTGCATATAGTAGCACATGAACATGCAGAGAATGTAACAGTAGTGTCGTGTGGCAATGCTTTGGGTCAAGCTATACCGCCCATGATCCTATTTAAAGGAAAGCGGCTGAAGCCAGAGTGGAAAGACTCATTACCAAATGGAACAAATGTGCAAATGACTCCTAAGGAAACATGAATATTGATACTTTTGTTGAATGGATACACCATCTAGCTAAGTACAAACTTCCTGGGCCATGTCTCGTGGTGTTTGATGGAGCAAAATGTCATTTGGATTACTCCATCGTAGAAGCTGCTGATAAATTTGATATAAAGCTTTTTTGTCTGCCCAGCAACACGACACACGAGCTCCAACCAATGGACAAGTCAGTGTTTCGCTCATTTGAGTATTTCTGGGATGAGGAAGTGTTGAAGTATTGGGCGCATCACGAAGATAGAAGGATCACAAAACAAAGGTTCGGTCCCATATTTTCAAAAGTTTGGGACAAAGCTTTGACTCCCGCTAACATAAAAGCTGGTTTCGAGGCTACTGGAATTTTTCCGTTCGACCCAACAAAGATTCCTGAAGAAGCTTACGCGCCAAGTATTCCTACTCATGTATCGATTCCGGGAGACTCTGTTGATCCAACTACTAATGCTTCCAGCGACAGTGAAGATGATGTACCACTGTCGGCGTTTGTTTCTTCAACAAAAAGAGATTCTACAACGTCTTGCTCATCTGGATCTGAAGACAATACACAAAGCCCTTCATTCCCAATGAGGAAGTGTACGGCTACTAAAAATTTTATCCTAGGTCGATCCGAGATGTCTCGCGAAGATGAGACTGTTCATGATTCCGCAAGATTTCGAGAATCTGATACTTCAAATAAAAATACTACAGATACCAAATTATCTTCTTCTGAGATTGTAACTGTCTTAGACCAACTCTTGTTATCGTCTAAGGACAGAAACATTCAGACTGCAAGTCCATCTTTGGTAGATAACGTTTTATTTGAGGCTCCAACTAAGGATTCAAATGTGGCTATTGAGGCATCACCTCCAATGTTTGATAAAGATTTAACCCCAGTCAAGGTTTCTGATATGGCTATAGAAGCTTCGGCTCTATTAGCTGCTACTTCAACCCCAGTTAAGGATATGGCTTTAGAAGACTCAGCTTTGGTAGCTGCTAAATATTCAACTCCGGTTAAGGAGTATATGGAAATTGAGGATTCAGATCCTTTGATTACCAAATCTTCAACTCAAGATTGTAACAACAAGACTGTGGAGTCTCTATTACCAATGCCATCAACTTCATCAGGCGCTAACGTATCATTCAAAATGATGTTCAAAACTCCACAGAAAATTTCAAATCCAATTGTAACTAGAAAAAAAGCTATTAACAGTCTAGCACAAGTATTAACTAAAGATATTTTTGATAAAGTTGCTAAGAAGCAGAAAGTGACAGTTGAAAGCAAAAGCCAAGACAAGAATATGGATAAAGAAGGAAAAGGAAAAGGGAAGGGAAAAGGGAAGGGAAAAGGGAAGGGTAAAGGCTTGAAGGAAAGACCGTCTAATGTGTCCTGGTATTGTTTTGTATGTCAAGAAGATAAAATTGCTGATATGAGACTATGCATAAATTGTGCATCTTACGTCCACGAGGAATGCGTGGGGCTTACTGCTAAAGATAAAGAACAATTCATTTGCATCCGATGCGAAAATTAAAAATAATAAAAGTTCAGTTGATTAGGAAAGTATAGCTGATTGTGATAATGTTGTTCTCTTTTTTATTATTTATAATTTATTATTTGAAAAATTTATTCTTATTTGAATTAAGAAGATGATTACTTTAGTTAATATTATGTTACAGTTAAAATGGAAGTGCCATTAAGTATTAAGCTTCTTTAAATGCCATTAAGTTTCTTTACGTATTTAATTCCTAGATCTTAGAAGAATAAATCCAAAGTTTTTTGTTTTCTTTTTGTTAAATTATCTTTACCATTTATAATAACTAATACAGTTAATATGCCCATAGTAAGGGCATATTAACCAACATGGTCGGAAATATGGTCAATTCGCCATTTTTTTTAAAAACTTGTTTGGCCGCAATCTCATTCATACCTTGGAGTATTTCTTATAGCCATATGATAAATAGTTAATATACATGACAGAAAATTGATTAAAGCTATTCCTAATCATCAAAACAAAAAAGATGTAGGAAGTTACACCTTAAGGTGACCATATTCGACCCAGGTACCTTACAATTAGAAGATGAAAAAAAGTATTGGCGTAACGTATTACTTCGAGTAGTTGTAGCTGTGAAACATCTAGCTACGCTTGGACTTCCTTTTCGTGGAAAGACAGCTAAATTTGGATCCACAAATAATGGAAACTTTCTGATGATGTTGGAAGCTATTTCAGAGTTTGATCCATTTCTTGCCAAACATATTGAGCATTTTGGCAACCCAGGAAAGGGCAGCACCTCTCTCTTATCATTTGCAACATATGAAAAAATTATTAAAATTATGGTTGACAAAGTTACCGAAACCATAGTTGAGCAACTTCAAAAAGCCAAATACTTTTCTTTTAGTGTTGATTCTACTCCGGACATAACCCATGAAGATCAACTTTCTTTAATTGTGCGATTTGTTCAAGATAATGCAGAACCAGTTGAACGTTTCCTTTGCTTTCTGCCAAATACTGGTCACAAAGTAGAAGACATGTTGCAAGCCATTTTGAAGACTTTTGACAAACTGAATATCGATATTGCCAATTGCAGAGGTCAGTCTTATGATAATGCAAGCAACATGTCGGGGCAGTATAACGGCCTGCAGGCAAAGATTAAAGAAAAATGCCAATATGCAACATATATACCTTGCGCCGCACATTCCTTAAATTAAATTTGATCGGATCCTCAGCAGCTGAGTGTTGCCCAGAAGCTACAAAGTTTTTTGGAGTATTGCAAAATCTGTACGTATTTTTTACAGGATCAACGGAACGTACAAAAATATTGCAAACATTTTTAACGGAACCTGAAAATGTAACCGTTAAAAGTTTGTCACATACGCGGTGGTCGGCAAGAGATGATGCTTGCTCAAGCCTGAATAAAAATTGGGAACAAATAATTAAAGCTCTGGAAGCAATAAAAAGTAACTCTTCGCAACAAAAAGCCTTAATCAAAAATGAAGCTACAGGTTTATTGGCTCAACTGAATTCCTTAGAAACAGTGATATTATCGGAATGCCGGGGATCAGTTCTAAAACAATTTAATATCGTTTCTAAAGTTTTGCAAGGTGTGGACACAAACGTTGAGGTAGTCTCCAACCTTTACGATTCCCTGATTACTTTTGTGAAAAATCAACGCAAATTATTCGATGCATTTGAAAAAGCTGGAAAAGAAAAGTGTACTGAAGATTACAAAGATAGCCGGAAAAGGATAACAAAAGGAAAAAAACGAGACGATGAGCAACACGAAGGAGAAGTAATTTACAAGGACGGGACTATTTTAAAGTGAATACTTTTTTGCCAATATGCGACCAACTGTTGGGCGAGTTAAGGAGGCGTAAAACATCCTATGACGCTGTAACCGCCAAATTTGTATTTCTATCCAATTTAAGTACACTATCTGAGGCGGAAATTAAATTGAACGCATTATCACTCCAAAAGTCTTATCCTACTGATCTTGCGGATGATTTAAAGGATGAATGCATACTATTAAAGAATTTTTTGCCGTCTCAGGGACAAGAAACTAAAACAAGTTTACGCGAACTAAACTTATTAATTAATAAAAAGGATCTGAAAGTGGCGTTTCCTTACATTGAAATTGCGTTGCGCATATTTCTTTGTACTGCAGTAACGAATTGTAGTGCAGAACGCTGATTTTCGGTAATCAAACGGATAAAAAACTATTTAAGATCGCGTCTTATCGAAGAACGGTTTAATAATTTGGCAATTTTGAACATCGAAGCCGATTTAACAAATAAAATTGATTATGACGATGTAATAAACGAATTTGTTAAAAATTTTGTCCACAGAAAAAAAATGTCAAATATAAAATCGATAATTTTTTGTTTCCTTTCATTCCTTGATGGGGCGGAAAGCTACAGGAGCCCGGAGCGCGCAATCTTAAAATACGCCCCTGCATACAGGTAGATGTTATGACGTAGGCATCCGCCAAGAAAGGATTTTGATCAATTCTATCCCCAAGGGGATGAAATTTTGTATGAATCTTTGTCAATTTTAAACCGATCGGGCTGAGATTTTGTATAACGTAGGCATCCACTAAGAAAGGATTTTGATAAATTCCACCCCTAAGGGCATAAGCTAAGAGGATAAGACTTTTTTCCGGTATTTTACACGATATAATAAATAAATATTCGTTAGAAATGCTGCTCAAAGTAACTTTACCACGCGGACGAAGTCACGGGCGAAAGCTAATTTATTATATAAGATAAATGAATAAAGTAAATACTTTTATGGATAATTAAGAAATAATGTAACGCTGCTTTGATGGCGTCGATCTGGCAGCAACACGCTATATCTTCTAAAATATACCATTTTAGAAGCTCATTTTTATAAAATTTCAAGTTATTTTAGTATAAATTCATAAAATATTGAAACTTTGAAACAGTGGGATTAATTACGCAAATTATCTCAAAAACCACAAAGTATTGCCGCTCTGGCTATTCCAATCGAATATTCTAGTCTCGTATTATTGTGCTAAATATTAAGTACAGAGTTCTAGCTGTGGCGCTGCTAGACTGACGTCTGCCAAGCAGCGCCATAAAGACTCGTTGACCTTAGAAACTACGTAATTAAGCTATTTGTCCTTATTTCCTAACGGACTGATAAATAAGGGACTAGATGGATCAGAAGTCATTTCAAAATCGGAGCGGGTAGCCCTGCCAGCCTGTCACACAAATTGGTACTAAAGTAATAGAAGTATACTTAGATCAAGTCAAAGTATGTTGTAGGCCCTGGGCCCTCATAGGGCCTACTAATAATTGCTATAATAAGAATCATACAGAAATGTATATCATTCAAAATTGCATACAATATTACATAGATAGTATACTTAGTAGGGAATACATAGGTATATTGTTTAATGTTTTGACAAAATATACTCGTGAAGTTATTTAGGTATTTGGCACTAATCATAGATGCTAATTAATGAGTAAGTTATGTTTGCATAATCGATACATAATTATATGGACGGTTTATAAAATAATTAAAAATATATTTTATTTCGATAATATTATAAGTACTGACCATATATAACCTGTGGTACAGACTAAACTAAACGACGAAAAGACCTTGTCCAAAAGAGGCGAACTTGCCGCGAATTCTGACGTGATTTAAGGTGACACTAATCCTTACCAACGAGTAATGTATAACGAATCGCGTCTAACAGACACAGTTCTGGACAGGGTCAAAGTCTAGTAGTATCTTAAGCATACCAATATAAATAAATTAACTAAGGGACCTACTACAAGCACATTAGCGGCAAAATTAAATTTAGTTTTTCAAGAAGGTGGAAACAGAAATTTGAAGTTGTGGTATTTTTGAAGTCTATGTATCCTATATTAAAGAAACATGTTGATTATAACGGTGCCAATTCTATTGTACCTACTACCACTGTTTAAAGAAGAATGTTAACTATCCATTCAAGCGTTGGCCTGTCAAATGCATTTCCTTTCTGTTTCTTTATATATGAAAGAAAGTACCGTAGCGACATCTAGTTTGATTTTGGGAACTAATGATTTTTTAAAGTACTTCCTCATTAATGAGGGCGACAGGTCAGCAATTTCTTTAGCAAATGATGGGCATTACTGGTTCTTACTCATGACCAAGTTTGTTTATTTTTATTCCAAATCTTCCCTGACAATGACATCATTTAAAAATGCTGCTGGTGGAACGATGTTGTTTTGGTATTGTGCTCTTCCTAGATTATTGACATACCATGGGCACAACAGCTAAGAGTTCGTCGTCTCACCAAGCAACTCTAGCAATATTCTACAGGGCCAACGTGTCGCGACTTAATTATTCCTCTCACTAAGGCATTTTAACCGCTTCCCCTAAGATTTGTACCTCTTCACACAGGGGAACCTACATGCTCACCATAATACGACCTAGCTAGACGTAATTGATATATTCCCAAGGCAAATAATAAGTTCCCCAAATCAAATTAGCTGTCATACTAATTAAACAAGGATGTACTTCTAACTCATTTACATATCTTAAAAGATTATTTTTGAAGGGCGTCCTCTCTCTCATAAATCATGACATTTAAGATTTGCTTAGAATTAACCCTATTATTTCAATAATTTGGTCTACTCAAGATTTGGCAGTATGGTCATAATCAAAATTTTCGTTTTGATCATCTACATTTTTAAATGTATTTATTCTTTAACCACTCTTTCATAAAAAGAGAGTATTTATAAAAAAATTAAATCACTAAAAAAGCACCTCCACTAGATGGCGACTCTAGCAAAAGTTGATTTTTGCAGGAAACGAATGGACCAAAAACAGTCATTAAAAAACTGAAATTTAATTTAAAATATCAATACAAATACGAAAAAGTACAAATAGAATATGATTTTAATATTCTATTGAGTTTTGAAAACTAATTTACTTTTAAACATGAAAGAAAATCGGAAAGGTTGTCATGGAGAAATCAAGAACGTACCGTGGCGACATTTAGTTATAGATGCTTTTTAGTGCTTTCTTTTTTTTCTTAAAATATTTCCTCATTGCTACTATTATTACACAGTACCTACGCGGTGTCTTAAGAATATGCCTTTAACGTAATGTGCATGTAATAAGTTTCTTAAGAATGAATAAATTCATGATTTGGGTAAGTTTACGTTCTATTTATCAAAGTTATTTATCGTTTATAATTTAGCAGAAACACAATATTTAAAATATTAATGGTGTCTTTATTATCTTACAAATAAAGCAAATTTTTGCAACAACTTATTATTAAAATAACTATTTACCTATATGTCTCACAATCACATATTTAACATAGTTTTTGTTCAGAAAGTTCTTTTATAAAATTTATGTATATTTGCATAAGCAAAATACTTAAATGATCTATGATGAATACTTAAATGGCTTAGATGTGTCATCTGTTAATTTTCTTTGTCTTAATTAATAATAGATAGACAAATAAAAATTATCCAATATTAAAAAAGGTGAAATCACATAGATATATATGCCTATGTCGGTTCGATTCTCACTTTGGTAACTCAGCTTCGTAAAAGCGATAGCTATAAGTATATATTTTAAATAAATATAATTTAATAATAAGTCTAATTTTCACGTATTGACGTATTTTAATGTATTACTTAATATATTTCAAAGGTTCATTTTAATTTAGTGACCATTGATTGATCCACAGTAACAGGTCAGGTTATATCGAAATCGACGCTTAAGAACCAAGACTATCTATCTAGACTTTTGGCGATTTTGACTTTTTAATGCGGTTTTTTTCATGGTTAATTTACGCATCGTTTCCTTTAATCGATTACTTCAAATTCGCAATAAATAAGTTGTTATAAGGAAATACCTATACCACCTAAGTTACGTGGTGTATTCATTGTATGGAAATATCTATAGAAAACACGTAATTTTTTAGAGTGCAACTAATTAGCCCCACGCCAAGAAGCCCCGAGAGCACAGAAGAATGTGATATGTTTCTCGCCTTCCTGGTGGCGTTCAGCGGCGCGAAATAAACTACCAGCAACGAATATGTTTGTTCTATTAAATTTAAGTCTGGCTATTTTTTATGTACTAATTACTAATAATTTAGTTATTAAAATATGTGCTACCAAAGGATTGTCATCCGTTTTACGATTCGTTACACACCACACATTTAATTTTGCCTAAATGAGAAAAATGATTTTTTTTTGGTTTTAAAATTCAATAAAACTAAGACTTTTTGTTTGATTTAAGTTTTTAATCTATATTATTTCGTTTGCCTATACCATCTATATTACAGTTAGCTGCATAAACATACGCAAATATTTTAACTGTCTAATACTTACCAGCTATCTACAGTAAGTTTGAAACTAATTAAGATTTCTTGAAATACATGTAAACACCTTATTTTCCATGCCTATCCATTAAATGATCAGATTTAAAAATAAAGAAACTTATATGAAACGTTTCTTCGTCTCTTGTAAAATCGACTTTTTGCAGATAGATGGTCTTGGTTCTTAGGCGTCGAATTATGAAAATTCATTTTCCACCGAAGTAGGTATTGAATAAAGTCTGGTTAAAGACTAACGAATTATTTGTTGCATTAATTATTCAAGGCTTATAGGAATTCGTACCTCAAAAAGAGAAAATGGAATCATTATACGATTTTGTTTCCGTCCGTCCGTCTGTCTGTTTGTCCAGATCCTTATTTTCAGAAACGCGTGGAGATATCGAGTTGAAATCAAAAATATAAGTAGGTATTCAGGCCTACAGCCCCTTGTAGAAAATACATACACAATAATACACTCCCAAAGAAATCAAAATTGATAAGGTACTTTTGTTGACCCAGTAAGTACTATAGAATTTGTAAGTACTTTAAGTATTATCGTTTTATAGTAGTACAACTTCTGAAAACTATACATTTGTTATTAAATCTTAAGATTTAAATCTAGTGGACGAATTACGTTTTTGTCGTGTTTCTTGTCTTTACATCGACGACAATAATAATAAAATGAAATATTTAATTTTAAAACTCAGTGGCCTTTACTATGTATTGGGTTCTTTTATTTCGATCTACCTAAATATATCTCTACCAGCTGCATAATATAAAAACAGATGATTATATAAAATAGAATATAAACATATCAATTCATTAAAATTTAAATATTATGTTATAGCCATCGCTTTTGATATAAAATGGGTATTGATGCTTATATCATTTCACCCGAGCTGTCTCTTATTCATCCCTTATTAGGATGATATGGCAGCAACACTGGTAGCGTAAATTATATTACAACCCAACTACCTCTCATTTGCAGATTTTTCTAAAGCTGAATTTGCATTACGAAATTAGTTTCATTACATTAATTTTTCAAGTAGTATCATGTGTAAATGTCCTCTTTCATAGTGCATGCGTTATTTTCACGAGACTAAAGTATTTTCGTGTCTTACGCATGTTGTTGATGAAAATAATGTCACACAACTAATTTCATCACGATTTAAATAGCAAAACTAGTGATGAACAATAATAAAGCTTGATGATGATGGTGCCAGTCTTTCAAAGACTGCTGACTGTGCGTCATTACGAAATATTTTACATGAACCGAAATTAGTTTCATAAAATTTGTTTTTAGTTTCGTAATAAAAATTCGGCTTAATAAATGACACGCGAGTAAATCCGTATTATCTAATTCGGTAACCAGTTTCCATCTCAACAGGCATTTATTTTGGTGGCTAGTATTACCGTTTCACGGACTATGCTATGGAAGCAGTTCTCCCTTATCTCTAACACTCGTAATCTATAGTCGAGAGAAGTAATTACTCGAGATATTTTTAATCCAATAGACGAGTATTTGATGAAATGAGAACTATTAATAGTTAATAATCATAGTATTCTTATTATTAACAGTTCTCTCAACATATTCTCTCAAGTGATTACTTTTATCCGACTATAGTACGGGTGTACGTGTATTTCAAAACTTTGTAACAACTTTCATATTAGTTGATTATGTATGATCTCACTCATAGGACATTCATTAACAATAATTATAATAAAACACTAAGTACCTGTTATCTCGAAGGTACCATAATCACATTTTAAAACAGACGAGTATCAACTCAGTTTCTTAGATTGATTCCTACATCCAACCAAACCCATATTGGTATGTAAGGTATATTAACATGACTAATTTTATGTTACTTACCTATTTCAACATTATTTTACAAGATACTTTAAGTTATATTATATTAAGGTAAATTACAACAGTAAATAGAAGTGTCTTTTGTTGGTAACTATTCGACTTAAATCAAAACAACCGTGAATAAATATCTAATATGCACCCTAACCAATAAAAGCGTGTAAACAATCGTCTTTTATTGTACACTTTCTCAATAACTGTAGGCCGGTTTGCGTGAACTCAGCCGGACCACAGATGCAAACAAAATGCGTACACTGTTCACCACATTTTTGAACATCTTTGCCTATAATTTTGTTGAGGAGGTCAATGCGTATACGACCTTTGTAGCCAGTCCAATTCGTTTTCGCGTCCGATAAAACGTGTGTCACTACAAACCTGAAATGAAGAGTGATATTTTAATATTTATCTTACGAAAAATTGAAAAAAAAACAAGCATAGAAGTTAAAATTCGTTGAGATATACATATTATTCTCACATCTAAATAAGTTTCTCTAATGTTTAGTACCTATTTGTAGTCTTATATATGTATAAAAAAATCTATGTAGAGAGATGTACGTACATATAACTCTTAGATATACATATCGTATCATATATAGTCAAAAAAGTATCGGGACTTGATTTATGGTTCCAAATTCAAAATTTTGTTTGTTTTTTATTGTTGTAAGATTGGCACAACTGTTTTCCATATTGGCGCGGAGTTTTAGTTGCATCTGTTATTTATTATTAAATACACTGCTTTTTTTGTGCTAGTGCGTATTAAAACCTCGAACAAAGCGTTTGTCTTAAATTTTGCATCGTCAATGGGAATTCCGTATTCGGAGTCACTGAAAATATTACAGAAGGCTTACAGTGAATCGACTTTATCAAAAAATGGTGCTTATACGTGGTGCAAAGCGTTCAAAAGCGGTCGAGATGTGATGGAAGATTTGCCTCGCTCTGGTAGGCCATTAACGTCTGCAACTGAAGTTATTAACATCGCAAAAGTGAAATAAAAGTAATTGAAAATCCTCATTTGACTTTGAGAGATAGCCGCCGAACTTTATGTATCTTACGAGTCGATGCGTACCATTTTAATTAATCATTTGGGTATAAAACATGTTGCCGCTCGGCTAGTCCCAAAAGGCCTGAATTTTCTCCAAAAACTCAATCGCTTGAGAGTCGCTGAGGACATGCTAGAACAAGTCAATTCAGACTCAACATTCATGAAACGCATTGTTACTGGTGACGAGACGTGGTCAACGAGCTTCGGAGTGGCGTCTTCCAACTGAAGCGAAACCGAAAAAAAAACGCCAAAGTCGTTCAAAAGTCAAAGTTTTCTGTGACTGTAGCGGTGTTGTGCACTCGATATTCTTGCCGGAATGTCAAACAGTAAATAAGGAATATCATTTGAGCGTATGTGGCGTTTAAGATTGCAAATTCTACAAAAGGGCCTGATTTGTGGAAAGAAAATTCTTGGAAATACTATCACGATAATGCGCCTTCACACAAGGCCATCATTGTGATGGATTTTTGACCAAACACTCAACAAATATCATCGAGCAACTACCATATTCACTAGATATGGCTTCAGCCGACTTCCTTCTTTTTCCTAAATCCAAATTACTTACCATTTCGTGACAACCGTTTTCAATCGGTAGAAGACATAAAAGAGAATTCGCGGCAAGAATTGAACTAAATTCCGGAAACAGCTTTTAAACAATGTTTTGATGATTGGATTATTCGATGGCGTAAGAATATCGTTTCTGAAGGAGCGTATTTTGAAGGTGATATAATAGATTTAGATGAATAATAAACAGTTTGTGTATTATTGATCTTTTCCCGGTACTTTCTTGACAGAGCAGTATGTAGTCATTACAA
The DNA here is from genome assembly GCA_918026875.4 of Diatraea saccharalis. NCBI lineage: Eukaryota > Metazoa > Arthropoda > Insecta > Lepidoptera > Crambidae > Diatraea > Diatraea saccharalis. Next base: position 7,676,046 of record OU893333.1, read on the forward strand.
TAGACAAATCATGCTAATTTACCTGCTATCTTCTTTGGATATTTCATCGAATTTGTCTTTAAATAAGATGTCATCTTCAGTTTTATTGAAGAAAATTAGGTGCGCTTTCTCACTGTAATATATCAAATAATAACATAGGAACATAAATAATAATAACAGATAAAGCTGAACTATGGGTCGGTAGAGACTGCTCTACCTATAGGATATGATATCTTAGCGATATTTCATTTCATTTTGCTACTTTACCATTATTTTAAAACGAAGGAATTATAAAGATTGATAATTAATATAGATCTGACACCAGTATTACCAATTTATCCCAAAAGACATCTCAAAGTAGTAAAATGAAACTAAATTTAGCCATAACATCGCTATGGCTAGAGTTACGACTAGAGAGTTAGGCGATCGCATCCCTGGAGTGGCGATGAATAGTATTCTATCTCAAGTACATCTACATTTAAAGCACATGCGATAAATTTCTAATATATAGATAACGATATAAAATGGGACGTAAAGCTAAAACTCAATGGCGATGGATGGCGAATTAGCGGCAAAATGGATTGTAAATAATTACTCGTAAACTATTACGTTTAGCCTAAAAGATGAGCACAATTAATTCAATAAAGTGACTCACATATGTACAAAAAAGATTCATATTTGCGAGAATTTCAGGGCAATCTTGTGTTTATTTTTTTTTTTACATAAAAAAGATTCTTGGAAATATGACGTAGTCGTTATTTCTTTCTACTGGTTTTGTGCTCTCTTAGGACTTCTTAAAATTGTACATTATCCGAATGAAATTTTTATATTACATAAAGTCTTTTTGGTTTGAAACTTACAGCAATTTCCAGTTTGCATTACAATAGAAAAGCTCGTTTGTAATGCAAACTGGAAATTGCTGTAAGTTGCTTAACTTGCTTTATGTATGTGTATAAATTAAACAATATTAATATGAATACATCAAGCGTATGAGGGATAGAAAGGGTCAGCCGTCTGGGTTTAATCTATGCATAGAGTTGATTACGATATCTGTGGAGATTATTAATTTTGAGTAAAACAATACTGAGCTAAAAGCTAATTTACGAAGCGAGGTTTTAATGAGATGTAAGAAGGTAAGTAAAGGTTTTAGCATTGATTAAATAAACGTAAATTTTGATATAAAAGAATCATCATCAACGTACCATCGAAGGATAGACCTTGAAAGCATAAATTTCAATAATCCTAACATCGGAGTAATGCCGGTACCCGCTGCTATGAAGAAAATTCTTTTTACTGCTTTCAACTGCGAACAAGGATATCATAAGAAATAAGTGGGTATAATGCTATACCTTCCATGAATTTTTCGTGTAATATTTTCAGCGAAGAGCGAATTTGTTGTAGGTATCTTTTACATACCGTTAAGTTTTATTTTTGTTTCAAAGATACTTGTCTCGTTTTGTTATTAAAAAATTAATCGCAAATTGATAACTAATAGATTTAAGATGAGCATGACCTTTTAGTCGTCATTATTATTATAAACTATATGTGAAATATAAAGAGGTTGCAACTTTCAGTTTGTTTATATCAGGGATTCCCAAACTATTTTGGGCAAAAGACTCCTTTCCACAAACGAATTGATACCATAGAAAATAAAAGTTTATAAAAGCTATCCGTATTTTTCTGTTTAGATAAAAAATTCAAGGTAACTGATTTAAAAACTTTGCGATTGGTCAAGTGACGAAACTTGACATAATTTTCTCATTAAATATTTTATAAAATAAAAGAGGTAGATATGCTTACATAAACTATATAGTAGGTATCTGAAAGTTTGAAATAAGAGCTTCGACCCCAAACCCCTTGGATACCGATTACGATCTTAAGGGGTCGATATCTACCACTTTGGGAATTTCTGGTCTGAAAATTGCCTATCTCTTCATAGTTATCAATATAACTATGAAGAGTTAGGCTATGAATATTTTGTTTTATAATTTATAGATAATACATAACTTTGGTGGATAAAATTAGCAAGGAATATGTATAGCTACACAAATTAAAAAAATATGTTTGTTGACATTTAAGATTTTAGTTTATTCATAATATAATGTATGCTTTAAGAAAGTTATGGATATTTATTATACATACCTACATTACAAAATTACGATGTTTTACAGCCAGCTTCTGATAGGACCGTATTGGATTAAATTGTTTGCATAATAAAAATATACTTAATGTAACAATATTTGAAATTTTGTACATAGTATACAGTTTCTACATATCGTTATTTTAAAGACATTAACATTTAAAAAAAACTCACCTTCTGTAATTGGAAACTCCCATATGGACCTGATAGAGTAAGTCTGTTTCCAACTTTCAGTGTAGTGAGCTGCGGACTGAGAGAGCCCGTCACATACTTTTTAACTGCTAGACTGAGAGTCGATGAATCCTCTGATGGACCCCATCCTTCACCGACTGGGGTATATGATCGGATACATTCGGAACCTAGAATCGATAAATATTAGCTTGTAACATAATTATTTGGCAATAATTATTTATCTGCTCGACAATAATGGATAAGGAAGAAATGTTTTCAAGTGATTCCTAATCTTTTTATGGTAGCTGGTTTTGCCCACCATCTAAAACCTTCAACGGCGGACGACAAACTTCTCCTGAAAGCACGTTTTAAAACATGTACCTGATTGAGACGTTTTTATTATAAACTAACTTTCGACAGCGGCATCGCCCGCGTGGATCCTAGGGAAATGTTAAGTGGGATAAAAAGTATCCTATTATCTAAGTCAGCTAATGTTGTATCTGTATACCAAATTTCATCAAAATGCGTTCATTAGTTTTGGTGTGATTGACCGACAAACATCCAAACATCTAAACATCCAAACAAAATAACTTTCACATTTATAATATTAATAGGATTTGGTTTTATTATTAGATTCTTTGTTACATTTACAAATTGTTTTGTCAAAACCTATATACCTATATACAAGAGTTAAATATACCTAGGTTAGAAACTACTGTTCTATACAAACTGGTATAGGTAAGTACAGCCTAGAGTTAAATTTACCGATTGCTATTTGCAAGAATATTATTCTGGCACGAAGAGACGTTTGCATTTTTCTACTTTATATCGTTTAATAAGTAAATGACTGTACATTTACCACATGCACGAACCACTCGACCACGGAGTTCGTTGGTTGGTAGGTAAAATCATTCTTCCTAATACATCGGTTTTAGGGGTAACAATCACGAAAATGTGGTTTAGGTAGCATTTAGATTGGAATGTATTACCTGCAATTTTCATATGCACGCGAATATGATGGCCTAAGGGTACGACCACAGGTCCGGAGCGGGGCGTGACCGCGAGCATGACTGTGTCATGTGTGACTACATTACTGGAGACTACGCGACATTCTACTGTCCTCGGTGAAGAGACTCGCGACGCCGTACCAAGTGTGACCTCACCACAATGTTTCCATACTGCTGAATCGACTTTCTGTGCTATTATCTGTACCAATCATATGAATTCCATTGATAGAAACAATAAAAATATCATAAAACACTTAAACCTAAAATATAGAAAATGTCAATTGCGTATAAATAAAATTAGCAAATTGTAGTATCAAGTCATTGTCAAAATTTTATATGTAACTTGGAGGATAGAGCATTTTCAATTTGGTGAGCGTATTCAGCAACAAATAAGACTAGTATTGGCAGAGTTCAAACAAACTTCGTTTTAAAGTCATATTAAAATTGGTTACATCGTACTTCTCCGATCTTTGGAAGGTATTTTAAGCCATTGGTCTCAGTTGTATCTATAGTCAACACCCGTTTATCCGCAGGGGATATGAGTAGAGGATTATGGAGCCATTCCCTTTGTGTTTCATTCATAGGAGAGGTCTGTCCCCAACAATGGGGAATTAATAGGATAATATGATTATATCATGACACTTTCTACTTTTTGGCTATTGCTGCGTCGCGGAATTAAACATGTTAAAAAAAAGAATGGTTTATTTAGAACATAGCTACAATAAGAAATTATTTAGAATCTAGAGAAGACGCGATTCTGATTAAATAAAAGTAGAAAAATGTGTGAACACATTTTTCTACTATTATTTAATAGTAGAAAGTAGATTATATAATAGTAGAAAAATGTGTGAACACATTTTTCTACTATTATTTAATATAGTTAAACACATTTTGTAAGCTCTATTTATTCATGTAACAATATAAAACTCAAAACGCATTACAAACAGAATCGCGTCTTCTCTAGATTCTAAATAATTTCTTATTGTAGCTATGTTCTAAATAAGTCATTCTTTTTTTAATATGTTTAATTCCGCGACGCAGCAATAGCCAAAAAGTAGAAACTTAATTTTAACTGCTTAATTTTGACCGCAATTTTGTCCGCCTTATCTATAATGAGGAACTTTTATACAAAGTTTCATATGCAATTTTAACACTTCAACCCCTTTCTTCGCGATAAAAGATATTTCTTTTCCAGAGGTCAATTCTATCTCTGTACCTTTTTATTAAAAATCGATACAGTGGTTAGGAGTAACAAACAAACAGCGTTATTTTCGCAATTATAATATTAGTCTATATTCTGTGATATTAGTAAGGTTGACACGTAACATAGGTATTACATGTTTAACCTTACGTAAGAATTTATATTTAAAGTTGGTTTTATAATTTTATATTAGTAGGTATTACATTACTTTGACGATTATTAAAACTCTAACGAAGGTTTAATGAATATTTACGTCAATTTTTCCACTTTCGGCATACACACGTAATTGTAAAGGGTCTTGTAATTTCGCTTCGGGCACCAACTTGAGTGTTCTGAGCCAGCCGTTTGTCGCCACTTCAATTAGTAGAACGCCTTCAGTAATCCGTGCACACCCTCCTGGGTTCGCGAGGGCTCCCGTATACACCGATATAGTGAGTTTTGTAGTGGTTTGTATCCAGTCGTATCGCAGAGGTGGTATATCAGCTTTTTCAGCATTTTTTGTCGGACTAGCAGCCGCTCTCCGGCTTATTGATACAGGCAAGTCGCTGGACTGTATCAAACTTTGCATAATTTTACTCGGAGGGCTACATTTAACGTTCTCCTCACTTTTTGAGGTAATCTTTTTTCTCACTGGAGTTATGCAATTTGCTAAATTTTCCATGGACTTCCTAACTAGCTCTTGGGCTTTTGATGGCTCTTTTAGTCGGTCAGATTTCAGGGAATGGGATGAGGTGTCGAACAGTTCTTCCGGATCAGGCAGGTCGAACCGTAGAGGTCCAACAAGACATTTTGCTAAAAGTGAATCATAATTCACCCACGGATGTACTTTATCAAATAATTGTGTCGCATCTATACCCGCTCCTTTCATTAGTTCTTCGGGACCTAGATAAACAGGGAATAGTTGAGAACGATTTTACTTCGAATAAACCGGGAATAACATTCAGTAATAGTTCGTACCTCCAGGGTGATAAGGTAAATAATGTGTGATGTTGTATACCCTTCCTCGAATTGCTAACCATGCGTCATCTGCAACAAATATTTATTTATTTGCAACATACTACTATCATTACAATTATCTATATATTTATAACTCAAAGGTGACTGACTGACATAGTGATCCATCAACGCACAGCCCAAACCACTGGACGGATCGGGCTGTTTGGCATGCAGGTAGATGTTATGACGTAGGCATCCGTTAAGAAAGAATTTTGATCAATTCTACCCCCAAGGGGATAAAATAGGGGATGAAACTTCATTTCAGGTATTTTACGCTGCTCAAAGTAACTTTACCACGCGGGCAAAATCTAGTTATCATATAAATGGACATTATTCCTTCAAGGCACAATATTTATCATTCTGTAACTCGAAAGGAAAAAACTCAACCCTTATAGGATCATCATTCTGTCAGTCTATCTGTCTTTCAAGATGCCTTATTTCGATAACACCTGGAGACACCGCGTTGAAATAAAAAGAAAAATACTGAGATCTATAGTCCTTTGAAAGGTATAAAAAAATTAAATCTCTAAATTAACATGAAAAATGATACGGTTAGGTACATATGCCGCAAAAAACGCATATTTCTCAAGGGAACCGAATTTGATAGAATACTTCCCGTTGACCTAAAACCATAGTTTTTTAAACCATTCGCCAAATTTAACCATAGTTTAAATCTGAAAACTTTACATCTGTAATTGAATTATAAAAAAGTACAGATACTAAAATATGGATATTAATTAATAATGTATTATCTCACTCTGTGTATTGTGATTAGCTAGTTCCTGTGGAGAAACGGGTCGCAAACGTCCGCCTACACCGGTCAAATCCTTGCCAGAGTTGCCGAACCGAATCCAATCCATAAGACTGTGACCGGGCTGGAGTGCACATTTATTGCGGGGATTGCCTGTAACAAACAAAGACAAAATTATTACATTTATAATATAATTTACATTAGCAATACAAATTTGACATTTATTTGAGTTTAAAGGCATCATTGAACCTTATTGGACGTTTATGAATCTGACCGATATTGGGTACATATTACCTATTTTCGCAAATCGATTATGCAATTTCTTATCTACATGTCATACTTCAAATTTCAACGCATAGAAAAAAAAGTAAAAGGTAAAGGAAAAACTATGAAAGAAGCTTTTGAAAATGGTTTGTTTTTATTTTAAATGTTTATGCATAGATATTTTAGGTAATCGTTAAACGGAATCTTATTCTAGTTTTATTATAAGAATATTAGTCGATACTTGGAACTATGATTTGGGAAAGGCATTTCTTTCATCATATATACTGGATCCAATAAAAGTATTCTAATATTGTATTTCGCTGAATACACAAGTATGTATTTTGGTAAGCAGGAAAGTGCCCTATTTATGGAATAGATATTCTGATATTCCATTGAAATGTCAAACATTTATTGGCCAAGACTTTCGTGACGTTGAAGGAGGTATTATCATGAAGATCCAACCCATTGGATTTCGAAAATATAAATAAAAACCAAGCTTTTGCCTATTGATTTAAATATTACACAGTTTTACCAACTCTACATCAAATAAATATTACATAACATACATTACTCAGAACCCACACTAAGTAGCTAAAATACTTGTAATGTAAAACAACAAAAGTAACACAACACTCAGACCCAGAAACAAAATAGAATAGTTAACTTTCCACAATGATCCAACCAAGAATCCAACCTGGGTCCGTAGAGATGTCGATACCAATCTATTTAAAGCAAGACAGCTAAAAAATAGAAAATATTTTGCCACGTTTTGTGTAGACATTAACTATTATGTGAAAGTATCATACATCATTACTGAAAACACTACTTGGCACTTCATAATTTTATGCTTGATATCTTGAATAATGTTTTGTCTTGCTTGATGTGATCCTTAAATTTAATATTAATTTTGAAGCTGTTTTCTTGAAGTAAGTATATAGTGGGAAGTATACAATAACACTACACATAAGAGAACTAACCAAATACCTTCTGTGATTAAAAAACTTTATGTGCTAAGTATTGGGTTCTTTCGTGGGTTATAGTATAGCTAAGAAAATATATAGGTACGTATATATAGGTACGTAAAGTTTTTTATTTAAATTATTTAAAGTTATTTACAGTAAAACTACATTGAGTTTCGAAAATGACGATAATTTCTATGAATCATTTTAAAAGTGATAAAATTTTCTGTAGTGTTTCTACAAATCGATTTGAAATAACAAAATGCCCTAATATACCTTAATTTAGGACATTTACTTTAAATACCTACTACGTAAAGTTCGAACGTTCTTTTTGCGGTATTTTAACTATATTGATATATGTTAGATACCAATTCGATTTGTACACATTAATAACCTGTAATTTATCACAAAATTAGAGATGTTGGGATATCTTAACCTTAGCGCTCTGTATCACTGTCGTGTAGACAATTATGTTATGTGGGTGTAAACAATGTAGAAAGCCAAGAATGCCCTTAAGGATTGGATCGATATATCAAGCTAAGCCAACTTTAGATGAAGACCTTCGAAGTTCTTTACTCTAACGCCAATCAAATGCGGACTTTAATTAATTTCCCTTTTCATAGACGAACGGGTTTGCGTTATTCACACTAATTTAACTTAATACGACTTCCAGAGTAATCAAATGATTTGCTGTTCTTAAATTTGGTTAGCCAAAAAATCTACCGTAATCATGTGGACATATATAAAAATGTTGCTTGCATTACCTACATTAAATTTAGAAATAATTTCAATGTTATGAAATAAATAACAATTTACCGATTAATTACTTTACTACAAAGAAAAAATCATAAACAGGTACATAATATGTTTTGAAAGGACAATGTCCAAATTAGCCTATGAACCTCTAAGAATATCTTGTATATCATAATTCTTATCATATTTTATGATTAATATATCAGCTTTTAAAATGCCCATTTTTGTAATTACTTTAAAAAGTAATATCAATACATTTGATAAACTTCAATAAACGCTGCCACCATATTTTAATAAGTTGACAAATCAGGATCTATGCACAATTTGATGTATAATCAACTAATGAACACTTAAAGCGCTTGACATTAAAACGAGACTCAAAACGTTCGTAGATTTTTAAGCGGCTGGAAGCGCTCTTTTACATACGTTTGACAATTTTGAACTTTTGAAGTTTTGTTTGACAATCGCTTTCATACTCGCGTTGTGTTTACGTCGCTTACATCGTTTGTTTGTACGATTTCTTGTGTCTTGTGAATATTAGTTGTAAAATAACGACTTGGCTTGAACTAAAGACTGATTTCGTCTTATAATATCGACCTCCGGCAGTGATTTACGGCATACCGACCTACTATAGACGATGACTTGGCATTTATTAAACGGACATTAACATGGAATCTGGGTGTGTTGAAGTATTTTGTGTTAATTGCGGTTCAGCTTCTGGTTGCATGGTATTAGAAGATGAGCAGATCCTTCAGTGTATACAACACTGGGTTGCTCCAAGATTGGTAAGTACATGCTCCCGATACAGAACCTACAGAACCTTTTAAAGCAAACAACAACAATCAACATTTAAAGCAAAGTAGACATACATTTTCCTACAAAAAGCAAGTAAAACAAACATTAAAAAGAATCTAACCGCACGCTACAATTGTTAAATTATAACCTCAAATCCAAAATATATTTTTTGATTTATACATTTCTTAGAAGTGTCCGTTACTTAAACATGTATTTAGACGTAAATATAGATACTTTAGAACACGAAAAGTGAGAGTATATGCTTAGAGGTTCTTAGGCGAAAAATGTATGGGGGCTGGACATTGTCCTTTGAAACATTTAATTTTTTCATCGAGGAAGTACTTATATAATTTTACAGAGAGGTTTGAGATAAAAAAAATGCCGTATTATCATAGTCACCGTTGTCACCGTTGGTTTAAGATCACTACCGTATGACCTGGCTTTAAAATATTGTGGATGTTCCATTATCACATTAAACCTAAAATAGGGGTGAGACGAGATACTAGGTATTGTTACGCTGAATTACACAACGGAATTATTACTATGACATTGTTAGCCATTACTGACATGGTGACTAGACTCAAAGTGACTGGGATTCTGTAACAAAGTGTTTGGTAAATATCCGACACACGTTCGAGGAAATATCGGTTGCAATTGCTGAAAATGGGCTACTGAAAGCATCTTTGTATAAGATAAGCCCAATTGGAATCACTCACCCGTGGAATATTAATGAGCCTGCCCGAGCGTCTAATTATACATTATTCATTTATCTTCAGAGGGTGCGCTACTACAGGTATCAAAGATAAAAGAAGACTCGTGACGAAGCTATTCCTTGTCTACGTGACGCTATTCTGCTCGGTTGATTATCAAACAAACTGTATTCAATTATCAATTTATTGAAATCATACCTTTGCATGATAAATATACATTGACTGTTATAAACACGAATATATAACATTAAGTAACTAGATACACGAGAGCATAATTTAGCGTAAGCATGTTTCAGTTGTTTTTGCCATGACATCTGCTACCACAATCCAGAATGTTGGATATACCTTATAACGTGCTTACAGTGTCGCCGTTATTTGAAGATTTATATGGTATATGCATGTCATATATGTATATAGATATTTAATAAATGTTAAGATATTTTTGTACACAACCTAAATAGATTACCATAATTTGGGAAACTACGTTTGCAACTGAGAAAATAAGATTTCACAGATTAAATAGTTTTAATCTGTGGAATCTAATTTTATTATTTATTTAAATAATTAATGGAAACATCTGTTTGAAAAATATTGTCATTGAATCTAATAAATAATCCAAAATATAAAACCTTTGTTACTTAAAATATAAATATAGGTAAAAAATGCAATATAACAATTAAAAATTATAAAGTTTTTCAATTTTATTACCCAGACATAAAGCATTCGAGACAAAAGCTTTTATTATAATTTTTCAAGGATAATAGTCGAACCTTCTTTAGACGACGGTGATGACTTGTTATTTATAACAAGTTCACAATACGTTACAAGTACCGTGAAAGTAAAATACACGAAATTTACTACTTACCCAATATTAGTGTCAAAATTTTAATTTTGAGAGGTATTAGTGTCCCCATGTCATTGAATTTAATAGATAGGGTTGTTATAAAATATGAATTTTATTTGGTATACCAAACCATAGCGAGCTTCTGTTTTGTTTGAATGGACAGAATAAGATCTAGTAGCTACGGTACCGCAGCCGCAACCGTTTGAGAATGTGTATAGAAATTTCAATTGTAATACTAACGTTTCAAAACTTTCTTAATTATATTAAATGTGTGATAGTAGATAGTGCTAACGGTGCTCACTTAACTCACTTTGAAACCAAATTATAAATATCATACTAACAGGTGCAAGTTTAAAGCAAAGCAAAACCGCGTGCGAAGTAGGAGTTGAAAAACTCAATTAGTTTTGACGATTCATTGCCAAATTTTCGTTTTCGTATGGTATTTATTAACTGTACTTCGTGTGTTCACAAGTTTTCGAGACGAAATAAAAGTTGTGTAACTTTTTTAATAATAAACTTCTATTTCTAAAATTTTCAGTAAACATTAAATAGAAGACCCTGTCTTCTATTTAATGTTCTTTATATATTTTTATTTAATAATCTTTATCTTTGATACCTGTAGACCCATAAATAGAAAACCCTGTCAGTCATCTGCCCACCAGTCACAACTGTTTACTCAGGTACCTGTTATTGATGACTGCTCCCCATCACAATTTTCCCAACGTCACAGAATAAATTCACAAAATTATAAAAATAATATTTTAATGTTCAGTGATGAAATTGGCAGAAACATGGGCCGTTTGCTATTCGATAAGGGCCATTCAACATTAAACTTCTGTATGCCTAACTCCTCTTTTAGTGATATTTTGGAAAAAGCAATTAAACAAAACTACAGCGAAAATACCACTTTATTGTTTTTTATTGGCAATAGAGGTACTTTGAACAAACATAAATTATTGAAATATATAAACGAATTAAATTCATTAAGTGTTGGGAAAGTCGTGATTTTTACGTTGCCGTATTCCAATAGTTTGTCCAATGAAGAAAATAATTTGCGATACAAATTGAATATGACATTGCACACTATATGCAATACTGCAAAGTTTCATGTCATTGACACTAACAAGTATGTTAGAAAATTTTATTTGACTAAAGATAAATATTATCTTTCCAATTATTATAAGAGACAAATAGCTATTTCGCTATCATATATTTTTTCTATAACAGCCAAAAATTTGGCTAACCAGAGAGCTCCTATTGAGCACTCTTCTATTGACATGACTGTCAGTAATAATCCTACTGACATTGCGACAAATTCGTCCTTAAATTAGATACTAAGACAACAGAGGATTCCTCTTGCTTGCTATTGAATAGTCAAAGTAATAATGGAACCAAGAGTTTTTCAGTCATCAACCTAGTGCACCAAAATGTTCAAGGAATGTTGAGTAAAGAGTTAGAAGTGGAATTATTCATGAACTGTAACAATGTTGATTTTTTCTGTATTACGGAACATTGGTTAACAAGTTATAATTGCATTTTTAACTTCAATAATCACCTGGTTGGTAGCGCGTTCATTAGGAAAAACGCAATGCGTGGTGGCGCACTAATTTTATTAAATAAAAAGTTTAAATTTAAAGAACGTAGAGATATAGTGAGCCTATCGGTTGAGGAAATAATAGAGTTTGCCTGTATAGAGCTGGACCAGCTGATTGTACTGAGCGTATATAGACCTCCTTCAAGTTTAGTTTCTCATTATGATCTCTTTGAAACTGTTATGGATGAAGCATTAAAAAAGGTATATAGCAAAGGCAAACGATTAGTGATTGGGGGTGATTTTAACGTTGATTTATTAGGAAACTCCAATTCATGTACAAGACTTGTAAATCTATTTATGTTCTATAATCTTGCGCACATGTTTAAGGAGCCTACTAGAGTAACTGCTACTTCGTCCACATGTATGTAATATGTACGAAATTACTCTAAATTATTTAAAAAAGTGTGTCGTTTAGCCAAATGTAATTATTTAAATGCAAAAATTGAAAATAGTAAAGACAAAGTTAAAATGACGTGGAATATCATAAATAGTGAAACTGGAAGAGAAAAATCCCGGAATATAAATTTTAATTTAAACATTGATAATAAAAAAGTAACATCAGATCTTGAAGTTGCTACAGTATTTGAAAATTTATTTACTGAAATTCCAGTCTTAATTACACAATCTTTGAATTCCTCTTCCACTGTTGCTGAATCTATTTTAAAGGCAAGTTTGAATAATTCTAATAGCCAATTTAAGTTACAACACATTGATTTTAAAGATATAATAAAATCTTTTAATCAGCTAAAGAAAACGAAAACTGCTGATTTATGGGGTAATTCCATTGAAGTTTCTAAATCGGTAATTGAGACAATAGCTCCAATCTTAGCTTATATATTTAATGAATGTACTGATTGTGGTATTTTTCCTGAGCTCATGAAATATAGTAAAATTATTCCTTTACATAAATCGGGTAGCACATCTGACCCTACTAACTTTAGACCTATATCCGTGCTACCTACGTTTAGTAAGATTTTTGAAAAAATCATGCTGGATCAAATACAAACGTACTTTTACAAGAATAAGCTTATGAATCGACAACAATTTGGTTTTACAAGGGGTCGCTCGACAACCGAAGCCGGTGTCGAGTTAATACAAGAAATATTTAATGCCTGGGAGGATTCACATGATGCGTTTTCTGTGACCTATCTAAGGCATTTGATTGTGTTTTTCATGAAACATTGATTAGGAAACTGCATTTTTATGGATTTAGAGATAACTCATTGGATTTTATTGTCTCATACTTGACTGACAGAGTACAGAGGGTTGATATCAATGGCAAAAGATCCCCTGGATCGAAAATTAAGATGGGCGTTCCGCAGGGCTCAATACTTGGTCCTTTCTTGTTTTTGATTTACATAAATGACTTGCCTTATTTCGTAAGGGATGATCACGAAATAGTTTTGTTTGCGGATGACACTTCACTCTTGTTTAAAATTAAAAGAGGGTTACCTCTAAATGACGATGTGAACAATTCTATCGTTAAAGTAGTACATTGGTTTAATGTAAATAATCTTCTCCTTAATGAAGGAAAAACAAAATGCTTAAAATTTGTACTACCTAATGTTAAAAAAGTAGATATAAATGTTAATGTAAAAGATAAGAACATGGGCCTTGTGGATACCACAGTATTTTTAGGAATAACATTAGATTCTAAACTACAGTGGGGCCCACATATTGATAGATTGTCGAGTAGACTTAGCTCTGCAGCATATGCCGTAATGAAGATACGTAGGTTAACTGACATAGATACTGCCAGATTAGTATACTTCAGTTACTTTCATAGTGTTATGTCATACGGTATCCTATTGTGGGGAAATGCTGCCGACATACAAACAATTTTTGTGCTTCAGAAAAGAGCAATTCGATCAATTTATAATCTTAGGATTAGGGACTCTTTAAGGGAGAAATTTAAGGAAATAGACATTATGACTGTTGCTTCTCGATACATATACGAGAACTTAATGTACGTTCGTAAAAATATTAGTTTGTTTTCTATTAAAAGTGATGTACACAATTTTAATACAAGAAATAAAAATAAATTAACGGTGCCTGTCACTAGACTGCAAGAAGTTAATAACTCTTTCAAGGGTCTTTGTGTGCGCTTCTACAATAAGGTCCCAAGCAAAATACAACAATTAGATATCATGCAGTTTAAATCTACTATTAAAAAAATACTTATTAAAAAAGCTTATTATAAGGTATCCGATTATGTAACAGATAAGAACGCTTGGACTTGAGATGATCCAGCAACTGGATAGGTGATTACTTCTAAACTCATTATCTTGTTTCCATTATTATTAAATGATTATGTTATTATTATAAGACTATAGTTTTTTTTATCTCTGTTTATAATGTATTGATCTGGTAATGACATGGTTTTTGTAAATGTCATTACTCATATTAGGGCTGGTGAGTTTCTTGCTCGTTCTTCTTATCAGCCAAAAGACGTCCTGAACGAGTGGTAGGGAAAAAATGTTGGACGATTCAAAAGTAGTTTTAAGAAGTCTATTTGAATAAAGATTATTTTGACTTTGACTTTGACTTATAGATAATAGTCACAATCAAATATATTTTATTCAAAATGACCGCCCTTGTTTTTTTATACAGGCCCTTAGACAATTTGACCAGTCATCAATGCTGACACGAATCTTTTCTAGCGGAATTCGCTTTGCTTCTCGTTTACTTCAGTGACTCCAAGTTTAGGTGAGTTGAGGAGGGCCACTGCGATGAAGGCCAGCACATTCTCCCTCAACCAAGCTTGGGTGCTTTTTGCCTTATAGGATGGCGCCGATTGACAAACCCAATCCAATAACGTAAATAATGTTCATGTTCATGTATGGAACTCCCCACCATACCATCACACTAGCCGGATGATGAGTGCGCGAAAAATGCGTGAAGAAGCTGGGACATTCTTGCTACTTTTAGCGTACACTTTATTGTTTTCTCGGTTAAATAAAATACTGCAATGTCAAGCTTTAGAAAGCTCTTGCACATATTTGTCACGCGATCTCCATCTATTAGACTATTTAAAAAATATGAATACTAGTTAAGCAGTTATGAATCATAAATATCATTATGTATATGACAATTCAACTCTCGTATGTTTCAATCCACCAAACTTAAAACTGAAAAAACTAGCGAAAAGTTGACTCGAAAATTTCACACAAGACTGAATTTTATATAAAAGTGTTTATTATACTTTTATCCCAAAGGTCCCACGGGAATAGCCAAAGTGAAGCGCGGCTGGGTATTTGAATATATTGAACATTACCGGAAAGGGCGTTTAGTGCTTTAGTTAAGTTACATACCTATATACATATACGTAGGTATATCAATCTTTATAGCCTTGCGGATGGAGGGATATGTTGAACTCCAGTTGAGAATCAATATTAGTAAACTTAATTCAGCACAGCTGTACCTGTTTGTTCTGGTTCAGCCGCGGGTAACGTACCATTAGAGTTAGAAGATTCGGTTCGATATATAAGCAGTAGTTTATTTGATGAGGTAGTTTATTTGTACCTACGGCATAATTAATCGGGCTCCTCTCAGAGAAAATTAATTGTTACAGCAACGTAGTAGCAGTTTCGCTGCTCTCAAATCATTTAAAGTCTAGTTGACTTTATTCTGTTTTGTTGAAGTTGGCGAGGAAAAGAAATTATACCAAATTTGCACGGGGTATTACGAAATTAAACCATTAAGGAAGTTCTCGACGAAATTGTCAACGGAAATTGTTCGTATTTATGCTCAGTAACAGATAGAAACACATATAAATGAGCTTCACCTTAATTTTGAGCAAGTATGATGTGTCCATTAAACCGGAAAACACCGTCCTGGTTTAGCATAGCAGCATGTGTTGTGTTAGCCTGGTAGTGTTATGCACACAGAACTGAATATACAAATATTTATTTCTGTTGTTATGCATATATTGTATGTTGATAAAAGTTGTCGTTTCAGGTATAAAATAAATACTACATAAAAGGGTATTTTTTTCTAAATAAAAAGTTTTAGTGCAACGATGATCTTAATTTGCAAATATTGTTTACTGAAATATATTAGCGTAATGAAAAAATATCACTGAGCTATTGAATATTTACTCATCTATTAGGTATTTTTCGCATTGCTACTATTTATTTTGGTATAATACAAAACGATTATTAAAAAAAACATCTTAAATGAAATTGTCTGAGAAATTCCTCAGCCCTACCCCGAGATGAGTCTCGAACTTACAAATTTTCGCAATCCGAACGACTGCTTCTAAATATTGAACTACCCTTGACCCAACAGGACTGACGAATTTTCCAAACAATTGTTACATTTTGCTACTAGTGAATTTTATGAGAGCACATGAAAATTTCATCAATGATCAGGCAAAAATATTTTAACTTTCGATTACATAAGATGAACATTTAATATATAACATTTATAGGATTAAGCCATACTGTATTCGAAAAGTGTGTTAAAATCTTTTTTCTCTTTTACGACATCATCTTTAGAAATTTTATTATTTTCAATTTCCTCTTGCCGCATTTTATACGAGGTGAGATCCAACCACTTAATAGAATTTAATAATGCATGCCGCTTTTAAATCTACGGAAATAATCTAGTTATTTCTTTTATTGTCTTTATAGGATTCTGTAGGCGAATGACAAAACAGAACCTTTATAGATTCGTCATGTTTGTATGTGTTTACGTCCGTATTTCACAGGTTGAACTTGTACAGAATAGAATACATCTAGTATTCAGTAAACATCTTTATTTATTTAATACTTAATGCATAATTGTACATAAGCGGACTAAATGCTTTGGGCATTCTCTCCCAGTCAACCTTTTTGTGATGTGGAGATTCAATTATTTAATTACAAAATAATTAACATACACAAATAACGTGAAGGAATAAAATATTGTTACAAATTAAAATATAAATGTAAATTCAATATGGGAATATTGAAAATATACAATAAAATATAAGTCATACAAATATATAAAATACGAGACACATACTAAATATATAAATACTAGCTTTTGCCCGCGACTTCGTCCGCGTGATATAGTTACTTTGGGCATCATATTTTCCAAAAACGCTGTTGTTTTTTGAGCTGATGATGTAATTACCTTGATGTTTAAGTTCGAAGATAGTACAACAAAATACTAACGAATGTCCAATATGTTTCAGCACTTTATCTTGGAAACAGATTGCGTTGAATTTTTATTCAAATTTTTCACCTTCACTTCACTCAGGAAGGATACTACGCGCATTGCTCAAAATGTGTCCTCATTCTTAAACATAAAGAGCACCAGGGGCATTCGGTTTCTCAAGCCTGTTTTGATATTTTGACAACAACGATTGTTCACAAATGTATATCCTAACGAGAGTAATCGTAATACGTACTTGGAAACGTTCCTGACGCATAGATATTATTTTCGCAAAAATATATGTTTATATACAACTGTGAGAAAATTTCGAAATTATTCGAAATTTAGTTTTCAGTGAAACAGAGTCGGGCTCCTGAATTATCCGAAAGCGACAATTCAGGAGCCTTATATATTGCGTTCTATGCTGATTCTATGAGAGTAATAATATAAAAATAAGTTAAAATAAATAATGATTGAAAATACTGGTTTTAGTAGCTATGCATGCAATGCTTCAATAGTACCTAACTCTGAAGATGGGGTCGTACATTGTGTGTAACAATAAACACTATGCTTATTCAAATGTTTGCATTTAGAGTATTACCTAATGCTCTGTGTTTGCGAATTATAACTATTTAATGATATCATTAACGATTTGGAAAACGGACAATTTAAGCATTGTTCAAGAACAAATTTTATTCTGTTGGCAAAGGAGTTACATAGAATATTACAATTGAAACCTATTTATAGAGGTGCTAAAAATGAAATTCACTTGAAATTATTATTATTTCCTAAAATAAGATTGGGAGTGTTGGAATTGACGAATTTTATTAAGTTTCAATAATATAACAACGAGAGATATTTATGTCGGTTTTCCAAGTAAAGAGACTTAGTACCTGTGTTACCATGACACCGAATAAAATTAACCTTAACCAAGGTTTTCCTTTACTGCTTAGAGAATTCATTCTAATTATATTTCCAAAAAGGATACGAATGGGGAAAACCAATAATATTAATTGATAGAATAAGAAATCCAGAATCAGACACTATAATATATTTAATCTATTGAAAATGTACGATTATTTAAATTTTAAAGTTAGGATATTAAGTGCGATTGTTGCAAATAATATTGTTTCATCTTAATTGATATTTATATGATTGAATAAAGGACATTGGAGCTGGTATTTTATCAGACAGAATCCATTTCGAGCCTAAATAATAATAATACTCTTTTATTTCTCATTTGAGATAATGAACCCTGTTAGCTGATTTAACAAAAGAATCTGTAGGATATTGTACATAGTCTGAGAATTCAAAGTGTGATAAAAATTAGATTTTGAAATCACACTACTCGGAAAATTTTAACTGGAAACGAGATAAATTCTTAATTTTTGAAATAAAAATGAATAGGTAAAAACAAAAACCCATCTATTATTTGTTTCCGCCTTTCCTTCTTTCTAAAAGATAAAGTCGTATCAAGCTCGAGCCGCTAAACCTCTTTTACGCTAGCCATGGCTGCGGCTTAAAATTTAAATATAAAAAAGAGTCGTTGCGTCGATTATGCTGTCGCCGCTCCGAAACAATGGCAAATGCCTATTCTGTTCATGTAAATCCCGTGGACGAAATAATAAACGAAAAACGCTTTGACAAAGATTGTTTCCAACAAATAATCACTTGATATTCCGCTTAGACTTCTTTCTGGAGGCACGTACAATGAGCTTGAGTATTATTTTGTTTGCTTTTATTGTTGTGTACGAATATGTTCAGCAAGGTACATCAAATTTCAGCTGTTATATAGTGAAATATTGTTTGTAGCAGTTGCGATTTTTGTATCTAATTACGAATATTCTTTTATCGTGCTGAGCTTATCGTAGTTAGAAGTTAGTATTTTTATGTGATTTCACTTTCAGGTAATAAATACATTATGAAACAAGACATGTGTTTGTATGTTGTATACATAATTTTTAAATGAGTGGTTATTTTTCCATCTTTTTTTTTATAACACACGAATGCTTCTCAGCAAACTAACCTGATATAACCCTTACGGCACTAATTAGTATACACACTATATCAAGGTAAGAGCAAATCTAATTTGACGGGTGTGTGCTACTATCATATTGTACTGTCTTCATAGAACTGAATTGAAATTCCTTAGGAGTGCGCTACTAAAATCACAAAAAATAATCATACAATGTTATCGGATCACAATCTAACTCATTTAACTGCTAAATTTCATAAAATGGTAGTTATAGAAATTATAGTTATGAATGCAGCGCGTTATGTCACAAAAAAAAACTGAAATCTAAAATCATCATCATCATCATCATCACTTCAGCCGAGAGACGCCCACTGCTGGACATAGGCCTCCCCCAAAGATTTCCAAAGCGATCGGTCCTGCGCCTCCCGCATCCAGCGGCTTCCCGCGACCTTTACCAGATCGTCGGTCCACCTTGTGGGGGGCCTACCAACACTGCGTCTCCCGGTACGCGGTCGCCACTCCAGGACCTTACCGCCCCAACGGCCGTCAGTCCTGCGAGCGATGTGCCCTGCCCACTGCCACTTGAGGTTCGCAATTCTTTGGGCTATGTCGGTGACTTTCGTTCTTCTGCGGATCTCATCGTTTCTGATTCGATCTCGCAAACAAACCCCGAGCATAGACCTTTCCATTGCCCTTTGGGCGACTTTGAGCTTCCTTATGAGGCCCATCGTAAGCGGCCACGTCTCAGTACCGTATGTCATCACTGGCAACACGCACGAATTAAAGACTTTCGTCTTGAGACACTGCGGTAGATGTTCCGAGAATACACTGCGTAGCTTCCCGAACGCTGCCCAGCCGAGTTGGATCCGTCGATTTACCTCTCTCTGGAAGTTGGACTTACCTAATCGGACTGTTTGTCCCAGGTAAACGTACTCGTCGACAGCTTCCAGTGTAGAGCCTCCAACATTCACTGGAGTGGGTACGACATGGGAGTTTGACATTATTTTTGTCTTCTCCATGTTCATTTTAAGACCCACTTGCTGGGAAACTCTACAGAGGTCTTCGAGCATTGTGCCTAGATCTTTCATGGTCTCAGCCATGACTACGATATCATCAGCGAAACGAAGGTGCGTCATGTACTCGCCGTTTATATTGATGCCAAGTCCTCTCCAGTCCAAAAGCTTAAACACGTCCTCCAGTGCGGCAGTGAACAGTTTCGGCGATATAACGTCGCCCTGTCTCACTCCACGCCGAAGTCGTATTGCTTTCGAGTTTTGGTCCTGGAGCCGAACTGTCATGGTGGCGTTTTCATACAGTGACTGCAGCACTTGGATGTATCGATAGTCTATTTGGCACCTCTGGAGTGACCTAAGCACGGCCCAGGTCTCGACGGAGTCGAAGGCTTTCTCATAGTCCACAAACGCCAAGCACAGTGGCAGATTATACTCCTTAGTCCTCTGTATAACCTGTCGCAGCGTATGAATGTGGTCTATGGTACTGTAACCTTTTCGGAAACCGGCTTGTTCAGGAGGCTGGAAGTCGTTAAATCTACGTGCGAGACGATTCGTGATGACTCTCGAAAACAGCTTGTACACATGACTCAGAAGCGTGATGGGTCTGTAATTCTTCAATTGGGTCCTGTCGCCTTTTTTGAAGAAAAGCACCACCACACCCCTGTGCCATGCTTCCGGCGTCTTGCCCTCGAGTATGGCGGAATTAAATAGCTTCTGAAGCGCTTTCTGGACTGGTAGTCCACCCGCTTTCAGAAGTTCCGCTGTGATTCCATCATGCCCTGGCGCCTTGTTGTTCTTGAGCTGTTTGAGAGCCACACTAATCTCGTATAGACTGACGTCCGGGATGTCTTCGGTATAATGTCGGGTTAATTTGGCTCTAGGGTCTGTAGCCTCAATGACAGGTTTCTGTGATGTTGTGTATAACTGTCCATAGAAGCGTTCGATCTCCGCCACAAGCTCAGGACGAGATGTAACGACTCTGCCGTCCTCTGTCTTTAGCTTCGTCAGCAAGCTTTGTCCGAGAGACAGATCTCTAGCAAACACTTTGGAGCCTTTATTCCGCTCAATCGCATCCTTAATACATTGAGTATTAAATTGGCGTATGTCGCGTGTGAGAGACTTCGAGATCTGTCTATTAAGTTGTCGACGAGCATCCTCAGAAGACTGCAGAACCATTTCACGCCTTTCTTCCATTAGCTTGCTTGTCTGCTCCGAGATCTTGCTTCTTTTTTGAGTACAGCGAGGTCTGAGAAATTTTGAACCCACCGTAAGGACAGCTTCTACGACCCTGTCATTGTATTCGTCCACATCCGAGCAGCTCTCCAGGCAATCGAAGCGGTTTTGAAGTTCGAGCTGAAAGTGTTCGGGGTCCCGGATCTGGGTGGCTTCAGGACGGAGTGTAGACTTCACCAGTCGATACCGTTCAGCTTTTACATTTAGATTCAATGTGCCTCTAACCATACGGTGATCGCTTCCCGTATTAAACGAATTGATCACTGAGACGTCATTGAATATCCGATTCTTAGTCGACATGATGAAGTCGATCTCGCTTTTTGTCACCATCCGGACTCTTCCAGGTCCACTTTCGATGCAACCGTTTTTTGAAGAAGGAGTTCATCATATAGAGTCCTTCCCTCTCCATGTAGTCGGCTAGCATTTGACCACGGTGATTCCGGATCCCAGATCCAAACTGCCCCACCTTCAACACCTCATCGTCACACTTGCCTAGCCTTGCGTTGAAGTCTCCCATGACAACAGTGTAGTGGGTCGTGGAACCATGTATTGCCCGGGAAATGTCCTCATACGTGGATTCCACTTCCTCGTCGGGGTGCGTCGAGGTCGGGGCGTAAACCTGTATGAATACGAATACCGTGCGGTGATTCTGAGTATAAGGTACGCCACCCTATTCGATACACTTCCGATCTGTACAATATTGTTCACGAGAGACTTGTGGACGATAAACCCGACACCACCTTGGGACAGATCTTCGCCCTCCCGGAAATAGAGCAGGTTACCGGATTTAAGGATCATCGTGTCCTCGCCCTCTCTTCGGACTTCGGATAATCCTACAATACTCCAACGAATCCTGCCCAATTCCTTCTCTAGTTCCAGCAGCTTCTCTTCGGTCCGCAGTGTGCGTGCGTTGTAGGTTGCCAGGGCCAAGGTCGTTTGACGGGGGATCTTTGCCGCCCGGGGATTCTTCGCACCCCTGGTGCCTTCGCCGAGTAGGCGTCCGTCCGCGCCAGCACGGCTCACGGCACCGCCGGGCACTCGAGGCCTTTCGTTTGGGTCTATTTTCTAATCTTTGAAGGGTTTTGGGCCATCTCCCACCACGCTGGCCCAATGCGGGTTGGTGGGGAGCGCCAGAGCCTCGTTGGTTAGTCGGCAGGGTGTACCGCGTGCAGGTGAGGTTGGCTTGGGATCCGTTAGATGTTGTTCGGATCCCCTTACACCCCCCTAGAAATCTAAAATCAAAATGTGTTAAAATACTTGTTTTATCTTGCTGTTAACATGTTTTGCCGTCTAACAGTAATAATTCGTAACAACTACAAAGGAATTTATATTAAGAAAATTTCATTAGAATCTTTTATTATCTTCAAAGACATTTGACAATTAAAATATACTTATATAGAAGTTTCTTCTTAATACAAATAATAATTAAAATTAATATGTGCTACCCTAGTACCAATTTCAGTTGACACATCCTTGGGATTTCAATAACCACTTCAGTCATATAAATTGCGACTAGGGTAACCTTAATTACCTTGTAAAATTTGTCTCATTGAAAAAAAAATGAAGGTTTAGTTAGCGTAGGCAAATTCGCAAATCCTGTTAAGGTTCGATTAACATATCTCACAGGTAATTTAATAGAGATTTGGTTCCATTTTTAAATTTAACTAGAAATAATTTAATTTAACTTAAATTAAATTATCTCCCCCCCTTATGAAACTGGCTCTTAAAAGACTTTTTTTAAATGATTTTCTTTCGAACGAACAAGATTTTCTTGACGTTAATTAAGACGTTTATGTCATTTTAGACTTGAGAAAAATTTGAAAACCATTATGTTATGATTATGATTGACTGTAACACATCATAAGGTAATATTGGGTCGGTTAAAAACTTAATAGTTTGTGTATTATGAATGTACTATCCAACATTTTTTGTTGTGTTGTTCTGGGTTAATCAACATAGAAAGATATTCCTAATCAAAAGTTGATTTCATTGCGATTTACACAAAGACACCATTAAAAGAAAAAAAAAATATAAATATTTTATATCTATAGTGAGTTACCAATTGCAGAAAAGTTTTTAAGCTTTCGCAGCGTCCTTGTGGATTTACTTTTTCCCAAAAGGACTTCACGGAAATGATTTTTGCTTTGTATATTCCAAGGACTTGCTCAATACATAATTTATATTACGACGGTTAAATATTGTCACTTTCGTTATTTGAGAAGGAGAATCGTACTGCTATATAACGGTTATTAAATTTACGAGCAAAATTCGGCTTAAATAACTGTCAATAATTTGTCTCGCTTTCGCTTCAATAAAACAGTATTATAAGAATTTTATTTTAAGTGGTCGTATTCAAACAGACGACTATGTTTGCGAAGGGACGCCAGAATGACCTACTATCCACTCCCTCGCTTACTCATTTACTAACCTTACAGTTACTTTTTCTATAAATATGAATAGTTTTATGCTCTCCTTTGACGTAGATGTTTATCTATGATAATGAAGTATGTGTCTATTAAGACAATATGACATTCAGACTGAAAAACTTCCGACTAAAATAGTAACTATACCTATTTGTTTATTGTTATGCAACAACAATTTGTACAATATCAATTCAAAAATATTCATCGTTATATAAATATCACGTATTACTGCACCTTTATGTCGCCAGATTGCATTAGTATATGTAGTAAATGATTTTTTGAATTTATAAAATTACTTTGTATTACTGGATTGTTGCATTTTTGGACGTAAGCTGGCAGGGAATCGTTCATTTCCAAAACACAAAATCTACGTTATTTACGCCATGCTTTATATGTAAACCATTGATAAATGAACAAGTTATATTGCATAGTATTAAAATTCAAAAGTGCGTAGAAAGATCTTAGCTCATTTCAAAGTTTTTTTTCTATAAAGAATAATTAAGGAAGAAATTATAACACTGTTTATGGGATATTATTCCATAATGGTTATTTTGAACTATTTATTTTTGCGCCTTTTCAAGGTTCTATATGTCCGTCCTTCTGGCCGTACGTCCCTTTAGCTCAAAACCTATTGGTACTAGAAAATTGTAATTTGCCGACAAAGTGGTAAAGCAAAAATTCGAAAATATTTGTTTTAGGGTACCTACATATAAAGTGAGGATGAAATTTTTTTCGTTGTCCCCATAGTGCGGCCATCGTTGGATAGGTCGTATAAAAACATTGGGAGTGTTGGAAGGCGATTCAATTTAGTAAACCGTTTGTGACTTATCAAGCTTTAAAGAGCTAGTTTTCTTCAGAGTCAAGTGTTAGACTACCAACTAAACGGTCGTTGGTAAAAAAGTTAAAGAGTAATAGTCAACACAAGTGTGTTAAACTCGAAAATTTCAAACGACTCCATATATAACAGCTTCGTGTGTAATTTCGACGCGCATTTGGTCGGATTTTATTTGTAAAACAAACAATATTACAATGATCTAAGACACCATTTTGGAACTATCTAAAAGTCTATCTATAAAAAAATTTCTTACAACTGAAAGTTTTTCCAAAAGACGATGCTTTATTTTAGGGTTTATATTTCGTTTAATATTATTAAAAAGTTATCAACAAAATTATGCTGTTCGCGCCTTCAAATCTGTGGCCTGTAAATATACGCTAAATCGAAAGACAGCCTTAATGCACGATTGATAGCTGTGGAAGCGGAGTTTGCTTATAAATATAATACATTTATCTTAAAAAGATGAAAGACTATATAAATGCAGTATACTTAGTATAAGTCTTCGCCACATTTTATTATGAAACGAAAAGCTGCGAAACTCATTTATATTTTATTGACTTGTAATATCTTATTGATCAAATGCGTGAAAGGTTATGGATTCGAATCTCATCTCGGGGTAACTGGGGCTGGTGAAGTTTTAAGCATTTTTCTTTAAAGTAATAAAAAAGCAACCTAAAACTTAACATATAGGAGGAAGTACGTTTTAGATGGAACTAAGAATCGCAACTCTTAAGCGTAACAAAATACTCCCCGTCCGTAAAGTGAAGCCGTAATCATGTTTCGAGAGTACAATTGAATAAGAAAACGGAAAAAGGAATGCTACTCTGTATTATTCGTGAAGAAAAATATAGGCTTACTGAAAGCCTTTAACTTTGAGTGTTAAAAGAGTTTATATGATTCAACTAAATGGGAAAACCATACGGAGGAAATGGGAATTAACCTTAAAGAATAGGGTTGTGATCTACAAGTGAAAATATAGGTTTTTGTTATTCCTATGTTCGGAAAATATGAACCAATTTAAGTTATAAATATTTAACAAATAAAACTGTATAATACTAATACGAAATATAGTATGCATTAAAAACTTGGCAAAAATAGGGAAAGTATATATTAGAAATATTTGCTTAAACACATAAGACATAAAACAACTTTCATTATAACATCTATAAACATAAAAGCACAAATAAAAAAGATATTACATAGATTGTCCAGACGCCCCTACATTTTTCATTACCTTAGCAAAGCGTGACGTCACTTCATGACTTTAATTTGTAGGGAGTGTTTTCGGCCGACTAGTAGCAGTCTTAGCACCGTATCTTCAAAACTATTAATCGACATACTGCTACGTCTACATTATTTGTCAGATATTAATGGACTATCTTATTTATGAAATAAAAAAGGTGGTCAACTAGCCCATTCTTTTTAATAAGTCGTTCTACGACAATATGATAAAATATAATGTTTAATCTTTCATCTTTCGATGGAATATTTTAAAACCATGCGTTATTAGCATATTTCTCCGATTTCTCTTGTGAATAAAATCTACTGCCGTGCCGATAATGCAGTGGTTAGTGTGTGCAATGTGGAAGGTAAGCAACTTTCGCAAGGCCCAATCATAAGATGGGTGAACCAAAATTATTTGTTGCTCCTCCGTGCTTCGGAAGTCACGATAAGCCGGCTGCGGCTGCATCTGCAGTCATTAAAATCCACCAATTGGCACTGGTCCCGAATGGTGGCTCGTGGGCATGTAATGGTCCATTATCTCTATTATATCCATAAACATAAATAGACTTTGATGATATCTGTTTACATTTGAAAAAGAAAAAGAAATATTCATTAAATTAAAATATCTTAAGAATCATTCATTTTTATATAGTGATATGACCAATTTCAGATACTGATATTGAAAATGAAAATACAAAATACTTAATATGTATTGAATTACATTTTACATGAAAGTATTTTTAATTTGATATCTTTCTATAGAAGTTAACTAAGAAACTTGTTTATAAGAGGCCGTGCACACTACTTACTTCCAAAGAGGTTGTGAGTAAAAATCTGATGGATCATGAATAGTAGATTTCAAGGGAAACTTCGTGCTAATTTTAAAAACACGTGTTGACTGTGGGAAAATATTTAGTTTTTTTTTTATTTTTATTTACAGCCTATTTGGACGTTATTTCTTGTTACAAGAATAGAAATTGTAGTAGTAATTTAATTAGTATACGCGCCCTACTAATCTCGGTCCATATCAATATATCCTTTATTGAAATATAAAAGATGGCGTCATAATATTTGCAGTCGAGATACTTTTTGTTTAACCAGGTGACAGCGACTGTCAATTCTATATGAACCTTTTCAAACTCCGGATTAAGCCAACACAAAGTATAGCTTTACACCTGAACCCTTTGTTAATTTGTTTTGGCAAAATTTTCGCAGATGTTTATATAACGCTTTTAATATTTGAGCTCGATAAAATGTCAGTAAACTAAGTAATTTAATTATTTATAGGATTTACTTAAACTATAAAAGACGTAATGTTTTGCATACCAATGTTTTCTAATCAATATCATCAGTCCTTTTACGTCCCCACTGCAAGGGCCCTTTCTTAAACTTAGATGGTAAAAGCGGATGGGCCATGATTCTCCACGCTGTCCCAATGCGGATTGGAAGGTATTAACACAAATGCAAACAAATGCAGCCGGGATCAAAGGCTTAACGTGCCACGTGCCTTCCGAAGCACGGATGAACCTGAGATAATAAATGTTTGCGAATGTAATAACCGTATCGCAGACCGTGCGCGCTAATCACCACATCATCTAGCTATTACTACGCTATTGACCTATTACTGCGCCATCGAGCATAGTTACAATAAAGTGTGACGGCATAGTGTTAATAAAACAAAACCTTTGTAACCATTTGAAGTAGATTTTATTTGGTTGTACGTCTATGCGTATGATTATCACAGAGCTGCGTTCAGCGTCGAGTTCGAGGCTGTTCTTATAACAGAATTCCACTGGTGAAATTTACTTGCAGCCCGTAATATTAGCGTAATTAAAGACTAATTTAAATTGGTTGGACCGAATGTGAAATGCAGGCAAATTTGTAACTCATTATAATTAGTTTTTTTTTTGCTCTCTCTTGGAAACCATTGTGTAATCCTTTTACTCCATTTGTCTTTTCCCCTGATCATGTGTTCCGACCATTTCCATTCCTGCCTTTTTAATTATAGAGTTACATCTTGTGTTTTGGTATCCCCTCTTTACAAGAAAAAGAGGTAGACAACAGAAAAGATGGGACGATGATATTAGGCAAGTTGCCGGCATAACGTGGAGTAGAATTGCTAGAGAGAGATCAGAATGGAGTAGGTTGGAGGAGGCCTTTGCCAACTGGCAAACGGACTAACAGAAAATAAAGAAACACCACATGCGAGAATAAAATTAAATACATAAGATGTAGTGTATCACAGTAAAAAAAAAATGTGATTGTAAATGTAATGTTCGAATAAAAGGCTTTATTATATAATTATAATTTTCATTAGTTTATCAACCAATCCAATGAGCCTAAAGTAATAACCATTGTTAATAAGATGTCAAATATGTTTTACGTGATAAATATAAAATGAACAATAGGGATGACGACTAATTTTTGTTTGTTTGTCCGTCAGGTAGAGTGTTAAAAAATATTAAACACGTATTTTTTTTATTTTTTTCGTAATCATAAAATAACGGCGATACATGGAATTGAAATTTCGCATGACGTCACGTTAGGGTACGTTTTCTACTCAACTGTGACGTAGCGAGCCCCCACTTTTCAACTTTAATGCCTGTTATCTAAGCTATTTCTTGTTAAATTAAAGTAAAAAAAATACGTATTTAGTATTTTTCTATTATCTAACTGACGGACTAAATAGAATTGCATTTTTTACCCAGTCATCATCTCTATTGTCTAAATAATAGATAGTACGGACCACAAAATATTAAAATGAAAAAAAAGTTGTTTGGCTTACTAATAACAAAGACAAGCAAACTTTATGCCACTCTGACCTGTCGCTGTACGGCTAATAAAATAAAAGGCTTTTTATGGTAGAAAGGGCTCGAGCCAGGAGAAAAAACGAGGGCCCTTTATTAGGGTTTACATAGTTTTAAAACATACATAGGAATGAACATCATTGTTAGGTAAATTTTGGGCCGCATATTGTTAGGATACTGACCTAAGTAGATAAAATAATTTTGCATTATAGTAATGAGACACTTACGGTAATAAGAATCTGTATTAATTAATCATCGAAACTGCGAGATATGACAAAACACTACTAACAGCGTACAAGCCATTTGACAGGAATTAAATCAGATATTTGTTAGTTTTAATATATTACGAAAATGCATGTGAAGAACATTTCAGTACTCTTAAACAAGTTTACCATTCCAGTATTTTTTACAGGCGTACGTAAAAAAATGTTTGGCTGAGGTACAAATGTGTGGTACAAATAGCTATCTGGAAAAAAATACGGTTTGGCATAACGGATAGGTTCTATACTATATTATATTGTGACCCTATTTTTTTTTAATTCGGTACTTCAAAAGGAAAACGGAATCCATATATGATTACTTCGTTGCCAGTCTGTCTGTTAATGTCTTTAATTTTGTGGTAGATGTCGAGTTGAAATTGAAATTTTATGTCTCCCATATGTAGTGCCATGAAATTGAAAAAATAAAACTTCTAAATTACCAAAAAAAAGATACAAGCGTTTTTGTACTAAAACGCGCATTTCAACGTTCTCAAGAGAAACAAAATTGATAGGACACTTTCCCTTGACCTAGAACTATGACATGCACGAAGTTTTTATCACAGTAGACAAATTTGTCTACTACAATTTTGTAGAACAATTTCAAGGAAACATCTGGAAACTACACATTGTTTTATTTTTAATTATATTCGAAATATAACTCTCTGTCTGATATTCAATATATCTCAAACAGAGTTAATTAATCTTTGAATAATTTATGTTGGAACGGCTGTTGTTGCGTAAACAAAATCTTCTCGAAAAAAGTTTGTTTTTTCAGACAAAAATATTTATTAAGTAGGTATGTGAAGTTTATCCTTTTGATAAGTTTAGGATATAACAAGACTTTTTAATTTGATTTGATATAGTTTATTAAAACAATCTATTAAACTACAAACTATTAAATTAAGCATTATTCGAAAGAAAGGTTATTCAGTGAATGTTGACGCACACTAAAACAATTTCGTTAATATATGATAGAGCATGTTATAAATGACTTAGATATTGATTAATAGCTACCATATCTCGGGAAAGAGGGAAATAGTTATCTAGTTATAACTTATAAATAAAAAGAATGCAAGCTTATTGTTTAATCATACATTATATGTAAATAGATAACAATAAATATTTCTTTCTAGAAATGAATGCCTTTTTGCTGCTACGCCGTAGCAGCTACATACTGTAAGAGATTATATATGAATGACACCATTAGAACACCGACATGCCAGGCGTCCTAATGGCGTCATTGACAAATAAAAACTGGCGAAAAAACTAGTTGTGAACTCGATGGTTATCTGGTTAGCGCATTCGGTATGCGACGCGTGAGTTAAGCAAGTTTTGCAAAGGAACATTTCGAAGAAAGAATGCTAACAATTTATTACTCTCTTTTAGTCTCTTGTGGTGGTTATGTAAAAAAAGTATAAAACCTCATCGAATCGAACTACGCCGCTCGTCATACAAATTATTACCTACAAAACATAAACGAAGGAAAAGTCCGCTTTTTTAGATACAGTACAATTACTAAAACGCACAAAACATTACCAACTTATTGTTTATTATTTTATGTATCTTCTGAATAAATTTGATTTCTAAAATGTTTGTACTTTTAGAATAAGGTGACTTTCGTTTATGTGAAGAACATAAAACGAATAAAAAACAACTTTCGACGAAGTTCCAGTATCAGTACAGTACAATATCAGGAGTGGGACTCTCACCCTCTGTATTTATTTTCTTGTCGATAAAATTTGACATATAACACGTAAATAAAGTATTAGAAACACGGTCCTTAACACATTGTATAATATATATATATATATAAGAAAAAATATTCCAATCCGGGTATAATATGCGACATGAACTTGGAAAAATAGAATTCGAACATTGCGAAGAAACTCTTTGATCTTCCAATATAAAGCGCTTACAACTTTCCCATCCTTCTCTCTTTCAACGTTTTTGTTCCATTAATCTTTCGCTAGAATATTATTGTGTAAGCGTTTTCTGGTTTTCTTATACTAATAGATATAGGAAATACAGAAAACGCTTACACAATAATATTTTCCTCGGTTGGAGAATAAAATGGTATT
Source organism: Diatraea saccharalis (assembly GCA_918026875.4). NCBI lineage: Eukaryota > Metazoa > Arthropoda > Insecta > Lepidoptera > Crambidae > Diatraea > Diatraea saccharalis. The sequence goes on from OU893333.1 coordinate 7,707,194, forward strand.
GATGACGTAAGAATTTTGTTATTATAAGAAAGGTTTTATTGCTTGTTGTCTCAATAATATATACCTACAAGTTTTCGCCTGCAGCTTCGCCCGCGTGTTCCCTAGGGAACTGTTTAGAGAGATAAAAAGTAGCCTATATGTTAATCCACGCTCAGAAGTACCCGTATACCAAATTTCATCAAAATCCTTCCAGTAGTTTTTTTACATTGAAAAAGGTAGTTTTTCAAGTCAAAAATAATTTAGCATTTGATTATGATATCGTTATGCCTACATACTTCGCCCAGCCTACGTTCAATTCAAACGTTTGTTTTTCACTTATTTAACATATGTCACGCAGTCAAAATTTAAGACCAAGCAATATATAAGATGATAAGATGTTATTTTTCCATATTTTTAAGTTTTTCTTTTACATTCAGTACTGTCTATGGAAGACTATGAAAGTTGTTTTTTTTTTCCTTTTCGTTATCTTAAAAAGGTCGAGGCTGAGTATCTGAATGACATACGTTAAATGTGATTGATGCCAAACTGACTCGACTCGAACTCGATTTATGTTAAGAAGAAACTTTATGCTTTATTTTATATACATTTTTTGTAGTACGTTTATAAATTCATATAAGATATGTTGTTAGATATTAGTTAAACTAAGATTAGCAACAAATTTTATATAAGATACGTTAATTGATTTTGTGCTTAAATGAATAGTAGATAAATTTATATTTTACATAACATATTAAAATAACTTAGTTAATTACCTAAAGGGTGATTCATATAAGGGTTAAATTATACAAGAACATCATATAACAATAAAATAGAGAAAATATGTCGACTCTTATTTACTGCCTTACTTATAACGATCCTCTCAACACATACTAAATTTAGACCATATCGTAACCCGAACTTTCTAGTAATGTTGTCCAATATTTCACTTGATCCTTCACAAACATTATAAAAGGTAAGTCAATGATTCGCTCCGGGAGCTTTGAAATATCAAAAAACACAAGAACAAAGGGAGTTATTTAGTTTCTCACCTTCAAAGCTTCTCTATGTTTTTGTTAAATAAACATTATCTATCAAAAGTTAACTACGAAAACTTTTGAAAGCTTTTTTCGCTTTTAGTCTTAAAACCATCGCAGGAATAATTCATTATGCTCAAGCATACATTACAGTGTACTTTACTTATGTAATTCCATCAAGATTCGTATTAACTTGCATAGTGGAAAAACCAAAATATATACATGATTTTTATCAACAAACATCTATGTTGAAAAGTACTGAGATAACTAACTGTCATATAAACACAAAAAAGAAAATAGCCAATCGATTATAGCATGTTATCTATACAGCCATAAGCATCAAGTCAAGCATACTCTTTAAGAATCGAGATATGGTATTTCTTTTCTTCGTACTTTTAGGTTTTCTGGGATGAAGCTGCAGCAGCGCCATTTTGGCATCTGACTTTCCATTGCGTACGTTCAATAACCAATACCATATTAAATAGTAAAACTAAAGCTTATATTATAATGGTTTATGATAAAATTTCCAATTTTCGTGTTTTGAAATTAATTCTGTTTATGACTAAACGTGTGAAATTTCTTAACATAATTTTACAGTCGATTAATATTAAATTCTGTAACTTGAATATGTTCTATTATTTAATCTTATTCGTTAATAATCAACAGCAAATGGAAATAGCATTGAGAGCGAGTTTAAAATTACCTTTGATGAAACGGATTCGATGACATTCGCCGTACATATTCAACCTAACCCAATATTCTTCATGTTTTACCACTCCCAGTTCGTGGACGCTCCAGTGAATAAAACATGATATTTTAAACCCATGAGGGAGTACATCTACCTGAATCACGTTACCTTTTAAACATGAATGTCTGAAGATAAAAATAATATTGTTGTTTCACGAAACGATTATATTAATTGGCTTTAAAAAATATATTTAAAGCACTTTTCATTTGTTTCCTGAGTGTCTTCTAACAAGTAGTAAGTTTTTATATAAAACTATTTAAAGTCCAGCCTTTTATGATTTTACAGGTTACTTACCCTATAACATAAAAGTATTTTAAGTAAATATAGTACGAGTGTTTATAATGAATAAAGCCCATATATAATAGCAGCACGTAAAGTTGCTCAATGATTGCTATCAAATGGAGAAATTATATGGTGGGTTTATTTTATTTCGATGGTAGATTTTCGAATAGGGTGATATAAATGTCAGAACCATGGCGATTTAGTTAAAAAACTTTAGTTTTCTATACTATAATATTATAAAGAGAAAATATTTGATTGTCTGTTAAGGTTGAATAGATTCCGTAACTGAACCGATTTTATAAATTCTTTTAGCTACAAAGTTAAATCATACCAGACAAATGCTTTAATTTGCGTGGGCGAAGTCGCGGGAAAAAAGCTGAGGTAAATAAATGTTACGCCGCAACTCGCAAGAGAAAGAGTTTACAAATGTTAAGAAAGGATCAAAAGATTAGGATTTCTTATACATACATCAGAGTAAGGCAGCGATATGTAAAAAAGGTTGTGTGCCGACATGAAATTTTCGCGTAAATGAATATGTTTAAATTGCTTAATGACAGAATAGGAAAAAGGGATATATTTATTATGTTATATACAGGTTGAAATATCTTATACTAGGCCGATCCTGATTGCTCTGTTGTTTATTTGGTTACAGATCAATCAGGGTTTCCGCTATCAACATTGCATCGCTTAAGTTCCATTAAATTATGACTGTATAAGTAGGTATACATCTACATATATCTAATCAATTATTGATTTTAAGTTAGTAATTTACAGTAAATAAAATGTATGTAAATGTAATTGGAAAACTTGTTGATTTCGTTTATTTGAACTCGACAGTATTGTAGAAAAAAATAACAGACCTCACCCCTATTCAAAGGATCAGATGTATTCATTAAGGTTTTGTATGAATATATTGCCAACAACATATAAGTATATAATGTTGATAATTACGTGTTTTTAGAGCTGTCATTATTCTGAGTGGAAAGGATATAAATGATGTACATTTATTTTCGGAATTGCATTGCTTTCCGCGTTTGCAAATAGCCAAAATAATTAATTTTAAAATTTTGCAAGACAATTCATTTGCTTTTGTAGAACAAACGTACATTTTTTTTTCTTTTTTTTATGGAATAGGGCAGTCGAGCAGGCGGATCACCTGATGGTGAGTGAATACCGCCGCCCATGGACACCTGCAACACCAGAGGAGCTACAAGTATATTAAAATATTTTTTACTATAATAGAGTTTATAGTAGGTCTTATGCTAAACAATGACTCTGGAATAATGAAGGGTGACGTTAGATTCCTAAAGGGAGTGGGAATCGTTATATTCTGATAAGACCACAGTTCGAGACAGCAACCTGAAAACTTCAAGAGCAGCTTATTTCAAAGTAAGTTTCTTTGTGGAGTAATCTTTTGGCAAGATAATATCATAAAAGTAGATACGAATGTTGGTAATATTATAATCTAAAGTACGTTGGAACCCATTAGCTCAAACATTTGTGTTATGAAGAAACAATTACGAAGCAAGAATAGGTATTCTATTTATTCAAAAATCAAACGTATTATAATTTTGTTACACTATTACGATAGCATAAAAACTTTTATAATGAGATTTTAGATTTGCTGGTGGCATGTTACACAAACATGAATTATCTGGCAAAATGGCAGATATACTGCAAACAGACCAATCAAGATTGGTCTTAGTTCTTCATTTAGTTAGACAGATCAATCAGGGATTCAGTAATGCGATAGAGCCGCTAAAGTAGTAGGCACCTGAATCAACAAAGAAATGCTTCCAACAAAATAATATAATCTTTTCTTTTTTTATTATTATTATATATTAATGTTTATCTTTAAAAAATGCTCTTATAAAAATATCTTAATGCTTTTATGAGAAATAGAGTAAGTTTACAGGCTCTTTCAAACACAGTCAACATTTCCTACTTATTTTTATTGTTACAATTACATTTCTATAAAAGACAGTTTATTGCATTAGAGCGCGCTAGTTCTCTAGGCAAGGGCTAAAAACAGAAAATCAATGTACCTACTTAAGTATAGAAATCACTGAGTTTCTACCTTTTTCCATCGCTACATAACAATTGTTTTGTATATCCACGATAGAATCTGCCATCTATGTATTTGATGATCTACTGATTTTGTAATAAGTTAGTATACTTCACCTACTAGTTTAAAGACTAGTGTGTCTTTATTCAGAAATAACTCAAAATATTTAAAATATATATTACTATGTTATATTATGTTTTAGCCTATGTTACCCGTTTATGATGTAGCTTCTTCTATGTGAAAGAATTGTTAAGCTTATTCAATGCAAAAAACAAACAATCAAAACTTTTTTAGGGTTCTGTAGTAGACAAGAAAGAAAGTTTATCCATATCCGTCTGTACCACAGGGGTTTAGCTCAAAAATGGTTGATACTAGAAAGTTGTAATTTGAGTTTAATTATGCTGACAAAGCAGTGGTTAAGTGAAATTTCGAAAAATATTTTTTTTAGGATATCGTCCCTACATGTACAGTGGGGAAAATATTTTTTTCGTCTTGTCCATAATGTGGATCATCGTTGGATAGGCCTTTCAAAAACATTGGGTCAGTGTAATGTAAAATTGTAAAAATTCAAACGTTACGGCAGTAGTACAAAGATTTACTTTTTCCTCTTAACTTCGTTATACACATATATATAAACATATCACACTTAAGTTGGCATTACAAGCTTACGAGTAATGGGCGATCGATTGTACTTCACTCGAATATTTCGAACTCAACTCCGTAGAAAACAACAAAAGTGTTTTTTTTTTTATAAATAATGGTATAAAACCCTGCGTGCGCGAGTCCGACTCGAAATTGATTGTTTTTTTATTCTAATACAAATTAGTATAGATGAAGTTATCAGTCTATCGTATACTATGGTAACACAAAATATATGTTGCTCGATTCATTATACTACATAACCAAATAAATCACAAATAAGACAGACTTCCATTAAGCCTTGATTAATTACTCAGTCATCTTGATTAAGAATGGCCCTTAAATTAAGCTGGCACCTTCAAAAATAGACAAGGTGGAAGAAGACTGAATCCATCACGGCGAGAATTTGTTTAAATATTTATGCTAAATTGGATTTCAGGAACAATAATCACTTTCGTTGACATATAGTAATATAATACACAGGAATGTTGTATTATGTTAGTTATATTTGTATTAGAATGATAGTAACTTATGGGATTGCGGCTATGAAGTACCTTTGTTCTTGATTTTAACCTCTTAAAGAGTGTAAATCGTTATCTGTCAATAATACCCACCCGCAAGACTTATGTTACTCCGTGATCATGGCGCTCGCAACAGCGTCGAGATATCGGGGACTCGATTAATGTAAAGTAAAGTACGTAGATAACTATCACACTGATGATAATGACCATGATATAAAACATACACGTACTCTGACTTTTATTTAATATTATTAGTTTCGAGTTAGGATTTCGGGAACCTAATATACTATTCAATTTAGGCGCATAGCAAGCGTTTAAAAAAACGGTGCGCTAATTTATAGCGGGAGACCTTGTGCCGACAAAAGCCGGTAAGGGCTATTTGTCTCTCCAAATTTTTATTGCGCCCGGCCTCCGACATGAAAAATGACCTCATCAAAGAAGAACAGTGGTCATAACAATTAAGAATAATAAATAGTAGCAACGACATAGAGCGTTAATTTACAACGATTAAAATTAAAATAAAATATTATAAAATTTACATATTGCATTTGATTTAGTTCCTTATGATTTTTTTTTATTTATTTATTGGATAAATGTATGAATAATAAAGAACACTTAAAATACTTCAAATAATCACATTGTCAGATGCTAGAGACAGGATTGTCTAAATAATATTTTATACAATATTACAAATTGCTTTCAAGTTAGTTAAAGCCTAATTTCAGCCTAATAAGTTGAATTTAAAGTTTCCATATAATGAAATACCTTAGAAAGAAGAAAGAAGCTTATAATTTTACTAAATATGATTTCAATGAATAAGATTTTTCAATATAGCCTGTTAATGTAAAATTGAGCAAATGTAATAATTAAATAAGATACCTATTTTTTTGCAGCTTGAATTTATCTATAACTTTATTTAACCTCCAAATCGGAGTAATGAAAAAACAAATACAAACCTTAGACAAATCTCTTGCAACTGACCGTATGAAGATCTCTGTGGACCAGTAGCTCACACGTCGGTTTCAAGGTGTCGCCATCTCTGAGGTCCCAGATTCGATTCACGGTCAATGAATGAACTAACAACGTAGAAGTAGATAATGAAATGCCATTTCTTAATCGATCAATCATTAATCGTGCTAGCAATTATAAAAGTGACAAATCTAACCTTATATACAGGAAAAGTAAGTTTTAAAACTTACTAAACAAAAATGTTTTTTATAAATGGAAAATCATAAATAATTTTCGCATACAATTAAAAACTTGTTGTGTAGAGATAAAATACTAATATATGTTCGAGAGAAAAATTGCCGTAAAATGAGGCCAATAAAGTTTCTACCCCCGCCAAATAACGTTTCAGTTTATAGATACGAAAGTTAAATAAAAAATTGGCCCAAAGTAATGCCTATTTGTAAAACAAAGCGGGAAAAAATTTGATTTGGCCTTGGGGTAACTTAAAAAGAGCTCGCTGGTGTTTTAGGGTAAGCCCATAATGGAGTTACTGCCGTCTCGTAGGTACCCAACGAAAATTGAGAATCATTTTATTGATTAAACCGGTGTGGAACTTATATTTTTATGAATTACTTTGAAAACAGACAAAAAAATATAGTTACTTTATTTAACTATACTCAGAACTAGGTTTCCGCCAACGGCTTCGCCCGGTATTGTGTTATGTATTACTATCTATATGAGAAAATGACATACTTAGAGGTTGAATTTCCAAAAATCCATTCTTAATGCTTACTTACATCATGAAAGAAATTAAGTACTGTAACAAATTACAAGTTTCTAGGTACAGTAGTTTCGGCTGTGCGTTGATAGGTCAATCAGTTTTGCCTTTTATATATATAATACATGAAGATACCTGTAATATTAAATAATTATAATCATGAGATTTAAGCTTTACATAAACAGCCGACTAAATTCCAATCTTGAAATTGTGAAGATTATTCGAGGTCTCTAAGCAACGTGATTTTCCAGATCACAAAATCACACGATCGAAGGATATATACGGGTCATCTTGCACGCCAACTAGGCCGTGACGCCCCATGTCGTTCGACCCTTAGGAATTACTTTCCAAAATCCCGATGTATCAAAACAGACCGTAAAGCGTGATATATCTGATAGCTCTATTGGCTACGTAGTTCGTGACATTGGAATTCGATATTCGTATTACATTGTTTTCTTCAATGGTCACTCATCCTTAATTAGAGTTGTGATCCTATTAAAAGATTTTATTTATTTATTCAGGCTTTTAGTAAGATTGATATGTTAGGTTGGGGAAAAAGTCTTTTCGCATTTAGTATGCATAAACTTGTTATAAGAACTTTCTGGCTATACCGTTTGTATCTCGCTGGTTTCGGTATTTGTAAGCATGTCCCTACCTACAAGATGGCAAAAAATTATTGAACAAAATGGTACTTTTTTTTTTCGACGCTGAGAAATGCGTTACGTATACCCGCTTCACCCTGCGCGGGCTCCACGGGTGATGTGGGATCCTCCTGTGGCCCCACCCCCGAAGGGGCTAGACAAGAAACAGGAGTAGACGTTCGAGACGCACCCCCATTACGAGGCAGGAGCGTGCAATGCCGACCGGTGCGCGAACCAGCCAGCTGCCCCTGACTAGAGACCAGAGATGCGCAACTGTGCAATCTTCGGTCCCATACCCATCGTGTTGGGAGGATCCACACAGGCAGAGCCCTTATCGTGGGATCCCCCCCCCCCCGTAGGTCGATACGCCACAGAAGAACAACCTCATCACGCCCTGTATCAGCTCCGAGGAGCAGACAGGGCGCGTCCAGCCGGTCGACGGGTCGCATCCCCTCTCGTCGCGCCGCGGCTACGGCCCTACCGATGTCCCGGCCCCGCACCAGTCGTCGAGCAAGCACAGCAGGTAATTCCCCAGGTAAGTACCCACTATACCACAACAAAATGGTACCTAATTATACGTGAGTTAAATGTAAAAAAAACTTTATTAAAAAAAAATGAAATTTTTTCCCCAACCCAATATTAAGTTGATTTGTTCCCTAGTCAACAATGTTCTCATTAGACGTTATAGTCAACCACAAATAAGAAACCGTTCAAAGAAACTGAAATAAATTCGCAAAGAATGCTATGAGAAAAGGATAGTAAATGTTTGAAATGATACTGATTGGTTCATTCAGAGGCCGTTTCAAAAGGACTTCATTGCCTTAGGGGTACCTCCTAAATAAATCCTTATTTATCACATTTTAGTATTTCACTACGTGACATAACTGACTGACTTCGCAGAAACAGAAGGTGAGGTATGTACGTACAGATCGTAATTACATTGATTATACCGTGATTGATGATTATATTGAGAAGAGGAATTGATGGTATCTAATCTTTCTGGTTTAATAAGTATACTTGAAGAATTTTAAATTGGTATACTTAGCATTTAGATCCTAGGTGTCTATGATCTAAGACTTAGTAGTATAAAGGTGAACGTCCATACTTCAGCACGCATACACCGGCTACAAGACACGCAATGGGTTATATTAACAATTCCTATGACGTCATCAGCATAATTCCGACTTCAAAAGCATCTATGAAAAATGAGACAGAGGACGTATGACATTGACAAATCCGTGCAATGCGTTGCGTGTAGTGCGGCTAGTGCGTGCGGCAGCGCACGAGCACCTCAAAGGGGTTGAAAGCTTATGGTAAAGAACTAGCAAAGGATAATAATAAAAAATAACGTTTAAAAAAGAGATATGTTAAATGTTTCCACGATGAGATATGTTATAGAGGCATATTATTCGAAATCAAAGCTCCAAAAGCAGCCACAGCTAGACATCTACTTTGCTATTCTGTTACAACTACGTTTCAAATGCGGCGACAAACACAGTGCAGTGAAATCACAGCATTAGAAGTTCAATCAAATTACACCGCTGCGACTTTTAGATTACAGATGAATTACATAAAATTTTACCCTTCAATTCTCGAATCCTTTATAGCAATAAGATTAATTGTAAATTACAAAATGTGGTTGTGTTACAAAAAAACATTTAGATAAAATCTTTCATTGGATCATTGACCAAGAATCATTTGAATATTAATGTCGAGTAGAATATACTAGAAGATTAAACGAATTTATCTAAGTGAAGTTCTATCTTATCTTGTTATCTTGTAAAATTACAATATTGATTCCAACAGTTTTTTACAATAACAACTCGGAACTATACTGGCGCGAAACTGATGAAACGTTAAATATTGTAGAACAAAAACCCGATAAGTGAGAGAATTCGAGCACCGATTGTGTCGAACCTTACATGTAATCGATCGAGTTTCGGAACAAATTAGCTTTGTAATGGAATAGAGACACACGCGGAAGCTCCATTTTTGTTATTGAACCCTAAAATCAAACAATATATCGCACGCAACAACTCACCAGGATTCATTGTTTGTATAGGTAGGTTTTTTCCACCTAATTACTTGCAAAACCGTCGTTTAGAAGCAATAAGATATTTACGTTTGGTTGATAACAGATTTTTCCGACCTACAACAATATTTTCTCTACTCTGGTTTTTCAGTTCAGTACGCCGAATTTTTATTTGACAGTTTGACAAATCATTAATTTCTTAGGTAAAGGCGAATAATTTTATGTTAGTTTCCTAAAATTGATTTTCCAATATTATTTTATTGAAACGAAATATAAATTTGTGAAATTATCAGAAAGTTGCTTTGGCAACAATGTTCTTTGCAATTTATCAGTAATAGATATATACATTGCTATGTTAATGAATAGATATGTTAACTTTAAGATCATGTTTATATCGGGTTGGCACAAAAGTAATGAGACACTTGGTTTAAGTTTTTACTTTTTTATTATTATTACAATAAAAAAAGTTTAGTCAATGATGTAATTACCATTAGTATCTAAGACTTCTTGCCAACGATCCGGCAAAGTTTGGATGCCTTTTGCCCAGAACTCTGATGAGTGTGCCTCAAAAAAGTAGTTCAACTCCGCCTCTACGTCAGAGAAATCATTAAATTGTTTACCCCGCAAATGCTGTTTCAAGGCTTTAAACAAATGATAGTCTGATGGGGCGAGGTCTGGGGAATAAGGTGGGTGGGGTATCGTCTCCCAGCCCAAATTCTCCAACTGCCGGCGAACCACAGATGCGACGTGAGGTCGAGCGTTATCGTGCAGTAAAACTACATTGACTCGTCTTCGTCGTTTTTTCTTGATAGCGGCAGATAATTTGGTAAGCTGGGTTGAATATTTGTCAGCGTTTATAGTTTCATTGTGTAATAGCTCATAAAACAGTATGCCTTGCGCATCCCAGAAACAGCAAATAAGAATTTTTCGGCGGTTCTTTTGACTCGGCTTCGGTTGAGTTGGTGGCGTTTCTTCTCGAGGCAGCCAAAAAGCACGACGTGTATCGTTCTCGTAATAAATCCATGATTCATCTCCAGTAACCAGATCTGACAAAAACTCTTTACGCAGGGGTCGCAACAAAAGTGACTGACAGATAGCGACACGGACTGCACGACTGGCGTCTGTAAGGATGTTCGGTACCCACCGAGCCAAAACTTTTCGATAACCAAGCTCATGCAGATGGTGTTCCACGGCATGGTGACTGCATTTAAGTGCTTCCGCTAATTCACGAGAGTTAGCATCCGGATTCAACTGCTGTTCGCGGCGCAAATCGTCATCATTCACTGCGGGTGGTCGCCCTGCACTACGTGGCTGACTTTCAAGGCTCCTGTCTCCTGATTTAAAACGGCTTGCTTGTACAACGTCGCATGGCTTGTACTTCCAGCGCCTAATGCATTGTTGATATTGTCAGCCGCAGCCCGCGCACTGTGGCCTAACAAATACTCGTATAAGTATAGTGTTCGAACTTGTCGCTCGTCCATTTTTCTTCAAACTGACTAAACAAATGGTGAGCGCGGCTTTGTATACCCTACACCAGAAGTACCTAGAATGTTCTACAACATTCTAGAATATTATCGAAAAAATTGATTTTAAAAAGGAAATGTTATAGATTTTTCTAGTGTGTCTCATTACTTTTGTGCCAACCTAATAGAATACGGTTTAGAAATGAGGTCCAAGTAGAAACTAAATTAGGTATATTTTATAAGCCGACCGAGGAATTTAAGTTATCTGTTATGTGACCAAAACAGGGTAACAAACGATTGAAATATTATTCCAGAAATTTTATAGCGCCTGTATAATTTAGTCTTGTTTTGCCAAAAGTTCTACTGAAGTGTGATTATAACATTACTAGAAGAAAAATTTAAAGCTTTGCACTAATTTAATGAAGGAGGAACAAGTTGTTGACATAGTGGTTTTATCATCCTTTCTTACTTTATGCTCGATTTTGTATTAAATAGGGATATCAGTAAGTACTCATTTCCGATAAGCACAAACTTTTTAATGCATAATTCCTATATTTCTAATAATTCTTATTCTTAGAATTTCTAGTAATACAATATATTTTTGATGAAGCATTGTATCTTGAGTATAAAAAAAAACCCAAACAAACACGCGTAAAGCCTGTTCGCGTGATTCGATTAAGGCTGTTGGATCCGCTGTAGAGTTAATAGATGATGGACTACAACCACCTCGCTTTATGCCACCAAGTCTTGTTAGTGAATGTACATATATGTTGTGTACAATCAATAGGTGATTAAGTTAAATCATTTATTGAAAAAATTTAATGAAGTTTACCAAATTATTTATGATAGATTACAAGATATGAAGATAAGATTACAAGATAACATATGTAGTAAAGCATCTAGGTGCCGCCATCTATCATTATAGTTCCAAAATATAAAGAAAAAAAATGTCGGACAACATGTACGAGTAGTTTAAGAGAACTATACTTCATCTAGTCGAAAGCCTGAAACTACCTATGTAATTTATACTCTTCTATCAATGAAAATATAAGTGGGTCTTCTGTTACAAGACATTATCTTTCGACTTAGAAGGAAATTCCAGTATGAGTCACCGGTATCACTTGCGGTGCTGTGTGTGCATATGTGAACGCTGCCAATATCCCCGCTTCAGTGGTGGTGTTGAAGGATAGCGCGGCGCTTGACGTGTATTTGCGCAAGTTATTACTCTTGAGGCATGTTCGTGGCACCACATAACTCCCGTGTGCCTACCTAATAGTGGGAGTATTTCGAGTTTAAATTTTATGCAGGTTGAATTTTGAGATATGTTTATTGACTTTTGCCTTAGATACTTATATATTTTGTTGTTATATAATTGGTCTCTGGTTCTGGTCAAATTCGAATCTTTGCTGATCAATATATATGTTAGATCTTCACTTATGTATATAATAATAACTTTTAGTATTCAAAACATGAGATCCAATCTTCTGTGTATTTTGTGGAATTTGGTGTTTTCTAATATGATTTTCTACAGATCCTTTTTATGCCTGATGATACTCTCAGCATACTGCTATATCTGAATGCAGGTTGTTATTTTGTTTCTAAAGACAGAAAATTTTCTTCAGAAGTACTTGGATCGGTAATAGTTAGATTAATCGATTCACCAATTCCAATTTCTGGGTTAAAAGTGTAACGGTGTACCGTACCACCGTTAATTTCGTCCTAGGTTTCAGCATGCAACTTTTTGTCTTTGATATTCAACATTGTTTCTTTTTATTATTCACTTTTCGTAATTTGTAATTTTGACTAATCCAGTATGCCCTTAATGAATGTCAGTTCAGAAAAAAATTCTTCTGTTGTGAATATATTATTGTAAATCGCATAAATTTAAATATAAAATAGTATCATAATGAAGTTATCATATCAAGAACCCGTCACAAAAAAGTATGCACAGGAGTTTCATAAACGATAATTTCTAGTGTTCAAATCGTTTATTGAACACACACACAATTACATATTTTACAAAAAAAAAAGACATTACATATTAATTATAATTTAACTCAGAGTGCACCCAGTGTGTTGTCCAAATGGTGTCAGTTCGACATACAGATGACTACAACATCGAACTACAATTTTCAGCTGACGCCTCCCAAGTGGTGAGTGGTGACTTAGAAAAAATATTTATACGCCTCTTTTTAGGTCTAATAGCCGGTCACAGTTATCTTCTACAGAGACTGATGTGATCATGGAGTATTACCTAAGAAAAAGGAATCACACAAAAAGGACGCATAACATGGATCATATTAACTATATGGAAAAACTATTAGTCACGATAGTAATAGTAAAGTAAGTTAAGATTTTAATATAAGGTTATTCTATTTGTTACAATAGTAAGATTCTTTATAATAGTCATTAAGACCTCTGAGTGAAATACGATTGGAACCATTCAATTAGATTATCGTCAAATCGTGTACAGAGTAGTGTAACTTATTGAGAAAAACAGAAATATTAATTGCATCGAATGCTCTCGAAAAATCCAACAATACCAGAAAAGTGCTCCCGCCTCTATCCTGTGCTTCTAAGATGAAGTCAGTTACGTTTAGCAGGGTAGTTGCTGTTCCTCTATTCTTCCTAAAGCCTGACTCTATCCGGTAATATTATATTTATTTCAATGCACCGTATTACTTGTAAGGCAACAACCTTCTCCAGTAACTTAGACAGACAGGGTAAGATGTTCATTGGACGAAGATCTTTAATATCTGTTGGTGTGGGAATCTTAGGTAAAGGCCTCACTTTTGCAGTTTTCCATTGTGTGGGAAATTTAGAAGTCAATATTGACACATTTACTATTTTCAAAATTAACTCAAGTGCCTCAGGAAGGGCCAAAACTACCATGTCCAACGATATCACATACATCCCCAATGCACGAGACTAATTTTTTTTTATTGAATATGATATCTTTTATTATCTGTAAGCGTAACAAGTTTTTATATTGAGTAACAGTCCCTTTCAACTGTACACAACAAACGGTTAGTGTAAGAATCATACAATTTTGGTTAGTATTTTTAAATAAGTACTTAGAAAAAGTTTGCTTATAGGATAGAAAGATAATAGTCCTTATAAACTATAAACAATCAATCACAATTATCTTCGGAAACACCCCATGCAGGTGAACACCCGACGTAGTAAGCTTTGGTTATATTGTCTTCGGATACACCCCCGGTGTACATCAGATTTAATGGAAATTTTATAAAAACTTATTAGGTATTTAAATAAGTATGTACCATTTGGAAACGGTCTTTTCGCTATTCTTTTAAATTTTCCATCTAGTTTCTCCATTTTCTTTTACGTGTATTACTCAAAGTTTTTCAAACTTTTCTTAGACATTTTAATGTAATTCACTTCAAATATTCAAATTTCTGAAAACCGCTTTAAGATGGCGGCAGCATTAAAACGCTAATTTAGTATAGTTCTGTGAAATGGAAGGAAGTGCGTGTTGTCTGACAATTTTTTTTCTTTATGCTTTGGATAGTGATAGATGGCAGCATTTAGACGCTTTACTACAATTATTTATAATGAAAGAGTGTCATTAACTAATCTTTTGTGTAAAAAATCAAGTAGCTAATTAAATGCCATCCTTTGGGTTGAATACTCAGAACGTAATTGATGTTACAAATTGCTTCTTTTGTCACCACCGAAAATGGATTGTCGATATCTTAGATAGATAATTAATCTGAAAATAATGAAATATACAACGTGTCCCAAAATTCAACGATAAGCGGGCGCCAAGAGGTAGACCTGCTCATGTGTACTTATCGAAAAATATGAAAAAAATTATATCTTATTAATCTTTTTTATTATAAAATTAAATTCGAAAATCTTCGAAAATTTACACCTTTTATGATATTTTCAACTACCACGACCACAACTTCTCAATTATGTTCAATCTTTTTTTGGTATCGGATACCTAAGTAGCACTACTATTCACTACAACTCTTAAAAACACCAAAATGCCCGCAGTTTTTACACAAAAAACAATGAAAATGTATTTTTTCCTTAAATTTTCTCAGATTTTTACGTTCCGTAATCTTTGACTTACAGTCTTGTAAAAAAAAAATATGGACACCACTGTGGCAAGTTATTTTTAAAATTGACTGAACTCATCAAGATTCCAAAATGGTATAATAATCTAAGATAACTAGTCACAGTAAAAAAATATGCACACCATTTGTAAACAAACGAACCAAATTATAAATATTCATTAGATATTTATTTATTAGGTAATGTTCTATTTCTGCTATTTTGAAAGTATTGTTTTTCATGCCACTTCGCCCTTTACTTGTGTCTATGTATACCAAATTACCAATTCAGAAATCCCAAAAAAAAAAAATCCCAATATCAGTTTAAGGTTAACCTATGGACGGGCATATTAAATGGAAAAGTGATCGGGCCTTTTGAACTACAAGGAAACTTGGATGGTGACAGTTATTTGAACTTTTTACAAAATGATTTGCCAGAATTGCTTGAAGACGTCCCCTTAAGAGATCTACAAAATATGTGGTTTCAAAATGATGGTTGCCCAGCTCACTACGCTCGTCCTGTGAGACAATACTTGGACCAAGAGTATTCCGGGCGTTGGATTGGGCGACTTGGTCCTATCTTATGGCCACCCCGATCACCCGACCTAAACCCCCTGGACTTTTTCTATTGGGGTTGTCTCAAAGACAAAATCTATGATTACGACATTGGACGAGCTTCGGCAAAAAATTAGTCAGGCTGCGTCACATATCAATGCTAAAAGGTATGCACGAAAAATAAAACGCTCTTTTTTAAGGCGATGTCGTGCATGTATTTATGCCGGTGGAAAACAATTTGAACATTTACTGTAATGTTAATTATTAATAAATGAATGAGACTAAAACTCACTATTGTTTTATTTCAGTATTTTTTTTAAATATTAAAACATTTCGGAACAGTACAATTTATTACTCACAACTTTGGTTCTTGATTCTAAATGGTATGATTTTTAGTTTGTTGCTAGTTATCATGAAGTATTATACCATTATGGAATCTTCATGAGCTGCGTCAATTTTAAAAACAACTTGCTGCAGTAGTGTCCATACTTTTTTCTACATGACTGTGAGTCAAAGATTACGGAACGTAAAAATCTGTGAAAATTTAAGGAAAAAAATACATTTTGATTGTTTTTTGTGTAAATACTGTGGGCATTTGGGTGTTTTTAACAGTTGTAGCGAATATTAGTACTACTTAGGTATCCGATACCAAAAAAAGATTGAACATAATTGAGAAGTTGTGGTCGTGGTAGTTGAAAATATCATAAAAGGTGTAAATTTACGAAGATTTTCGAATTTAATTTTATAATAAAAAAGATTAATAAGATATAATTTTTTTCTTATTTTTCCATAAGTACACATGAGCAGGTCTACCTCTTGGCGCCCGCTTATCGTTGAATTTTGGGACACGTTGTATATATTGTAGTATACAGTAATATAAAATACAGTAATAGTGGCGATTAACTGACAAAGTATGAAAATTATGTTATGTGAACACGTAACCTGTAAAGGGTCCGAAACGTGAATAAAACTAAATACTAACGCGACTAATCATTTACGACAATTGTATACTAAATAAGCTCGGTGGCGTAGTGGATAAGCGCCGCGGCCCGCGATCGTTGTCGTTAAGCAACTTTCGCAAGGCTCGGTCACGGGATGTGTGACCAAAAATTATTATCTCGAGCTACTCCGTGCTTCGGAAGGCACATTAAACCGTTGGTCCCGGCTGCATTTGCAGTCGTTAATACCCTCAAATCCGCATTGGGCCAGCGTGAAGGGTCATGGCTCATCCTCCTTAACCATCCATAAGGAAGGCCTGAGCCCCTGCAGTGGGGATGTAAAAGACTACACATGCACTATTTCATTTAAGCGTAATACTGTACATTCATCTAAAAGTACGTTCCAAGTAGGCTTACTCGAGAATTCACAAGAAAAATTATCCTTTGTCCCCACAAACCACAACATTCGATCCGTGGGCAGTTGCATGGCGACAACTAAACCACTCGACCAACCGTACATCTAACCTGTATAATGCAAAATAGTGATGACAGTTCTCGCCGAATTTTTTTTTTAAATTAATGTATAGTATAATTATATAAAATACTTATGAAATACCTTAAGAGGGGCAGCAAAATTACCTATGAAACACCTATGCTACGCCACTGATTATATGATGATGTTAACTACAAAAAAATAGTAATATTAAAAACTGCTAGTACTAAAACAAGAACGCTAGAAACACAAAATCAATTTAGATCAGACGGATCTGTTAAGACTAAACATTATTGCAATAGTGAACACATCAAATATGTATTATGAGCTTTGAGAGTTCAACAGCTGTTACAATCCCAACTATTCATCATGTTTCAATAAGTGTGCGTATAACGATAAGCGTAAAGGACTATGCAGATAGAATTCCTTGAGGCAGGTGAGGATGCGAATGCCATTATGATTGATATCAGTTATTTCATATCGAAACATACAAAATTAATAAAATACACGATTCATATAGATGACACGGAAATACGGAAACAGAAAATCGCAAAAACGATAACTTAATTTTTATGTAATGCAATACGTATTTAAGTTAATACCCAAGTAGGTCAATAGCAGGTATGTTATAAAAATAGCTGTCGTATTTGTCCAATCAGTTTTAAATGTTATTCTTCTTAAATTAGATATAAATATGTCGGAAAATCAGGCGTGACCGGCGGAAAGTTAGGTTGGTCATCATCCGTCATCTGACTAGTGTTCGAGATATTCTTTCGAAATAAGATCGTAGATAGATAACAAATCAGTTATTTAATTAAATTAATTAGTTAGAAGTAATTAGAGTTCTGCGCTTGCGTCCGCTCAATATGACCGCACAACGTAAAGGTGCCATCTTCGAACAAGCATAGACCACTCCCAAGCGATGACAGGCGTCAATGTCATAACTTGACGTTTCGCAAAGCACCATAGATCTTTTCAGATGACAGCTGCAGGTGACAGATGGCGTTTTGCACAATCGAAGCGCCTTCTCGCCGACTAATATATTTTTAGTACAAACGATTGTGAGAATTTATTTTGCTGTAATTAGATATATTGCTGTTTATATATCATGAAATATCTTGAATATTCTAAAGTACAGAAACAATATAAATATTTAATTACCTACTGTTTTGGTTAAGTCTTTGTTTTAATGCCGATGTCACGACGCCTGAATAGACAGTTATAATGGATTTCTAAAAGTAGTTGCTTTCTCATTGAAGTTTTGATGTTCAATTTTGAGAGTTCTCTTGTGTTCTGTGGAGTTCTCTGCCTTAATTTACTAAATTCCGGTGGTATTATCGGAAATCGGGCGTTTAATAATAGACATGTTACGTGTTAAAACTTAGTAGTTACTCTAAGGCAAAAACTTTGTAACTTTGACATCGTAAATTATATAATTTAGGAGCAACAATAGAAAACTATGTCTGCGCACTAATTAGCAGACCCATATCAATGACAAAAGTTTCACTTTCATTCGTTTCGGCCAAGAGGCGGTGCGAAATTTACCGGGTTAGCTAGTTAACATTATTCGTCT
The DNA here is from genome assembly GCA_918026875.4 of Diatraea saccharalis. NCBI lineage: Eukaryota > Metazoa > Arthropoda > Insecta > Lepidoptera > Crambidae > Diatraea > Diatraea saccharalis. Next base: position 7,725,959 of record OU893333.1, read on the forward strand.
TTTTATTATTAACAGATTTTCAAAGAGCTTCAAATCGAAACTAGAAAAATAGAATGGAATTATTTCCAAATTCTTTCTCAGATTTGTCATGAAAGTTACTATTGTTAATTTCTGTATTAAATTTCATGGAACTATTTTGAAAATGTTCAATTTTCAATTTGACTATAATTATAAGCTATTAAGAAAAATACGGGTGTTTAATTAATCTGCTTTTACTCAACAGACATCGAGTTTAAATATAGGCTCGATTTAAACCATTAAATAAAATTGTGCTATTTATATATTTAGGGATATACAGACGTGGGTAGCGCATGTTCGCAATAAATTGATGTTTGGGCCCTTATCTAAAAAAATAATGGTCCAGTAAAATGTAACTCATAAACTTTTGTGGTTGTTTCGTCATTCCAACGACATGAACTTTTATGATCGTACGATTTCAACCGCTTTATGTTTTTTGACGGACAATAAGGTTTAAGGTTTAAGGTCGGCAATAAGGTTTTTATAAAAAGTTCGCTTAACAGGCACTGCGAAACTCTTTACTTATTAGTGCTAGAGATGCTGAGAAGTCACTTCTGCGATCCTAATGGATTTGCGAGTTTATTTCTCAATGCCAAATGTTTATCCGAACATATGAGACCCGATTTGATTGCTTTAAGATATCCTGGTAAAGAAAATAGATAATTTATATCGGTTGAAATCTATATCGTTTTAATATTATCACATGTTACATAACCAATAACTGTACATTTTCTAGCTAGCAGATTAAGATTATGTCCCTGTATTAACATGAATAGGTCGCACAGGGCTCATATCTATCATCAATAATTTTGGAATGTATAGAGTCGATACCACATCTACATTGCGTGAATTATCCACTCAATAAGTTTCGATATCTATATGTTATATTTAGGTTGTAGTATAACTATCTTTACTTTAGCTATGAATCGCGTAAATAACAAATAATATTTCATATAAAATGTCCTAATAAACATTGCTTTTTAGATCAAACGTTGTGTTTTCTAGAATACTTTATTACCCTTCCACCTATCATATGAAAGAAATATGGAGCCTGTCAAGTGTAAATTCTGTATGTAACCCTAGGGATAAATATTGATAAAATGCGGTGCGGTGGGACAAATGTATAATAAAATGTGCAGAATTTAGGATAAATTTATTTCAGGACAACGGTTTTCCACAATAGATTTTGAACCTGTATATTAACAAATTAAGGTTTGGCTGTTGGCTGTTGTTTGTTTGATCTAATGTCCTGTTGAATGTACATATAATAAAATTAACGTAACCTAATAATATGAGTGTCTTTTGTGGTTCAATGATGTTATATTTACACGTTTAAGTCTGTCTTTCACTCATCACCAGCCCTTTTACGTCCCCACTGCAGGGGCTCAGGCCTTCCTTATGGATGGTTAAGGAGGATGGGCCATGACCCCCCACGCTGGCCCAATGCGGATTGGAAGGTATTAACGACTGCAAATGCAGCCGGGACCAACGGCTTAACGTGCCTTCCGAAGCACGGAGTAGCTCGAGATAATAATTTTTTTGGTCACCCATCCCGTGACCGACCCTTGCGAAAGTTGCTTAACGACTACGATCGCGGGCCGCGGCGCTTATCCACTACGCCACCGAGCTACACTGTCTTTCACTAAACCTGTATAAATATCAAAAATATAAGTAATTTATAAATAAAACGTACTAGCTGTTTATTCCGCACCCTCGTAATTATAACCTATGTCACCTGCGTAAAATTTAGCTTCCCGTAAGTAATATTATTTTCATAATGAATTACAATTTTTATTGTTCACAATGAAGTCATTCTATTAAATTATGACGTAAATTGAATTGTCTGTTAGGCCAGTTGACCTAAAGTTTTTTATAAAGGAATTCGTATGAATTTATAATACTCTGCATTTCCTTATATAAAAAAGTCTTGATAAACGGGCATTGAGAATTCTTAGCACCATATATGTGAAAATATCGTAGGAACTTAAAGAGACGTGAGTGAATCCATCTACATACCTTTTGTAATTTCCTTAATAATCCTTTCTTCAATAATACATGGTTTGAATGTTTATCAAGATGTGCCTATAATCAAAGGAAAACGCAAAATTCGAGAGATGGCTTTACGACTTCAGCAATTGAACTCAGAAGATATTGCGTAACGAAACGATTTGTTGAGTTTCACATAAGTTGAAATGACGGTAAAAGGAAAGAAAGAAAAAAATAAAAATAAATAAAAACTTGCTAGTAAAGTGCATTGCATAGTAAATTGCAATAAATTTTGGATTCACTTCTAAATATCTGTGCACATTTTTCTATTACATAAACTGAAATTTATTGATATCATGTCGCATTGTCTCTAACGCAATACTCGCAGAAATATGTTAAATAAAAATGTATACGACCGCAGTAGCGTCAGTTTCTCTTCCGTTTCTTTGTTTAAGGTTAAATTAACATAAACTGACAAAAATCAGTAGCATTTTAAAATTAAACCAGATGTATATATACTAGTATAATACATATTATATTATCCGTGGTATTAAGTAAGTTTCCAAGAATCTTTCTAGGTGAAGCATAAAAAGGTTATAAATGAAAAGATTATGTACGCATTAAATCAACTCAGACCATCAGGAGTTCTTATGTTGTCATAAAGAAACAAATATCGATAATAATAATAACTACAATTAACACCTATAGCCAAGCTATAAAAAGTATAACCTGCTCTAGGAACTCTTGCAACATAATATGAAAAATAGTATACAACATAGGATTAAAAAAAATAGTATACAACACAGGATTAAATATCAGTTGAGCTCTTAAATGTTCCGATTTGTTTGATTTGTTGAACACAAACAAACAGTCTTCTGAAAGAACAAACATGATAGGAGATTTGTAATGTTTCTCTACGGAACTAGTAGATACTTTCTGAAGTAATCTTATTGCTGACGTAGTCGATATGGCAACAGTAACTTTCTGTTAGTAAACCAAATGGTCCTATATATTTCAAAATACAATAATTTATATATTATGTGAATATTACAATTCGCAAAAGTCAAGCTAGTTACCTGAAGCAACTTTCAAATTAGTTTTTCAGCAACGCACATGAAATCTATACTAATATTATAAAGCTGAAGAGTTTGTTTGTTTGTTAGAACGCGCTTATCTCAGGAACTACTGGTTCGAATTGAAAAATTCTTTTTGTGTTGAATAGACCATTTATTGAGGAAGGCTTTAGGCTATATAACATCACGCTGCAACTATTAAGAGCGAAGAAATAATGGAAAACGCGGGCGAAGTCGCTGGCGGCCACTAGTCGTGGATATAATTCCACCATTATGGCACAGATAATGTAATCTAATAGTGGAAATAGAATACGAAATTTCTTGCATATATAACAGAAACAGAAACAGAAACGAAACGAACCATTTTCAATGGCGACGTTAAACGTACTATATCTATTGGACGTGCATCGAATGTTTCATCTGGATTAGGGTATTCTTCCCAGGAGACTACAAACCAAACTTTTTACCGTTCTCTAACGTTTACATCGACATTCTTGAATATAGGAAGATATTTTACGCTTAAGAATAAACTAAAAGTCGAAATACGTACTTTCATTTTGTTTGTGTAACTTTAATCATTGTGGAAAATAAAAAAAAAAAAAATCAATAGCACCTAAGGAAGAAAAAAGGTTACATAATACTTTTTTCCAGAAAATGTAAATGATAGGTAGCTTTTTGAATTCCGTCCTCAAAGTGCTATGTTTTTTTGTGGACAATGGACGTGTAATTAAGGGTATTTATCGTCACACCCAATAGGTACAATATTCAATAAGTTTCATTCCACGAATATAAATTTAAGCTAATACTTCAATAAAATAAGCTATTTACGAGTAACACGGAGCATACTTTTATAATAATAGAGATGTGTTCCAAATATATATTACTTATACGTTCGACTGGAACATCACGCGTTCCTTTCGATTAAGATTTTGCGATTAAATTTATAATAATTAAATATGAAACTGACCTAGTCACATTATGCGAAACAACAGTGACCTCTTTCTTGAGACACAGTCGGCCACTAATCGATAGAGCGGATGATTCATCGTATAAGGCTTGTTTATGTGATAACTTTCGATAGCAGCTATAAAAGTCTGCTGCTGATTTCGAATAAATTTTATATTACAACAACAAGAGAGTATAGTTTGTGATTCTATAAAAAAAATACCACGTGTTGTTCAAATTATTATTCAGAACAATTTCATAGCACCTAAATATTTATTTAATTTTGTACCAGTTAGCCTCTTTCATTTAATACCTGATAAACCTTAAAAACATTTACAGATATTGTAAGTCTTAGTATAAGTCATATATATCAACAAAAAATTACACACGGTAAGAAGAAAACTGTACAATAATAGTTTTCCTTAGATATATACCTATACTGAAAGCGAATGGAAAACTACAGGAAAATGGAACTGGACATTAAATCGGTGATATAGGTGAGTAGATATTGCGTGCTTATTGTCAAGGCTTCTAGCGACAGCCGCTATGTCTAACTATATAGGTAAGGTACTTAAGTACAGTGAAGCTCAAAAGATCAATAATTAAGTATCAATTAATATATCGGACTCGGAGCCTACAATTACATATAATCCATATCAAATTTGGAACGCTAATTATTCTCAATTCGAAATGAAAATATTGTACGATAGGATCAAAAAAAGCATCTTTGTATGCTCACAAATAGGAGGAAAGTTGGACTTCGAAGCAAATTTCCCCATAAACTAATAATTGAAGAATAAATTACAAAAGAGTCAGATGAGCTGTCTGATGCATAGAGGTAATTGAGAATCAAACGGGATAAAGGGATGCGGAAATGATTTCCGCATATCAATACCACGCGGCAAGCAATATTGATGAGTTACAATTTTGTAATCGTTAGAAGTTTCATTAAAGAATTTTGGGAAGAAATGAGGTAATTAAATAGGATAAAGTTAGTAAGTTGAATAAATAATCAAATAAATACAGAATTGAAATTACACATTTTAATGTACAAAAATGTCAAAAGAATTAATAATAGACATTCCTTCACCTATAGTAGTCAAATCGCGTGCCCATCCAATCAATATTTTAAAAGGTCGTCGCAACAAGGTTGTACGTGATAACTAGAACAGACAGTAAGTATTTTTATGTTTATTTGTGATGCATTCTTTATATTGATTCTATATCGTTGATTAAAAGAAGAATTATATTAGTTTATTTTGCTTTTGAATAAACACTATACACGGAAAATATGGGAGTTGGAACTACTCTGTAGGTAATATTCAGCGATTATTAGAAAAAAAAAAATTATGAACTTTCCGGCTATAACAGAAAACAACTGAAAATTACCGAACCATTTTATTCTAATGATTTTATTAAAAAATAAATTATAAAATAATGTATTTTGTGAAAAGAAAAACATGAATGAATCGATGACACAAATTAGCACTCTTAACTATGAAGCAACACTATATAATGAAATTAACCTGAACTTTTTAGAAGTTATTTAAAACACTAACACTTTTTGTACTGTCAACAGCACCTCAGGCTGTACAAAACTGACAAAATTCTCCACTTGATTTAAAATATTAACGGTTTATAAGCAAAGGTCAAAATCAATTGAAGAAATTTGACATATTGTGGTAGCCTAACGTGCAGCAGCCGTGTGTACACACGCGAAATTTGCGCGAAGAATTATTTCAATAAACTGTTTATTTATGCTAAATATTAACAAAATTAAGCATCATTATATTGCTGTTTCATATTTCAAATAACAACAATAAGCGCTTTCATTTGGTATTTCATACGATATTAAAAACTATTTGCTGAAAATTCTCTTTACTCAAATTGGTATCAATAAAATTAGAACTATTGAAATATTTTTTCTATAATTCTTAAAATCGCATTATACCTACGTGGCCACTGAAGCAGGCTTAAAAAACTTATGATACCTTCTTCTCTTTTTATGTTCGAGGTTAAAAAACATGACATCCAAATCTGGAATCTACGAGTAGCATTAAAAAAAATAAGAACAACAAAATGATGAAGAAACTGTATTGACCGCAAATTTTGTTAAATAAATACAGAGTTAAAATGATTTGATCTTTTCGTTATTGTGGGAATTCAATCTAGAAATCACTTCATGCCCAGATTAATTTAGAAAACTTTATTGGTCTTTCGTTCAGCCTATGGAAACGATCAAATATTTGTTTAGGTCGAGAATCGCTGAGCAACCTGAGTTTTATACTAAACTTGCTGATCCCGGGAACTTCGTTCCACCTTAGAATTAATAACGAATTTAGTGTTAAGTTACGTATGGGCTTTGTTTTCTTTTTGTATTAGCCCTTCATTCGAAATTGGAAGCAATTCAAAGATAAAATTTAGGATTAGCGTAACTGAGTTTTCAATTGTGAAAATAACTAAGATAAGAGTTTAAAGAGTGGTAAAACAACTTTGGCACCATTGTATAGTTGGTATTTTAAGTGTTAACTTAGATAAAATCAGCAAATGTGTGAAATAACCTCAATTAATTATTAATGAGCAAAGCGTCGTCATCTCTATTTTTATCAGTTCTAATAAAAGTTATTTTGCTATTCGGGGCAAAGACAATTCAAACGAATAAAAAATAAATAAAGTTGGTTCAGTTGTTTATGATTTATTCACGATGAAACTAGCGCCATTTTGTGCCTTTGTCTTTTTTATATATGAAGGTTTTATATCATATTGAACATTGAACGCACAATCACGCTAGGTTATTGTTTCGATGTGTCATGTTCACGTCACGCTGTCTTTTTCAGTTAACATGGTAACTCTTAACGCTTTGTATAGAACTGAAGTATTTATGTACATACGTAACCCTTATATACTTCGAGAAATCGTTTACCTATACAAACGAGCCAAGAAGCAATTCCCTTGATTTTTCCTCTCCACGATGGCGAGTAAATTGTCAAAGTGACGACTAGCTTTGAAGTTGTAGGAAGGCAAATTGCTTGTCGACAAATTTAAATTTATAGCCTTGGTAACTTCAAAGTGGGACGAAAACTAAGGCTTTAAAACTTCCAATATTAGGTGTCTGTTAAAGCTTGTCAGATTTGGAGACAATTTTATTTAGATATAACAAATTTATGGTTGTCGTTCATACTGTACGTATTTAATGAGTAAAGCAACCTTTCCTGGGTTAAAAATAATTTATTTTCAAAGTGGGCAGTACAGAAAATAAGTTTGGGAACCTTTAAAGGCTGTATTTATTATATAGGAAGACAAAATCTCAGTTGATTATTCTACATCAATTCAGTAAGTTTTTTTGCATTTCATAAGTCAAAATGTAGTTTTATTAAACCACTATTAACTGATCATTTACTTAAATACATTTGAGCATGGCTGACGCATTCCGATATACGTATGAAAACCGGTATTATACCGTAATTCGTAAAATTGCATAATGGAGTCAGTTAAAAATAAAATTATCATCCCAAATGTACTAATATATTTGCGAATTATTTAGATAAATAGATACTGACAAAAACAACCATAAAAAAAACTAAACGATCGGCTGACCGAAAATGTAAGTATTACAATTTCATTATCTATATGTGTAAATTTTGCTGTTGACTGAACATAATTATCATGAATAGAAGCAACAACAAATAGGTACATATTTTTTTTTTACAGATTCGAGCAAAAGAAACACAAGTTGAAGATATAAATACTAAAGAAAATAAAAAGATTTAATAAAGGTGAAAAATAATTTAAGAAACTTTTTTGAAGCCGAGCTGTTAATATTCATAACTTACACAAAACTACCACCTGTCTTCGATAGACTTCAAAATTAAGATTTTTAAGTCCCTTTTATTTGTCATACTTCGGCCTAAAAAATGTTACCTACTGTAATTTTCAAACTGTAGGGCCATGGCGATAGAATTCTATTGATTATTATTTTACAGTTAGTGACTTCTAAGTTAGTTTTGCTATGCAAAATGTTACCTAATAATTATTATGAATGCTGATTGATGTGAAAATGTTACAATTTGTGATTTTAGTATAATAGGAATTATATTAGATCAACGCTTCACCGTTAAGTTACCTGAGACCCAAAAAGATATAACAATATACATGACAAAAACAAACAAATCTATAATCATATTATAAAGAGAAAAGATTTGATTGCTTGGTGCAAATCAATTGCATTGAATAGGCTTCGAAACTAAGCATTGGATTGTTTTATAAAAGTATTTCACTAACGGGAAGCTACAGAATACGCGGAGGACATAGATTATAATTTACGCAGGAGAAGTCGCGAGGAAACAGCTAGTTTGATAGAAATTAGTTTACTGAGACCCAAAAAGATATAACAATATACATGACAAAAACAAAAAAAATCTATAATCAATTTATAAAGAGAAAAGATTTGATTGCTTGGTGCAAATCAATTGCATTGAATAGGCTTCGAAACTAAGCATTGGATTGTTTTATAAAAGTATTTCACCAACGGGAAGCTACAGAATACGTGGGGGACATAGATTATAATTTACGCAGGAGAAGTCGCGAGGAAACAGCTAGTTTGATAGAAATTAATTACAATTCAAGGAGAAATTGATGAACATACCTACTTTCATAGGAAAATATACATCAAAGAGTAAAGTATGCATGCCCGTTCAACTTTGAAAATCTCCTCCTTTCGGATTTAGAATGAATGCAAAATACGCAATGTTTGTTTTATTAACTGAAATACACATATCATCTAAATATTTAGGTAATACCTGATGAAAAGCGTATTTTGTCTTTTTATATAAGGAAATCTACTAATATGTTTCCGATAAAATTTTAATGAGACCGACTCGGTCTATTAAGCTGTCGAATAAAATAACAATTTTGAAAATTGGTCCATAATTGGCGGAAATATCGGTGACCATACATAAAAAAATACATACATCGTTGTCGAATATATAATCTCCTCTTTTTCAATTTTGAAGTCGGTTAATTACTTATAAATATAACGCGTTTACATTTGTTTCCGTGCGCGTGAAAGTATGAGAAACTACTAGAATAATAATATATAGCGGTGCACGTTCATTGATTTAATTTAATTAATTTTGCAATGAAACCTGCAACGTGACAAAGATTGGACTGCGGTTTTCACAATGATGGCAGCAGCGATTGTATGCGGATAAATAAATTACATTTCGTTTAATTTACGTTTATAATGTAGAGCATAATATATGAAATAAATAAAGCACGTACTGATAATCCAAACTATGCTAAATTTATAATCTTACAGTGTCAATCATTACTTCCAAACTGTATTGTATTGGAAATTATAAGTTGGTAAAACTTTTATTTTTAGAAGCAATAAGAAGTTGGGCATTCAAATGAGTATTTATTATACTATTCAATACTATATCACTACAATTTATGTAAATACATTCAAAATAATTAATTTTATATCTAAACAAATTAATAATAACTCTTAACTAAAGATAAAATAACCAAAGAGTCAAAACCGTGAAACAGTTATAGCAATGGAATTATGTAAGATAACGCCCAATTGGTTTAAATAACTATAAACCTAAATAATAATCCTAAATGAATTGTAAAGAAAAGACGGATTCTAAAATAATTTATTCAATAAAATATATTATTATTTGCTTAGACGCTTGAGTGCTTGTATAAATAATTGAATTTCAGGCCCCATTGTAAATTACTATGCATATTTATTATTGAGATTATGTAAATCAGTCTTGTACATCTTTCATCCAAAAAAGTATTGAATATGCAAGTGGGACAAAAGAAACAAAAATAGAACGGAACACTTCAAAATACAATATCTCCGTGGTATCGTTCCGTGATATTGTGTAGAGTTCACTCTGCCATTCGAAGTTTTGTCAACTCTGTAAATGTGCAACTAAGTTATTTGTTATTTTATATGTAGAGCGAAGTAACCAAATATGGTATAGTATCCCTAATATGGAATGAAACTTGGAAGTAAGCCAAGCGAAATAGCAAGTAAATCACAGTTTTGCTGGATATAATTATAATTAAAAATGTTCCTTTATTGGGAACAATTTAAAAACCATTTTCAGTATTTCATACAAGGGATAGTATTGCGCATTTTGGTTATTTTCCTCTAATAGTAAATAAATGCCAATAAAGGTGAATAGTATGATAATACATCAACAAATGTATTACATAAAGTGAGCAATTATACCATTCAGTGCACATAGACAGTCTTGATTCTACATAATCTTAGTATCATAATGTTAATAGGAAACCTCTAAAACTGAGATTTGAGAGGAAAGTTAAAGATTTTTATTTTAATAAGAAAGGTATTCAAATGTTTTGCTAAGTTTTTTTTCTCAATATATACAAAAACAGAATATTTTATATTTTCTAGCTTTGTTTATCTTTAGAAATACTGATCCAATTTTAAAAAAGAAACTTTTACCTTCGGGAAGGTACATCATACGCGGACGATACACATTTATTTACACGGACGACGTCGCGGGAATACAGCTAGTAAGAAATATAATTCTGACAATGATTTATGTTTATTAACCTAAATCGTCCATCGGCCTATTAAAACAGGGAGATGACAGAAAATGAGTACACTGGCATTATACAGACTAGCTATTTTCTGACATTGTCCTCAAAGATGTGCTATATACGATTTTCAACCTTATCATTATTAATATGAGTCGAAAATTATTCAAATTTAAACAATAGAAATGAACAATGCTTCATTCTGGTTAATTCTATTATTTAGAAACTAGCTGAGATGTCGGATTTCCTGTTCAAATCAAAGTTATATGAAAAATCTCAGGTTAAAAGTTCATGTTTTACAATATTAAAAACTTATTTTTTCAACCTCCAGTATCTTCCAAGGAAAATTATTACAGGATTACTCGCGTAATCTGTCACATGTTTTATAATTTTTGGATGTGAGTTGGTGCCCCAAAGGTGTGTTATGTAAATAAATCAATGCTAAGTTAGAACAGTTTTTATCGATATATTTAAGTGGAATATAATTTTTATGAAGATAAGATCGGACAGAACAGAGGCTATAGTGGTTATGTTATTTATAAATAGTTATGAGGAAGTATTAAAAAAAAAATCAGTTCCCGAAATCAAACTAGAAGTCGCTACGGTACGTTCTTGATTTCTCCATGACAACCTTTCCGGTTTTCTTTCATATTTAAAAATAAATAAATTTTCAAAACTCAATTAAAAATTCATATTCTATTTGTAATTTTTTGTATTTGTATTGATATCTTAGTTACGAACTTTGCAAATTTCTGTTTTTTATATGATAGTTAAAATTAACAGAAATGACTGTCTTTGGTCCATTCGTTTCCTGCAAAATCGACATCTAGTGGAAGTGCTTTTTTAGTGCTTTCGTTTTTTTTTAATACTTCCTCATTACAAGATCTAACAATGAATAAATTAATTCTAATACAGATTGGCACTAGGTAATATAAAAGTCGGACAATTAAAATACCAACTCTAGTTATATATACTCCATTCATTATAGCATTAGACAGAATGAAAATAAGGTTCTTTTTATGGTATACTTTGTGACAAAATGTCAATAATCATGTTACTCTTATGACTAACGGCTAATTTGCTACTTATCCACTTAAATACTAGCTGCGATAATTAACCATAGTCTTTTAAGCTATATATTAAACAAATTTATGAGTATTTGACTGACTTAAATCATTTAATAATTATTACAATAAAAAGTGTTCATCTTAAAGAACCTAAAGAAGCAGGGTTAGATAGTTTCGGCATGATTCTCATGTCACTATAACTCTACCAAATTTAAAACGTTGCCTAATCCTTTCAAAGGTTTCGACAGTACAGCTTTTTAATTTTGTCAGATTATGATTTATTCATAATAGTCAAAATGTGTAATCTGGGATTATCATTAATTGTGAATGCTACTGCTTTTCTTGTTGTTTTGTAATTTTCGGTGATTGAGTAATTACTGTTTTATTGTTGTTTTCTTATAGTTTTGTTTTAGTTGTTACCTTTATGTTGTTAAGTTTTGCTAAATTGCGATTCCGGTGCAGACCCACTCGGGCCTACAAAAATTATATAGTTTCAATTTTTGTTCCATTTTGGCTTTGGAGTAAAAGATGAATTAATAAAATGCTGGCCTCATCTCAACCCCGAGGTATCGTAAAAAATGGAAATTTGCCCAGCTCTTTCAGACCACCTAATGTTCAAAGTTTTTAACAAAACTAATATTTTTTTTTTTTAAATATCTCGAAAATAAAATATTCTGAACTGCTGCTTCTATGACCCTCTTTTTCTAATCTTATAATGAATGGAGTATAGGTAGTTATATTTTTTCCAAGGTAGTTATTAATCGCTGTATTTGTCATAAAATGACTAATATGCACCTAGCAGGGTTAACTAGATAGGGCGATGTTGAGAATTAATGCCCACTTTTTAATGTTGTTATAATATTCACTTCTCATATGAATTGATAAAAATGAGCATAAAAGTAATCTAAAATTGTCTATTTCTTAAATTTAAATTATATTCCAAAATGTGCCACGAAAAAATATAGCATATATTACTAGGTATGATTTATATACTAGTGATTATGGATCCTGCAAATAAATCTGAAGGGCTTAAAAACGTATAATTTTAAAGTAAACCAGCTTAAAACTTGTTCAAAAGATATTTATTTAAAAAAAAACTACGTTATAGCAACGCAAAGAAAATATTTATAGTGAAATTTTTTAAAAGTAAAATATTTATGTTAATAAACTTGCGCTAACACTGGTGATTATAATATAACCACACACACAAAGTATAAAATATAATTTTCCATATTGGCACGTCTTTAAAATAATGAATCTGTAGACATCGACATCTCTAAAGCCGCATATATTTTACCAAGCTTAGTAGTTACTCAAAGCGACAACCGACAAGATAAGGCGTGTTTGTCGAGCCAAGTAGGTAGCAAGTTAGAAACCAGGCGCCTTTCTCGTCCATCACGGAAATTTGTTTACTCGAGGATGACCTTGTTTTTTCACCCTCATATTCATTTTCATTTACCGAGGGGACTATAAAAATGAAATTGAGTAGGTATACCACTAATAATATTCGTAATCGTAATTCATTTTGACGTTTTTTATATAATTTCTATTGTTCCAAGTAGATTTCAATTAACACGGTTCCATTGTTTGTTAGGAATTATTTAAAGGATTTTCGTGTATTTTATACCAGCGAGGTTATATAATTATTTTCTTATTAATTAAATTCTTTAGAATGGCTTTACAGCCAACAAAACAATATAAAAAAAAATGCGGTAATAATTTGATTTTTGTTATAATACAATAACTTCTTTAAGTTTACTACAGTCGTTTCACGATGATAAATATATGTAATCTACATTATATATGTAAATGTGTCATACTGATATCCAAATATTTCATAGACTGAATATGACTTGCGTCGGTAGTAAATTACATAATGCGATCGTCAGAAGTTATTACCATCTAAACCGACTCTCGAAATACGGAAATAGCAAGGACAAAAAAGCTTTAAAGCATATGATACTTAAGTGATGGCTATAAAAAAATACGAGAAGCAAAAACAGTGTTGTAGGAAGTTCTCAGCCGCCCCACTGAATATGTACGAGCGGGCAATTTAGCAACAAATCCACCACAACTAACAGACGTGACCTTCAATTTAATGTTACTAAAGTTCCAAAGCTACATAGCCTAAATTATACGAGCTTCCTCTAACTAATGATTGGCTCGTTTCGTTACTGATCTTTATTACTTTTTCTCCGGATTTTATTCACTTATACTAGTAATTAGATTGCTCGTAGATATACAAAACTTTAAATTGTTTCAAATTCATGAATAGCTTTCATAGACATAAGATAAGATGGAAAGTAATGTATTTTTGTTTGTCACTTTTCGACCTTAATCAGAGAGGGGACATTCCAAATGTTTATTTATGCCAGGAACTTACTTATTTCTTTGCGTTATGTTTGCGGGGGTGTATATAAACTAGCCTGATATAGCAGAAGCCAAATCGTCTAAAAGGTCTATTCTGATGGCGATAAAATAAATTGACGTATGACGTGGCGTATTCATTAAATTCCACCTATTGAACTTTATATTGTTTTTGACACTTTATATCATTAACAATATTTTATTTTTGACGTGTCATCATAGATTGATTGGGTTCTTTTAAAATTTTACTTTTTTAATCGTTTTCAAATTTCTCATAAATAAAAAATATACCTATCTCGAAATGACGATGAACAAAGCTCATGATAAAAAAAAACCGCTCACTAGTAGGTTCATCTATTCAGGAGCTATGTTACCACAGACAGACAAACAGCCACATAGACAGTTCAAACTAATAACACTCCTCTTTTTGGGTCTGGGGTCAAAAGTCTACAATCTACATTAATGGTAGTAAAGTTAATAGCAAATCTTTATCGACCTGGAAACCGATTGGTTGAAATATAATTTTCATGACTAAATACATAAGTATACATAGGCTTGATGACGCTGTGGTTGGTGCGTTCGATCTACAAAACAATTGGTAAGCAACTTTCGCAAGGGCCAGTCATAGGATGGGTGGCCAAAAATGTATTATCTCGAACTCCTCCGTGCTTCGGTAGGCACGTTAAGCCGTTGGTCCTAGATGCATCTGCAGTCGTTAATACCCACAAATAAGCACTGGACCCGCGGGGTTGTTCGTGGCCCATTTTCCCTATTCGATTTGATTCGATTCTATTCATTCCATTCATTGGGGACATTAATATTAATTGGTTTTCATCGTCATCAATGATGAAAACACATAAATGTTAATAAAAAATTTTTAGCCGTACTCCATTTTCTTTAAAGGCTTATACATTGAAAGTAAGCTCAATCAATAGAAACATGAATTGTTTATAGGCAACATTTCTAAAGCGGCACTTCAATATAAGCTCAGAAACTAAACAACACAAAAAGGATACAACTTTGATAGACTTAAATGTAAATATAAATTCAGATTATTAGTGATGACACGTATTTAAGATCCTTTTTAGTGGTCTTTAACTAGAAAAAGATGAGGAACACTATTTCATTTTAATATTTTTACGCTCACTATTTATTTTGATATAAAAATTGCACAAAATGTAACAAGTTTAAAAATACTTGTATCTTAAGTATTGGATGTATTGTTTGAGGTAGATTTGATTTTAATTATTTAAAAAAAACTATCTTGGTTTAGTAAACACGCAACCTGCATAGGATCCCATACGTTTCAAAAATGAAATAATTAAATAAAAATATACGCTATGAAACCATTTAAAAATGTTTTTAAGTAGTTTAATGATAAATCTCTATTTATATTAAAAAAAAATATTAATAAAAACGGCATTGGAAATAAACACCCACTAAAATTACAAACATTAATTAGCATCAGGTTAAATGATCGTTAAAAGTACCTACTAACTGTATAATAGATTTTTTATTTTCAATATGGCTAATTCAATAAAGGCCATTACCAATAATATCTTTTTGTATTAATGCTCGGGCCTTGTTCTAATTTTTAAAATAGCCAATGATTGAAATTTCGGCAACAAATTTAAAGGTAAGTGGGTTTTTGACAATGAGAGCGATAAAGCTTTACAATTTCATTAATCTTTCCTTATAAACTTCAAAGAAAATGAGAACATGAAACAAAGCATTGTTACTATCAAGGCCAGCGCGTCCCGGCCGAGGTTTGGACCTAGGGATATCCATAAGTTTCATCAAAATCTGTTCTTGACAAGAAGTTTCGACGATATAAAATAACCTTAAAAATGTTTTGCTATTTCTTCAAACCTTTGAGAAGTAGGAAAACATATATTTTTAAAAATAAAATTGACTTCCACATACACGAGCCACATTTAACGTCCGTCTGACTTCAATAAAAGTGTCGTGATTTACTTTATACTTTTTTGATGTTGGTTTTTGTATGTAAATAAATTTGCGGGCGAGGACCACCTCTAGGGTTGCCAGATAGTAACTTATCAAATCCGGGACAATTCTACAAAAAAAATGTTGGCTCGTGGTTATAATAGAAAACATCTTAAATATTTTTTTTTCGTATTTGTATTTAAAAGGAAAAATGCCATTTATTTTCAAATACATACTTTTATTAGATATAGGTATGTACTAAGTAGATAATTAACTCCAGTTATAATTCTGAGATGAAACACTGTGGTAGTAAATCACACGTTAAACTAATTGAGCACTTCGTTTATTTTGTAAAAAAATAATAAGTTTCCAGAATCCGGGACAATAAGCGCTAATTATTGGACACGGGACAAGAGGCAACATTCCGGGACAATCCCGGATTTCCCGGCGGTCTGGCAAGCCTAACCACCTCGCATCGGCCGCATTTTATATAACTGCACCGTATTTTGCGACTGTGTCAAACATTACTGTTTTAAATGGACCTTTATTTTAATAATTTTACTTGCCGACTCCTGTTCTAGGACCATAATAAAATTATGATTTTGAAACAACTTTTAAACCGTTTCATCGCGTTTATATTTAGTTTTATCATTATTATTTAATACAAACGCAATAAAAACCGTTTAAAAGTTATTCTTAATAAAAAATGCGTGGAAATATAAGTAATCAATTAAGATTTTAATATGAAAATTTTAAATGCAGATAAGTATGCTAGACAGGGACGTAAGTCATTTAATTCTTCCGGCCAACAGAATTTCAATACAGTAATGAGATTGAATTGAGACTCTAATATGATGCAACGTATTTAATGTTATTTCTCGACAATTGTACGGACTTTGGAGGCAGCTGTGTCACGATAACGAGAAAAGTTTAATTGGAATGTTTTTTAATCAGGCCGTCAACGTTAACGACACGAATGAGTTTGAATTACTAGCACATGTCTCTGAAAATAAAAATTTAAATGTTAACTTTCGAGGTATGTATTGAAACTCAATATATGCCTGCATAAAAATAGACGTAATTTTCAATTCGAATAAACATAGCTTTCAAATAATGATGTTAACACAAAAAATATTCTTTTGAATTAACACCGTATTGAAAAGAATCGGTAAAGCTTATAACAATAACAGCAAACGTACGTATTAAGTGAAATCGTTTGTTCAGAAAATGTTTGATATTATATGGTTCATGTAGTATTAAATGATTCACATCATTTGATAAATCAATTAATTATAAACACCATTACGTAAGTTATAACCACTTTTAATCGATATAATACACAGTGGGATTAGTTACTTTTTTACTCACTAGAATTGTTATGTGTCGATGACTCGTCACTTAAAGATGATTGTTTTCGAAGGAATACACAACAAAACATTTTAAATGAACAGACTTATACGTAGTTTACTTGGCAAAGACAAAACACAATCGTGTTCTGTTGCTTGACGACCTACTGGCGATTGATGAAGATATAAGCAATCAAAATGCAATTAGAACGCAAACCATTGTTTGACGCATATAGTAAGGCGCTACTGTTATACGTATAAGTATGTTTAGAACAACCATTAATGTCACAATGAATTCAATATGAATTATTTAGGTAGGCATTGATCGTTATTCACACATGCAGTTTGTAAATACATCACTGCTTAGTAGTCAAGAATCGATCATGTTTTATTTTAGCAGAAAAATATATTTTTATTAGCTGATGTGTGTTTTTAACAAACTCTAAATACGTATCATAAAAAGTTTGTTAATTGATTGATAATTTTTACACAAACGCAATCTCGGATATTAGATTCTTAGAATAAAATTTGTACTAAAAACATAATCAAATGTGATGCGATGAGCCGAAAGTTATGTTTCTATTACATAAAATTTCGGTAATTTTCCAAGTTATTTAAAAGGCAGATTTCGGGACACAGTTATAATGAAACAAGTCCTCTGAAAGCCATCCGGGGTTTTATTTAAGTCATTAATTGATCGAATTTGCAACCCAATGGAGTTGTCTATAATAGTGTCATTTATTTTTAAGAGTTTCAAATAGAATTGAAGCTATTTGCTTAGGATCCAAGGGTGCTGCTGTCACATCGCGTTAACAGTTTATACCATTTACGGTATTTCCTTTTTTAAATAGATAATACTTATAAAATCGTGGTGAAAATTCAACACTTTGCAATTTAATGAACGCTGTTTGCGTAGAATGAAATACGGTATTTTATTAATTACTAGCTTTCCGTCAGCTGCTTGGCCCGCATGGTTAACTTGATGACTTGACAGTACTTTTCTCCCTTTGTTTGGTAGATGTAAGCATAAATGTTAATCCAGGCTAAATATTGTCCTTATACTAAATTTCATCCTATTCCGTTCAGCAGTTTTTGCGTGAAGAAGTAACAAACATCCAAACCTGCAAACTTTCGCCTTTATAATATTAGTAAGAATAAAAACTTTTGGCGGTTAAAGCCAAAAGCCTTATCTTACAATGATTAAAATTAAGTTTCAAGTTTTAAGGTTAAAGCCACGCCGACATTTTGTTAAAAATAAAATATTTAACTGAGTTTTAGTGTGACTTTCACTATTATAACAAGATTAGAACTCCCTCGATAAAAGTCAACAATGAAAACGAAATTGTTTATTATCACAAACTTTGAGGTTTAATATTAGCGGCCATAAAATGAAAGATAAGACGAAATGAAAGTATGAAGTAGGTTAAGTTTTTAATTTAGGAAGTCATTTTAATAAAAGTTGGGTATTTATATTTAAAAAAAAACTTTTTAAGAATAATCTCACTTTAATCAGCTTTATTTAAGATCTTTAATATTTAACCGGTTTCATAGGTGTGATTTAATGAGATAAATTAATGTAAGGATGTAATTGCACCACAGCAATAAGCAGTAACTTAGTAACCTGAAGTGTTTGCCTCGGGTGGTCGATGCCTTTGTCTGCCGTTCCACCAACAACCACAACAAGGCATGTTGATGAGTCTTCACTTCAACATTAGAAAAGTTATTTTAAAGATAATTTTCATAAACTTCCTTGCCACATACTATTGTGGACTATACTGTAAAACATGTTACATTACCACGCTGATTCAAAAAGTTTCAATAGACAGATCGAAAGAAATTGGATATTTTTAAAGCGAAAGAAGTTAAATTTTGATTTCCCGAAGGGCTTTTAAACTTTTTGTAGTACATAATAAATATTTACGCCGCCACATCACTTCGCGTCTTACAGGCAAGGCGTTCATCTTGGCTCGTAGCGAAACGGCCGCCACAAAACGCGTTCGGCGTCCGACTGCAGTATTATCGTATCGAAATGATGTTCACGTGATGAGGGTTCCGTTTCAATGTTCAAAAAGAACTGCTGAAATCTCTTATGATTTATTGGGCATATGTATTCGAAATAAAACCTATTGATCTCACTCGTATCACTGAAGCGATGGGCCATTCGATGTTTTCAGTTATACGTTGTTTAATTTTAGGCTGAAAATTTTTAAGCGCTGCTGTACGGATATTATAATAGGATGAGGAATCGATCCTTATAACGGATTATTGTTAAACTGTTGCATATGGCTTTTAGCTACAAAGTGGCTTGCATATTTATCGATTTTATAAAAGAGAGTATATCGAAATACGTGCGAATTTTAGGATTTTTTGTGAGTTTTCTATCGAGAAAATTTTATAACTTACAAGTTTTGATTGTGAGAAAACCCTTAGAAATTTGATGTATGTAGTTTTTAATATTTAATACTGCTTGTTTGGATGCTATTTCTTAGTACAACATCAATTAAAAGAATTTTTTGAGTATGACTTTATAAATTGAGCAAACTTTTTTATCACTGTATTTGATAATTATCTAATTATATGATCGAACGATATTAATTTAAAGTGAATAAATTTATTGATGTTTTTGACACAAAAAAATCTTACTTGCGCGTTACAAAATTGACAAGTTTGAGCTTAAATAAATTATAAAAAATATTTAAATAAATTGGGTTCTTTTATAATTCAAAATCAAGATAATTTAACTGAACTGTCGGATAAAGTTATAAGGTAAATACTCAAATTGCAATTATGAGATGCCAAAGAAATGTTTGTGAGAATTGTTGAAAGCTACAATTGTTTTTTTATACTGCACTGAATGGATGAAACAATCCATTCAATTTTATTTAGTTAAGGAATATCGTGAATTTTAATCACCATATATATTATTAAATAAAAAAAAACCGAAAATATTTTATTGAATTGAGCTGCGACAGCGCTGTTTTCGGCGCTGTGTTTGATGTTGTACTTTAAATAACTGGCTATATATATTTATTACAGTGGTGAAAAATGAAACAATGTAACGAGAGAAATATAAGCTCATATTTGTATCTTAGTAAATAAACAGCTTTAATGAGATTTTATTATGATTAATTTCCCTCTACGCCAATCCATTTGATTGGATCATTAAATCAATTTACGACTGAACAAATTGTATTTCACACTCATAAGAGTTTCGTGGTTCCTTTCATGAAATGTTTTTGTATTTATATAAAGTTCAAATCTTGTATAAAAATAATAATAAAAAGAGAATTTCAAAGATTTATTTTTATTATCTATATAGGTATTTAAAGTCTTGTATAACCTGACGTGTTTGTGTATTAGATATTTTTTATATGAAAACTTTGAATATCATCGTGGGTAGTGGATTTATAATACATTTACGTTCAAAAATAATTATTTTTTTCGTGATTGGATAGATGATTTACTCAGATTTGTTGTGCGCGTTACATGTCGTTACCCAGTTATATTTTTTGTAACCCACAACGCGGAGTGTTATATGTTAGTTGTGTGTGTAAAGTAGTTTAGGAGCTACAGGCTAACAGCTACAGCTTGAAAAAAGTTGCTACTTCGTTTTGGTAAAGAGACCAAGACCAAGTACAAACTTTTTCCAATTGTTTGTGCTTACTGCATCCTAGCTTGTAAACGAACAAGTTGATTTGATTGGAGTTTTTTACCGATCGATCTTTTATCAAGATCATTTTGAGATATATTTTTAGCATTAGAATACGAAGTTAACGACTTCGTAATGAATTTCGTTACGTGGAACCGATCTCGTATAATTAATTTAATATACACCAACGTGTAGATCGGTTCAGATTGCATTAAAAAGAAGACGTTACAAAAAAGAGCTTTGGCTTTTTGAAAAAGCCACTGGGTATTCATTGGTACTAAAGCATTTCCCGTGTATGGATAAAAGCGAGACGGGTTTATAGATCCCATCTGAGTTATAAAAGATTTATGATTGGGGATTTACTCAAGCACAACGTACAGTAGAATCTAATTTACAAACATAAAATTAACATTATCGATTACTTGAAAGAGTTAAATGTACGAAGTTTGATTTCCATATTTATTTACTAAGGGATTAAAATGTTCTGAAGTTCTATAGAAAAATTATTTTAAGCTTCCAGTATTCCACAGATTTTCTAATACAAAAATTGCATTTTTTTTTTACTAAAAACCTTTTTCGTGTTACGAATGTAAAAGTTTCGTTCCATAATGCAGACGAAGGATTTACCAATTACTAGAATAATTAAGTATTTTTGGACGAATATTCTATTTATAGACAATCGCAGCCACAACGTTATTTACTTGAACAAAACCGCAGCGATTTCAAAGGAAACCATAGAAACAAAGTAACACTTTGATGCCGAAAGTTAAAACAATATAACCGTAGCAATTTCAAATTAGACTTTGAATATTCAGTTAATACTAATTAGTTCTTTTAATGACAGGATATTAAGAAGTCTTTGGTATTAGATTTTTCAATCTAACAAGAGATGTGTAAGTTGTTCATTTCACATATCTCTTGTTAGATTGTGTACGTTCATTTCATAAGCGATAATAAGCAGTATATTTCAGTATATTTATAATATAGTAAATTGCGTTATTCAATATTTTAAATTAAAATAATAATACTAATAGCAAAGAAATAAAATATATAAAAATAAGGGCGTAAGCATGGACATACATTTATTTCACCATTATTGTGAAACTGTTGCATATAGCTTTTAGCTACAAAGTGGTTTACATACTTATCAATTTCATAAAAAGAGCATAATTAAGAGGAAAAATGGAAAAACATGTGAACTTTACGATTATTTTGTGAGTTTTTCTATCTAGACAATTTTATAACTTCCAAGTTTAGACTGTGCGAAAACCCTTATAAATATGATAGTTTTTTTTATGCTTGATACTGCTTAATTGGATGTTATTTTTTAGTGCAACTTTAATTGAAATTGTGGTTCATGAATAATTTCATGGTACAATTACCATAAAAGAAAAATGCCTAAAAATACACGTGCTCGAGATGACTTTATTAAAAGATGATAAATGCAATATTGCTCAAATTTGCTCTATCTACTAACAAAAGATAGATGCTCTGTTCACCTTCATTATATGGCATGGCATAAATAAATAATTTGATAAACTTCATTAAATTTTTCCAATAAATAATTTAACTTAATCACCTATTGATTGTATACAACATATATGTATATACATTCACTAACAAGACTTGGTGGCATATAGCGAGTTGGCTGTGGTTCATCATCTATTAACTCTACAGCGGATCCATTAGCCTTAATCGAATCACGCGAACAGACTCAATCGTTAGCAATATTACGTTTTTGTGCGTGTTTGTTTGTGTTTTT
This sequence comes from Diatraea saccharalis, assembly GCA_918026875.4. Classification (NCBI taxonomy): domain Eukaryota; kingdom Metazoa; phylum Arthropoda; class Insecta; order Lepidoptera; family Crambidae; genus Diatraea; species Diatraea saccharalis. The sequence goes on from OU893333.1 coordinate 7,748,692, forward strand.
TTTACTCAACGCATTACAAGTACTTTAAAGAATAAGAATTATAGGAAATATAGGTATCATTCATTAAAATGTTTGTGCTTATTGGGAATGAGTACTAACTGATATCCTATTTAATACAAAATCGAGCATAGAGTAAAAAAGAACGATAAAACCACTATGTCAACAACTTGTTCCTTCTTTATTAAATTAGTACAAAGTTTTAGTTTTTGCTTTAGATTAAAACGAGTACATGAAAAAGCTTAAAAATGCCAATTTACCAGTATACAATAGCCACTTTCAATATTTAAAAAAAGGTTAAATTATAAGTGACACAAATTATAACCGGTGTCATAAACAATTCTGGAATAATATTTCAATCGTTTATTAGCCTGTTTAGGTCGCATAAAAGACAAGTTAAATTCCTCGGTCGGCTTATAAACTTGAGACTAAGACTTTAATAAGACATTGGTTTTTAAGGTCCACCATGAAATCATCCAAAAAATGTTGTTTCTACTATCACACCTCATTTCTAAGTCGTATTGTATGATCATGATGAAAATGTCTATTATTATATCTATACCTACCAAACAAGACATACTGATAAATTGTAGAGAACACTGTTGCCAACGCAACTTTCTGTATAATTTCACAAATTTATATTTCGTTTCAATAAAATAAGTTTGGAAAATCTGTTTTAGGAAACTAACATAAAATGTGTATAAATTATATTAGAATGTAATTATTTGCATTTCCCTATGAAAATAATGTTTTGTCAAACGGTAAAAAAAAATGTGGCGTACTGAACTGGAAAACAAGAGTTAGAGAAAATGTTTTTGAGCGGTCGGAAAAATCTGTTATCAATCAAACGTAAATATCTCATTGCTTCCAAACGACGGTTTTCCAAGTAATTAGGTGGAAAAAATACCTACCTATACAAACAATGTATCCTGATGAGTTGTTGCGTGCGATATATTGTTTGATTTTAGGGTTCAATAACAAAAATGGAGCTTCCGCGTGTGTCTCTATTCTACTACAAAGCTAATTTGTTCCGAAACTCGATCGATTACATGTAAGGTTCGACACAATCGGTGCTCGAATTCTCTCTTATCGGGTTTTTGTTCTACAGTATTTGTCGATTGCTCTACGAGCTTCCCTAACTGTCTCGGTCACTTTGACGTTCCATCAGTTTCGCGCCTGTATACTTCCGGATTTTTATTGTTGCAAAACTATAGAAATAGATATTGTAATTTTAAATATATCAATTGAACAGTTACAACAGTATAAAATTAATTACACAGAGTATGAGTACATCACATTATTGAATTAAAGAATTTGCTACTTTGCGTAAATTATAACGTATGTTAACTTTTTCATAGAATTTTCATGATTGGATCAGTATTTACGAAGATTACCTACACTCAAAAAACGTAAGTGAGAAAATTTACCTCTTTATAATATTGGTAATATGAACCATAGGTGAAAGAAGCGTGTACATATTAAATATGATATTAACGGGTTAATTTTTTACTTTATTAGCAGTACAACATTAATACGTAGAAAATAAATGATATTATTAGTTTTAAATGTTTTTTTTATCAATTAATTGTCAATTTTCTTCTCGCATTTATAGTATAATTAAAAAATAAGTTGGCGTAATGACTCGCTAATGTCAATATATTATTTTCTTCGAGGACATCCCTCGCCCTAAGATTGTAAATATGTAAATAACGCTAACATAAAAGCAAAATTAGCAAAGTTTTCTTGTTAGTTTGAAATATTATCTACTTAACATTTGGTGAAAATGTTTTTACAATAATAACAAAATCTTTGTATAGTTAGTAACTTCTTTTATTTTTTATAGCATATTACCCGTTTTGTCTGGATAGATGAAAATGATATAAATATCAATTCATGTATTCATTTTAAATGAATATATTTTTAAATCTAAGTTTAAAAAATATCTTGACATTTTTCTAACGGCAAGAGTACAGTGTGTCAGTGTACTTGTAAGTACCCAGTAATAGAGCTAGTGTAGTTATTGGTGGAGATTTACCTAAAATCCTTGTCGTCTGTTTACTAACAAATAACAAACTAATATACATACTTCCTAGTACAGAATTCAATATTATACATAATCTGCAAAATAATAGTTATAAGAAGTTTACATCTTACTTATTCGTTTTTACAATCTGCTAGATGATGCAGCATCTTTAACAATTCCTATTGTTGAAAAACATATATATAATATATAAACATATGAATGATAAATAGGTAAATATTAGCTGATCATTGTTATAAAAAAAATGAAAAAAAAAAATTATAAAGATAATAAATATTTTTTATTGCACAATAGAAATGAGACAATATACAAAAATCTTACGCAAACATAATAACACTACCGTACAATAGGCGGCCTTATCGATTGATAGCGATTTCTGCCAGGCAACCTAACAAAGTACAGAAATTTAACTAAAAACAAACATAAGCAGATAGTACAAATTTAAAATAAAGTAATTACGCGGACAAATAGAACAAAAGTTATAAGTACATACAAGTGACAAAACAAATAAATATATAAAGCGTGACAGCAGAGGAAAGAGAGAAGAAGAGAGAAAAAAGAAAAGAGTGGAAGAAAGGAAAGGAAGATTAGTCTTCAGACAGGTATAAAGATTTTAGCAGCGATTTGAAAATGTCTAAAGACTTTGCCTGTCGTATTGACTCGGGTAAGGAGTTCCAGAGTTTGGTCGCCTGTAGTTTAAATGAATTGCTGTAAAATTTATTCAGTTTAAGTGGTGTATACAAACGATAATTATTAGAAGAGCGAAGAGATAGATCATGAGAAGATGAGAGAAATTGAAATCGAGTTTTAAGATAGGAAGGAGTCATGGGGTTGAACAGTATTGAGTACAGAAGAGAGAGCATATGCATATCCCTTCGTCGACGGATGGGAAGCCACTGGAGTTGCTTACGGAATTCGAAAACATGGTCATATTTACGTAAGCCGTATTGAGAGATTTTGGATACATAATCAATTATTATTGGAATTTGGAGTAAGGTCAGGATAACATGCATCAGCATAATCAAGAAGAGGTAAAAGAAGTGAATGCGCTAGTGTAATTTTGGTTGAGGTAAGGAAGAAATTACGCAGTCTCCTAAGGGAACCAGACACAGCAAACATCCTCCGGCTCACCTCTGCTACTTGTTGACGCCAAGACAACGTATTGTCAAGGATGATACCCAGGTCCTTTACAGCATCAGCATAAGGCACACACACCCCATCAAATTTAATTGGGGGTAATTGGTCAGTTTTAATCCTAGAAATATAAAAAGGACTACCGATTATAATACATTGTGTCTTGCAAGGATTTACTTTAAGATCAAAAGAGTTACTCCAATGGACAATTCGATCCAAGTCTGAATTAATAATGCTAATTGCATCAATAAGCTGCTCAAAGCACTTCTGGGAGTAAATTTGGAGATCGTCTACATACAAATGATAGGGAGAAGAAAGGTGTTGAGTGATGGAATTAATAAAAATAGAAAACAATAACGGACAGATCACACCGCCTTGAGGAACACCGGCTGTCGTAGAAGACCACGTAGAAATCGAATTTTCTACATGTATACGTTGCCGACGACGTTCCAAGTAGCTACGAAACCAGTCAATCACCGTTGGAGATATGTTAAGGGAACGCAGAATACCTAAAAGGATGTCAAAATCAACCGTGCCAAAAGCGTTGCTGAAATCCAGTAATGTAAACACAGTAAGCTGCTGCTTTTCCATTCCATGCCGGATATCGTCGGTGATGTTGACCAGAGCAGTAGTGATACTATGCGCAGGACGAAAACCAGATTGAAAGGGGTTAAAAAGATTATGCCTGTAAGGGAAATAGTTTAGCTACTGTTGAATAAGGCGTTCAAACACTTTAGAAAGTACAGGAAGAATGGAGATCGGGCGGAAGTCAGTAACATTAGCAGGCTTAGATTTTTTAGGTAATGGAATAATTTGAGCCTTTTTCCATGCATCAGGAAAAATAGAAGTAGAGATTGAAAAATTAAAAAATTTTGTGATGACAGGAGTGAGGATATCGAGTAATAGAATTATCATATTGCGACTTACGCAGTCTTCACCAATGGTATTCGAAGTTACAGCAAGACTGTTCCTCTTAACATCACAATCGGCGACTTGACTAAAAACAAACGCAGGATGGTCCGGAGTAGGTAAAGAAGAAAGATGTTGTAGGGTTTGGTTTTTAATATTGTTATTCATCGCAGACGAAGTAGAAAAATGCTTATTTAAAGTTTCGAAATCAAAATCTGGAGGAGAAACAGAAACAGAATTGTTGCGAGAATTACCTACTCCTAATGATCTTAGGAACCTCCAAATTTTGGAAGAATATCCGTTTTCAACTGATTTATGTATATGGCGTCTTTGTGCATCCCTACACATTGTATTGCAGCGATTTCTGATAGCATGGTAGTTAAACTGATTTTGGTCTGTAGGTCTTAATTTATATTTTGCTTTAGCCCGCAACCAGGGGCCGGAAGATGCCTGACTTTTACGGGACGAACAGGAGCATGAATGTCATAGAGGTGTAACAAACAATCGGTGGATAAATTAACCTGTTCATTGGTGGTCGGAGCATTATCAATCGCGAGCCAATCAGTCTTAAGAGCATCAGTTCGGAGGCGATCAATGTTCATACTGCCAAAATTACGAAGCATAAGGGTTTTAGGTTTAGCTTTTGGAGGACGAATTTTATAAGATAGATACAGATGATCATGAAGAAAAAGCGTCTGCGGAAATCTGGCCATATTTAGCAACATGATCCAGGGAAGAAACAATCATCAAGTCTAAAAGCGAAGGAGCACAGTTGGGAAAATTATGAGTGGCATCTAAGGGTAAGATATTCATATTACTGGTATCAACCAATGTTTTAAGCTTTATGGAACGGAAGTCATGTTTGAGGAGGCAGGTGTTGACATCACCCATGATGATTGAGTGCTCATAAGAGGGAGAAAAATCCTCTAGGAGTTTCTCAAAAGACGAAAAATAATTAATCTTCAAAGATGGACTGTAGAAAACTCCAAGAAGCATCTTAGTGTGTGAAATTGTAATTTCAATAAAAAGATGTTCCGCTGTATCAGGCGGGGGAAGCTGAGCAGATCGACTAATGAAAAAAATAATTTAATGCCTACTTGAATTTTGATATACAGGTTGTTATTTTTTATTAATTCTGTATTATTTTACGCAGCTACACAGTTTGTAAAAGATATGAAAACTACCTGTTGATACGGGTTGTTTTAAAGGATTATGTGAAATAATTTCTCTTTAGATGATGTATATTGTAGGTGTATGCAAAATTATGTCTTAATTGAAAAAACTTTGACGGCGGTTTTCAGAATACAAAAAATGTTAAATTTTGATATCGCAGCAATCGTATTTCTTACCAAAGTACAAAACAAGATTACGAAAGTTTTGTTAAATTTACGATTTCGGAAGTCCGCACGCAAGAAAATACGGTAAAAAAATAACAATCTTTATGATCTTAGATACTGAAAGTGGTTTTATCGGTTTATCTTACCCCTTGGAACAATTAATCTATAAAACAAAGAATATCAGTACCATCTTTTTGATTTTCTTCATAGGTACTACTATATAAACAATATTAAAATCTTAACAGCAATGGAACATAATACCTTACCATCGTAGCAAATTATTTACAGAAATCAAAAGAAAATTCTTACCTGTCGCAGATCCATTGTTAATGAGTTTACCAGCAAATTGTTGATTTGAGGTGGGTAATTGGGGACTTTCTGAACTTCTTCTGACTTCTGTTTGGGGGGAAGTTTTCATAAACGGTGATGGGGAGGTTGGAAGTGATAAAGGTGATGACAGTTTGAGGGGCGATGTAGGAGTGCCAAGATTTGAAGGCAATGACAATTTGGACTCTGATGATATGAACGAATTCGTTTTCAGAAGTAAATTGTCTTCGTCCGGCGGCTCTGGAGTACAAAGAACTGTAGGTAAGGTAATTGGAAATGGACTGCCCCTAGTCGAATTCACCTGTTCGTCTCCTGAATCTGCCATGGTTTATTCTGAAAAAAAAGAAAATCCCAAATCACCATCCTATGAATGTACTTCGCGATGAATGTTGAAATTACATCGCGAGCTACATTCTGATTTCATTTATAGTTTTTAATTGTTGCAGGTTATACATAAAAGTAACTATATTTATTATACGTTCTTCATATAATATAATTAATCTTAATTATAGCCTATATAAGTTTCAATTTATAGGGTAGAAACATTCATGATACAGAATGTCAACACTTGCTAAAAGTAAACTATTTTTCTTTAGAAAACCGGACGATCGCCATCGCCAGTCTGAACCAAAGTCCCACGCGTCACGTCATCCGACCACTCGTCGCCATTATGAGAGCGAGAAGTACAGTGGAAATATTACCTATCCCACCAACTCGATGGACGGATTATTCTTTGGCCATTCATATCATACAGTGGGCTGCAGTCAACGGTGTTATATCGGTGTAGTAAAGGCGTCGGCCGCAAGTTTGTTTATGTTCAATGTAACAGTGTTTTTGGTGATTCATAAAATATCGATCGTTCAGTGTAGTGTAGTATCCAAGCAGTCGCTTTGGTTTTGAAAACATGTCTTCAACAGAATTTAAGATTAAGAACTCGCCGATTAAACTAAAAGTGGGTGTGCTTCATATGGTCAGACTGGTATTAGCAAGAATAGCAAGGTTCTTCTTTAGTTTATATTACGGCACAGAGGGTGTTAAAATTCGATTTCTGATGACATACTGAAGCAGCCAGCTATCGAAGTTGCACGAAGAATTAGGAATAAAGAGGTAACTTTTGAAATAATTGGTATTATTTTGATATATGCTAAAAATATTCTAAGTAATTTTGCCTTTACAATATGGGGTAGTTGTTTTATTGTTATTTACTTATAATAATAAAACAAGTTGTTCGTCAGTTTGATTTCTAACATACAAACATATTTAAGAAATGCAACTTTAAAAAAGGTTTTACCTAGGTATGCGCAACTACAGTCTGATAAGCAAATGAAGACAAGTATCTACTTACCTAGCTAATAATTTGTTATCAACAAAAACCGCTATGATATACTCTGAATATGTGTAATATGACTCAATATAGAATAAAGAAGTAATTTTTACAATCTTTCTTCACTGAAATCAATTTAAAAATAAAGTTTTAGATATATGGAGATTATGGTTTCCCATAATAAAGATGTACGTAAAAATTTATATTTATATTCTATGTACGTAACATTTAAATTAGTTGCCATGATAATCAATTAAATCTGTAATTGTTTTTAAGTCGGTAAACTCATTTAACGCAAATTACTGAACGCACCATGCGTAACGTCGTCGTTATCTGGTAATAGAGTGTATAATTCTTGCGCTATTTTAAGATAAGAGGCCACGCGTTTTGATTATATTGATAAAATACTGGGGTATACAATTAAAAAGATCCACCTTTACTAGTTTGAAACTAAAATGATTTTACTATTTTTGCTTTAATGCTGCAAAGTTTGTGATTAACATCACAGTTTATAAATGTTTTGCAAGCAAAAACTTTTTAGCCTACTACGAATGCAAAATTATTACAGGATTACAGGACATATAGTATAGAACAACGTAGTCGTATGCCACAACAGCTTTTTTTTTAATATGATCTGTGGCATACGATTACGGTGTCCTTTGGTCATCGCTATTATAATATAGCTATCGCTATAATATGAATTTATTGTATTAAACGTTTTAAAGCGTGATTTATTAAAGCTGTAGTAGGGTTTTAATTTTTCAACTTATTTTTTATTTACTTACATATAGTTATGCTTTTATTATTGGTTCTTGGAAGAGATTGCTACGAAGTAATAAGCCCGTTCTTTGTATTACCATATTCTTATCTAGCTTCTCTGCAATATCTCCTGTGTAGTGTGCAATATAGAATGTATTATTAAAGATATTAGTTATTTGATGTCCTGTTTTACTCTAAACAAACACTTGACTAGGAAAAAATATTAAAGGGAGAATTCCCGTAAAATTACGTGCTTTTAATTGATTGTTGTAACAAATTGGGATTTCGGAACGTTTCTACTTGTTAGATAATGTCATTCGTTTTCCGATAAGATTTTGGCCCAAAAAACCATCTTTGAATACCTAGTACCTAATTTAAAAGAACAACTGAAAGTAATTTTCTAATTTATAAGTACCTACCTAACTTTCGCAGCAGCTTTTCCCGCGTGGTCCTTAGGGAAATGTTAGTGGGATAAACAGTTGTCCTATTATCTAAGTCAGCTAATACTAAATTTCATCAAAATCCGTTCAGTTGTTTCGGCGTGATTAACGGATAAACATCCAAACAAATAAACTTTCACATTTATAATATTAATAGGATATGTAAAATAATTTATAAAAGGTAAAGAGTTCCTTAACACTTATTTATATTTTAAATATTATCAGCAGACTTATAAAACGATGTCAATTAGACTTACACTAATTTTAGGATACATATATACTATATAGGTATATATAGGTTATAGGATACACCAGGTGCGGATTTGCAGTCCTATGCCATGTACTTGACTTATTTTCTTATTTTACTGATATATTTTCTTGACAACGTTTAGTTTTGTAGTATTCAAATACATAAAAGAAATGTTTTATTTCGTGATCAAGTAATACCTAACATTTGTTGGTAAGTCCGTGTAGAATAGATCTGCTTAGTCTGCCCATGAGTAATAAATAACGGTCGTTATTCCATTAAAAATACTTTATAATGTGCATAAGTGAAATAAGAGTTGTTTTATTCGTGTTATATTTTATGCAATGATTTAAGCTTGTTTTGGATAAACAAGAAAAGAGACAATTACCAGTATCCGGTATTTTATAATTTGACACACCATATTTTATGCCATTATTGACCGCCCCTAATATTTGGCCGCCTTAGACCCGGACCTACTGTGTTTACGACAGTCAAGTCCGCTCCTGTATTTACGACAGTCTATTAGAACTTCCAAGTGCGTGTGAGTTTCGTGAGTGTATTTTTGTTTGTTTGATTATTAAACTTTCATTAGCACAAGATTTATTAAAATACATTGAGTAATTTTAAGAAGTATCTACGCCATTAAATATCAACTGTCTTTAAAAATCGACAAATAAAAAATAGAACTAGCTTAATAAAATTTCAAAATGATTCAAAAACTCCCATTAAAGTCGGATGTTTAATATATATAACCGACATAAAACCCCCACCCGTCTTCAATATGAGTTTCTTGAAATAATACTTAATTTTATGAGGGTGTTTTAAAGTCAGTTTTTTTATTATTTATTTAATGTAATGTTTATTATGTTCTGTGTGAGTAATATAATATTCTGTACAGGTATAACTACTAAGTAGGTACATTAACAACGATTCAAAAGTAATGCAAATATCAACGATGAGACAAAGATCGTTAGTCAAAGAAATACGCTAATTGTCAGGTTGAATAATAACATAAATATCAAACTCCACGAACGAACACACAACAAACAAACCAAACCACTATCATTCCACCATCATCACCATAGACCATTTATAGATGAAAACAATCATGTCAAAATGAAATCAACTAATACATTATTTAGAACAAAATAATCGATACGTAAACCATTCATCGGATCAACTGGAGACCTGGCAATGATGTTCTTAAATCGGTTGTGGTATTTTAGCTTTCAGTTTTTCTTGTTTCTCAAGTATTCGATACGTTATTTGAACGAATAAAATAAATATTTATGAAAGTATTGAAAGACCGTATTTCATATAATATAATATAATTATTAAGATTTTATATTGAATATAAGTATATTTGACGTTCATTCGATCAGTCTATACGCATCACTACATCACATATCTCACTTATTATTAGCAGTAAATGACGACTGATAATATTCTATAGAACATGTTTGAAAAAATTGAGAATCGCTTCTGATATCGTTGCTGTATGTGATCGATTTTTCAAAAACCATCCAAACTACAACTCTCTGACATATTGTATGGTTTTCAATTAAAGGCAACGGAATCTATTCTATACAATCTCATTTTGAACTTATATTCAATTATTAAGTGTATAAATGGTACTTTTAAGGCAATATAATTATTTGCAATGTACAGGTAACGATAAAATCTATTAAAATAGATGACCTTTTTATTGCCCGGCGCAAAATTCATGAAACACTTCCAAAATATAATTAAAGTACTTTTGTGTAGACCAGAACGTTTCTTATGAAGATTTTCACGTTTTGTTTTTGCACTATCATCACACGTTTCGTTATCTTGATACTTATTAGCAGCATTTAATATTTTAGTTTGTTTGATGTATCAGGAAGTTGTTGTAAATATATATTGAATAGAAACTCAGTTGACTTTAATTAATCCTTGTATTTCACTAGCAGCCATGACAATTCCTTTTTCTATATTAGCCGTAGAATAATCATTGGAGAACAGTGTTGCCACTAATACGTATTAATTTGGTTACCCGACATTAAAATTCATAATATTGTAGAAATAAAGTCTATCAATCACATATTATTTATTTTTCATATTGTACATGTACGGTTTTGAAAGTTATGGGGTCTGATTTCGCCATTCTTCGCCTTTTATTGCTTGTAGTCACTGATTTAGTCTTTGTTAGAACGTTTGATAACTCTACTATAAGCTATTATAATTTTGTAGCTTCTCAAATAATATATTTTATATATATATATATATATACCAACGGTACCTAATCATAATTATAACACATTTCAGTATAAGTAAATCTAGAAAAAAATAGCCTCGATAAGTATTAGTTGGCAACACAATTTTTTTATGGGGCCCGGCACCGGCAGTGGTTTGTGACAAGCGGTGTGCGATTTTATTTATCAGGGTTCCGTACAAACCGGAAAAAGGTGACTCTTATAGGACCACTCGGTTGTCTGTCTTTCCATCTTTTGTCGCATACAGTTAATATCCTACGAAACTATTAGCTAATATTATAATGTGATTCGATGATCAATAAACGGACGTATAACATCTTATATGTATATATAAAAATTTTGTGTCACGATGTATGTTGCCAATAAACTCCAAAACTACTGAAACGATTTCTATCAATTTTTTTATAATTCAGTGACAATGGTTTAAAATAATTTTTATACGAATTTTCAGAAATCACGCTTACTGCCGATCCGATGTCGATTTCAAACTCCAAAACTAGCCCCCCAATCACAACACTCTCTGTCATAGGTCTCCCTTTGACGCATCAAATATTGTAAAAACTCACCATCGTCCCTCTCGTCCACGTACTTCACCCTACCCTCAAAAGTACACATTCTACGGAGATGACCCTTTTTATTGCACTTTTTGCATTTATAATTTTTATAACGACACTGATTGAACTTATAATTGGCATAACCGCACACACTGCACTTTTCTTGTTTGGAGATGCTGAACACGGCGTCCGAGTTGGATGTACGAAGCCAGGCGCGCATTACGCACATTCTCTGCTAGCTCGATGGCTTTCGCCAGTGTCAGCTCCCGCTGATCCTGTGCGAATTGTTTATCGCGCTCGTGCCCTGCCGTCATGCCCATGATAAATCTAGCTAAAAGGGCCTCTTCCAAATTCTTAAGCCCACAATGTGCCGCCAATCCTCTAATCCTCGCTGCCTATTGAGTGTGACTTTCTCCTGGCCGTTGACTTGCTGAATAAAAAATAGATTTTTCAGCAAACACGAATGTTCTGCTGCTTTTATAATTATTTAGGAATCACAATGAAATTAAGTCAAATCTTAATATAAGTATGTCTACTCAGTTTTACTGTTGAATTGTTTGAATATCTTATGCCTCACCAACAGCCTCTTCTAGACGGTCCGTAACATAGGAAGATAGAAATTGGTCGTCTGTGAAAATGTTGTCATTGAAAAGGCAAATGCCAGTTATTTCAATACTTTTGGTGTTATCGTTATAAATTTAGTTTATAAGATTGATTGATCTCTAACTTTTGCCATTAGGTACCTATAACTTTATGGTTTTTATAATTACGTAGTAATTTAGTACGGAATTTTTTATAATAACGTTTTGTCAAAAAAACTGATTAAAATTTTTATAACAAGTCGTTGTAGGAAAAGAAAAGGCGTACTCGGACAACTATAATGTTTTAAATCAATACCCAATGTTAACAACATACTCAGTTGCTTTCAATAGTATCATCATCTTTATTAAGACTGGGTCAATTTTCTTTTCACAGATAACGAGCGTGGAAGTGCTACAGATATGTATAAAGCGCATAAAAGATGTGAACTCTGCCCTTAATTGTTTCGTCGAGGACCGCTTTGAATTGGCTCTCAAAGAAGCGCATGAGGCAGACGAGCTCATTCGAAACGGCACCAAGACGTCAGAACAACTAAAAAAAGAGAAGCCCTTCTTGGGTGTTCCTTTCACGACTAAAGATTGCTTAGCTGTGAAAGGTAAGATAATCTTCGTGCTTATAAACTAAAAACCATCATTGCAAGATTTACGGTCTTGAACTTGTATGACAAATAAATATTGTAGTTAATCTAAAACTTTATTTAATTACCTAAAATTATGTTAAATAATAATAAATAACGATAGGATGTCTTGCAATATACAGAGCCTAGCTTTTCATTTCTTTTTATACTTAAGCCTAAGTTACCACAAGAATATTTGGTCCTAGTACCTAACCAAAAAAACCTGGGCGAATTTAGCTAGTGTTAATCAAACAAGTCATATATTTTTTAAATATTTTGAACCGAGTTTTGTTAGTTCTTTAAGAGGGTTCGTAAACTAAAAATCACCAACTTTCAATTGGTCTTGTACAAAGAAATTACGTCTAGTTAAATTGTAAATTTGGATGGATCGATGCAGGCAGCGTTAGATTGATCGTATTGGAGATCTATGGGGAGGCCTATGCTCAGCAATGGGTGTCGTATGGCTGATAATTTTTCCCATAGGCAAAACGTTAATTAATTTTTTTTCGATAGAAATTATTAACAGTACTATTAATAAACAAGGTTTAGGATTACAGAAAATTTACGCTAAAATTGCAATTTCAGTATTAGTCCAAGTTCATATTATACAGAGAATAAGCAAACCTGCTTACTTCTAGGAATAAATATTATATCCGTAGAACCTCGTTATTAAGCTATAAGCTTTGCTAGTCACTGTCTAATAATACGAATTTTAAGTATAAAATTCACCATTTTTGTTCTATTTCCTTCATTCATCATCTCGGCCTTTGAGGTATACGTCTTCGGACGTAGGCCTCCCCCATATCCTTCCATCCATCCGTTTCTTGCTACTTGGACCGGTTACCCGTGTTATATCGTCAACCCATCTCATGCGGGGCACATTTCTTTCATTTTAGCCTTATAAATGAAAATGAAAATTTAATGTGACACAATTTTTTATAGTAAATATATGTGCAATACACAATCTTCTGTTCTGATCTATTAGTTTGATTATAATAGTCTTATTTTCTTTTTACGCCCAGCCTTAAAGGTTGCTATAAAAATATGTGATTTGTTTCCAGGACTACATAATACTGCGGGAGTGATGTTAAGAAAAGATGTAGTAGCCGATCAAGATGCTGACGTCATCAGATTGCTGCAAGAAAAGGGCGCCATAATAATCGGACTCACCAACGTCTCTGAACTTTGCATGTGGTGAGCTCATGTCGTTGTCTTTATCACGAATGCATTGAATCGATAATGAAAGTTGACGTAATACGATTTTTAAGAAATTAATTTTAAGAAATTAGGTATGCGATATCTTCAATTAATTACTATAAAACAGAAACACCATGAAATGTTAGGTAGGTAATTGGTATCTACTTACTACATGATTCATGAGCAGCAGTGGATATGTAAAACCGACAGCACGTCAGATTACCTACCACATGTCAAATTTCCGGAATTGATTTTGTAATCTAATAAGATTTAAAGTCAAATGAGGAAATTTTATAGTTTTGTATAATCTGATATGCTGTTGACTGTTCTTAAGTAATTCATTCATATTCCAGGTGGGAATCCCATAATCATATCCATGGCAGATCTAACAATCCGTACAATACGACAAGAATTGTCGGTGGTTCATCGGGAGGAGAAGGAGCTGTTCAAGCAGCTGCTGGGAGTATTTTTGGAGTTGGTAAGTGTGTGTAGGTTGCCTTTTCATGCCGTAAACAGAAACCATCTTATCATAAAAGGAGAACTAACTTTCGTAAATCATTATCTGACCAATTTCTTTTTTTCAAAAAAATAGTATTTACTCCAAACTTTAGAAAAATGAGGAATGATACCTACTTACTTATCTAGCAAATAAATAAAATCTCATTTTGTAAGACTTTCAATATGGTGACATATTTTTTTATATAGATAGATATTTTTATATTTTTAGTGTTATCAATAAAACTTTTTAAAACTGGGTAATAACTTATCTTTAAAGCGACTTAACTATTCACGAAACTTATGGAAGTCAGGTTCTGTAGGGCATGATAACCGATCGTTTTATCGATATAAAGCTATAATATCAGCGAAAATTTTTCACTCTTTTGGTTAATGTAGAAGATGCACCTTAGCCTTAAATCAGGGTTTTCAAGCCACTAGGGCCCGCTAGATATCCCGAGGGATGCTGAAAAAATCATGGTTGACCAGCCTGATAAATCCCACTTTGTCATTATTAGGATTAGGGAGGAAATGACCAACCCCATAGCAAGTAATAACCTAGGTGCCGATTTTCACATTTCAACTCTGATTTACAGGTTCTGACATGGGAGGATCCATCCGCATACCTGCCTTTTTCAATGGAATCTTCGGACACAAACCTTCAAAATTTATGATCTCCAACGAAGGACAATATCCGATGGAGGACTCCGACCTATTGAATTCATTTTTAGGTTGGTAATTAGTAACTGCATTAAGGCTACATTGCAAATTATAAACTATACAGAATTTTGAACTTTATCCTAAAGTAACCTTTTGTTTAATAAGCAAATCTAGGAAAACTGTATTCTTTCACTATATTCATTTGAGGCACAATTACGAACAAAAACGAAAAGAAATAATTCGATATAAGCCTGGAATATTTTTAATCAAGCTTGTAAGCCAATTACAAGAGACTATATTTAAGAATCCATCTCATTTTAGCTATCAAGGTATAAAAAAACATCAAGTAAAAATTCTTCATTTCCTTCACGCAAAATTACTAACACAACTTTTTTCACAAAAATTTGGTTTTATTTATCATAGTCATAGTTATCTTCATTTAAAGTATTTCTGAATGGACTTAAATGATTTTTAGTAGTGTTAAACTCAAAAGTCTGCTGCATATATTGCGTGTTATATTTTTGCTTCATAAATAATTATACGGCTATTGGTATGCAATAATAATTATGCTGACATTTTTACTCAATAAACAAAAATTGAACGAAGAAAGAATTGTGAATAGTTAGAGTAGGTACTATTATTATTAGCTATTAACAGTTCTTACTTGTTTAAAATTCTCGTCTATTGGTTAAAAATATTTGTTTCAATTATAACAATTTCTTAAGTAATTATTTCTCTCGACAATAAATACGAGTGTAATTTCTCAAGTTATCTAGCAGTGCTATTAATAAACAAGGTTTAGCGTCAGAGTAAATTTACGCTAAAATTGCAATCTTATTATTAGTCCAAATTCATATTATACAGAGAATAAGTAAATCTACATATAGATTCTTCGGGAGTCCTATATGGAGTAAATATTACAAATAAATTATATTAAAAAAGATGTCCCTAATTAAAATTGGGAAATCCTAATCATAGTGTTAACGAGTTTAATGACGCCTTTAAGCTCTAATGATTGGCAAATTTGTATTGGTAATGTCGCTTTAAACTAATGAAAATTTTAATGAACCTTTGTGCAACTGGCTATATTAAAGGCAAAACGTGAATTTATAAAATTTTGTCATCAGAAAAAATTATAAAGCTAGCCCTAAAAATTCACTATTTTTACATTCCTTGTGATAATTAAAACTACTTTGTTACCAGACATATAATTAACAACATGAATAAGATAGTATATTATAGCAAACACACTGCGCAGAACAATTTGAAGAACGTGAAAATGACTCAAGAAAACGATAAGTATGGGTGTCAGCATGCGAGGTGTGGGGCCACCTCTGTGTGCTTTTTTCATTAAGCATTTGCCATAAACCAATGAAAATAAGCCCTAGAAATAACCAATATCTGTACTCTACCGAATAAAGAAAAAGGCCAGCTTATTCAACGAATACCTACTACGTTAGAGTCTGTTAGGACTTATTAAATTAATGTCAACCTTAAATTTTTTTTTGCAGGTACCGGTCCCATGACAAGACACGCAGTAGATTTAAAACCACTTTTGAGTATTATGGCTGGGGAAAATAGTCCAAAACTAAAATTAGATCAACCAGTTGATATTACCAAGCTCAAAATTTACTACCAGCTTAGCAATGACGCGCCTTTGACAGATCCCGTCGACCCTGACATTAAGATGGTGATGAGGAGAGTAGTAGAGTACTTAAAGTTGCAATACAGCATAAAAACAGAAGTAATTAAGATACAATTATTAAAAAAATCAATGCCTATTTGGATGGCCACAATGAAAGAAGAAACAAGGTTTCAAAGTCTTATTATGAAAAAGACGGGAGTAGGAGCCGTTTTAACGGAATTAGTTAAGAATGCTATTGGCTGTTCTGACAATACTTTGATTGGTCTTTTAACAGCTATATCAGATCGGACTAAGGCACAATTTGGGAGTGAGAAGTATAAATATTACTTAAAAGTAAGAGACCACTTAGAGAAAATATTTACTGATATGCTTGGTGAAAATGGTGTTTTCTTATATCCAACACATCCAACACCAGCACCATACCACAATGAACCATTACTAAAAGCATTTAACTTTTCTTATACTGCCATTATAAATTGTCTTGGACTGCCGATAACTACAGTGCCTTAAGGGTTGGGTCGTGAGGGACTACCAATTGGCATACAAGTTGTGTCTAACCACAACAATGATAGATTATGTTTTGCTGTAGCTGAAGAATTAGACAGAGCGTTTGGAGGCTGGGTAGAGCCACAAAAATCATAATTTTACAAATTATCTTTATCTATACTTATATAGGTATAATAAATCTGTAGAGAGGTCAATTCTGTACATGAAATATATTTCCAAAATAACTATCAAGGGGTGATTAGGAATCGATACTGATGCCAAAAATGCAATCAGTAAAATTTTTGTCTGTCTGTCTGTATAACCGTTATAGAAACAAAAACTACTCGATGGATTCTAACGAAACTTGGTACAATTATTTTTCATACTCCTGAGCTGGTTATAGTATACTTTTCATCACGCTACAATCAATAGGAGCAGAACAGTGAAGGGAAATGTTGGGAAAACGGGAGAAGTTACTCCATTTTTTAAGCTTCCGTCGCGTGTGCAACCTTAATGGTTAAAGCTACCCAGAAATCATGTATGACCGAAATGTTCTCCTTAAAATTATATTAAAAATATCCCACGACAGCATATGTCTATCTTTTATGGTTGACTTACAATAA
Organism: Diatraea saccharalis; assembly: GCA_918026875.4. Classification (NCBI taxonomy): domain Eukaryota; kingdom Metazoa; phylum Arthropoda; class Insecta; order Lepidoptera; family Crambidae; genus Diatraea; species Diatraea saccharalis. The sequence continues at coordinate 7,766,335 of OU893333.1, forward strand.
CACGTGTAACTCCCGATAGCTTAGCAATTCGAAGCTTTCTGATTGTATTTGTCTATTGTCTACTCTTACGTTTATAACACTCTCAGTCATCCCTAATTAAAAAAGTTAACAGTATTAAGTATTCCATAAAAAAGAATCATAGAAATCGGTATAGAAATATATTAGTCGAAATTGATTTTTGAGAAACACATTGGTTTAATAAGATTAGTCTTCAGGTAGCTACAAAGACGAACACATGACAAAGGCATGTCTTATAAAAAAGCAGGAACGTAGGGTTTGTTAATGTCAAGTTAATAATTTCATTTTGTTACTATTTTATCATCCTGGACCCGATATATCTATACTAATATTATAAAGCTGAAGCGTTTTTTTGTTTGTTTGAACGCGCTAATCTCAGGAACTACTGGTTCGAATTGAAAAATTCTTTTTGTGTTGAAGAGACCATTTATCGAGGAAGGCTTAAGGCTATATAACATCACGCTGCAACTATTAGGAGCGAAGAAATAATGGAAAACGCGGACGAAGTCGCTGGCGGCCACTAGTGTGAAATAAAAATGTTTGAATTAATTATCTCTATATTTCTTATAATCTTGATAAATGTTGTTGTTACAGTGAATATTTTTAATAAAATATTTTATAGAATATATTTATGGCTATTTTTGAAATGGTACATTCGACAGTAAGGAATACATAATTTCCTTATATCAATTAGGAATTACTACACACAATGATAATTAAAGTAATAATATTATTGCAAATTTCAGCAGCTCTGTTACTTAATTCAAATAAAACGAAATGTATAAAGTTTGCATTACCTAATGTAAATAGTGAAAAAGTTGAATTGGTGGAATCGACAAAGTTCCTTGGTATAACACTAGATTCCCAACTGCAATGGGATCCTCATATTGATAATTTGTCAAGTAGACTGAGTTCTGCAGCTTTTGCTGTTAAGAAAATTAAACTCTTGACAAATGTTGAAACAGCAAGATTGGTATATTTTAGTTATTTTCATAGTGTAATGATGTATAAGTATATTGTTGTGGGGTTCTGCGGCTAGCATTCAAGATATTTTTAATCTACAAAAGAGAGCTGTCCGCGCTATATATAATTTACGGTCAAGAGAATCTCTCAGAGAAATATTTAAAAAAATAAATATTTTGACTGTTACTTCTCAATACATCTATGAAAATATTATGTACGCAAGAAAACATTACGATTCCTTCACAAAAAAAGGAGTGTTCAAAATCTTAACACAAGAAATAAAAATAAACTTGCCATTCCAAGCTTCAGACTTCAGAAAACCAGAGGATCATTTCTGTGTAAATGCATTGCTATGTTCAATAAAATTTATAAATTTAAAATTCATGTAAAGAACATACTTATGAGTAAAGGCTATTATAAAGTTAATGATTATTTTAAGGATCGCTATGCATGGAATTAATAGCCTTCGCTTTGTTCTATAAAAGACTAATTATATGTTCAACCTATGTCCTCGAACTTTGAAAGTTGTATTATTATTGTGATAATACATATTATTTTGGTAATGACATGATTTATGTAAATGTCATTACTTATGATAAAGAGCTGGTAAGTTTCTTTCGCTTGTTCTTCTTGTCAGCTAAAAGACGTCCTGAACAAGTGGTAGGGAAAAAAACTTTTTTTGGACGATTCAAAGGTGCTTGTAATAGCCTACTTGAATAAAGATATTTTCGTTTCATTTCAATTTCATTTTCATTTCAAGACAATAATTTGCAAAATTTTACAATTTTCATACCATTTATAGGAACTTGTATTTATTTTTAAATGTAAAATTTACTTTCTTCAGCAGATTTGTTTTGATTATAATTTGACAATATATTAATTGTGACAATAAAACAACAGTTGTGTATAATTTTATACTGAGCACATAAGTTACATGAGGTTTATGGTGAATCAGATAAGTTATGTATTATGTTGATTATTTCTTTCCTCTTCACACTTGGATTGATTTTGTATAGCATATCGCATGACTCTATTTGTCCATATTTGTGAGCCCAATCTGCTAATCTTTCAGTGTTACAAATGACATGAATGCCACAGTCATATCCATTGCTCTGTTGCAGACATTCTTTATTCACAAAATTAATCGATGCTGTAAATATCAGAAAATGCAATTTTATTTGTTGAATTTGGTTTATATCTCACAACTTTATTTTGTCAACAAAGTAGTTTAAAAACACAAGTTTTTACCTGTTTTTGAAAAATATGAAATAAGGTGACTAGCAAACTCCCAAGCAACATTATGATTACTTCCTGATGATGAGTCTAAATGATAAAAACAACTTTCTGGCCTTGAATAAACAAGAAGACTCCAATGTGAGCCACCTGCAGTGTCTGGAGAATCATTGTCATTCAAGGCAAAGAAAACAAATTTTTTACTGTTGATATCAAGTGGTTCTAAAAATGTTTTAATTTCTTCAGTGTCCACCATTTTTATGCACTGTGTAACTCCAGGAGAAATAAATAATAATTCATTTGTATTAAGGAATATTACTTTTTCTAGATATTCAAAATAAAATGATATAATTGTATCATTCAGCCAGTATGGGCCTTCCAAAAGTTCTACATCTGACTGGTGTAATAAAATCTCATGGAAGCTCAATACAACAGATGCTTTGGCCATTCCGTCATGTACCAAATAATATTGCTTCTTGCATAAGTTCTAAGTGATGATCTGATAAGAAAAACAATAAAATATGTAATCTTGGATAAAAATTGCCTTAAGCAAAACAAAAAAAAACAATATTGATAGGAGTAATTTGAAATGTCAAGTTTTAGAGGTTGGGTCTCTAATATTTTTTTAGAAATCCCTAAATAATTAATTATGGTAAACTACACAACAAGATTAGCCAATAAGTATCTCCTTTTAAAATGTGTAATGCTTGATGACATGTAGATCGACATGTAAATACTAAAACTTACCAAAACAGATCAACTGGTTTCATAACAAGCTTTTTCAAGCAGTTAAAAAGGTATTAGCCTGTCTTCTCGGTTTATGGGTAAAAGCAGTTACAGTGAATATGTAGCACAATAACTCGTTTTAATAGATTACATTTATTTTTGGAAGTGTTATTACAGTACCCATTTCACTTCAACATCGCGAATCACGATCACGGTCAGTAACACTCAAAAAGAATTTAGACACTAACCACAGACGTTTTTTTTTTTATTTGTCTTGCACTGTTTGTGCTTAGCCTTGTCAAAGTTTGGGAAACGGAAACGAAAGGAAATAGAAGTTGGAACGGATTTTTTATGGGATAGGTTCAGAAGGCTTAGGAATTAGGAGAAGGAAGATATATTTACATAATGTTATAATACATATATAGAATACAGAATAGGTTGGAGTTAAATATTACTTAAAATTATATATGATACTCATCATCATCATCATCAGCCGGAAGACGTCCACTGCTGAACATAGGCGTCCCCCTAGTCACCTTATTTCATATTTTTCAAAAACAGGTAAAAACTTGTGTTTTTAAACTACTTTGTTGACAAAATAAAGTTGTGAGATATAAACCAAATTCAACAAATAAAATTGCATTTTCTAATATTTACAGCATCTATTAATTTTGTGAATAAAGAATGTCTGCAACAGAGCAATGGATATGACTGTGGCATTCATGTCATTTGTAACACTGAAAGATTAGCAGATTGGGCTCACAAATATGGACAAATAAAGTCATGCGATATGCTATATTTGATACTATGTAATTATAAATGGATAGGTTATTTGTGGATAGTAAGGAAACGATTGATGTCAGGAAAGGTACACGAAGGGACAATAGGTCATTAAGGAAGACCGTGCGATCGTAGTGTATACAAGCAAAAAAGATATGGTTTAGATCTCCAGTATCCATCCCACACTCGCAGGTTGCATCACTAATGATTCCAAGTTTGGCTAAATGTGCCGGAGAACAAACATGTTCAAGACGCATACGTGAAAGAGTAGAACCACAGACTTAGTAGGTATTAGAGTTGTTCAAAACGACTAAAATACATTAACACGCTGAAGACTAAATGTTAAGAAAAATTAGCGTGTTAATTAATCCGTTATTAATTAACGCATTAATTAACACGCTACAACAAGTACATAATAAAAACGGTGCACGACAAATGCATTAATTCAAGCCGTACACTAAATCTCGTAGCATGTTATTTATTACATGTCTTTGAACCAAGCGCGTGCTATAATAAACCATTATTTATTAATATTTGAATCTCATAATATATGAAACAAAAGTAAATGAACTATGTACAATTGTTTTCTTCACGTAATACAATTAATACAATACAACGTACTTCACTAAAATTTGTCCTTAAATTTATTAGCATTATCACTTTTATTATAAACACGTACGTATCATTATTCATCATGTCAAAATAATATGCATAAATTTATTACTGAACATATTTTTATTTTACCCACACAATCGCTCTTAATTAAAACAATTAAAAATATTAACTAACTAAACTATGGTAATAATACATGAACATATTAAACAGGCTACGAGAATAAATCGTTAACGCGTCCATTATTCGCACCTTCACGTTAATCCAAAATCGGCTTCGCACGCGATGTTATTAAACGTACTGCGAGAATAAATGGTTCACGCGTCCACGCTAATGGACGCGCCCACGCGAATAATGCCCGCTCGACCTCGGATGCTAATAATCGCAGCGCGTTAAAACGCTAAAGTTTTAACGCTTTAACATGTGTATACTTAACAGCGTTAAGCGTTAAGTACGATTAGCGTGTTAAATTAAATTTCCTCAATTGATTCTGAACTCTACTTATAATTTATTAAGTTTGACAATCAAGTAGAGAAATTTGACAGTTTTGTAAGCCCGACTTACTGTTGACTGTACATGGAAGCAAACGAGATCAGCAGTTGTCAGTAGGGATACGTAAAAGTATTTAGGGTATTGATTTATGAGGGAATAATTCATATTAGAATATTCTGCGTTCACGCATTTCTGATTTAATGCGAAAAAACCACAGAAATATATCTAGTTAGAAGGAAAAAGTGTACGTACTTCGCGTGCCGAAACGACGTCTAGACAGCTTCATTGCTCGCCGCGAGGCTCAGTTAGGGTTCGAAGTATCGGGTTCTGGTATCGATACCGAGTTCTCATGTGGTATCGAGGGTCATGGTATCGATACCATAAAAGTATCACTCCCAAAGTATCGATACTACTCAGTATCGAGTATTTATCGACATCATTAAAGAAGGCTAATCCTAAAAAAAAACAATCTACCAGACGGACAGACAAACAAAAATTTGTAAAATGTGTATGAAAAATTGTTACAAAATATTTGTTTTTGGGAAACGTAAGAAAATTAAAAAAAATGTCTATAACGAAAATATAGTATATAGTACTTCCATACATTTATACAATTCAGTCATACATTATTTTTATGGCAGCCAAAAGGGTAAAAGTATAAAAATAAAAACCAAAGAGTAAAAGTATAAGATTTAAGTTGAAACGTCAAATGCAAACGCCTATAGTATATATTCTTTAGCAAGAATACTTGATACCAGCAATTTTGATGAGTACTTGCGAGTATTTACCTTTTTGTAGTATCGAGTACTTAGTATCGAGTTTCGCTTTTGAAAGTATCGATACCTACTCGGTATCGAAAGTATCGTTCGAACCCTAGGCTCAGTCCACTTTCGATCGCAATCGGTGTCGGACGAAATATAAAATGATGCGTTGTTCGATAATTACCTGCTCAAACACCACCAATATGGTTGGATCTTATAGTCGAGGTATTTCCTTCCATCGGTAAGTAACTATTTGCCTTGATATATCTATTTTGAATTAAAAATAATTAGTTTTGTTGCTCCGTATTATTTTTATCAAAACGGTCGTGTCCAGTAATAGCTTTCCATTGCGGCTTTAATTTGACAGTCCAAATTTGCTGTGCTTGTAAAACCATCGATGTATAATTCAAGGTCAATTTGTTGGAGGACAAATTATCATTTTTTCTGTCAAAAATGGAGAATAGTGCTGTACAATGCGATTTTTTTACCCGATTAAAAAAATATCGTTTTTGAAAGCAGAAGAAAGGATAATTAATTTTATATTGAACTAGCTGACCCGACAGACTTCGTCCTGTCAAAAAGATTTGTAATGTGGCAGTTTTTTTGCCTACGTATTTAAAAAAATTCTGATGCATTTTGTCTCGCGTGCCGAAACTAATACAAAAGAAACGCGAGTTTCGGAACGCGACATTAAACTCCTCCAACTATGTATTCTGTGCCCCAAAGCACACACGCACATTGTTTTGATAGATATGATCTTTGACGTTAGGAACACACCTACATTGCTTAGACAACAGTGAGTGCTTGTAATTTAATATGAACTTTATACCATAGCAATAAAGCTCAAATTGACTACGTTTTAGTTACAAATCATTTGTATGGGAAAAAGAAAAGGGCTATTTTTAGGGTTTTTCCAGCAATAATTCTAAAATTTTTCGCCGTAAAAACCATCCTTGAACTTCAACGAACATTTTAAAAAAAGATTTGGCCAAATTGGTCGAGGTGTTGTTGAGTTATGCGCTTACCAACACATTTTGCGATTCATTTTATATTATAGAATTATACTGTAATTTTTGTTTTAGTTTTCCGTATGATCCTAATATTAAAAATAAATGGATTGAAGCAACAGGACTCTAAGGCAAATAGTAGGTATACTTACTGGACATGGAAACTTTAACAAACACCTATATAACATGGGTTATTTTGACAGTCCTCTGAGCAGGGCGTGCATGGAGACTGAGGAGATTGTCTCCTCAGTCTCCATTCCAGTATCACATAAGCGCTTGTGCACTCATGTGATACTGGAATGCAGGAGCCTATTAAGACAAAAGGACTACATATCTATGAAGCCCAAGGATACTAGTGGAAGCATGCGGCAGAGTTCGAGATCTTACGGGCTTCCTGGAGGAGCTGGGGTGGCAGGACTAAAGCAACCCCGTGTCATGCAAAATAGGCACTGAGTATCGAGTTGCAGAAAAGCCCGCCGTGAAACATAACATAACAACACAGGACGTAAAAATGTGTGGCGTGTCGAGAGGGGGTAGCGGCTACTACAAAGTGTTTGCCCACAGAAAAATGCCGATTTCTATTCTATCGCATAAAATCTTTTTTGCGCCGATTCACTAAATTACATTCGTGAGTTCGTGACATATACATAATATTTAAGCAAAATGGTAGTCTGTCTATAAAGTCATGAAAAAAATTGAGGGCGCTGCGATCGTGCACGTAGCAACCCTGTGTAGTGAGACAAATTATTTTGATAGAAGGATTTTTTTTTTTCTTGTATTACCCCAGAAAAGGTAAAGAAAGGCGTATAATTCGTAGACAATGAGTTTATTCTACATTGAAGATAACAATATAGTAATCGTAATTTTTGATAAATCTTTTTTTCTTATAATTGCCAAGTTGTTTTCTCGTTTTACTGCAATGTGTGCTTGTGTTCGATTAAAGCCTGTTACTTTGACACTCCTTGTAAGAAAACCCAATATATTTCAGAATTTAACGCAGAACTTCTACGGTTCAATTAAAATCCAGATCGGTTTTGGCAATCCACTGATGTTTTCTTCATGTAGGTACCTCTTTTTTCACAGAGTAAAAGAACTGAATCTTTTGTCGAAGTGCACAAATGTTGCAGTTATTACATTTATTTCTTAGGACGACTATCTATGTTTCCCAGGTGTTTCAAATATGCCACCATTTTTATAACCTTCATCTACAATACGTATCACTATATTCTCTGATTTTCCTGAAAGTAAGTTTTAAAAATGTAATACCTATAGGTATTTGGCAAAAAGAATGGAATCGCCACAATGATCAAATTAATGCTATAATTTTAGTAATATAAAGCACAAACTTTTTATTGGCGTACGTAGGTAAAAATCGTACATTCCTAACAGGTATATTTTTTATTCAGATTAAAATCAATGATAAATTTGATTATCCAAAAGCATTGAAAGTTCGGGCCGCACTACAATATAGCCTTCTAACATTTTCAATCTAACCTATAAATGCATAATGTAATCAATACTTCTTTTAGACTTAAATTCATATATTTAGTAAATTTGAAACTTCTGGTAACCAAAACTCAATCAGTAACACGATTACATACCAGCCAGCTTCTTGTTCCAATAAACATCACTAAAAAACTTTATAAATAATATCCTGAGCTTCACTCTGATTAATTCTCTTCATTTTTAACACTTTTCGACGGAGTTTAGAAGAAGTAGCTTCAGTTTAATCAAAACAAATCAAAAATGCAGAAAATCGAGCTAAAAAATCAAGTTGTTGACAGTCGATGTACTTTGATTCAGTGTTGTCATACTTGTGTCTAATATTAGTTCCTCAAACATTCTTTTCATGACTTTATAGACAGACTCTACACGTTGGTCTCCGTCGATCGATATCGTTTTTTCAATCGATAAGAATCGGTATGCCGTTTCAAATACAACATGTATTCGATGCAAGTGAAATTATGTCTTCCATCACTAAATTAAGATCGTGACGTCATGATACCTACACAAAATGTGGCACGCTCGGTCTCCATATAAATCGACGAACATTTTCCTTCTAACTAGATTTATTTCTGTGGAAAAAACACTCGTGATGTCACTGTGCTAATTTATACAGTTTGCAATTTATACAGTTTAGTGTTTGGTTTTCGTATTAAAATATCTATGTATATTTGTTCACGACATTCATGGCACACGCAAATTGATGTTATTTGATTAATTTCAACTTAGTATCATTAAAATATGTTCAGTAGTTTTGAAGATATAAATAAACTATTAAAATTTAACTGACTTTATAAAGAGAAGCAATTTTTTTGCTGATATTACAATAGTAATATTATTTTGTTTCGTAAACAAATAGTAAAGTAGTAATCAACTTTCGCAAGGGTCGGTCACGGGATGAGTGTCCAAAAAATTATTATCTCGAGCTACTCCGTGCTTCGAAAGGCACGTTAAGCTGTTGGTCACGGCTGCATTTGCAGTCGTTAATACCCTTCAATCCGCATTGGGTCAGCGTGGAGGGTCATGGCCTATCCTCCTTAACCATCCATAAGGAAGGCCCGAGCCCCTGCAGTGGGGATGTAAAAGGGCTAGTAATGATGATGATGATGAAACAAATAAAAAAACATATATAATTTATATTATAACAAATAGCCTATAAAATTGAAAATAGGAAAACTCAAAAAAGCTTGAATCAGTTACTATGTGCACCTCGAAAACTGACCAAAATTACATAAAAATTAAACCAGCACTGTAAAGTGCCTTTATTAAATAAATCTGGTTAACTGTTTATTATATGTCTTTAATTGAGTTTTTCCATAATCACTTATTCTTATCAAAGCTATCCTCCATTTTATATGTCTTCCCAGACCATAGTGGTCTCCTCCTCTATGTTAACACAGACTATCACCTTACAACCACCATTCATCGAAGCATTTCATAACGAATTCTGATCCATTTCGCGTCAAAACCAAAAGTACAGGAGCACTGTTTCACACTTGCACTCTATACCGATGATACATGAATGATACATGAGAATGGGACTCTGCATCCAAGCCAAAAATATTACAAAAAGAAAACATGAGAATGAATTGCTAAATAAACATACTTCACCAATGTTGCAAGTTAAAAATGAGTTACGCGTGTGTTGAAAGCGGAAATATTCATGATGAGCATCCCTATATAGTTTGACCGTGCTTCCCTAGAGGCACAAGTGTCTGTAAAAGCTTTAAAATTGACTTTACTTTTGTAAGACGTTTTTTCTTTTTTAAAGGTCTAAATAATCATACTTTTATAAGGTAATTACTAGTTAAAAACTATTTTTTAGTATTGATAATTTTAAAATCTTCGATACTGATACCGAGTAAAGCATCGACACCAAGTACAAGTATGCCAAAATACTTATTCCGTTAACCTATTTCATGAGTATTTAGAAGTATACCTTTTTAATTACTTTTCTATCTTTTGAATATGTGTGTAAACGATTAATAAGCAAACATAAATTAGCAAATATTACTAGTGAGAAATTTATTTAGGCTACGGAATGTCAGCTGTAGAATACGCATCATTAAATAATAAAGATTAAATTTTGGTAGAAAATCGTAAAATAATTTAATAGTGATAAAAACTGACACGCTTAAAATTTATTCAAATACTTATTTAATCAAAATATTCACAATGCATACAAAAGCAGTTTTGACTCGTGGTTGGGTGATCTAAAGAACACACTTGCACACACACAAGCCACATTTGACAACTTTCAATTTCAACTTGATAGTGAAGTATCCTGCTTAAAAGCTTCGATTAATATAGTTTTACATTATAGTTTTCAAAGAAATATGAATCGAATGCAGTTATTGAGAAAAATGTACCAATTTTATTATTATAACCAATATAGTAGTTCACTAGATTGGCTGTTAAATTATGTCTCATTTTAACATTCTAAGAAGTTATAAGAATAACAGATTGAGTTGCGTAATGCTTAGATTAAAAATTAGTTACTGTAAAAACTTGAGTGAACATAAAAATAAAGACATTGACAGAATATCGAATTGCGCGAAAAAAACTATTAACTAATTATTCACAAACTATATATCACGATTATTTAATTTCATCGGCTACAAAGTGCCTTACGCATTTATAATGGTTGTTTTGTTCCGTAGAGAAAATTCTATAAATTTGCGTTTTGGATGTAACAGACTCTGCACAATTATGATATTAGTATAGCAATACTAATTACACCTACTTTGGACGTTATTAAACAAAATCATATAAAGGGTTTTTTTCATTTTTAGTCTTTATTTAGAAGAAATAGGCGCCGAGCGTAAGCGCTCATTTCATATGTCAGCCTCAGCTGAAAGTAACCTTTATTGTATACCCCAGCTTAGATGTAACCAGGAACTTTGAAAATCAATTCAATTTCAGAAAGCATTGGAAATTAGTTTTTTAAGATTTCAATGGTGCAAGTGGCTAACGCATGGTGAGAGTGCAAACTTAAAAACCTCGGTCTTTTTCTCCCTTCTGAAACTACAAGAAGCCGTCAACCTGGCTGCATTCCGTTATTTCTAAATATTTCTATATTCAATTAATTTTCACAGTTCTATATTCATAAAGGTCTAAATATTTTGTAAACAATTTTTGTTTGTAATTTTAATACCATTTATTAATATTTTAGTGATTAGATACAATTCGAATATGGTTATTTGTTCATGCCTTCATAAGTAGTTATGAAATCAATTTACGAGGAAGCCAAGCAATTAATTCGATTGTTTTAGTGCTTCCCTAGTGTTTAAAAATACAACGGGCCAACAGACTTAACTTTTTATTGGAGTTTATTATATTTAAATTATTTATTTATTACACTTAGAAAGATTTTTAAATGAAATCAAAACGTATTGTTGTTTTATTTCTATATTATTACCATAATAATATTTATTTTAATTTTGAAAAAAAAAATGTAGGCGCATTACAAGGTTACTTTGAAGTTGATAGTGTTAAATGTCAAATGTGCCTATTAAAATAAGTAAGGTATTTTTCATTTATACATTCACATCAAAGCGCGTAAACCTCAGTTAGGTTCTGGAACTTCAAAAACTAGACAAACTTGATACATATTGGACACCGTTTGGTTGGGTCTGGAACGATTCATAGATAACAGTTCCATGTTGTCATTTAGAAAAACCTGTTATTTTTTCGTTTCGATTTAGTATGGTTAAAATATATATGTTCACTCTACTCTCCGGCAGTCAGTCAGTCGTCTGATCGCTGTGACAGCAACGGGGTCGAGTAGTAGGTGTGAGAAAGACAAGAAAATCGGATTATTCGCGCATTGGACGCCCGTCATTCTAAATTTTGGTATATCTTTGTACATACTATAAAAGTAAGTATTCTTTAATTTTGTCTAATTATATATCAATAAAATAATTATTAAATATATTTCCATGTAACATGTAATCCTAACCTTGCACTCCCACCATTTAATGGGTAACCTTTATACTTTGGCGGCCCTTTTATCAAACTTTTTAAATAAAGCTCATTCAAACACATTTTTTGATTTTAAAATCAAAATAGCTATAATGACGGAATTTTTGCTCTTCTGGTGTAATCCTTAACTTGATTTTGCACTTACGTAATACTGTCATTACGACACGTTTTGTGCATTGATATTCCCAGTTGACATTGATCTTGACCTAATTTTATACTTATCTTTTTAGAATTAAATTTATTGTTAGAATTGAAATAGTTTTTTTACAATAGTTTATTGGAATTGCACCATTTTAATTTAATTTTATCAGAATCGGCTTACAAGGTGTGTTAGCATTATCGACCTTTGTATGAACATTTCTATAGCTAATTATTATCAGTAGTTTAAATTGTTAAGAATGCATACAATGAAAATGTTCTCAATCAGTACCCAGCACAAAAGTAGAAACAATATTTTATTATTATTTGACAAGTTCATTGAAACATTTCATTTATATTTTATAGCACAACAATGGGTATCCCTGCTGGTAATGCTGAGAATGGAAAGAAGATCTTTGTGCAGAGATGTGCCCAATGTCACACTGTAAGTTTTTTTGAAGTTATTTAAAAGATCCTTTAGTCATGGTGTACATTATATATTTTTATGATACTTAGTAATAATTAATGCATTTGAATTACTACCTACCTACCTATAAATAGTCAATAGCACACTTTAATTCTGCAAAAGGCCAAATTCCTCTCAATGATTTTGAAGGCTTAATCTGATGATAGTACCTATTGTTAAAAATTAATTGAATAAATTTGGTCTTTTACTATAATCAGATATGCGGTTCTGTGTACACATTATGCTATGAAATGTAAAAAACTCTAAATAAATGTGGGATTTGCCCAAATTCAGTTCAAGTCAGATTCAGTTATAATGTTTTCTGTGACAGGTTGAATCTGGTGGCAAACACAAAGTTGGGCCTAACCTACACGGCTTCTTCGGTCGTAAGACTGGCCAGGCAGCTGGTTTTGCATATTCTGATGCCAACAAAGCTAAAGGTAATTTATTTTTGTTTATTACCTACTTCAGTTGATAGTTACGTTTTACAATATTTGTCTAATCTATTAACTTATTTAGATAAAATTTTGTATAATATCTGATTTTGTATTATAGTTATAAACTTCATTTTTAAAATATGCACCACCATTTTATTAGTTAATGTTTCTGATAATTTATTGGGTGACAATTATGTGAATTACTCATGTTAGTAATCAGTCTTGCCATTTATACTAATTAAATCATAATGAGTTTTAATCTATAATTCACAAATATTACAACTTAATAATAGTTCATTTCATGAGCTATTACATTACCTTGATCACTACAGACATGATCATGAACATAATGTTACATCATTATGAGTATAATTATTCTTTTGAAACTTTGTATAGCATTTAACTATACTTTTATTTATATTTGATTACATTTATTTTTAATTGATTCATTAAAATAGAAAGATTTCATCTCAAGGTAATAATTTCTTTTTGTATTGATGTTCTACTATCATTAAGATCCTCATTATTTTGCTATAGTAGATTCGATTAACTAGACTGATTGCTCTTGCAAGTCCTTTTATAATGTGATAGGGGAAAAAATATTTTTGGACGATTTAAAAGTGCTTGTAACAAGCTTACTTGAATAAAACATTTTCATTTCATTTCATTTCAATGAACATTTATGATTAAATTAATATATCCACATTATACAATAATGTCTTTATTGAGATTTGAATACACAATGATATTGTTATAATATACAATCATATATTCATTCAATTATTTGTTTTCTAATGTTTGGTTGTAATTGGATATAACATAGAAAACACACACAAAGAAAATACTACTTCTATTCTGATTTTCAGATTTAACTGAGTCTCTGTGATGAAATTTTTTGTTTATAAGTTGTTTATTTTATACTGTAATTTTTTAAAATATTTTACCTTATATTTTCTTGTTTAGGCATTACATGGAATGAGGATACTCTGTTTGAGTACCTCGAGAACCCCAAGAAATACATCCCCGGAACCAAGATGGTGTTCGCTGGCTTGAAGAAGGCCAATGAGCGTGCAGATCTTATTGCATACTTAAAAGAAGCTACTAAGTAATATCAATTTAGAAATGTATTTAAACAAGTAGAAAGCATCTTCCATAATATTTCTGGGAAATACTTTCTATTTTAGCCCAATCAGTATCACGAAGAGTGCGTATTGTAATCACAAAATTGCAATAAGCATAGTAAATTAATCAAATCCATGTCATTAAATTTAGTACCGTGAGTACTAGTATTGTGCGCGATGGATGTTATTTTGCCTAGTTTTACAATGTTGGTGAAATTAATGTAATTAAATTATTGATAGATTACGCACATAGCTTTTCATTTGTAATTTTATCTCCATATCTAATTTATTTAATACCATGATGTTCTGACAATGTTACCAATTAAGTGTAGAAATTACCTTACTATATTTAAAATTATAATAAAGAATGTTGAGTTCTTTAAATTATTTTTTTTGTACACTCTAATTACTGTTTTGTCTACCTTTACTATTAACAGACTTGGATGTATACTCGATATATGAACAGTATCAAAGCACTCTTTTATCTTATCGCTAAAATTGATTGATCAGTGACGAGTTTTTTATGTAATGTAATAGATACCATTGGCCTCTATTCGTGTGGTTTTGACTTACAGGTATAGTACAGTAAAATATACGAGATAAGATATCAGGATTTATCTTGGGTTTATCAATTAAAGCGCTTACATACAACGCTGACGTAAATACGCCATGTGTAGTAGCAGCAGCGTCCCGTGTCGCAGAGACGTCGTACTATTCTACAAACTTCCACTGTGTTTCATATGTCGTGGGGCAATCGTAAAATTGGGCCGATCGAGTTATGCCGCCATTTCTTGATTTGGCGATATATCATACGCCTTATCGTTCAATGCTTAACGTTTGACGATATATCCGACTACACTCGGGCCAATCGATTTTGTAAGCATTATATAAGCATAGATGGACAACAACCCGAGTTTTCTCCTACCGCCTATCTCTGTATGTAGTAAGTAATATGAAGTTTAAATAATAATTATTTGACGGGTATATAAAATATTTTTTACTATGTTTATGCCTACGCGTAGTACTTTTATAATTATTTTTGACCAGTCATGTAAAATTTCGACAAATGAAAGTTTCCTTTAAATGAAACTGATAGCAATGATTTGGCTAATCCTTAAATGAAATTAGTCTTATGTCGATCCTTCACAAATCCAGTTCAAATAAACCACTATAAAATACCCAGGTAAATATTTCAACACGAATCCGTCCGAAATGTCCGTGCATTTATTGAATAGGTAGGTATTTCCTATTTCTATTTTAATTGGTAAGTAGTTCTTATTTATTATATCTAAGATGTTTCTCACGAACGTCCTGAAATATTTATTTGATAATTTAATCGTTTGTACGTTTTAAAATATACAGAATTATCCATCTGCAGAAACTGATTAGCAAGCTTGGCCGCCCAAGGCCATGTTAGTAGTATTAGGCGCTCCTTTTAGCTCTCATAATTTAGGACTTTTATGACAAAATTTATTGAATGAATTTATTTTAATAATTTTTTGCTATTTCAATAATAATTTTTGAAAGTAAATAATGTGATGATATAATTTCTTAATGGTAACTTGCAATAAGAATATATTGCATCTGATTTAATAAACATCTGATAATTCCTAACAGTCGTTATTCAATGAAAATGTAGTTGATTGATCCCATTTTCATCTCAATTCAATATATCTGTAATAATTTAAAAGTTTCTCTTCGATAAACACGTCAAGATAGTTTAGTAAATACCCAGTATTTCATACTATTATTGGCCTCCCTAGACCCGGGCCTACTATAGCCTTTGGGTAAATCCGCCACTAAGTATCTGCGTGAATTACCATGGTATTACCCAGCAGGGAGCCTTCGCGTTACATCTATTAATAGCAAAAGCTATTTTTATTCTTTCTTGTTATGTTAGTAGCTCCGTATTCCAAACTACTCTACGAAGTTGTAATGGAAAAACTTTTATAGTGCCCATCCAAAGATTGTATTTTATTCGAAGAAGGCGCTACTTACGGTCTTATTATTTTAGAATTTAATTTTATATATATACTTTTTGTTAGAAATGTCCTCTAGTAAACATTCTGCAAAATTTGTTGTTTGTTACCACGATACATTTAAAAAGCGCAGTGGTATTTGTATTATAATGTTTAGTCTAGATGGCAGCACATGTTTCGCAACAAGTGATTGAATTTTACCTTTATTATGTATTGAATATGTTTTTCTGTGAATAGAACATTTGAGCTTTAAAGATTATTAGTATAGACCATAACTCTTGTTAACTATTAATTAAAATCAAATAAAAGCAATTTTTTTCAAATAAAAGCAATTAATTAAAATAAAAGCATTAAACAATAATAACAATAATAAAACAACACATAGATTAAGGCTGAGTGCTAAGACAGGGCTAAGACAAAAGACTATCTATCTATTGCACCCAAGATTTTTTTGCATCAATTACCACTATGATTACCTGTTGTAAGCATTGCATGTATTCCTCGGCTATAAATTGATTCACTTAATAATATTGTTTTATAAATAAAATAGTAATAAGTAGGTATAATTACGGGAGTCATCGAAGTCGACAAAAATGTTTTTTTTTGTAAAGAAAATAAATTCACTTATTGACTGTAATAACAACCTAAAAGTATGTTGTAATGATTGTTTAATTTTTATTACTGCTAGTTTACACAAAAAATATATAAACAATAATCCAACTTGTTGTGTACCTACCTATGCACCGTTTTAAGTAGGCATCATCGGTACTAATTATAAACAAGGTTTAGCGTCAGAGTAATTTACGCTAAAATTGCAATTTTATTATTAGTTTAAATTCTTATTATACAGAAAATTAGCAAACCTAATATCTTATAGGAGTTAATTTTACTACTGTAGTACCTCGTACTAGGTTAATCTTTGCTAAGAGTCTGTTTAATAATATTAATATTGACTAATACTTAGTGCAGTCTCAGCGTAAATTTACTCCAACGCTAAAACTTGTTTATTAATAACACTGCATAAGTTTAACATATAGGTACACGAAACTTGACTTTGTTAATTTAATTAATAAAAATCTACATTCAATAAACTAAGGTGGGGCAAACATTAGACGGTCATTATTAGTATCCCGATATTGTCTTTCTAGGACGGCAGATTGATGCTTGATGAGGGTTCCCAGAAATTGATTCGTTATGTATAAACCTACAAAACAACCAATCTACCCGGAGGCCCTAAACTAAGTTTAAAATCTTGTTTCCCCTTCCATACCCAAGTTCCTTGACATGTTATTATTTTAGTTTATAAGATCTTAGTACTAAACATGTAGGTGTAGGTTTACTTGGGTGTAAGCTCAAAGCAATAAATAAAATTCATTTGAATATCGAGTCTATTAGATAGAATATACCTAAGTATATTAGATAGTTTCTAAAATTAATCTATTTTCCATACTATATAACTTTAATAAAAACGTAACTGATCAACGTCTATACATTAAAGATATATGAAAAAAATAAACTATTATTAGGAGCATTTATAAACGTAATAAAACATAATGATTTTTAAGATTTTTGTATGTTGATCTGTGCGTTTGTGCACGATAATCTCCGAAACCACTGAACCGATTTAAATACAATTATCACTATTATATTTTGGTAATCTTCCGTTAATATTTAGTGTAAGATTTATTTCCATTGGTTCACAAATAAAAAAGTTATATCAATTTGAAGTATTGTGTTCCACAAAATTGCTATGCTAATTTAATTGCTAATTTTAGTATTGTATGTAATGATTATCATTAATAACTCCTTCAATTCCCACTGCAAGGGCCCAGGCCTTTATTTAATAATTTTTGATCATCCATCCCTTGACCAACTCTTTCGAAAATTGCTTAGCAACACCGATTGCGGGCAGCGATGCTTATCCGTTGCGCCACCGAGTAATTTATTGATATTCTCTGTAAAATGATATTTTTTATGATGATAAATAAAAAAATAAGTTTACAAGATTTTGTGTACCTCAATGTAACTTGACCTCAATTATATATTATATAGGGTTCAACTTATAATGGATTAGGGGTATACGATCACGCGAGTAGGGGATCAAGCGGAAAGAGCATTCCGCTGCTGCAATTAAATATTGAGTGTGTGAGTAAATATCGACAGTGAAGGTTTTTGATATAAATTTTTCTCAGGTCAGGTTCACGTCGTCGGGGCCAGCGGAGGTGGTTGGTAGCCACCCCCACATTGCGTGGTCTCACTTGTCTGGGAGAGGCTCTCGATGTACCCGAGACTCTCCATCTGCGATGGGACCAATGGTCCAATACTTGAGTGACCAGGGGTGCGACCGCCTAACTCATGGACGCAGCTGTAGTCATAGCTATAACCTACGCTTTATAGGTTTTAAAATTAATGATTTTATTATAAATTACATATTTAATCAATGCTTTTAGTTGTTTTTGTTTGCTGAATTATTAAAGTTAAACGAAATTTACAAAATTTAGAATCGATATAAACACTGTGGCGTATAAAGGCTGGCATAGAGTTAACGAGATCCTTTTTGCCAAGCGTCGGGTGAGCGTGCAGGTGACTGCGCTGCGGAAGGTTGACATGTGGCGCGCAGCTGTTGACACGCACTTGTTGCGTTGCTTTCTCCTTTGTTTCATACGGACAGTGACGTTGAAACAGTTCTTTTAAGAGCTCCTTATTTCATTGGCGGATATACAAATAAATTTTCCATTAACTGATGTAGCCTTATTACTGTCTTACTGGTGGTGTAGCCACAGTATTCCCCTTCAAGTGAAACGTACCGGCAGCTTGACGACACGGCCAGATCTGGTTCGCTTCTGAGCTGGCTGTGACGTCACGTCGTTGTTTCTTACACTTGAGTCTGGTAACGGCATTGATGGTAATGTTGTGGTGGTATTCGTGCTTTGATATGGTAAACTTATAAAGGTATGATTATGGTAACTGGTAAATTCAGGCGTATGTTGGTAATCTGTATCTGATGCATAACTCTCCTCTATGATGTATGCAGGCTTCAATCGGTCGATGGAGATAGCTGCTTGACGATTTGGTAACTGGATCGTAAACACTTTATCTGTGCGCTCCACGACTCGATAAGGACCTTCATATGGTTGTTGAAGTGGTTTTTTTACTGCGTCGACTCTGACAAACACGTGCGTGCATTTTTTTAGATCTTGGTGCACGAACGTCTGTTTGTTACTATTGTGATGCGTTGTGAAACGTGGCTTGTTATTGTTTATGTATTCCCGTAACTTTTCTACGTAAGTATAGTTCATAGCTGTTGAGTTGGTACAGTTGTTTTGAAAGAAATCGCCAGGTAGCCGTAAGTTATAGCCATAAGTTAATTCAGCTGCACTGACGCCGGTGTCGCTCCGTAGAGCGGCTCTTAGTCCAAGTAACACGGTTGGTAGTTCGTCGATCCAGAACTTGTGTTGCTAAGTTTGGTACGCAGTGCGGTCTTCAGTATGCGATGCCAGCGTTCGACGATGCCGTTGGATTGCGGGTGATATGGTGTTGTACGGTTTTTCTTTATTCCCATAATCTTCATTAAGTTGGTAAAAAGAAAGCTTTCGAATTGACGACCTTGGTCGCTGGTTAGTGTTGTTGGACATCCGAAACGCGAAATCCAATGTTTGTAGATAACGTCAGCCACAGTATCAGCTGATATGTCATCGGTAGGTATTGCTTCAGGCCATCGTGTGTGTCGATCGATCATCGTGATGAGGTAACGTTCACCTGTCGCAGTTGTAGGTAGTGGTCCAACGATGTCTACGTGTATGTGTTGGAAGCGGTCGGCTGGCGGGAAGGTTGCTATATTCGAAGTAGTGTGACGATTAATTTTGCTTTTCTGGCAGTTTATGCAGTTTCTAGCCCATACGCCAATGTCAATATTCATTGACAGCCAGAAATATTTTTTTGTTATAAGTTTGCGAGTTGTGCGGATTCCCGGATGACTAATGTTATGAATGCTGTTAAATATGTCGAGGCGGAATCTTTCGGATATATATGGACGGGCGTACAACGTTGAAGTCTCGCAATATAAATCGACATCTGTGTTTGGAACGTTCACTTTCTTTAGTAGAATGTTGTCTTGCTTCAATAGGGGTGCAATGGTCGCGTCTTTGTCTTGCTATCGATGGCTGTGACGATGCTAGTCTTCTCGCTATCGATTGTTGTGGCGATGTTACTGCGATGAATTAGATGTCACTATGTATCTAGCTACAGTAGGGACCACCACACCTTCAACCATTACGGTTCCTAAAGTGGTGACCCCAGCAGAACATCAGAAACCTTCAGCATCACAACGCAGCCATCACTCTTCATCATCAGCTTCTCATCCCTCATCAGCACAGCCACTTCAGCAGCAAGCCAGCCAACACCAAGGTCCATCACAGCAGCATCAACGGCGCTTCCTGGATTCTTGGTACCACACGACGGCATCACTCCGACCTGGTCCTCGCAGCCCACGACCGGACCTCAGTTCACACACAACTCACCGGCGTGACAGCCCTGCACATCAGCAGCTTCGGTCCCGACGTCACAGACATGGCACTTGCAAGCTCTGAAGCACTGACTGCATACCACCTACTATCAACATGGATCGACCTTCGGTCTAGGGGGAAAGTACTGTGGCGACTGATACATAGCGACATCTAATTCATCGCAGTAACATCGCCACAACAATCAATAGCGAGAAGACTAGCATTGTCACAGCCATCGATAGCAAGACGCAAACCAAAATGTTTGATAAAATATATAAATAAAACAATTAACTTCAAAATAATATAAACAGATTCATAAGAAATATCGATAAAGCGTAGGTTATAGCTACGACTACGGCTACGTTCATGAGTTAGGCGGTCGCGCCCCACGGCTTCCACGTGTTTCATCTTCCACGATAGGGTGCACCGTAGGGGTTTTGGAAGATAGGCCTCCGGAGACCTACTCACCTCTTGTTGTTTGCCAGGTAACGGACAGCACCAGAAGCATTTCTTCGACATTGAAAAAAGATAAGTTCACGGCTTAGCAGTTCCCATTGACAGGAAGGTATCTAAAATTAATTTTACGAATGCCTCGAAAAACGATCACTGCTTAATAGGTGAGATTCGCAAGAAGATCACAGCGAGACGTAGGAATTTTCATTTCAGGTTTCATGCTACAGAGACTTTGGCTCAACATGAACCTAGATTGAGTTTACACCGTTCTCGAATGATGGCTTCCTGGATTTGAGAGAACAGTGAACAGCGTGAGTATCATTTGTGAGGAATCACAGATGTAACTCACGCTGAAGTGAACAATGTAAAGACATCTCGAGTTATATTTTTTCCCCTCTTATTACTATTCTGTTACACTTTTTTTATAACATACAAACTGCTTTAGGTTATGTATAAAGTTGGTATTTTCAGTCTTCACTGGAGACAGGTTTATTGACAGGTCACTAGGATTATGTAATATTAGGTGACTCTGATAGTCGGTTTAAATCTGATGGAAACTCAGTCAAGAGTCTCATGGAAGTATATCAAGCGTGCATAGTCGAGTTTAATATCATTATTTTTTTTTCTGACGTTTCACGATAAATAAGGCTCTAAGTATCTTCCACCAGACATGCACCTTATACTATTATTAAAAAAAGAAGTTGCTTGAGCCCTAAGAACGTTCATACAGAAAGTGTTCGGTTACAGTAGACACCTGAAGAACGTATTTAACTGACGACCGCGAGGCCCATTCACTATCAAGTTGAATCTAAAACATTCAGTGTCAGGGAAATCTCTTGAGCTCTCGGAACTGCTGATCGTAACACACATACAATATGGTATGAGTCTGAAACTTCATTTGATAGAGAAATACGCTTAAGCGCTGAAAGAGCTCGGATTTTGCAGCATAGAGAGCGTTTCGATTATCGCTAACCGGTACTTCCTTCACTCTGCCTGTACCCCACAGGCGTACCGCAGATAAACTACCTGTTGTCCCGCGACTTGCCCACGTATTATGTATTATGTCACTTCTCATTGGTGAAAGAATTTTTTAAATCGGTTCAGAAGTTTTGAAGTCTCTTCGATGCGAATAAACAAACAAACCTTTCCTCTTTATAATATTATAGCATAGATTATAAGAGTTCCGATAATGTAGTGGGTTAGCGCATTCGGTTTACGACGCGGTGAAATGAGTAAGTTATTACTCTTTATTGCACAGCAAGAAAATGACATGGACATACTCGTATATAAATATTTTACATATCTTAAACTAGCGATAAGTTCTTTACTTACTAAGTACTAACGAAGAACTTATCCCTAGCCAGCGATTTCTTTCAGGCAACAAAGCATCGACTAGAAACATAACAATAAATAGAATATTGTGCATACAACTACACAAATAATAATTTAAAAAGATCAAAAACAAAATAAGAATAGTTCAAACAACGTAAGTATAACTAATACGAGCATATCCAATGTACGAACAAAATATCGAGACACAAGCAACAGCCAGGGCGCGAGAAGCAAGAAAAAAATATAGTAGAAAAATAACTTTCGTAAGGACCGTATAAAGGATGGGTAATCAATACAGTATTATTTTGGGCTCCTCGGTGCTTTGGAATGCACTTTAGGCCGTTGGTACTGGCTGCATCAACGGTCGTTAATACCCACCAATCTTCATTGGGCTTGCGTAGAGGATTATGGCCCATCGATCCCATTTGTTTTGACTTCATCCATAGGGAAGAAAGAATTCTGCTAATATTCTTTCCCACGCAGACGAAATCACGGGCACATGTTGTAATTAATACAATTTTGTTTAACGAAAGCAACTACAACTATGTTTCAAAGATGTAGGTATCTAGGTACCATGCTTCTCCTCCTCTCGTCGTTAGCCTCATTATTAAGGGTCGGTCGATTCTCTATATGTGGAGTGATCTTCTTCCGGATAAAAATTAAAACTTCATTTTATAACCCAGTGGTGAGAATGTGCCGGACTTAGAATGAATACAGTCGCGCTAATACCGATCTACATATATTTAACCCAACATTTTCCAATATAAAAAAATATCCAGTAGTATTATAAATACAAAATTTTCTTAACTTCATACACCGCCGCAATACTTGTTTTACATTTATTTTAATTATTTCAGTTGTTCCAAATGTAAGGATTGCGATTTAGCTTTGTGAAAAGTATTTTTTCTTTTTTTTATTCCTATATATTGATTGTAATATGTTATTGTATCTATAAAAATAAACAAATAAATAAGTTACACGTCACTTGTTCCTCTCCTTGGCCGAATGAGTAATAACGTGTAGATTGGTGTTCAAAGTTTTTTAGATCTGGTTCGTCCACCTGATAGGGCTGCGCCCTCTTGGCCTTCTGCCGTCAATCTTTCCGGTAACTATGAGTTGCTAAAGGTTGTTCTTTCTTTTCTGGTGATAAATGTGAATAAATAACTCATGTACCTAATCTTTGCAGGCAGATTGAAGACATCTAGGTACCATATAAGTAACTAAATAATTGGAAGCTATATATAAAGGATGTTCAATGATATAAAATGTCATTGAGGATGCTGCCAAGTTTTTCATTTAAGTATAATTGAAAGAGAAAGGTCGCTCGAGCCCACAGGCATCTGATTTCCCTAAGGAAGCTTTTTGCTTATTTTTATTGAAAGAAACTTTCTTCTAAATTGAAATAATTTCTAAGATGTAGAAATATCTTTATCATACATCAAATATCAAAATACCTTAGTACCGAGGTAGATTCTGATTCTATCCGGAAATGTTTGAAGATCACAACAGTGGCGTTATTCATAGGCTGATGATTATCGTAAAGTTTGCTAATGATTCATTAACGTGGGGGGCGAAACACATGTAGAGTGAGTGAGAATGAGTTTAGCGAGATTTGATTCCGTTTGTACATGTGAATTTGTGTGCGGGCAGTAGGTACACAAAGCACATCTTAGCAGGATACTGATTGGGAGTGGAAGTTGCTAGATATCATAGTTTTCTCTTCGTTCTTACATAGTAACTAACGTCTGATTCTATTAAATTATTCTATATTTTCATAGAATGTCGTCGTCGAACATATCTGCATTTTAAAACTATTTCTAACATACTTATGCAGACTCAATTGTGTTGTAGGTAAAAATTCATCAAGATATTTTTCTTATTAGGGATACGCAAGGGTTCCGCCCTCCCCCCGCCTCTAGAGATTTTAAAAAGATGCCACTGTAAAATAACTAAAGTCCTAAATAACTTCACTTGTTTGATCGATCATTCTCGTACCCGGATACTCGAATGAACATACTATGTAATTCTATTCCTATACTCAACTAAGCTCTGCTCTATTACTATTGTTAAAGCGGTAGAAGGAAAGTGGTATACATTCAAACCACCAAAATATTTTATTCTATTTTTCTAATAAATTTACAAGTTTTATTTATTCTACAGTTAAGTGAGACAAGTAAAAAGCTTCATGTGCTCTTGATTTTAGCTACAATTGATCGATTTAGCTCCATAATAAACTTACCCCAGCCCTGGGCTATTAGCTGACAATGGCCCTGGATACGTAGATATTTGTTTCTTTGCAAAGTGTTATTAATTTCCTCCAAAACATTTCCTGCTAAATGTAATATTTCCTGATTTTAGGTTCACCATTAAACCCCACCATTAAATGAATTATATATTGCTCTAAGCGGATTAACAAAAATTTATAGAATCCCTCTATACTGTTTTAAAGCCTGTAAATACAATAACGGACGATTTTTCAGTTAAGCACCTACCGGTATTGCATAGTTAGTTTTGGTATGTTATCAAAATTGAATGCTTTCGTTTTCTTTACTACTTTCGTAAAATAATAAAATTGATGTAAAATTAAGTTTGGTAAAATATTGATTTTCATCCTTCGTCTTGTAGATTTTAACCATTTTGGAATTATAATGGAAAGACGACGAGTATCGATAAAGAGATTTATCATGTTTTTTTTTAATCAAGGCAGGTAAAAAATCTATTGATTGATTGATTTTTTACCTGCCTGTGATTGTACCTAAGTTCGTAATCACAGTTTTAATAGACCTTTAAAATAAAATTAATTTTTTTGTCTATACAAATAATATTTTATTTTAAATATATCTTCAGTATATACCTATTTTACAGTTGTTTCGCAGATTATACGAAAAATATATAAAAATAAGTATTAGACAAATTCGCAGACATTGCCCAACTTTCAAGTAGCTAAACACAATGATTACACCAGCTAAAACTTTCCGATGACCCTCTTTATGGAAGGCGATACCTGGAAGCAGTCTAAAAAGCCTTTTCCAGCTTCGTTAGCTCTGACCTTGCAGAGATCCCTCAACGAGTTGTGGGCAAGAAACATAAGTTACATAAACATTACCCCCCAGACAGGACGAGGACGTGCAATGCTCGAAGGTACGATAACATCCAAACCCGAGACAACATAGAAAAGTTATTTTCTACATTCACTGATTGGGAATTATACATGGCGACACCTTATATCTCCCATTGCCTCGATTACGGAACTCGTATCAAAAAGAATAAGTAAATACCATATTTGATAAAGCAAACTAAACCAAGCTCATGGTCGTCGATTGTGGCAAAAAGTTGAGATTCACTGGTACTCTCAAACTCGAAACAGTTGAAGATTATGTCTTCTATCTGCCTACGAAGAGTGCTTGATTTCTTTGATCACATTGACATAAAATAAAAAGAAAGCAACCTGGAGCAACTTATGGTTATGGTTACCCATAACCATAAGGTCAACGGCAGAAGACCAAGAGCGCGTAGCCCAATCAGCCCCCTTACTCTAATTACGACCGATCGACATTGCAATTGTTCTGTTCCGATTGCATTCGAGAGTACGGGGGCTGATCCGAACAACCTTGGACGTTGCTCTAAATTCGGCCAAGGAGAGAAAGAGACGGCAAGCAATTGTTCGGAATAATAATACACCCCTAATAGAGAATCACGTCACGACCCTCAGTAATGAGGATAATGTCGCGAGGAGGCTCGTTAATTTTATATTTTCAATACTGTTATCTTACAGAATATGCTTAAATTTGTAGATTATATTTTCAGTGATTAAATATGAATGTTTAATTTTTTTTTCATATGAAAATTAAAACACATATATGTAGGTTCGCATTCTCACATTAAAATATAAAAGAAAGCTTTCATTCGCTTTGATAAGTATAATTTTAATACCCACTAATTTAAAAATATTATTTTCTCAATGATAAGGATGCCATAAAAAATAATGTACCTGAAGTAAATATTACTTATATATAATAATTTATTTTCAACACAATAAAAATGTAACGACAGCAGCTGATGATAAAAAAATTTACTGCTCGATATTATGGCGACTGCAAAGCGTTTTTCGTCATAATATTAATGACTGCAATGAGTGTTACGTTTATACATGTTTTTATAAGACATTTTTCTTACATTCCTTTTGTGTTAAAATTTCAATTATTAACTTATGAATTGGGCTCGTAATAACTGTTAGTTTTAGTTACAGTATAACAAATGTAATTTGTCACGGAAGTAGGAATTATTGGTTATATACTTTTTTAGAGAAGATGCGGTGAAATACATATGTTTAATTAAATAATGTTTATTAAGCTGGTTGAGATCTAGATAGAGCATCTAATTTTTCTACAGATCACCATGTCATTTTGGTTGTTTTAAAAGGGTTTGGAGGGGCGGGGGAATATGAATATAGTATGCTGGGGTTTTCCAGAACATAAATTGATAAAATTAAGTCTCATTTACCAAAAAAATAATCAAAAGGTCGATCATAGTCGTCACAAATTACCATTATTATAATTCCCTCAAATAATTAGTAAACGTGACGAACATGCATCACGAATCATGATAAAAAAACCCTTGTTAAAAATAGCTATGGAAAAAATCCAGCAGTTTAGGTAACTGAGACAGTTGTGATTCTTAATTACCTCTCTAAGATTATTAACATAGCACTGTGAGTGCAAATTTTCGTGAAATAATTATTATAATGGAAATGAAATGAAATTAGCTATAATTTTTGTGTGAAAAAGTCAAGCCATAAAGAACGGTATCAAAATTTGCTCAGTTGACAGATAATTTAATTAAACACAAAGTTTATAAGCAAACACTTTTCTTTGTTAATACTTTATTAGAAGCCAAGAATTTGAAGAAATTGTTTCTGGCGAAGCCATTAAGAGGTTTTAACTTGGGTTTTACGATCTGTATCCTTTCGTGATGGCCAGCCGTAACTCTCTTTCGCTATCCGTTTAATCTAAGGCGTTCGTTTATTCCCTTTAATTGTTTTTGAGCATCAGAGCAACATCGAATTAAAGATGTTCAAGTAGGCTGGTAAGCCTGCTAATTTAAGTAGTTTATAGAAAATACACTCAAGGAATGCTTTTGTTCGTTTTTACACACGACTTAACGAAGAACTTCTTAGTGCGTTCGTGCACTTTTAAATAACGATTTTTGTTTGTTTATGTGCTCAATATGATTTGATAGATTAAATAGTAAGAGGTATTCTGTAAAAAAAAATCTACGTTGATCTCGACGCTGGGCATATGCTTCCACAGCATAGAGGTCTATTGTAAAGTGTTTGTGATCTAGCTATTAGCAATTGTTTGAGATAATTGTCACAGTTAACGTTGAATATTTTTTTTTTACAAATTGTGGTATTTAATAGGTGACAGAGTATACAAAAAAATATTTGTTGTATGTAGGTATATGAAATAATTGCCATAAAATTCCCCGACTCAAAAAGTTACAGATTTAACACATGCATACAAAGCTAAGAAAATCTGAGTTGTGGGATAAGATCTTGGACGAATTTTCTTTATAGTGTAATTAATATTGGAGATTCTAAATAATATAGGATATTCTGAACTTTTCGTAGAGATTTTTTTAAATAACATCGAGTACTAAAAATCCTATTCCTATTCTATTCTATTCTACATCTGACATGAATATAATTAATTTTATAATTAAAGCAGAGTCTTTATTTTGTTTTATTAATTATCTAAAATATTTTTCACAAGATTTTGATAAATTGATTTAAGGTAAAAAGCCTGATCCATTCGCTGCTGTTTTTCATACTTACCTACGTTATTCGGTATGAAGAGTATTTCCTACCTACTTACATGCTTAGCAAAACGATCATTAACATGGAAAGGATTTATCTCATTAACCTAGTTTTTGTTAAATAAATGTTGCCTTAGAATATATCTATACCTTTAAAAAACAATAAAAGTGGACTTAATTTAGATTTTGATTCCTGTCAAACTGAATTTCCATACGGGAAATTACAATAATAATAATAGACTAAAATTGTGTTGATTGTAGGAATAGGCTAAGTAAAAGTTTTATTCAAATAATCCTAATATTTTTATGTATGTGTCGAAAAACGCAAATAAGTTTGAAGATAAAAAAGCTTAATTAAGATCTATAAAGGCCCTAGAGACAGGCTCTACACTGAAAGACCGATTGGAGTGCTTGGCAATGTTTTCCATGCTCATGAATAAACAATAACCAACAGTGAATAGGGCTGCTAATCAAGGATTTAAGACACTTTAGCCGACAATCTTTATAGGCTTAATAGATTTTTTGTTCGACCAATTTAAAAGCTAATGTTGAAGGAATCTATCGGTATAGATATAAATTGAATTTGTCATTTGGTATGTCAACAATTGTTTTACAAAGATTGTTGACTTAATTGCATTTTATTATAGATATAACCACATTCATATAAGTATAAAATAATAGTTCTGTGATAAAATCCTTTTCAAAGTTTGTTTGTCTAAAAAAATAAAACAATAATTTCATTTGATTACGGTCCGCGTCTTTCTTTGGGCCACCACGCTAATTTACATACCTATATGATGGTAACATATTTAAATTCAATCGGCTCAGAAACAAATCAGCTCAACTGACGAACGCACGGATGGACAGGCAGATAGTTTCGTTTTTCCTTGAGGTAACCCTAAAATTATTTTACTGTGACTTTGTAGTCTATATTTATGCCTCGATGGAACGTTGTGTTGTAATTTTAATAAATTGGTAGTTTTGGACGTTGTGTTATATATAATTTTAATTAATTGGTAGTACAAGGCTTTACCTGTAAAAAAAATATTTCGTGTAAGCAAACAAAATTATTGCGTGCCCGCTAGTGTTATAAATTTTCAAGTAGGTACATTTAATCAGTGATAATTAACAAAGTTTGTTAGCGCTTCATCAAGGATACAAAAGCAATATGTATTTACTTTGTTCGGAAAATACACAACATTCCTTTTCTTTTAATGAGATATTACCAATGAAATTATTAAAATCATGCGATGAAATTTATTTCGTGTCCGTCACATCATTTTAATAAAATCGTTTTAATTTTGAAATTTGAACCTAACGCGAAATTAAATTTGTATCCATTTGGACCTACAACTATTGAAGTAGTCAATGAATAAAATAAAGTCTTTATTTTCTTCACGTGTATGACGTATTAGAAGACGTTAAAGAAAATAATAAGACATTTTTATCATTTGTAGTCAATGTGGGTAGACTATTGGTACTAGCACTTGGTTGAGGTAATCTTCAGCGGTCATAGTGTTTCTGATCCAAACGAGGTCTGTTCTTCCACCAACACAGATTACCGCCCAAACCATAACAGTCCCGCCATGGTAACAACACCCTCAGGATGGACTTCCTGAGAGTGTTGCAGGTGACTCTCATGACCAGGAGTTCCCATACGCGTACACTTTTCGAATCAGGTTGGAAACCGAATCGGTACTCATCGGTAAACAGCACTACAGATTACTGGCTACCTTCCCAGAGCAAATGTTCACGAGCCCACTTACGAGATAAAAATATTTGGTCACCCATCTCGTGACCCCCCCTGCGAAACCACTACGCCACTGAGCTACTCTACTTTAAATTAAACAGCTTACTTATTTTAAAACTTCCTATTAACACAAATAATCTTCAAAAACGATGGTAGGTAAATTGAAAACTTCGAACTTCGCTTCGAAAACTTCGAAAAAATTGAATTTTTAAGGTTTTTTGAAGAATATTTTCTAGTATACATTG
Organism: Diatraea saccharalis; assembly: GCA_918026875.4. Lineage (NCBI taxonomy): Eukaryota > Metazoa > Arthropoda > Insecta > Lepidoptera > Crambidae > Diatraea > Diatraea saccharalis. Next base: position 7,796,651 of record OU893333.1, read on the forward strand.
TGAATGCAAAATTGATCAAATATAATAGTTTCTTTTGATTTAAAAGGTATAAAGGTGGTATATATTTTTTGGTAGATATTGGTGCAAATATTAACCTTAAGGAAGCTAAAGTTCATTTATGATGTTTTGGCTGATTTAAAGAAATAGATAAACTAGTTCTAATTGGAGGTTTTTAGGCAAATTAAACTAAATAAAGAAATGTTGACAATTAAAGAGCAAACAGATAGCATTATTAGAATATCAATAAATTATTAACACAGAGCTTATTCAGAGTATTGTTCCACGCCGTGAGTTCATGTCCTGGTTAATGATTATACTTTTATTTATAACATTTTTATGAATACAGAGTAGAATATAATAAAATAAATAACGAAATGTACAAAGATGAAAAGATGTGACCTTTCCTGGATCTCGAGTGAATTAAGAAGAAATTAATTTAAGTATTTCAAGTGAATAAAAATGTATGTGAAAGTATTCATATAAATAAAAATTGTATTCGTCTGGAAAAAAATTACAGATCTTTAAGAGCCGATAATTTAAATAAGTAACAAAAAGTTTTTTTGATTCTAATATGTAAAGAATATAAGCGTAGGAAACTTTTAATATATCAGAATGCCGTTTGGACTAAAAAAATGCGCCCGCAACCATTCAAAGCTTGACGAATAGCATCATAACAGGATTGCGGGGCAATCATTTATCGATGACGCAGTCATGCGTGATTACGGAATAGTTTACAAAGTCATACCAATAAATTAAAAGAAGTATTGAAATATTTTATATGAACGATTCAGAGTTACAACCTCATTTAAGGTGATCTTTAAAAAGAGATACTTGGGACATTTATTTACGGAAAAAAGAGTCAAACCAAGAGGCCCAAGTAAATTATCTGCAATCGAAAATTATGTTATTCTTGAAAATATTAAGAATATATAAAGTATAGAAGATTCATACCAGATTTTAGAAGTATAAAACAACCCATAACAGAACTCTAAAAAGGATATTCCATTTAACTAGGCAATTTCATCCTAGGAGGAGTATTTTCTATAGGGCCAATCGAAAAAAAATTACCGATTGCTTACGCTTGTAGAACTTTTAATATTACAGAACAAACCTATTTCATCATTGAAGGTGAATTTCTAGTGTGTTACACGCTTTAGACCATATCTATATGGCCGCAATTATAATATTATCACAGATCATCAAACAATAACTTTAATTAAAAAAATGATAGAGCTATAATTTTCGCATGGCGACTATCGCTTTAAAAATGTAAGTGTACACTAATATCAACACTGAAGAAGATGCGTTAAGTAAATTTACTCCGTTAAGGTAATAAGGTTTAATGGCAACATTAAATCATGAAAATCATAAATCAATCTTCATTTAATATTCGTTTTATAGTATAACAATTATAGTGTTAACAATTAAGACCACATTGTATTAAGTATAAGTCGACCAATTAAATTTGAGTTCTAAAAATGTCGTGTCTCATTCAACTTCAACGCAAACTTCAACAACAACAAAATAAAAGCCAACCGCTTGGACAACTACAATACATTGGCTAGTAAAGTAATAATAGGTGCTTCTTTTCATAAAGTATCAAAATTCCAGAAGTGAATAAGTGAAGGATATTTATTGAATAGTTTAGCAAAAGGTTATTTGTTTAGCAGTTGTATACATTTAATTTATTGAGAATTTTATGGATTGTCGTTATTTTTGTCTTGAGTTTAATAAAACCAAAATATTCATATTATATGCTTCATAGGAATACGTTCGCAGTGTAAATAAATGTAATACTACGTATAAATGTAAGTACTTCATATTAATAATATCAGATTGACTAACATTGAATTTTAGCAAAACCTATAATGATATCGCCAATAATTAAAAGCAAGAAGACATGTACATAACATACGTAGACTATTCAAGCTATTGAATAGCCCATAGCAAGAAAATTACATGGCACTAGGTACCCACACCTATTCATAATTCAAAGAACAGGACGTGTCTTCTCTTTGTCTTAATCAGCACAATGCGTGATTAATATGGATTTACGATTATCTGCTCATAGAAACGTGATAGATTTAAATGGATAATAATTCGTTTTATGTAATTAGTTTTACATCTAATTTGGGTCAGTATAGACTAGGATAGCTTGACGATGTCTGATGACTATTGCTTTAAAAAAAAATCATTTTTGAGATATAGTTTTGTAAGATTCAACTTTATTATTATTATAAAAAAGCCAGCCAAGTGCGAATCAGACTAGCGCACGTGATATTTTTTACTTCTTTTCCATTAAAGTAAAAAAATCACGTTTGTTAATTTATTTATTCTTTATGCACAAACGTACATAGGCGGACTTAATGCCTGCGGAATTTTCTGTCAGTCAACCATAGGGTAATGTGGAGAAGAATACGTGGTCAGGTGCACAATTACAAGCAAAATAATCACAAGAATAGGCTAAATTAGAGAAACTATTTATTTTCCTCGACGTTTCGGCTACGTTGCAGCAGTCGTGGTCACGAGAAGACTGGAGAACTGGCGGATGTCGTCTTCTGATTTAAGTTGAGGCGTGAGGGTAATCCGTAATAATGTTTTTAACTGATTTTCAGATGTACCCACTTGATTTTATTGTACGTAAAGGTGGCGACACATTGCACTCACGATATCCGAAAATATTGTTCGTGGTTTTTTGCGATCGTGACACTTACACATTTTTATAACCGGATTCCACGTTGGTGAGAGTTTATATCCACTTTCCCGGTTGAAATTGTTATGTTTCTTGATTTCAACCGTTTCATGAACAATCTTTTGATATTTGAAAGGACATGAGGTGTATGTAACTTGATCCAGTGGTTATGTTGCACGAAAAAGACCCGGTTTCATACAATCACAAGTTTAAATCCATTCAATTAGAGAAGCTTATTAATAGACTTACACCCTATTTCTATGGGTATACGTAATATATTTAATTTGCCAAATTCATAGTATTAATAT